>CM061747.1:238064212-239268492 GCA_030979885.1 Lolium multiflorum
GGAAGCAAGAGCTGGAGGAAGAGCCGGTGGGGTTGGAATAGGCGGAGTCCGGGACTGTGCTGCTGCAAAGCAGCTTTTTATTTTGTTATTATGTTTATGTTGGTGTTGTGAAGAACCTCGAACCTGTTACTATGTTGTATTATCTAGGGATCCCTATTATCTATCCCTATTCTACTATACTTTGTTGGCCCTACTTTGTTTTCTCGATTTATTATGACGGTGTGAATTTATCGTACATTAGCATCGAGATTTGCTTCTAGATTTAACTACAGTACATATGAACCAAGATAGGTGAGGTCATTAATATGGACCAGAGGGAGTACTAGATTTGCTGCCATATTGGGCAAAAAAGCCAAAAGGCACAAATAATTGAAGAAGACAGAAATGCAAGCTTCTCTAGATTTGATAATAATTTGGTGAAAAAAGACGAGAGGAGAGAGAAAGAGGGGAGAAAGATGCTCTTAAAGGGATGCCACTTGTGCCCCCGTCCCGGACCCACACGGCTCCACACGCTACGGCCACACAAACATGGTCTCGTCCTGTCCCATGCGGTCCCTTTCTACCAGCCTGCAGCAACGGCCTCGCACGGCCGGCCCATGTCAGCACGGAACGGTCAGCCCAAACGGGAATCCTCCGTCCGAGCTCCTTCTGCGGGTTTCAGACAAACGTTTGGGTAAAACCGAGGAAAAACTAAGGAGCTGGGAAAAACGTAAGATAACGTTGCATAGAAAACAAAAATTTTCCTACCGCGAACACGCAATCCAAGCCAAGATGCAATCTAGAAGACGAGTAGCAACGAGGGGGTATCGAGTCTCACCTTGAAGAGATTCCAAAGCCTACGAAGATGAGGCTCTTGTTGCTCTTGATGAACGATCACTTACCCCGCTTGCAAAGCGCGTGAAGATCTTGATCACGATCGCTTCCGGCGCCCACGAACGGGCAGCACCTCCGTACTCGGTCACACGTTCGGTTGTTGATGAAGGCGACGTCCACCTCCCCGTTCCAGCGGGCAGCGGAAGTAGTAGCTCCTCTTGAATCCGACAGCACGACGGCGTGGTGTCGGTGGCGGTGAAGAAGTCCGGCGGAGCTTCGCTAAGCGGGCGGCTAGGGTTTGGGGAGAGGGGGGCGCCGGCCACTATAGGGGTGCGGCCACCTTGGTGGTGTTTGAGGTGGCCGGCCCCCTCCCCCTTGGCCCTCATTATATAGGTGGAACCCCAAGAGGTGGTGTCCAAGTCTTCGAATAAGACCCGAACCAAAAACCTTCCATAGGGAGGGGGAAACCTAGCCAAGCTAGGACTCCCACCAAGGTGGGAGTTCCACCTCCCATATGGGGGGGTGGCCGGCCCCCTAAGGGGGAGTCCACTTGGGACTCCTCCCCCACTAGGGTTGGCCGGCCATGGAGGTGGAGTCCCATGTGGACTCCACCTTCCTTGGTGGTTTCTTCCGGACTTTTCTGAACCTTCTAGAACCTTCCATAGAACCTTCCGCGACATTTTATTCATAAAATGACATCCTATACTCAGATCTTATTCTCGGGACCATTCCGGAACTCCCTGCATCGATGTCCAGGATCATCAGGACTAGAACAAATAATCGAACTCCATTCCATATTCAAGTACTACCATTTCAACATCCAACTTTAAGTGTGTCACCCTACGGTTCGTGAACTATGTGGACATGGTTGAGTACTCACTCCGACCAATAACCAATAGCGGGATCTGGAGATTCATAATGGCTCCCACATATTCAACGATGACTTTAGTGATCGAATGAACCATTCACATACGATACCAATTCCCTTTGTCACGCGATATTTTACTTGTCCGGGGTTTGATCATGGTATCACTCTATACCTTGTTCAACCTCGTCTCCTGACAAGTACTCTTTACTCGTACCGTGGTATGTGGTCTCTTATGAACTTATTCATATGCTTGCAAGACATTAGACGACATTCCACCGAGAGGGCCAGAGTATATTGTCCGTCATCGGGATGGACAAATCCCACTGTTGATCCATATGCCTCAACTCATACTTTCCGGATACTTAATCCCACCTTTATAACCACCCATTTACGCAGTGGCGTTTGATGTAATCAAAGTACCCTTTCGGTATAAGTGATTTACATGATCTCATGGTCATAAGGACTAGGTAACTATGTATCGAAACATAATAAATAACTTAATGACGAGATCTTATGCTACGCTTAATTGGGTGTATCCATTACATCATTCATATAATGATATAACCTTGTTATTAATAACATCCAATGTTCATGATTATGAAACTAATCATCCATTAATCAACAAGCTAGTTTAAGAGGCATACTAGGGACTTCTTGTTTGTCTACATATCACACATGTACTAATGTTTCGGTTAATACAATTATAGCATGATATATAAACATTTATCATAAACATAAAGATATAAATAATAACCACTTTATTATTGCCTCTAGGGCATATCTCCTTCAGTCTCCCACTTGCACTAGAGTCAATAATCTAGTTTACATTTGTAAAGATATAACACCTTGGCCTTATGGTGTTTTATCATGTATTGCTCACGGGAGAGGTTTTTAGTCAACGGATCTGACATGCTCAGAACCGTATGTATTTTGTAATTCATTTGCGTCTCAACGCATCACTCATTTCCAAATGAGTCGGCCTTAAATATGTTTGGTCTTCTGGTGGAACCTTAATTCCGCGGTCTGAAATATGTCACTAATATTGTCACACACAATATAGCTTCAAAGTTCTGACTCTGTCGGAAATACACCAAGTTCTCAAAGAACCTCTTGACTTAACATCCTTTGTCATTGTCAAAACAATGACATACTCTGCCTTCTTTTGTAGATTCCGTCACAATATTTAGAACTCTTCTAAATCTAGCATAGACAACTTCTAGCTCATTGTGCTACCTTTTAAACAACACTTAGTCTAATTTGAGATTGAAATTATATTTTATATGTGACAAAACCAATATCGGTGTAACACCTTACAGCGATTTGTTTGTCATTTCTTCATACAAAAATATATATATATATATCCTTAGTTCTTCTAAAGTACTCAAGGATATTCTTACTGTTGTCCAATGATCATCATATGAATCATTCTGGTATATGCTCATAACACTTTATAGCACATGATATCTGATTGTGTACATATTATTCGTGATCTATAATCACTCATGTGTTTTTACTCATTGAGTGTCATACACTCAAGTCTTGTTAAACCTTCACATGACAAGAACATTTTCTTAATTTTTCTATATTGAACTACTTCAATATCCATCATATGTACTTTGACTTAAACTTATTTATGTGTTTCAATCTATCTTCATAGATCTTGACACTAAATTTGTTTCAGTCCATATCTTTTCATTGAAGTTAATTCTCAATGAAACCTTTTAATCAAGTATATAATTACATCATTTATAACCAACTATATGTCACCTACATAAAGTATTATAAATGTGTCTTAGCGCTCCCACTTAATTTCTTGCAAATGCAAGCCTCTTCATCGTCTTTGATGAAATCAAAAACTCTTTGACTATTTCATCTGGTGAAGATTCCAACTCCGTGATACTTACTTCATCCAATTGAAGCTTGTATACCTATCTAGTATTCCACGGACCAGCAAAACTCTTGGTTGTATCTTGTATACATACTTCTGTTAAGTAGTGTATTTTGCCATCCTACTAGCATATCTCATAAAAGAAATATGTAGTGATTACTAGAATAATCCACATAGACTATAAGCATTGCTACGGAAGATCTAATCTTATCGTATTCAACTCTTTGAACTTTGTCGTAAACAATTTTTCGATAAGTCAAGCTTTCTTCAAGGATATTTCATCCAAGTCTATCAATTTCATAGATCCATTTACTTTCATAAAGTATTCATCTATCTTGGATTTCATGGCGTATAGCCATTTTAACGGAGTCAGGGCCCATCATAACTTCTTTGTTTTGTAGTTGGTTTATCATTGTTCAAAATCAATCCTTTGTCCACAAATCATTTATTTGATCACAAAGTAAACCATACCTACAAGATTCAATATGTACTTCGATCTCCATGGCTAAAACACTTTGTAGTCATGAGAGCCATGATCGTCGTGGCCGCTTCCGAAACCAATTCGATGCTGCGCTACTCTGATCATTATGCTCAGGTTCATAAACCTTATCAAATTATATTGTCCTCCCACTCAAATACTTCACTAGAAACAATTTCTCGGAAATAAGAAACATTGACAAAAACTTTTGTCTTTGTCTCGTGGGAAGAATTCCCAATTAAATCTCTGGGATAACCAACAAAGACATTCATCCGATTTTGGTTGACTATTAGGGTTTATACCCATGCCATAACTTGTATGGTGTCATTTCAACGGATCATGATGATGCTCTATTCAGTG
Source organism: Lolium multiflorum (assembly GCA_030979885.1). Taxonomy (NCBI): domain Eukaryota; kingdom Viridiplantae; phylum Streptophyta; class Magnoliopsida; order Poales; family Poaceae; genus Lolium; species Lolium multiflorum. Next base: position 238,068,620 of record CM061747.1, read on the forward strand.
TAAAAGCGGTAGTCACTAAAGCATAATCCACAAAAATATAATGGCATCAATATTTTATCTCATCATTGATCCAACAAAGTTTGGATATATCTCTTGGATACTTCATCATCACTATGATACTCCAAGAAACGTAAGTTGTAGAACAATTTCATAACTCTTAGATGTTCGCTAAAACTTGTAATTCAAATATTTCCACCATGATCCAATCATAGATATTTGATTTCTATTACGATGATTTCCACTTCATGCTGAAATTTATTTGAATCCTATTCAAATGTTTCAAACTTTTCCTTATTGAATATATCCACATATATACTCAATTCATTGTTTGAAAGTTTTCATGAAGTAGAAGAATCTTCCGCACACAACATGCCCAGTGAACCACATATATCATTATGTATATTTTCACTAAGTTAGTTCCCGTTCAAAACTTGGCCTATGAACGGTATTTTAGTCATTCTCTTTTAGAAAAGATTTGCAAGCAAAATTCAAAAATCAAATGACTCCAAAATCCATTTGCATGGAGTTCCTTCATGCGATCCTTTCTAACATGACTAAATTGCTTGGTTCCACAAATAAGTGGAATTCAAATCATTTGCCTTATGGCATTTTTAGCGTCATTGTTATGTATGTGTGTTTCACCATTAAGATTTATAATAACTTATCCATCATACATGGAGTAATGTCATAATTTGAACAACTCATTGTTTTCATTTGACCAGAGCAAAATAACAATTATTAAGTTCTTTATTATAAATTCTAAGGGCTAGATAGAATACCAACGACGAACATAATAACACTTTATTTTGTTCCAGACGTGCATTCCTATCATATTCCTTGTCAGTCACTTAGGCCATTGTATTCTTGTATTGCGTTGTTTTGTATGACACTTCATACCAACCAATATGGTATTAATACCCAAGAATTTCATTGTGTGACTTAACTAGGAATACAACCATAACATGTATATCATTTATATACACCTGAGCTAGACTTTCTAGTCTTTTCTTTTCTTTTGCCAAAATATCTTTTGCAGTTTCTCTTTTAGCTTTCCTCATTATTCAGAAAAACATTTCAACATCAATAACTTCTAGGTTTGTTGGTCAAATACCAATAACCTTGAGGTTCTTACTTTGAAGTTGATCATCATATGACAAGTGTTTCAGATTTCACTATTAGTAAATTTGTAATACGATGAACAATTTCACTCATAATTTTATCCATCAATTCATGATAACTTTCTGAGACCATGTCTGTACATGCTAGGCTCATAAAGTTTAAACCTTAGTATTCGCATATGCAAATCTGGTTGTAAGCACACGTAGAATCTATAACACCCGATCATCACGTGATGCTTCAAAACGACGAGTCTTAGCAACGGTGCATACTAAGGACAATCACTTCATGGATATGCGAATATTGTTAGTGCCCCAATAGTTGGAGGATTGGGACGCCTTGCGTCTTCAACCTTCGTACATTCCCATAAAACTTATGAGTTTATGTAGTCTCACCAAATTTATATTCTATCATCTTGCAATAAGGTCTTAGATATCACATATATCTCGTACCTTGATTATTTCTGAAAACTAAATTTCAGCTCCTTACTTTTCAAACAGATTTGAACTTCAAGTTTCACGGAGACAAGATAACTTTAGGTACTAATTGAAACCATAGCTCTCTGAATCAACAAAGTGAGTTTCACTAAATGTTTGCAATAGGACTTAATCATTTCTTGATTCATTAACAATACGGTACTAATCCGTAAAGTTTCTAGTCAGATTTTAACAGTATTTCTATCTCAATTATAAGACTAGCGCATAGTAGTAAACGGATGCCAATACTACAAAATTAATTCAAAATACTACTCAGACTATGTTTATGATAATTAGTTCATGTTTTAATCTAATTACTAATGAACTCCCACTTAATACAACATCCTTCATAGTTGTAAAGTGGTACACGATCCAAATCCACTACACCAAAACCGATCATCACGTGAGATGATGTAGTTTCAATGGTGAACATCAACATGTTGATCATATCATCCATATGACTCGTGTTCAACCTTTCGGTTTCCATTGTCCCGAGGCCATGTCTGTACATGCTAGGCTCGTCAAGCAAACCCAAGTATTCCGCGTGTGCAACATGGCTTACACCGTTGTATGTGGTTTATCACACCCGATCATCACGAGATGCTTCAAAACGTCGAACAATGCAACGGTGCATACGAGGGAAGAACACTTTATTATCTTGATATTAATGTGAGGGATCATCTTATAATGCTACCGTCGTGATCTAAGCAAAATAAGATGCATAAAGGATTAACATCACATGCAGTTCATATGTGATATGATATGGCCCTTTTGTCTTTGTGCCTTCGATCTTCATCTCCAAAGCACGGACATGATCTCCATCATCAACGGGCATGATCTCCATCATCGGCGTAGCGTCAAGGTTCATGGCGCCGTCTTCATGGTTGTTCACCTCATGTAGCAACTATTACAGCTACTTTGAAATACTACTCAACATGAAAATTAAAGACAACCATTGCCACAATACAATAATGATCATCTCATACATATTCATCATCACATCATGGCCATATCACATCACCAAACCCTGCAAAAACAAGTTAGACGTCTCTAATTTGGTTTGCATATTTTACGTGGTTTAGGGTTTTCGAGAGAGATCTAATCTACCTACGAACATGAACCACAACGTTGATACTAATGTTGTCAATAGAAGAGTAAATTGAATCTTTACTATAGTAGGAGAGACAGACACCCGCAAAGCCTCTTATGCAATACAAGTTGCATGTCGAACGAGGAACAAGTCTCATGAACGCGGTCATGTAAAGTTAGTCCGAGCCGCTTCATCCCACTATGCCATAAAGATGCAAAGTACTCAACTAAAGATAACAAGAGCATCAACGCCCACAACATTGTGTTCTACTCGTGCAACCATCTATGCATAGACACGGCTCGATACCACTTGTAGGATAACGTTGCATAGAAAACAAAAATTTTCCTACCGCGAACACGATCCAAGCCAAGATGCAATCTAGAAGACGGTAGCAACGAGGGGTATCGAGTCTCACCCTTGAAGAGATTCCCAAACAAGATGAGGCTCTTGTTGCTGCGTAGACGATCTTGCCGCTTGCAAAAGCGCGTGAAGATCTTGATCACGATCGCTTGGCGCCACGAACGGGCAGCACCCCCGTGCTCGGTCACACGTTCGGTTGTTGATGAAGACGACGTCCACCTCCCGTTCCAGCGGGCAGCGGAGTAGTAGCTCCTCTTGAATCCGGCAGACAACGGCGTGGTGTCGGTGGTGGTGAAGAAGTCCGGCGGAGCTTCGCTAAGCGTGCGGGAACTATAGAGGAGAGAGGGGCGGCTAGGGTTTGGGAGGGGGGCGCCGGCCATCTAGTGGTGCGGCCACCTTGTGGTGCTTGGGGTGGCCGGCCCCCTCCCCTTGGCCCTCATTATATAGGAACCCCAAGAGGTGGTGTCCAAGTCTTCGAATAAGACCCGAACAAAAACCTTCCATAGGAGGGGGAAACCTAGCCAAGCTAGGACTCCCACCAAAGGTGGGAGTTCCACCTCCCATGTGGGGGTGGCCCCCTAAGGGGAGTCCACTTGGACTCCTCCCCCTAGGGTTGGCCGGCCATGGAGGTGGAGTCCCATGTGGACTCCACCTTCCTTGGTGGTTTCTTCGGACTTTTCTAGAACCTTCTAGAACCTTCCATAGAACCTTCCGCGACATTTTATTCACATAAAATGACATCCTATATATGAATCTTATTCTCCGGACCATTCCGGAACTCCTCGTGATGTCCGGGATCTCATCCGGGACTCCGAACAAATATTCGAACTCCATTCCATATTCAAGTACTACCATTTCAACATCCAACTTTAAGTGTGTCACCTACGGTTCGTGAACTATGCGGACATGGTTGAGTACTCACTCCGACCAATAACCAATAGCGGGATCCGGAGATCCATAATGGCTCCCACATATTCAACGATGACTTTAGTGATCGAATGAACCATTCACATACGATACCAATTCCCTTTGTCACGCGATATTTTACTTGTCCGAGGTTTGATCATCGGTATCTCTATACCTTGTTCAACCTCGTCTCTGACAAGTACTCTTTACTCGTACCGTGGTATGTGGTCTCTTATGAACTTATTCATATGCTTGCAAGACATTAGACGACATTCCACCGAGAGGGCCCAGAGTATATCTATCGTCATCGGGATGGACAAATCCCACTGTTGATCCATATGCCTCAACTCATACTTTCCGGATACTTAATCCCACCTTTATAACCACCCATTTACGCAGTGGCGTTTGATGTAATCAAAGTACCTTCCGGTATAAGTGATTTACATGATCTCATGGTCATAAGGACTAGGTAACTATGTATCGAAAGCTTATAGCAAATAACTTAATGACGAGATCTTATGCTACGCTTAATTGGGTGTGTCCATTACATCATTCATATAATGATATAACCTTGTTATTAATAACATCCAATGTTCATGATTATGAAACTAATCATCCATTAATCAACAAGCTAGTTTAAGAGGCATACTAGGGACTTCTTGTTTGTCTACATATCACACATGTACTAATGTTTCGGTTAATACAATTATAGCATGATATATAAACATTTATCATAAACATAAAGATATAAATAATAACCACTTTATTATTGCCTCTAGGGCATATCTCCTTCAAAAATCGAGTACAACTAAGAACCCGAGAGCATAAAAATAGAAATCCCTTAAAAATAACCCAAAGGTTGAAGAACTAAATGATATGCTAAATATTCATCTCGGGGTTGAGGAGGGAGCTCCTCGGCAATTCCCACCATGAGGGGCTTAGGGTTGAAGAAATCCTGCAGGTTAACACTAGACATCGGATACCAAACGAACAAGGAGCGAGATTTACCCAGATTCAGGGCCCTCGATGAGGTAAAACCCTTACTCCTTCTTGTCTGATCTTGATTTATCGATGAAAATAGGTTACAATGGGGCAGCCGATAGACTGCTATGGTGAACTCGCCGGGAAGCAAGGTTTCTAGGGTTACGTTGGTTGCGTAAGTGTGTTCTTCGGCATGCCCTCTTCTGGCCTTTATATAGGAGGCCAGGTCCCGAGAGTTCTGTCCAAACTTGACTAGGTTACATCAAGATCTAATCTATCATTTCCTTTATCGACGTCTTCTTGCCTTGTTCGTCAACAATCCGTTTGCTTGTAAGTCTTCTCTGTTGCAACCGACATATTGCCCAACTTGGATCATGGCAATCCTCATGGGTCCCTTGTTGGGGCAAAAGAGGTAGCCCAATGTCGGGTACCCAAAGGGTAATGCCCACATCAGAGGTTATATGTCAATGTTGTTGATCCAAAAATCTTGGTTGAGCCCCCTTTTTGACACAAAAAATAATCAACCTGAAGTGACTGCAAATAGTTGGCGCAATGTCTTTGGGTTTTCAACAAAGAAGCACGAAGATTGACAACAAAAAAACATGACATGACTGAGAGAAGCCGTGGTCTAAAACAAGAGCGTACTCTTTCCGCAAAAGAACCTCAAGATGGTTTAATGTCAACCCCTACCCACAAAACCCCCTCGATTTTGACTTGCTAAAAAAATGTCCACCCACATAGTCAAACGATTGTTAGAAACCTAGGAGTTGCGGTCCTTGCAAACCTCCCACCTAATGAAGATGGAGATGACTATCTTTTGCTAGTAGCCTCCTATAGGGGCCATCCAGCAAGACTGCATGCCCAGACGGTTTGTTGACTTGATTCCATGAAAACATACTCCTTCTGATCCATAATAATTATCAAAAATTTAATACTCCCTCCGACCCGGATTATTGGACGTGATGTCCTTTTTACAAAACACCCCTTCTAATATTCCCGACAAACAGTCAACACACGTCCGTAACACTCGTCCCCTTTCCCCGCTGCTCCACCGTCGACCACCACGCCTCGCCCGCGCCGCCTGCTCCGCTCGTCCCTCACCGGCCGCCTTCCTTCCCCATCGTCTCCCTGCCTTCCATCCTCTGCCTTTCACCAACCAGAACGCAAAGATTTTGCGGCCAAGCGTCTGATTTTGCCCCCAAGCATCTGATTTTGCCGGCTCCGGCGGCGGTGCTCATGGCCGGCGGGGCGAATCCAGAGGATTCCTCGCATCCTCTTGCGCCACCACATCGATGACCTCCTCCACCGCGTCCTCCACTTCGCTCCACTCAAGGAGGCCGCCGCAAACACCGCGCTCTCCATCGCTGGCAAGAGGAGAGGCACGAGGACAAGGCATGAGCTGGCGAGAGCGCGCGTGGCGAGGTGGTGCTGCAGGGAGCAACGATATGGCGTGAGCGCGCGTGGCGAGGTGGTGCTGCAGCTTGCGGCGGGTCAAAGGCGCTGGCGCGAGAGGTGATGTTGCTGCAGTTGCATTTGGGCAGAGAAGGAGCAAGTGTCCTTGCAATGCGAGGAAGCAAGGAAAGGGAGGTTGGAGACGCCGCCTTGGGGCTTTGCTTCTGCGTAACCTCCTCCAAATTTCTGCCCATCAACTTTGTGTACCTCAAGATGAATTATTTGCTTCTACTACGAGTGTAGCAAGTGATCAAATGCGGGAGAAAATACAGAGATGGTATGTCTTGAAGCTGAACATTTGCCTGATAGTTACATGATCTTTTTTGAGTTGAGTCAGTTGTCGCTGGCAATAGTTTTTAGGGCCTGAACTTTGAAAACCACATCTATGTGCTTGATCTTCTAGGTTTTGATTACACGTCATGTTTTCCATCAGAGGTTCCATTATGATCTATGTCCGATTCACCGGAAAGTTTGCTGATAATTCTGCTCTTCGTATGATCTAGGGAGGTGATTACATTGGTGACTTCAGAGACATTGGCACTTTTTTGTTCAAAGTCAGCTCGTGACACTTCAGAGACATAGGTCATTACTTTCAAACTAGGAAGCAAGGAAATGGAGGAAAGGGAGGTTGGAGGCACCGCCTTGGGGCTTTGCTTCTGCGTAACCTCCTCCAAATTGCTGCCGATCAACTTCTCTGAACTTGCCAAGGTAAAACCTCTTATATTATCTCCCATCAATCTTGCACTGTATGCATTTACTTGTGTGGCGGTAGCTACATGCAGATCCCAATTCCTACTCATATTTACGCACTCACTCATGTAAATAAGAGCTATCATTTGGTTCTTTGCAGGCTCTAAAGCCAGGGGACACGATATTTGTTGGGCAATATTTGTTCAGAGGCGGTGAGACTAATTCAGTTTGGTTAGAGGTAAAAACTCTGACATTCTGCAGTTTGTCGTTTGACATGTCTGATATTTTATATGCCTGTTACAGGATTTTGTTTGTTATTCATCTTTGTTGATACCAGAACTTTCATCTTCCTGATGTAGGTTTCTGAAGTCCAAGGGGTTGCATGAGCACTGTAAGAGCTTGTTTCCCCTTTGGTTTCCCTGTAAAACTTAATTAGTTTCACTGCCTGTGAACAAATATTGCATAATGTTCAAACAATTACATCCAACACAATTATATACTCCACCTTGTTTCAGCCATCTTTCACCTTTTTCAATGTACTAAACAAGCTATTACATGTACTAAACAAGCTACTTATGCTAGCTATTTTAGGAGGACTAGCCGTTTGTTTGTGCCATCTTTAGCCGAGCTTATCCTTGGTCGACCAATTATATACTCCATGCTTATACTTTATACTTTACAGCCAACACAATTACAACCATCTTTCACCTTTACAATTTGTTGCAATATACCATGCTTGTACTTTACATTTGTTTGATCTTGATCCTCTTCTTCTCCTTAGGCTTATCTTCTTCTATTATTGGTTGTTTTCCCTTCCTCTTCTCCTGCTTAGGCTTCTCTTCTTCTATTCTTGGCTGTATTGCATATTTGTGTTTCCCGGATGAGGTCAAGTTTCTGTAAGTAGTAGACATAAAATTATGTGAGTAAGATGCATCAGTTTAGACCTATCTTAATACAGATAATTACAAGCAATAGGATATTGACATACAGTCTTGACTTGACGCGATGGACGGATAATGCTTGATGGGTCCTTCAACCATGTGCTATATTCTTTTGCTGCGATAATAGTGTCATCGTCCACAATTAATTGGGATCTTCCTTTTCTCTTTGATGCTTTCTTTGCTTGTGCAGCCTTGATCATTTTCTCCTCTTCCTCCTTTAGTTGCTTCTCATATTCCTCTATCAACTTTAAGGTTTCTTCATATAGTTCGCTATCAACCTCTAGTGTGTCAGGCAAGTTTCCCTCCTTTATCAGTTTGTCCTTGCCCATGTGAATTAGCTTGTATGTATTTCCACTCTGGTTTTTCATAATCTGCACAAGGATAGACTGCAAGGTGACATACACTTTGGCAAGTGTATTCACGTCATATGCATCGTAAGCTTGTTCTACTGATTCTATCAGTTCTTTGAGAGTGTCAGGTGCACTCTCAAATGCCAAGGATTGGATTGACCTAAAGAAGCAGAGATCCAGAACATTCACATCCGGGGAGTTAGGAGGTTGAAAAGTCAACCTAATATCCAATCCTGAAGCTTTTACGGCGGCTTGAAAAATAGGATCATCAGGCAGAACATGTGTTCTTGCATTGTCCCGTTGTATCCATATGGTTCCCACGTCTCCATCGTCGGGCCATACTTCAACAATTGCTGGAATTACCTTCTCACAGAGGTATTCCCGCATCACGTCTCTAGTAACATTGAGATTCTTTAGCATCAAATCGCCTTTTGTCTGATACTTTGAGTTGTACTTGGCCACATCCTCTATGACAAAAGCCCAAATTCCGACCTTTCCGTCAAATGTCATATTACTTTGTTCATCAAATCTTGGTCTTGCAACCAGAGTTAGGAACATCACCTTACCGATGTTGTTATGGTTATGGATAGTGCGAACTGGATCCGGTTCTTCTGGAGTTAGGTAATATGTTCGATTACGCTTTGTCATATCAAACAATTTTTCATCCATACTCATTATGTTCCCCATCATTTTGAAGATAAGCTTTGCATCTGTTATTGATGGTTCATCTATCATTGAGATGCAATATAGAAGTCTTCTGAGTCTATTTTCCAAAGATAGATATGGCTTCAGACTATTAGTATGGCGCCTTAAATCGCCCCATGCCAACCTTCTTTGTAGTGTCGAGAAAGGGACATCAAGGGACCTTGCTAGCGCCCTCAATGTACCCCTTTTGTTTAGTGGAACTTTAGGCACCCTTTCGTCGAGATTAAGCTCTCTCCTCTTTCTTCCGCATCTTCCCTTCCGCTTGTTTGAGAAATCAAGCACTTCATTTCTGCCCTCTTATCTATGGCCTTCTTCCATGTCTTCTCAACAGATCTAAGACTTATTCCCAAAAGTTGAGCGACAATTTCTTTATCCGCCTTCACCACGGGTATATCATTGCCTAGAGCTTTCAGTGCAATATATGCAGCAAATTTATAACTCTCCGGCATATCTTTATGGTGCCTCTGCACACCATGTTCTTGTTCTTCTTCTAGAATCTGTTCTGGCTCCGCACCATGTTCTTGTTCTTCTTCTAGAATCTGTTCTGGCTCCGCAGCATGTTCTTGTTCTTGGTGTTCTTCTTCTGGAACATGTCCTAGCTGAGTAGCATGTTCTGGAGTATGCGGACTGAAGTCGAGATCCAGATCCCTCCATGCATCATCCTGCTCTTGTGGAGGAGTTAAATTGATATCGAAGAGGAGGACCATTTTCTCCTATTGTGGACTGGGCGAGCTGCAGAAAAGATAGACCAGAGTCATTACAACCATAAAATTTATGTAGCTAGAAGTTAGAGATAACACATTTATTCCCTACTTGCATGTACAGATTCCAGGAAGCATAAGTTCCAGCTCAAGCAAATAAATGTGGTGCAAGCATTCTATGCTTTGAAGCTAAATAATTGGGAATAACTTTAGTTGTCTGTTAACATGAAGGTACTTGCTGCACTTCTGATTGAAGAAACATTCTGCACTTTGTCCTTCTTCGGTTTATCATGGATGCATATTAAGACACGAAATGGACTATAAATCCATATCTTGCATAGGAGTTCAATTTTTATTTGTGCATATGAGTTCATTAAACAGGGAATCCATATCTTAAGTAAACTGTGGCTGTTGCAGCTTGGTACATATGGTGGAAACGACAATGAACAGCTCCAACTTGGTACATACAAGTTCGTTGTGTTTTGAGTTCTGGCAGTTATAGGTTTTCTACTCCGTAACATTTTTTCGCTCTTGGCAAGGTGCTCTGGATGAGAATATATTTAACTTTGTGGCTTTGGGACAGGAATTCCGTTTGTCCAGAAGCATGTCAAGGGACCAAGTGGCTGCATTTACTTGTTGGGGTAAGTCTTGATTGTCCATGTCATGCCTCTATGCAAATATTCCTTTGATTCAGTTCAGTTCAGTCATTTAGATTGTTAGGTTTAAATTAGGCGCTATGAACTGCTGCCTGGTATTATTGCTTATTTTCGTCTATGCCTTGAGCACTTGAGTAGGTGTGATGGACATTGGGGATTTTCTTTTGTGCACCTTACGTCCTGTTCTATAGAAATGATTGGTTTTCATTTTCATCTAAATCATGTGAAGTCTGAGCGTAATGTGTTTGTATTCAGATCAATTAAACTGGAGGTGGCAGATTTAAACGGCAGTGAACATTTTGTGATCTCCTTAAGTCCCTAGCTCTTGGCATATGCCAGAATTTGACACATATATTTATGCCAGTACTGTAAACAATTACAGCAAACACAATTATATATTCCATCTTGTTTCAGCCATAATATACTCCACCTTTACATTGCATAATTGGTTGTGCATACACTTTTTGTGGGGATTGAATTGACAAGGGAAGTTAGACCTAGGTAACTCTGCAATTTGTTTATGAATTAACTTGATATATCTGACCCCGGGTAACCTTAATCGTGATATTGTTTGTCAAACTGTCAAAAAATGTTGGTACAAACACATGGTTTTTTGGAACTAGGCTAAGATGGCGAGCAGGCAGGAGCCTTGGACTAAGCTTGCACACAGTAAGAAGCAACCAGGATGGGTCGCATACAATCCGAGAACCATGAGGCCTCAGCCAATGGGCGACGACACCAAGCATATGAAGATTTTGTCCAATAATGTCAATGGGGTGAAAAATGTTGTGAGGTCAGGACAGTTTTCTGCCCTGGCTCAGAGGGAGAATTTTGATGTACTGTGCCTCCAAGAGACACATCTGAAGGCAAGTTTTGTTGTTTCCACCAGTACACCCTTAGCTTACAACACTCTCTATCAGAATGCAGTAGTCCTTAGCACATGCTTTCAGTATTTCTGAAGAATTCACACATGATTTCAGCAACAATGTTCAACGAAATGGGTTGCAGGTTTCTCACCGAGGCAAAGGTGTGTCCAAGGAGGGCGACGTCTTGGACCACGGCGCAGAGAGACGCGGAAGGGGCAGCGCCGACGGGCACGGACGGGGCGGCGGCGAGTGCGTCCAACGGAGGCGGAGCGGCGGCGTAGTGGGTGTCGAGAAAGAGGAGGCCGGAGCTCGACGGCCGACGGCGGCCGTGCTCGATGGCGGAGTTGCCGTTGGGGGAAGGGAAAGGGAAAGCAGCTGGCCTGGGCAGTGAAACGGTAAGTGGATCCGGGGGAGCACTCCTCCGCGGGAGCCTCCCAACTGCTAGCGGATCCGCTCTGACTCCATCTCGCCGGGGAGCTGCCGACGGCAGCAGCGTGCTGTCTGCCCCGACGCAAGGAAGAAGAAGACCCTTTGGCTTGGACCTTTGTTGAAATGAATTTAAACTATTAAGGGGGTTTTTGTAAAATCAAATTAAAACACTGCCACGCCTATTAATCCGGGTCGGAGGGAGTATAAAAATTGTACTAACTTAGTATAAAATCTGTGACACTTACTATGGATGAGAGGGAGTACAATTTGGCACATCAAATGTGCACCAAATTGAGAGACAACAAGATAATCCTAGCTTGATTCGCCTGAAAATTAGGCAAACATCTCGATCCTCGAAGACTTTGTTGCTATATATAAATCAAAATCTAATAAAACGACGTGCATGCAGTCTTGCTCCTTGGAAGGTGACATTTGCCTCTGGGGTGCAAGCTAGAACTACTCTAGTACTGAAGACTTTGTCCGTACGTACGTGCAATGCCCATACAGAACCCAGCAGCCTGCATGCGCCCTGCGGGTGGCCCACCGAGATGTCGGTCTTGCATTCCAGTGCATCCATGCAAAGCAGTGGCCGTCGACGACGACGTGGCACATCCTGCGTCCATGGCTTGGTACGTACAAGACGGATTCATTCGATCGAGTTGGAGCACGTCGTGAAAACTCGAGGGATCATGCAGGCCACACAATCACACATATATGATCGCGATGGAGCTGAATGGCCAAGTGCTGTGGTTTGGGTTGCTTTTGGAATAAGAAATATCTCGGACACACACACATACCGGTGGTGACCACAGATCGACGATGCATGGCAAGCATGGGACAGAACGGTCAGACACCCTCGAGGCGGAGTTGCCGGTCCCTACCCGTGCCATGCATGTGTTGTCGGCGTGACGACGCGCCAACCATGGCGAGCAAAGCTCTGGCCCCTCCGGTGGCTCGGGAACAAGGCGACACGAGTCTGACCGGCGGACGGCGGCACCGGAGCGGGCTGGTCTGCCGCGATCGACACGCGTCCGCTCCGGTCGGCGGCCCTGACGGCTGACGCCACCGCGCGCGCCCGCGCGCGCATTATTGATCCCACCAAATACGGGAGTTAAACTCGAACGGAGGTCCGCATCGCAGCGCAGGGCAGACCGCACTATTCGTTGTCCGCCTGAATTAGAGCGAAACACGAATGACGTATGGCTGGCCGGATAATGGCGCCGCCCGCCGTGTCGATGGTGCCTTGCGGGTCTTGTTAATTAGACTAGCTCCTATCTCCGGCGGGGAAACAAGCTAGTAGATGAGTGATGACATCTCCTGTGATGGCATCCAGCTGCGCCGGAGCAGAGCACCCATGCAACCACGCACTGAGATAGATATATAGTCAGGTCTGCGTACGTTGCATGCATGCACATGCTTCCTTCAGGCCACGTGAACCATGGAAGAGTCTAAGAAGGTTCCATGCTTGCTCGACTATCCATCGACCGTCGACGAGGTCTATACAAAATCCTACCCACAGCCAAGTCGCTGTCGCCTTATCGCCTTGTTGGACCCTTGCAGATTGGTACAGTACGTGCAACACCGAGCAAAAGTGCATGTCCACGTGAGCCGCGCAAGCTTCGGAATGTTCTGTCCCAATTCAATCATAACACGTCCACGTACGGCACAATCGTAATTCCACCTTTAGCCTTTGTCTAACATCGGCAATATTTATCAAGAGACACAACATCAGTATCACTAAATTTATCTTTAAATATAGTTTCATAATATACTAATATAACGTTATAGTTTTTTAGAAGTTGGTTAACCTTACAAGATTTAACTTAATACAGAAGCCAGCGAATTGTACACTTATTCACGGAGGGACCTGCTATATGCATGGAGGGATCCACCATGGGTCATGGGTGTGCAGATGAATACCCAAAATTCTCTCAAAAAATATACATAATGTATATTATTACTGTATTACTTCTGTAATATTTTAGCACATATAGTTTACATTTTCTTTTCTAAATTGGGACAAACTTTTGAAATACACTTATTTGTAGACGGAGTGACTAGTCCATATGGTGGCCACATGTGAACCAACTAGCAAGCTCTCCCAACTAGCTAAGAGCAACTAGTTCATACCGAGTGACGGCAAAACAACGACCAACCTATGCTGGCAAAAAAGAAGAGTACCGGCATGTGATCAACATCCCCTAATCGAGTATGGACCTATGACCAAAACATCACCATTTCGAGTATCGATCTAATGCTAAGCGGCACCCTGTAGCTCCGATGTCCCATGTCAGGCCAAGCAAAGAAGGGAAAGAAGAAAGCAAATGCGCTGGTAGCGGTAGGGGGGCATGGAAGCCATGCGGCTTCCAAGCGCTATGGCAGATCATATTGTCCTACTTGTAATTTCTTTATTTTTTACATGTTTTTTAACCTTTTGAAATATTTTTCCTACAGTGGTTGTGAATTTGTACGCGACGGCATGGACCATTCTCGGTTTTTCACCTTGATATTTGTTGATGGTTAGCATTTTAACACCCAAAGTTAAATTCCTTGATATTTCACTTCTATACGCAACAAATATCTCCATTTATTCGTACAAATTTGCACATGGTAGCTAGCACACTTTTGTACCACGGAAACACGGGTTGCAACCTAATTTTTGTATGAAATGAACAAGTTATTGCACTAGTGGTTACCTCTTCTTATTTCTTTATTTTTTGTGAAAAATCCACCGACCTATTAATAATCATCAAAATTATTATAAAGAGCTTTAAAATAATGAAAATTACACGTACATTTTTGGACCATCCACTAGTAGAAAATTGGCCTTCCATCCCAACCCATTAGTCCTCAAATACTTTGGCCCGGGACTAATGGGGTCTTTAGTCCCGGTTCCGCTGGAGAACCGGGACTAATTCTCCGGTCGGGAATAAAGGGTAGACCTTTAGTCACCAACCGGGACTAAAGGGTTATGGCAGGCTGCTGCCGGCGCATGCCTCTTTTGTCCCAGTTGGTACCAACCGGGACTAAAGATGTACCCTTTAGTCTTGGTTGGTATCCCCAACCGGGACTAAAAGTTTTTTCGAGTTTTTTACTCCCAACGCAACCTTCACCCCCTCCCCCCTGGATCGCCTTTTTTTCGTTTGGAAAATACAAAAGAAAATGGTAGAAAATTCAAAAAATAAAATGTTTTCAGATTCTTGTATGTTTTTTTACTCCCCACGTACCCTTCACCCCCTCCCCCCCTGGATTTACCCGGTTAGCCAATTTATAGATTCTCAAAATTCCAAATAAAAATACGAAAGCAGGAAGATTTTAGTTTTTGCCATAAATTAGGGATTATATATTTTTTTTTATTTTTCAAAAAATTAAAATTAATAATTGCATCCTGCATAAAGATTACTATTACTTTTACCCAATTTTTAGATTTTCAAATTTTTTGGTTTTAGGTTTGGCAAAAAATAAATATTTAAAAAATTATTTTTTAAAAAATAATACAAATTACAAAGTTAATGTTTATTTACTTATTCAAGATTATTATTACATCATTACATTTCTTTATTAAAATAATTATTTGAAATTCAAACAATAAAGAAAATGTGACATCGATCAACATGTTAATAGGATTGATATGATACTAGTATCACATACATGCACACGAAGCACTTGGATGCGGGACGGGATGGAACTCGTCAGTTAAGCGTACTAGCTAGTGCTAGAGTACTAGGAGGATGGGTGACCGAGCGGGAAGTTTGACCACGAGTAAATAATTTGACTAGAGATAATTGTAGTTAGAGACTAAACTATGCAAATAACTGAAATAATAGAAATTCCGGAAAATATAAAAAAAAGAGTGGAAAAAATAAAATAAAAATTCACCTGGAGGCATTTTTGCCCCGACGCACGCAGCCCACGTGGATGGACCTTTAGTCCCGCTTTAGTCTCGGGTATTTAGTCCCGGTTGCACAACCAAGACTATAGCCCCATATGAACCGGACTAAAGGCCATTTTTCTACTAGTGATCTAGCGAAGATTACAAACACTAGAGCAAGCTAAAGGTGCGACACGGTTCTCGCCCCTCCCTCATAGGTGCTGCAGAAATTAAACTTGTTGTAGTAGAGCTTGCTGTAGTAGTCAAACGGAAGGTTGTTGATACGTCCCAAACGTATCTATAATTTCTTATGTTCCATGCTACTTTTATGATGATACTCACATGTTTTATACACACTTTATGTCATTATTATGCATTTTCCGGCACTAACCTATTGACGAGATGCCGAAGAGCCAGTTGCTGTTTTCTGCTGTTTTTGGTTTCAGAAATCCTACAAAGAAAATATTCTCGGAATTGGACGAAATCAACGCCCAGGGTCCTATTTTTCCACGAAGTCCGAAGAGGAAACGAAGTGGGGCCACGAGGTGGCGACACACTAGGCGGCGCGGCCAAGCCGGCCGCGCCGGCCTGTGTGGGCCCCTCGTGACTCTTCCCGACCTACCCTTTCGCCTACATATAGTCTTCGTCGAAACCCCCGGTCGAGAGCCACGATACGGAAAACCTTCCGAGACGCCGCCGCCGCCAATCCCATCTCGGGATTCAGGAGATCGCCTCCGGCACCCAGCCGAGAGGGGAATCATCTCCCGGAGGTCTCTTCATCGCCATGATCGCCTCCGAATCGATGTGAGTAGTCCACCCTGGACTATGGGTCCATAGCAGTAGCTAGATGGTTGTCTTCTCCTCATTGTGCTATCATGTTAGATCTTGTGAGCTGCCTATCATGATCAAGATCATCTATTTGTAATGCTACATGTTGTGTTTGTTGGGATCCGATGAATATTGAATACTATGTCAAGTTGATTATCAATCTATCATATATGTTGTTTATGTTCTTGCATGCTCTCCGTTGCTAGTAGAGGCTCGGCCAAGTTGATACTTGTGACTCCAAGAGGGAGTATTTATGCTCGATAGTGGGTTCATGCCTCCATTAAATCTGGGACAGTGAGAGAAAGTTCTAAGGTTGTGGATGTGTTGTTGCCACTAGGGATAAAACATCGATGCTTTGTCTAAGGATATTTGTGTTGATTACATTACGCACCATACTTAATGCAATTGTCTGTTGCTTGCAACTTAAAACCGGAAAGGGTTCGGATGATAACCTGAAAGTGGACTTTTTAGGCATAGATGCATGCTGGATAGCGGTCTATGTACTTTGTCGTAATGCCCTGATTAAATCTCATAGTACTCATCATGATATATGTATGTGCATTGTTATGCCTTCTTTATTTGTCAATTGCCCAACTGTAATTTGTTCACCCAACATCTATTTATCTTATGGGAGAGACACCACTAGTGAATGTGGACCCGGTCCTATTCTTTACATCTAAAATACAATCTACTGCAATTGTTCTTTACTGTTCTTCGCAAACAATCATCATCATCCACACTATACATCTAATCCTTTGTTTGCAAGCCGTGAGATTGACAACCTCACTTTGTTACGTTGGGGCAAAGTACGTGATTGTGTGTTGTGAGTTCCACGTTGGTGCGGAATCCCTGGTGTTGCGCCGCACTACAATCCGCCACCAACAACCTTCAACGTGCTTCTTGGCTCCTCTTGGTTCGATAAACCTTGGTTTCTGAGGGAAAACTTCTGCTGTGCACATCACACCTTCCTCTTGGGGTTCCCAACGGACGTGTGTCTCACGCGCATCAGTTGTCATGCTAAGGCTCAAAGGACCAGCGCAACAGGGCGGCAATTATCGGTAAAGATGAGATGAGAACCATAGATTGAAAAAGCCATATTTATAACCACACGAAAGAAAACAAACACCCACTATATCCCGGAAGATCCCTCGGAAAGACAACTCCTCACTCATGTGCCCTCTGCTGCCCAAGGTACGTCGCTTGACTGAGGATATGGTAGGGAGGTCTTTGTTCTAAATTTAGAGCATCTCCAACAGGCGCGCTAAAACGGCCGCGCGGTATAAAAACTACCGGTACAGCGCGCGGGAGCGAAATCGCCGCTCCAGCAGGCGCTGCAAACGGCACGGTGCTGTAATTTTTTTTGGGCGCGGGCGGGTTTGCGCCATCGCGTGCGCTATACTTTGTGCGCCGGCTACAGCGTGCGGCATCGCTCGACCAAGCGCGAAGAAACCCCGCGCTGAAACTTCCCCTTCCGCCTCGCTGTCCGACCGCCCAATCCCTCGCCTCCGCGAGGCCGCCGGCGCAATTCCGACGATGGACGGGCCCTCCGGCAACCCAGCAACCCCTCCCTACTCCGTCCTACCAGCCGCCGCAGCCACCGCATCCGCAGCGCCGCCGCTCAATGCGGCAAACCCTAGCGGTGGCGCCGACGCCGGCAACACAACTGCCGCTGCCTGTGCGCTCTTCGTTCCGCCGGGAGGATTCATGTCTTCCATAAATGCTACTATTCCTTCTTCAACCCAAGATGACGAGGAAGAAGAAGAAGTTGTTGACTTGGAAAATGCGAAAGTGTGATATGCATTTGTGATATGCAAATTGTGTGTTCCACTTTATGTCCATTTGAACCATATGTTGTGTGTCATTGTTGAACTACGTCATTTTATGTGTCGTTCTTGAACTATGTGATGTGTGTTGCACTTTGTGCCCGTTTAAACTATGGTAGATCATTTGTTTCATGTTTAATATATGAGTATTTGATTTTGTTGAATGCATAGTAGTGTAGAAAGCTGTTTTCCACGCCCGCGCGCTGTGTATTTTGGCGCGCCCGGCGGAGAACCATTTTTACCGCCCGCGCACGCGCTGCATTTTGGCGCGTCCGGCGGGCAAAATTCTGCCCAGCGCGCGCCATCCGTTTACAGCGCGGCGAAAGGGAGGTTTAGCGCGTCGACTTTTTATGCGCATGTTGGAGATGGCTGTTAGAATGTAGCAACAGCTTCACCATCCTACATCAAATATCCAAAAAGGCGTATATATGTCTGAGTCTATGTGCACTTTACCCAAACTACCCAGCCAGATTAACATCTTGTACGTCATGCAACGGGGCCAGTCCGGCCGTGCGGTGATGGTGATCAATCGGCGGTGCAGGCGTGGCAAGACTCGACGTGAGGAACGTTACGCACGCGTATGTTTGTCAGCTTGTTGGCTATATGTGCACTTTATCACTTTCGAAAGAAAATGTGCACTTTATATCCATGTATGTATCCGGTATCCCGTGCTTGGCAGCTGAATCGGACCCATGCCCGCGCCAACTACTAGACCGCTAGGCTGCGCAACACGGCCACGTGAACGGGGGTGGCGTGGAAGACTCTAAGAACCTTCCATGCATGCAACCCATGCATCGATCTGATCTTGGGCTGTTTCCACCTACTCGGACCATTTTGAAGATCAAAAGTATTAGTTTTGGTGTCTTTAGGTCGAGCCGTGTATACTAAATTGGCTTACTTACAGCATCTGCATTCGATCCTCCCAAACGGCTTTGAGGGGCACCGGCGTAAAAAACCCACCTACTCGTCACCCCCCTCCCGCCAATCCAAAGGGGGGCTAGCGGGGCATCGACAGAACCTTAAAATGGTGTGGGCCGGTGCGCTGTCAGTGAGAGAGCGCACCAACCCCCCTCCATTTCGCCCCTTTCCTAGCCATCCCGTCGCCTGCACCACCCCTCGACGACTCTACCGTTTCCCACCATCGTAGAAGGCATGTCCA
This sequence comes from Lolium multiflorum, assembly GCA_030979885.1. Classification (NCBI taxonomy): domain Eukaryota; kingdom Viridiplantae; phylum Streptophyta; class Magnoliopsida; order Poales; family Poaceae; genus Lolium; species Lolium multiflorum. Next base: position 238,088,020 of record CM061747.1, read on the forward strand.
CCTACCAAACCCGCTCCCCACCAACATCGACGCCCGCCGGCAACAGATTTGCCACCCGTAGTCTTCTGGCAACAATTCCGGGTCAACTCGCGCTCGTCCTGCCTGCGAGGTGTTCGGAGTTTTGTCTGTGATGGATTCGGACGACGAGGAGATGATCGCCGCTCTTCGTAAGGAAGAGCCTGAGCATGCTGCTGTTGTCGCCAATGATGACGAGCATATGGAGATCTTAGCTGCTCTCATAGCCATGTACGCCAAGGATTCGAAGCCACGGTGTGGTGGTTCGAAGCCAGGGTAGCGCAAGAGCAAGCCGAGGCAAAGGTTCAAGGGGCACTGCATGCTGTCCGCTGACTATTTCGCCGATGATCCAGTGCACGGCGATTTGGTATTTCAGCGCCGTTTCAGGATGAATCGGAAGTTGTTCATGAAGATTTTGTTCGCCGCGAGGGAGTGCGAAAAATACTTCATTTGCAAGATAGATTGCGTTAGCACAATCGGTTTTTCCTCGAACCAGAAGTGCACAACTGCTTTAAGGGATGCTAGCCTATAGAGGACATGCTGATACACAATATGGTTACATGCGTATGTCCGAGGCCACTGCATAGGCTTGCATGCATCGGTTTTGCAAGGCAATAGTGGCAGTTTTTCGAGAACTATACATACAATCACCCACTCCAGAAGACACTGCTTGGATCATGGCATAGAATGCAGTAAGAGAATTTTCAGGGATGCTTGGAAGCATCGATTGCATGCATTTTCACTAGAAAAACTCTCCATTTGCTTGGCAAGAAAAGTAGAAAGGTCACAAAGGAGGTTGCTGTGGCAGATCAGGAGTTGTGGATTAGACATTCTTTCTTTAGTATGGTTGGATATCACAGTGACATCAAGGTTCTGCAGTGCTCCAATGTACTTCCAAGCTTGTTGAAGGTTATTCTCCTCTTGTGAACTATGTGATCAATGGCCACATACGAGTAGAACAAGGGATACTACCAGGCGGATGAGACTCTATCAAAGATGGGCAACATTTATGAACACAATCACAGGCCCTACTCTAGGAAAAAAGAGCTTGGTTTTCTAAGGCTTGCAGGAAGGATGTCACCATGCGGGCATTTGGTGTCCTCCAAGCTCAATTTTTTATTCTTCGATTTCCAACTCTTACATGGTCGAAAGATCAGATGATGGATATGTGATAAAAGCATGCATGATCTTGCACAACATGATTATTGAGAGTGAGCGGGAGCATCAGTGAATTACCCACAACCATGGCACCAACAGGTCCTCTTGCGGTAGTTCGGTGGTCTGGTGCCGCCTGCGTTAATTAGCTGCCTTCCTCGCCATACGTCAGTTCTGAGGGGCGCTTTGCGTGCCCGTTCTGAGGGCCATGGCTGAGAAAATGCCCCCTCCCCCCAACCCTGATACGTCTCCAACGTATCTATAATTTCTTATGTTCCATGCTAGTTTTATGACAATACCTACATGTTTTATTCACACTTTATAATGTTTTTATGCATTTTCTGGGACTAACCTATTAACAAGATGCCACAGTGCCAGTTCCTGTTTTCTGCTGTTTTTGATTTCAGAAAAGTTGTTTTACAAATATTCTCGGAATTGGACGAAACAAAAGCCCACGGCCCTATTTTCCACGGAGTGTTCCAGAAGACCGAAGAGGAGTCGAGGAAGGCCAGCAGGGGGCCCTCCCCATATGGCGGCGCGGGGGCCCTGTTGGAGATATGCCCAAGAGGCAATAATAAAGTGGTTATTATAATATCTTTGTGTTTATGATAAATGTTTATATACCATGCTATAATTGTATTAACAGAAACATTGATACATGTGTGTTATGTAAACAACAAGGAGTCCCTAGTAAGCCTCTTGTATAACTAGCTTGTTGATTAATAGATGATCATGGTTTCGTGATCATGAACATTGGATGTTATTAATAACAAGGTTATGTCATTGGTTGAATGATATAATGGACACACACCCATATGAGCGTAGCATAAGATCAAGTCATTAAGTTCAATTTGCTATAAGCTTTCGATACATAGTTGCCTTAGTCCTTCGACCATGAGATCATGTAAATCACTTACACCGGAAGGGTACTTTGATTACATCAAACGCCATTGCGTAAATGGGTGGCAATAAAGATGGGATTAAGTATTTGGAAAGTGTGAGTTGAGGCATATGGATCAATAGTGGGATTTGTCCATCCGATGACGGATAGATATACTCTGGGCCCTCTCGGTGGAATGTCATCTGATTAGCTTGCAAGCATATGAATGGTTCATAAGAGATCACATACCACGGTACGAGTAAGAGTACTTGTCGGTAACGAGGTTGAACAAGGTATGGAGATACCGATGATCGAACCTCGGACAAGTAAAATATCGCGAGACAAAGGGAATTGGCATCGTATGTAATTGGTTCAATCGATCACTAAGTCATCGTTGAATATGCGGGAGCCATTATGGATCTCCGATCCCGCTACTGGTTATTGCTCGGAGAGGAGTCTCGACCATGTCTGCATAGTTCACGAACCGTAGGGTGACGCGCTTAAGGTTCGATGTCGCATAGGTAGATTCGGAATATGAGATGGAGACCGAATGTTGTTCGGAGTCTCGGATAGGATCCAAGACATCACGAGGAGGACCGGAATTGTTCTGGAAGAATTCTGCTGTTTTGTATTTCAAGAAAAGTTGTTCTGGAAACATTCTCGGAATTGGACGAAATAAAAACAGAGGTTCTTATTTTTCTGTCACGCAGACGGAGTCCAAAGGGGAGAAGGAGAAGAGCCAGGGGTGGGCCACACCACAGGCCGGCGCGGGCCCCCCCCCGCGCGGGGGTATGGTGTGGGCCCACCAGGCGCCGCCACTAGATGGGTTTCGTGAAACCCTAACCCTAGTTCCCGACTATAAATAGTGGGAAGGTTTGGCCGGCCAAAGCTGCTCCGTTCGCAACCCTAATTTGCCACCTCTCCTCCCTCCCAGTTTCTCCTGCTCCGGCTTAGGCGAAGCCCTGCAGGAATTCTTCTCCACCACCACCACCACGCCGTCGTGCTGCTGGGATTCCGTGGAGATCTACCACACCTCCGCTGCCCGCTGGAACGGGAGAGGAAGGAGCTTCATCGACACCGTACGCGCGACCGAGTACGGAAGTGCTGCCGGATTGCAGCACCGGGGACGATCGTCTACATCAACAACGAGATTAATCTCGTAGACTTTGGAATCTTCGAGGGTTAGTCTCATCTTTATCTCGTTGCTTCGATCTTGTAGATTAGATCTTGGGTGTTCCATAGATTAGATCTGTTGGTTTTATTCGTCTTGCGGTAGGAAATTTTTTGTTTTCTATGCTACGAACCCCATCAGTGGTATCAGAGCCATGTCTATGCATAGATCTGTTGCACGAGTAGAACACAATGGTTTTGTGGGCGGTGATGTTTTTGTTGCTTTAGTTTGTGTACTTTGCTTCTTGCGGGATGGTGGGATGAAGCGGCCCGGGCTAACTTTACATGACCGCGTTTCATGAGACTTGCTCCACGCTTGACATGCAACTTGTATTGCATAAGTGGCTTTGCGGGTGTCTGTCTCTCCCACCATAGTGAAGATTGTAATTTACACTTCTATTGTCAACACTAGTATCACCGTTGTGGTTCATGTTCGTAGGTAGATTGGATCTCACTCGAAAACCCTAAACCACGTAAAATATGCAAACCAAATTAGAGGCGTCTAACTTGTTTTTGCAGGGTTTGGTGATGTGATATGGCCATAATGTGATGATGATTATATTTGATGTATGAGATGTTCATTGTTGTATTATGGCAACCGGCAGGAGCCTAATGGTTGTCTTTAATTTTTGTTAAAGACCTGCGTGTCTATTCATCATGTAATAGCTTTATTTCAAGTAGTTGTTATAGTAGCTATAAGTGATGGACAACCATGAAGCGGCGCCACTGACCTTGACGCCATGCTGGTGATGATGGAGATCATGTCCGTGCTTTGGAGATGGAGATCAAAAGCACAAGAAGAAAGGCCATATCATATCACACATTATGAATTGCATGTGATGTTAATCCTTTTTATGCATCTTATTTTGCTTAGATCGCGACGGTAGCATTATAAGATGATCCCTCTCACTAAATATCAAGATAATAAAGTGTTCATCCTAAGTATGCACCGTTGCTAAGACTTGTCGTTTCGAAGCATCTCGTGATGATCGGGTGTGATAGACTCTACATGTGCATACAACGGGTGCAAGCCAGATTTGCACACGCGGATACTAAGGTTGCCTTGACGAGCCTAGCATGTACAGACATGGTCTCGGAACACGGGATACCGAAAGGTAGAGCATGAGTCATATGAATGATATGATGAACACTTGGGTGTTCGCCTTTGAAGCTACATCTTTTCTCGTGAAGATCGGACTTGGTGTAGTGGATTTGGTTCGTGTAATCACTAAGACAATGTGAGGGATGTTGTTTTGAGTGGGAGTTCACCTAGTTAATTTAAGAATTAAAATTGAACTCATTTTATCATAAACTTAGTCTAAACTCTTTGCAAATATGTTGTAGATCATGGCGCCCCCTCCATCAATTTTAACCAGTTCCTAGAGAAAGAAAAGCTTAAGGGCAATGGTAGCAACTTCACTGACTGGTTCCGTCATGTGAGGATTTTCCTCGCTGGCGTAAGCCTGCAATATGTGCTCGAAGCACCGCTAGGTTCCCCACCACCTCCTGTAGTGTCCGAGGACATAAAGAATGTTTATGAGACTCGGGTAACTCGGTACTCCGAAGTTCAGTGCCATCTTGTGCAGTTTAGAGGCAGAGCTCCAAAAACGTTTTGAGCACCACGACCCATGTGAGATGATGCGTGAGCTCAAACTTATCTTTGAGACTCATGCAGCCGTGGAGAGCTATGAGGCCTCGAAACAGTTCTTTAACTGCATGATGGAAGAGGGCAGCTCCGTTAGTGAGCACATGTTCGCCATGTCCGGACATGCGAAGAAGCTCAGTGACTTGGGGATTGTGATCCCTAACAAGCTGGGTATTCATCGTGTCCTCCAATCACTGCCACCAAGTTACAAGAACTTCGTGATGAACTACAACATGCAGAACATGAACAAAGAGTTACCTGAACTCTTCTCCATGCTGAAGTCTGCTGAAGTAGAAATAAAGAAGGAGAACCAAGTGTTGATGGTCAACAAGACCACCAGTTTCAAGAAGCAGGGCAAGCCTAACAAGGGCAACTTCAAGAAGGGCGGCAAGAAAGTTGCAGCGCCTCCTGAGAAGCCTAAGGCTGGTCCTAAGCCTGATACTGTGTGCTATTACTGCCAGGGGAAGGGGCACTGGAAGCGTAATTGCTCCAAATACTTGGCCGATCTGAAGAGCGGCAACATCAAGAAGAAAGGTATATTTGATATACATGTTATAGATGTCTATCTTACTGGTTCTCGTAGTAGTGCCTGGGTATTTGATACTGGTTCGGTTGCTCACATTTGTAACTCGAAACAGGAACTACGGAATAAACGAAGCCTGGCGAGGGACGAGGTGACGATGCGCGTTGGAAATGGATCCAAAGTCGATGTGATCGCCGTCGGCACGCTCCCTCTACATCTACCTTCGGGATTAGTTTTAAACCTTAATAATTGTTATTTGGTACCTGCGTTGAGCATGAACATTATATCTGGATCTTGTTTGATGCAAGACGGTTATTCGTTTAAGTCTGAGAATAATGGTTGTTCGATTTATATGAGTAATGTCTTTTATGGCCATGCACCTGAGATGAATGGTTTATTCTTGTTAAATCTCGATAGTAGTGATACACATGTTCATAACATTGATGCTAAGCGAATTAAATTGAATGATAATTCTACTTATATGTGGCACTGTCGTCTTGGTCATATTGGAGTGAAGCGCATGAAGAAACTCCATTCCGATGGACTTCTTGAGTCACTTGACTTTGAGTCACTTGACAGATGCGAAGCATGTCTAATGGGAAAAATGACTAAGACTCCATTTTCTGGTACAATGGAGCGAGCTACAGACTTATTGGAAATCATACATACCGATGTGTGCGGACCAATGAGTGTAGCATCGCGCGGTGGTTATCGTTATGTTCTAACCTTCACGGATGATCTGAGTAGATATGGGTATATTTACTTTATGAAACATAAGTCCGAGACTTTCGAGAAGTTCAAGGAATTCCAAAGTGAAGTAGAAAATCAACGTAACAAGAAGATTAAGTTTCTGCGTTCTGATCGCGGAGGCGAATATCTGAGTTATGAGTTTGGCATGCATTTAAAGAAATGCGGAATACTTTCACAGTTGACACCGCCGGGAACACCACAGCGCAATGGTGTGTCCGAACGTCGTAATCGAACTCTCTTAGATATGGTTCGTTCTATGATGTCTCTTACCGATTTGCCATTATCATTTTGGGGTTATGCATTAGAGACAGCCGCATTCACTTTAAATAGGGCACCATCTAAATCCGTTGAAACGACACCGTATGAATTATGGTTTGGGAAGAAACCTAAGCTGTCGTTCCTTAAAGTTTGGGGTTGCGAAGCTTATGTAAAGAAGTTACAACCGGACAAGCTAGAACCCAAAGCGGAGAAATGCGTCTTCATAGGATACCCTAAAGAAACTATTGGGTACACTTTCTATCACAGATCCGAAGGCAAAATCTTTGTTGCCAAGAACGGATCCTTTCTTGAGAAGGAGTTTCTCACTAAAGAAGTGACTGGAAGAAAAGTAGAACTCGACGAGGTTAATGAACCTTCTCTCATAGATCAGAGTAGCGCAGTGCCGGAAGAAGTTCCTGCGCAGCCTGCACCGATAGGAGAGGAAGCGAATGATGATGATCATGAAGCTTCGAACGAGGAAGCTACTGAACCTCGCAGATCGACGAGGGAACGTACCACTCCTGATTGGTATGATCCCTGTCTAAATGTCATGATTGTGGACAACAATGATGAGGACCCTGCGACGTATGAAGAAGCGATGATGAGCCCAGATTCCAACAAATGGCAAGAAGCCATGAAATCCGAAATGGGATCCATGTATGATAACAAAGTGTGGACTTTGGTAGACTTACCTGATAGCCGCAAGGCTGTCGAGAATAAATGGATCTTCAAGAGAAAAACAGATGCTGATGGTAATATTACTGTCTATAAAGCTCGACTTGTCGCAAAGGGTTTCCGACAAATTCAAGGAGTTGACTACGATGAGACTTTCTCACCTGTAGCGAAGCTAAAGTCTGTGAGGATTTTGTTAGCAATAGCTGCATTTTTCGATTATGAGATTTGGCAGATGGATGTCAAAACGGCGTTCCTCAATGGTGATATTGAGGAAGAGTTGTACATGGTACAACCCAAAGGTTTTGTCGATCCTGAAAATGCTGACAAGGTATGCAAACTTCAGCGTTCCATTTATGGACTGAAGCAAGCATCCCGGAGTTGGAATCTACGCTTTGATAGAGTGATCAAAGACTTCGGTTTTATACGGACTCATGGTGAGGCCTGTATTTACAAGAAAGTGAGTGGGAGTTCTGTAGCATTCCTGATATTATATGTAGATGACATATTATTGATTGGGAATGATATAGAACTATTAAGCAGTGTTAAAGGTTATTTGAATAAGTGTTTTTCAATGAAAGACCTTGGTGAAGCAGCGTACATTTTAGGCATCAAGATTTATAGAGATAGATCAAGACGCCTAATAGGCCTTTCACAGAGTACATACCTGGACAAGATTCTAAAGAAGTTTAGAATGGATGAAAGCAAGAAAGGGTTCTTGCCTATGTTGCCAGGTAAGGTCTTGAGTAAGACTCAAGGTCCAGCTACGGCAGATGAAAGAGAAAGGATGAGCAAAATCCCCTATGCTTCGGCAGTAGGCTCTCTCATGTATGCCATGCTGTGTACTAGACCGGATATCGCACATGCTGTTAGTTTGACCAGCAGATATCAAAGTGATCCAGGAATGGAACACTGGACAGCGGTCAAGAATATCCTGAAGTACTTGAAAAGGACTAAGGATATGTTTCTTTGTTATGGCGGTGACCAAGAGCTCGTTGTAACCAGTTACACCGATGCAAGTTGGAACACCGATCCTGATGACTCTAAGTCTCAGTCTGGGTACGTGTTTATATTGAATGGTGCGGCAGTAAGCTGGAGCAGTTCCAAGCAGTGCACGGTGGCGAAATCTTCAACAGAATCTGAATATATAGCGGCTTCAGAGGCTTCATCGGAAGCGGTATGGATGAAGAGGTTCATTGTTGAGCTTGGTGTGGTTCCTAGTGCATTGGACCCGCTAGTCATTTATTGTGACAACACGGGTGCCATCGCCAATGCAAAGGAACCAAGGTCACACAAGAAGCTGAAGCATATCAAGCTGCGTTTTCATTCGATTCGCGAGTACATCGAAGATGGTGAAGTAGAGATTTGCAAAGTACACACGGATCTGAATGTTGCAGATCCGTTGACTAAAGCTCTCCCAAGGGCAAAGCATGACCAACACCAGAATGCCATGGGTGTTAGGTACCTTACAATGTAATCTAGATTATTGACTCTAGTGCAAGTGGGAGACTGTTGGAGATATGCCCAAGAGGCAATAATAAAGTGGTTATTATAATATCTTTGTGTTTATGATAAATGTTTATATACCATGCTATAATTGTATTAACAGAAACATTGATACATGTGTGTTATGTAAACAACAAGGAGTCCCTAGTAAGCCTCTTGTATAACTAGCTTGTTGATTAATAGATGATCATGGTTTCGTGATCATGAACATTGGATGTTATTAATAACAAGGTTATGTCATTGGTTGAATGATATAATGGACACACACCCATATGAGCGTAGCATAAGATCAAGTCATTAAGTTCAATTTGCTATAAGCTTTCGATACATAGTTGCCTTAGTCCTTCGACCATGAGATCATGTAAATCACTTACACCGGAAGGGTACTTTGATTACATCAAACGCCATTGCGTAAATGGGTGGCAATAAAGATGGGATTAAGTATTTGGAAAGTGTGAGTTGAGGCATATGGATCAATAGTGGGATTTGTCCATCCCGATGACGGATAGATATACTCTGGGCCCTCTCGGTGGAATGTCATCTGATTAGCTTGCAAGCATATGAATGGTTCATAAGAGATCACATACCACGGTACGAGTAAAGAGTACTTGTCGGTAACGAGGTTGAACAAGGTATGGAGATACCGATGATCGAACCTCGGACAAGTAAAATATCGCGAGACAAAGGGAATTGGCATCGTATGTAATTGGTTCAATCGATCACTAAGTCATCGTTGAATATGTGGGAGCCATTATGGATCTCCAGATCCCGCTATTGGTTATTGCTCGGAGAGGAGTCTCGACCATGTCTGCATAGTTCACGAACCGTAGGGTGACGCGCTTAAGGTTCGATGTCGCATAGGTAGATTCGGAATATGAGATGGAGACCGAATGTTGTTCGGAGTCTCGGATAGGATCCAAGACATCACGAGGAGGACCGGAATTGTTCTGGAAGAATTCTGCTGTTTTGTATTTCAAGAAAAGTTGTTCTGGAAACATTCTCGGAATTGGACGAAATAAAAACAGAGGTTCTTATTTTTCTGTCACGCAGACGGAGTCCAAAGGGGAGAAGGAGAAGAGCCAGGGGTGGGCCACACCACCGGCGCGGCCCCGCCGCGCCAGGGTATGGTGTGGGCCCACCAGGCGCCGCCACTAGATGGGTTTCGTGAAACCCTAACCCTAGTTCCCGACTATAAATAGTGGGAAGGTTTGGCCGGCCAAAGCTGCTCCGTTCGCAACCCTAATTTGCCACCTCTCCTCCCTCCCAGTTTCTCCTGCTCCGGCTTAGGCGAAGCCCTGCAGGAATTCTTCTCCACCACCACCACCACGCCGTCGTGCTGCTGGGATTCCGTGGAGATCTACCACACCTCCGCTGCCCGCTGGAACGGGAGAGGAAGGAGCTTCATCGACACCGTACGCGCGACCGAGTACGGAAGTGCTGCCGGATTGCAGCACCGGGGACGATCGTCTACATCAACAACGAGATCAATCTCGTAGACTTTGGAATCTTCGAGGGTTAGTCTCATCTTCATCTCGTTGCTTCGATCTTGTAGATTAGATCTTGGGTGTTCCATAGATTAGATCTGTTGGTTTTATTCGTCTTGCGGTAGGAAAATTTTTGTTTTCTATGCTACGAACCCCATCAGTGGTATCAGAGCCAGTCTGGGAGGGATCCCTTGCTCCCGACGCTGCCTTCGCCTATTTATTCCTTCGTCCCTGAAAACCTGTCTGAGCCAAAATGCGAACAGTTCCGGAGACGCCGCCACCGTCAGCCTAACTCGGGGGTTCGGAAGATCTCCTCCGGCACCTGCCGGAGAGGGGAATCATCACCGGAGGGCTCTACATCACCATGCCCGCCTCCGGACTGATGCGTGAGTAGTTCGTCCTTGGACTACGGGTCCATAGCAGTAGCTAGATGTTGTCTTCTCCTATTGTGCTATCATGTTTAGATCTTGTGAGCTGCCTATCATGATCAAGATCATCTATTTGTAATGCTACATGTTGTGTTTGTTGGGATCCGATGAATATGAAATACTATGTCAAGTTGATTATTGATCTATCATATATGTGTTGTTTATGATCTTGCATGCTCTCCGTTGCTAGTAGAGGCTCTGGCCAAGTTGATACTTGTAACTCCAAGAGAGAGTATTTATGCTAGATAGTGGGTTCATGTCTCCATTGAATCTGGGGGAGTGACAGCAACCCCTAAGGTTGTGGATGTGCTGTTGCCACTAGGGATAAAACATCAATGCTTTGTCTAAGGATATTTGTATTGTTTACATTACGCACAGTACTTAATGCAATTGTATGTTGCTTGCAACTTAATACTGGAAGGGGTGCGGATGCTAACCCGAAGGTGGACTTTTAGGCATAGATGCATGCTGGATGGCGGTCTATGTTCTTTTTCGTAATGCCCTAAGTAAATCTCATAGTAATCATCATGATATGTATGTGCATTGTTATGCCCTCTCTATTTGTCAATTGCCCAACTGTAATTTGTTTACCCAACATGTTATTTATCTTATTGGAGAGACACCACTAGTGAACTGTGGACCCCGGTCCATTCTTTTACATCTGAAATACAACCTACTGCAATCATTGTTCTCTTTTTATTTCTGCAAGCAAACATCATTTTCCACACCATGATACGTCCCAAACGTATCAATAATTTCTTATGTTCCATGCTACTTTTATGATGATACTCACATGTTTTATACACATTATATGTCATATTTATGCATTTTCCGGCACTAACCTATTGACGAGATGTCGAAGAGCCAGTTGCTGTTTTCTGCTGTTTTTGGTTTCAGAAATCCTAGTAAGGAAATATTCTCGGAATTGGACGAAATCAACGCCCAGGGGCCTATTTTTACACGAAGCTTCCAGAAGACCGGAGGACTTACGAAGTGGGGCCACGAGGCGCCGCCACAATAGGCGGCGCGGCCCGTGTGCTGGCCGCGCGGCCCTGGCGTGTGGGGCCCTTGTGGCCCGCCCTTTGATACATCTCCGACGTATCGATAATTTCTTATGTTCCATGCCACATTATTGATGATATCTACATGTTTTATGCATACTTTATGTCATTATTATGCGTTTTCCGGAACTAACCTATTGACGAGATGCCGAAGGGCCAGTTCTGTTTTTGGTTTCGAAATCCTAGTAAGGAAATATTCTGAATCGGACGAAATCAACGCCCGGGGTCCTATTTTTCCACGAAGCTTCCAGAGTCCGAAGGGGAAACGAAGTGGGGCCACGAGGTGGGGACACGGTAGGGCGGCGCGGCCCAAGCCCCGGCCGCGCCGGCCTAGTGTGTGGCCCCACCCACTCCACCGACCTTGCCCTTCCGCCTACTTAAAGTCTCCGTCGCGAAAACCCTACCACGTTCGACGAAACCGAGAAAACCTTCAGCCGCCACCATCGCGAAGCCAAGATCTGGGGGACAGGAGTCTGTTCCGCACGCCGGGACGGGGAAGTGCCCCGGAAGGCTTCTCCATCGAAACCACCGCCATCTTCATCAACGCTGTTGCTCCCATGAGGAGGGAGTAGTTCTCCATCGAGGCTCGGGGCTGTACCGGTAGATATGTGGTTCATCTCTCTCCTATGTACTTCAATACAATAATCTCATGAGCTGCCTTACATGATTGAGATTCATATGATGATGCTTGTAATCTAGATGTCATTATGCTAGTCAAGTGGATTTTACTTATGTGATCTCCGGAGACTCCTTGTCCCACGTGTGTAAAGGTGACAGTGTGTGCACCGTGTGGGTCTCTTAGGCTATATTTCACAGAATACTTATTCACTGTTATGAATGGCATAGTGAAGTGCTTATTTATATCTCTTTATGATTGCAATGTTTTGTATCACAATATATCTGTGTGCTACTCTAGTGATGTTATTAAAGTAGTTTATTCCTCCTGCACGGTGTAATGGTGACAGTGTGTGCATCGTGTAGTACTTGGCGTAGGCTATGATTGTGATCTCTTGTAGATTATGAAGTTAACTATTGCTATGATAGTATTGATGTGATCTATGCCTCCTTTCGTAGCGTGAAGGTGACAGTGTGCATGCTATGTTAGTACTTGGTTTGGTTATGTTGATCTGTCATGCACTCTAAGGTTATTTAAATATGAACATCGAATATTGTGGAGCTTGTTAACTCCGGCATTGAGGGTTCGTGTAATCCTACACAGTTAGTGGTGTTCATCATCCAACAAGAGGGTGTAGAGTCTAGCATCTATTTATTTATTCTGTTATGTGATCAATGTTGAGAGTGTCCACTAGTGAAAGTATGATCCCTAGGCCTTGTTCCTAAATACTGCTATCGCTGCTTGTTTACTGTTTTCCTGCAATTTTACTACCATCAACTGCACGCCAGCAAGCACTTTCGTGTTATTACTGCTCATATTCATTCATACCACATGTATTTCACTATCTCTTCGCCGAACTAGTGCACCTATTAGGTGTGTTGGGGACACAAGAGACTTCTTGCTTTGTGGTTGCAGGGTTGCATGAGAGGGATATCTTTGACCTCTTCCTCCCTGAGTTCGATAAACCACTTAAGGGAAACTTGCTGCTGTTCTACAAACCTCTGCTCTTGGAGGCCCAACACTGTCTACAAGAATAGAAGCACCCGTAGACATCACCCTTCCGCCTACTTAAAGCCTCCGTCGCGAAACCCCCAGTACCGAGAGCCACGATACGGAAAACCTTCCCGAGACGCCGCCGCCGCCAATCCCATCTCGGGGGATTCAGGAGATCGCCTCCGGCACCCTGCCGGAGAGGGGAATCATCTCCCGGAGGTCTCTTCATCGCCATGATCGCCTCCGGATCGATGTGTGAGTAGTTCACCCCTGGACTATGGGTCCATAGCAGTAGCTAGATGGTCGTCTTCTCCTCATTGTGCTATCATGTTAGATCTTGTGAGCTGCCTATAATGATCAAGATCATCTATTTGTAATCCTACATGTTGTGTTTGTTGGGATCCGATGAATATTGAATACTATGTCAAGTTGATTATCAATCTATCATATATGTTGTTTATGTTCTTGCATGCTCTCCGTTGCTAGTAGAGGCTCGCCGCCAGAAATTTGCTTGATGCGTGTAGTTGACACGTCCGTTGGGAACCCCAAGAGGAAGGTGTGATGCGCACGTAGCAAGTTTCCTCAGAAGAAACCAAGGTTTAATCGAACCAGTAGGAGTCAAGAAGCACGTTGAAGGTTGATAGTGGCGGAGTGTAGTGCGGCGCAACACCAGGGATTCCGGCGCCAACGTGGAACCTGCACAACACAATCACAGAACTTTGCCCCAACGTAATGCTGAGGTTGTCAATCTCACCGCTTGCTGTAAACAAAGGATTAGACGTATAGTGTGGATGATGATTGATTGTTTGCGAAGAACAGTAAAGAACAATTGCAGTAGATTGTATTTCAGATGTAAAGAATAGGACCGGGGTCCACAGTTCACTAGTGGTGTCTCTCCCATAAGATAGCAGATGTTGGGTGAACAATTACAGTTGGGCAATTGACAAATAAAGAAGGCATAACAATGCACATACATATATCATGATGAGTACTATGAGATTTAATCAGGACATTACGACAAAGTACATAGCGCTATCCATGCATCTATGCCAAAAAGTCCACTTTGAGATTATCATCCGAACCCCTCCGTATTAAGTTGTAAACAACAGACAATTGCATTAAGTATGGTGCGTAATGTAATCAACACAAATATCCTTAGACAAAGCATCGATGTTTTATCCCTAGTGGCAACAACACATCCACAACCTTAGAACTTTCTGTCACTGTCCCAGATTTAATGGAGGCATGAACCCACTATCGAGCATAAATACTCCTCTTGGAGTCACAAGTATCAACTTGGCCAGAGCCTCTACTAGCAACGGAGAGCATGCAAGAACATAAATAACATATATGATAGATTGATAATCAACTTGACATAGTATTCAATATTCATCGGATCCCAACAAACACAACATGTAGGATTACAAATAGATGATCTTGATCATGATAGGCAGCTCACAAGATCTAACATGATAGCACAATGAGGAGAAGACGACCATCTAGCTACTGCTATGGACCCATAGTCCAGGGGTGAACTACTCACATCGATCCGGAGGCGATCATGGCGATGAAGAGACCTCCGGGAGATGATTCCCCTCTCCGGCAGGGTGCCGGAGGCGATCTCCTGAATCCCCCGAGATGGGATTGGCGGCGGCGGCTGATACGTCTCCGACGTATCGATAATTTCTTATGTTCTATGCCATATTATTGATGATACCTACATGTTTTATGCACACTTTATGTCATATTCGTGCATTTTCTGGAACTAACCTATTAACAAGATGCCGAAGTGCCAGTTCCTGTTTTCTGCTGTTTTTGGTTTCAGAAATCCTAGTAACGAAATATTCTCGGAATTGGACGAAATCAAGTCCCAGGGTCCTATTTTGCCACGAACCTTCCAGAAGACCGAAGAGCATACGAAGTGGGGCCACGAGGGGCTGCCACCATAGGGCGGCGCGGCCCAGCCCTTGGCCGCGCCGACCTGTGGTGTGGGGCCCCCGTGTGGCCCCCCACGTCGCCCTTCCGCCTACTTAAAGCCTTCGTCGCGAAACCCCTGATGCGAAAAACCACGATACGGAAAACCTTCCAGAGACGCCGCCGCCGCCGATCCCATCTCGGGGGATTCTGGAGATCTCCTCCGGCACAGGGGATTCATCTCCGGAGGACTCTACACCGCCATGGTCGCCTCCGGAGTGATGAGTGAGTAGTTCACCCTGGACTATGGGTCCATAGCAGTAGCTAGATGGTTGTCTTCTCCTCATTGTGCTTCATTGTTGGATCTTGTGAGCTGCCTAACATGATCAAGATCATCTATCTGTAATACTCTATGTTGTGTTTGTCGGGATCCGATGGATAGAGAATACCATGTTATGTTAATTATCAAGTTATTACATATGTGTTGTTTATGATCTTGCATGCTCTCCGTTACTAGTAGAGGCTCTGGCCAAGTTTTTGCTTTTAACTCCAAGAGGGAGTATTTATGCTCGATAGTGGGTTCATGCCTCCACCTGGGACAGTGACAGAAAGTTCTAAGGTTGTGTTGTGCTGTTGCCACTAGGGATAAAACATTGGCGCTATGTCCGAGGATGTAGTTGTTGATTACATTACGCACCATACTTAATGCAATTGTCTGTTGCTTTGCAACTTAATACTGGAAGGGGTTCGGACGATAACCTGAAGGTGGACTTTTTAGGCATAGATGCGGTTGGATGGCGGTCTATGTACTTTGTCGTAATGCCCAATTAAATCTCACTATACTTATCATGCCATGTATGTGCATTGTTATGCCCTCTCTATTTGTCAATTGCCCGACTGTAATTTGTTCACCCAACATGCTTTTATCTTATGGGAGAGACACCTCTAGTGAACTGTGGACCCGGTCCATTCTTTTATCTGAAATACAAATCTCGCAATACTTGTTTCTGTTTTCTCGCAAACAATCATCTTCCACACAATACGGTTAACCCTTTGTTACAGCAAGCCGGTGAGATTGACAACCTCACTATTTCGTTGGGGCAAAGTACTTTGGTTGTGTTGTGCGGGTTCCACGTTGGCGCCGGAATCTCTGGTGTTGCGCCGCACTACATCCGCCGCCATCAACCTTCAACGTGCTTCTTGACTCCGCATGTACCAAAGGCATGGGCACCAAGATCTGATGCAAATTTGAATTCGGCCAAAGGAGGGTACTAGCAAAGATTTCGATCGTGTCAGCGATCCAGACATTCTTATGAAGTAAAGGGAATTTGATCATCTTGGTCTTGCAAGTAATGAAATGTGGGGACTCCTAAGATCGACGCCTTCAACACTGATGTTTCTTTTTCATCAGAAGCTAGTGGCTGACAACTTTGATTCCTATTCGGCTGATGCAGATATCCATGAGATCATCAAGAGGATCTTGGAACATGTTGAAGCACGTGTCGACATTCTGCTCTCGTGCTTGAAGGCAGATGATTTTGATAGGGTGATGCAAAAGCCGCCATATGGTCAATAGATTGTTATTATATACAAGGATGTTGTTTCTTGGGTCATCATCTAGATCTTTTGTTTTCTTATGTGTTAGCAGTACTTTATGGAAACTATGTTAGTATTGTCTTATACTGAATTGTTGCTATATCTGGACACCGGATGCTTATGTTCTATGACATTATGGAATGTATGGAAAAAAGATGACACCTTTTTAGCTATTCAGAAAAGGCAAAAAAACAACAACAATTTGTTTCCCACAATAAAATGAAATCTTATTGCACCTTTCCCCAAAATGGTAATGCACATTTTACCTTGGGCATTTTCGTTAAGACCCATGGTTTTTTATATAAAATGGTAGGCCATATTTTGAAGCTAGTTTTTTTTAAAACATATCAAAATTCAAGCTTATCATTTTATAGCCACAAGTTCACTTTTTTTTTCTTCATTTTTTCCGAAACAGGGTGGGAATCGACTGCATGCCATTCCTTGCAAACATTGGCGAATGTCGGAAATAATCTTAGATAGGGCGAACTCTAAAAGAAGAGGTAAATACCGAAATAGTCCCGAGACATTGTGATGCATGTAATTCTAACGCAATCCCAATAAACCAAAACATATTTTATTATAAGTAGAACCTATATACATACCAATTATGTGATCAATGGCAAAACTTTAGTTCTTTTGAAAATCATTTTGTAATTCGATCGATCAAGAATTTTTTCAATATCTTTTGCTCGATGCACAACTCGGAATTTATGATCTTTGTTGTCGAGCCATTTCAGGAGTCCTTTAAGTCATAGGATAGGAAAAACGTATGTACATCTTGTCTATTTGAATCCTATGGGAATATGAGTTTCTTTGATTGTACCAAAGGGATTTTTCCATGAGGGATGACCTAATGTTTTGTTCATATAGGATTTGTAGTACAAGATTCATATGGGATATGTTCCCTATGAATATAACCAATAGTGTAGAATAATTCCCGTAGGATCTAAATCCTATAAATCAAAGGAGCCTCAGTTGTTTTCGTCACCACATATAAAATCAGCGCCAACTCAATGAGATGATAAATGTTGTCGGATGAAACATGGCGTTTCTTTCAAATATAAAGAAATATCTGAAGTCTTCAATTCTACGCGTATGATAATGAATAGCTCAAGGTTATTTTACATATACTAAGATCCATGATACATCAATCTTTTTAATGCGGAGAACGAGTCTATATATGTTTTTTGGTACCTAGTCCATGTTTTGTTTTCGAAATCGGCTCCACGCAGTGTTCACTAAAATAGGCGCAACTTTGTCATATGAAGTCCGTTTTAAGTACTCAAATGTTCAGAAAAAAACACATATATATGAATGGATATTCACTAAAAATCAAGGTAGGATGGCTGCCGTACCGCCCATGCTTACAAATGAGACCTTGATGGGGTCGGACCGCGTCCATTTTTTTTCGCGCATCCACCAAACCATTTCAACGAAGCGCCAAAACAGCGGCGAAAATAGCTCGGGTTGCCGCCTCCAATTTTCAAATGTTCGAATTTCCCATCTTATCCTTTCATCAAAAACGTCCCCAGCGGTTCTTCTCTTATTCGGGCCAAGGCCAATCTCACCCCAGCCAGTGCACCACCGTCCCACCTCGCCACCACAGCCTCCTGACCAGACGCTGTAGTGTCCGAGAAGACGTTGTCAAGCAAGCCGGAGCCGCTTCCCCGACGAAGGCGCACACCGCACCATTTGTGCTCCACCGTAGCCGACGCCCACCGCGCCGGATCCTGCTCAGGGACGCCGTCCACCTCCGCCGCTGCGTCGGATCTGCTTCCCGACTCCCTGGTCTACCGCACGGTGAAATGGGTAGACCCCGCGCCCAACCGGTCCACCGCGCGAAACCAAAGCGTAAAGCCGTCCACTCCCCATGCGAAGGTTGGTGTTTAGCCGCTTCCGTTATGCATTTCATTTCCGAACATCAGTTTCGTGCGATCTGTTTTAGGGCTTGTTTGGTACTAGAGTTTTACTGGGATTAGCAGGGATAATCCGCTCCAAACTTTAAATCCCCACTTATCCCCAATGCATGTTTGGTGCTAGAGTATGAGCGAGTTTAATCCCCACTTATCCCTACTTTTCCGCAAAATTTAGTGTATTTTTTCAATCCCCAATACTCTACCCCTACCTAGTGGATTGGGGATGGGGTTTTGTGGGTATTGGGTGAATTCTGCTGTCACCCAATACTCTAGAGTATTATCCCCACTAATCCCCACTAAAACACTAGTACCAAACAAGGCCTTAGGGGTTTCAAGTTTACTTTTCCTACAATCTGTTTGGTGCTATCTGGTATGACTGTAGTAGAAGTCAAGCCTGCAGAGTGATTAGTCGACATTATTAAACTGCATGTTTATAAATCTTGTAATCATCAATTGGCATGCACAGGGAAATCATTTATTTTTGATCTACGCTTTATTCCTTTTTGAGCTATCATCTACTTGCTACTACTAATTTGCCCTTCTACTGCTCTACTCAAAGTTCCATGATAAATCTCGTTAGCATTTTTTTCTAATGCATGCTAAAGATACTGTAGTAGAGTACAAAGAGGGCCGGAGAGAAAATATAGGCATCACCAGTGAACAATCAAACACCTCTCCTGTCTCCATCGATAACAATCAATTTTCTTATTCAGAACTTGATCCTACTGAACAAGAGTCTGAGGGAGACCTGAGTAAAGAGGATGCCCTTGTCAAGCACCCTACTCCACCCCCCAAGGTGATTGCTCGCTCTTTTCATTGGCATTATTGTTGCATCTTCAATAACTGTGATGTATCTGTCCAACCCAGCCCAAGTTATAGCATTATCATCTGCTCAGTTAACACATAATAATAACATATGTTTCATCATGTCTTGGCTTGCTGTTCTTATGTTCCATAATCGTATCAAGCATGTATATGATTTTGTTGATTGAAGTACCGTTTATCTCTGGCAGGCATCAGGGACTTCACGTAAGGACGTTTCAAATACCAACAAGGTGAAGAACATAGTTCAACAGGAAGATCAATATCTGACAGCTCACCTAAAAATAAAAAGGGTTCAAGCTGGTCATGTCAGATCACAAACAAATGCAGTGAACAGAGTAAAAACAAGGTCTCAGACTCAGAGTCACTCTAATCTAGTTGAAAATGATGACCAGGCAAAAAAATATTGTAATGCGAAACACCAACATAAAAAGCTTCGACCTAACCCCACATCGGTTGGTCTAAAAGCTGTAGACGGAGCAAATACCAAACCACATGTTCCCCAGCCACCTGTTGCCAATCCAGTTACCCAAGAACAATTCACAGCAGACCCAGTTTCAACAGCAGGTTCTCAACACCTAACTAATCACGATCGCCCGCTGACATTTAGTCCTGCCAGAGACAACTTCTTCCTTAAAGATGATGGTGGGGCCGAATTAGGTACGTGTTCCCTTACATGCTCCGTTACATAAATACCTTGATAGCTTGATGTAATGCTTAAATTTGCAGTTCCACCACGACCAAGAAAACGAAGGGGGCCAACGACTTTGAAATCACTTAAAAATAAGATTGCCCGAATGGGAACAAGATTTCCCATCACATCAGTTATAGCAGGTATCAGAAGGCCACTGGATCCACAAGAATCATCTAATATAGCATCGATCACAGGCGTTTTTGTCAGGACTCAAATTCCTATCTTTCCATCATGGAAACAACACGTAAACACCCCTTCCCATTTTGAAGGTTTACTGCACATGTTACATGTAAGTCATTTTCGTAAACAATACCATGTTGCTCGTTCACATTCCCTCTAGCTTTCTGTTGGCTAGCTATCTAACACATGAACGGTTCCCATTGTTGTAAACAGACATGTCTTGAGTTTGATGATGACATGAAGAATGTAATCACTGTTATCAGGAGCATATTCTCTTCAGCGTTGCGCCAGGAGCGCCATAGGCTAAAGATGAGATACTTTGCTGGGAGGACTCCTAGCGATATTCCAACAACCTCTCCTATACTACAGATGACTGATGATCAATGGTGTGATCTTGTTGAGTATTGGTCTGCTCAAAAGAATTTGGTATGTTCTGTGAAGACAGTGAGACAAGATCACATTACTGATTCCTTTTTAAGCATGTGTCTCACAAGTCTTCATTTGTAGTTCATCGCTCGAAGTAACATGCGTGCTCGTAATAATGTACGTTTACAACAGCGTACAGGATCTCGTAGCTTGATTGGACACCTCTACTGTATGGTAAGGAATGTTATCTGTACAACTATATTTAAATTAGTAAATCATTTAGAATTTATAGATGCACAATATACATCGTAAATTGATGTCTCTGTTTTATTTATATTTTTTTTGAAAACTTTCAATTGTCGCATGTCGGCATGTGACGTGGTTGTGAAACTAATTTATATTTTCTCTTGCGAAAATATCAGAAGGCAAGGCAAGCATACTGTGAGAGTACAGACAGAGAGATGAGTCTACTTGAGCAATTCAAGGTGTGCCAGACGAGCAGAAATGGTTTGACTGGACATTTTGCACAGAGTGTTATTGTAAGTATTCTCTACTAATGTCAGTTATGGTTTTCAATTGTATGCAGAAATATCTTGTCATATTTGTCAAGCTTCATGCACTAGCCAACACAACCAAATGTCCGAACTGGTGGAAAGGGCTAGTACAATTCACTTATATACTTCTCAGCAATATCATGCACATTACGAATTCTACACATGGATCCATGCATATTTTTATAGTCCTGCTATTACGTGTTAGCAATAGAAGACATGTCAATATGATGTAACATGCTCTTACTAAAATGTATATGCGGTAATCAGCCATGCCAGTTTGTAGGATTATTAGAGGTAGTTCATACACATGTCTTCACATTATAATCTCTTCTCTTACACATGTGTAACAACTGAAAACTCCTCAGTCTGACATGAAAGTGGAGCTGGCAAAACCAAAGAAAGATGGTATAGAAAAAACCCAGGAAGAATGTCTGAATTCATTTTCCAAGGTACTACAATGTCATGGTATAGCCAACAACACATTCCTGCGTAATGCTGGGTTCACAACTAATTTGTCGAGGTCCAAGTCCAAGTCAAAGCCCAAGCGCAGGTTGAGGTCCAAGTCATTGTCTTTTTATGTTCTCGAGGAACTACTCAAAGAGGAACGAGCAATAGTGGCTGCACAAAGAGTAGTCATCCACCGTATAACTGCAGGATTAGAAGCAAGTCAAGCCCACCTGGGCAACATCCTGAGAAAGTGTGGGAGATGCTGAATACCACAGTGAACACTGACAGTCAAAGGTGTCCCTTGGTTGTGTGAAAGGGTTTGTGATGCTGAACTATTTTGTTGGTGCTTCTATCTGCACTTGTTATGTACCTGGTGGTTGTTTCCTTGGTGATGTGGATTAAATGAAAACTGAATGGATTGGATGCACCAATATTTAATCAAGGTTTAATCTGATTTGTAGTATTTTTTATATTGCGCTGCATGGGAAAAGTATAACTATTAGTTGGCCCATTGGTGACCATTTTCATACATTATTTTAGTTGATGGGTCCTTGTCCTTGTATCCCTGAAAGGAGGCAGTACTACAGTAAGCTACCAATTTTTCTAGTACAGTATTTTTTTAGCGCCAGCTAAATTGAAAATATCTGTCAAGCGCTACAATCTCCCGCCAATAAAATCCAAAATATTCGCTACGCGTTTTTAAATTTAAGTTTTTTTAGGAGATAGTACATGGGAACTGATTTTGGTTGTGATTATGACTTGATGTGACCGTATAGTAGTGTCATGCGCATGCGGGAGTGGTGTTTTGAAACATAGGAGCATATGCTCCCTCCATTTTGAAATGCATCTTACACATATTTTGAATTTCAAAAAAAATGAAACAAAAAATTCGCATGTACATCTTCTCGTGCTACGCCCTTACAAAGTTGCGACTTGTCATGTGACGTGTGTAAAAAGATAAAACACAGTACTAAAAATAATGCTTTTCACAAGATAAGTTTTCTCTTTTTTACATAGACCACAAAAAATATTGGTTTTTCGTGAAACTTGACGAACGAACATATATTATGAATATGTACATGTAAATTTTTTGCTAATTTTTTTCGACATTTTAAAATATGATTTTTTTGGTAGAGGGAGCATATGCACCCGGGAGCCAAATTGAATTTCCGCATGCATATGACACTACTCTATGTTACTACCTTCATAATGCATAGTAACTTAGATGTAGTACTATCATGCATGATTGTTTTAGTTAGTATGTAGACTCATTCTATCTTGAAAAGTGTTATGGTAACATAGCTAGTTACCACAACCAGCTCTATGTTAATACTCCTTAGTTACTCCCACTATGAGTAGTCTAAGTAGCATGGTCTACCCCGGAAGTAGATCCTCTAACGTGCAACAGACAAGTCGGGTAAGCTACACCTCTCTAATTTTCCTTCTCCACATCTACATGATTAAGTCTAATTTGATCTAAATTAACTTCCATAATATATGTAAGCCATATGCATTTACGATAATTAGTAACAATCAAAATTATGACTATCTTTTTTTAATATTTATACGATTTTTTATACAGTAAAAATATACAGTGATTGCTACAGTAAATACGTACAGTATTTGTTACATTTTCCTGATTTTTCTTCTACGTTTTGCACTACTTAAGCACTGTGCTTACCTGACTTGTCATCTCTACGTTAGAGGATATGGTTCCGGTCTACCCCTGGCCTTATATTACAATCACGAGTATATTACTTGGACCATCTGTACAACATACTTTTGTTGCTCCTTGCAAAAAAAAACATACTTTTGTTGCGACTGGATTATTAATAAAGGCCGTGTGCATCACCACGATGCAGAGGCTGGGGTCATATCCCCTTTTCGAAGAAAAAAAATTACTTAGACCATAGCCTTATTCAAAATCAATTCTTAGTCAAGCTGCAAAATCTCCTAGTACCAATCCCGAAATATTTCAGAAGGGCTTTTCAAAATTGATTTTCAAGATATATCATGATTATGATCGTGGTAACCGATTTTCAACGTGATGATGACTTGATGTGACACTTGGCCGTACTAGTACGGTCTCATATTTTTGTATTACTTGGACTGTAGCCAAATTCGAAATCTCATTCCAGCGGCAAAACTTCCCGCCCGAAAAATACAAATATTTCACACGCCTCTAACTTCCCATTCTACCCTCGTAAAGATGACAACAATGTCCATGCATAAGTCGGTTGGTGGGGGGTCTACCCGTCATTTTTTTCGATCACCACCTCCCTAGCTCCGAAACTCCCCGAAAAAAAATTCATTTCCCTCACTCTCTCCTCTGAGACCACCCACCGGAACTTCCCAAGTCCCTCTCTCTCCCACCTCCACGACCACCGCACCGGAACATCCCCGCCGGACTTCCCTGGCCTACCCGAGGCCTCGCGATCCTCGTCATCCGGCTGCCTGCCGGAGCCGCTTCATCGACGCCGTCATCAACCGGACTGGATCATCCCCGCCGAACCTCGAAACCATATACTCATCCAGCAGTCTACCGCAGTCGCTTCAGCTGCGGTATCGTCCACCCCACCGGAGCCGCTTCGCCGGATCCATCGTCCACCGCATCGGATCTAGCTCACCGACACCGCTGTGCATTAACCGGATCTGCTTCACCGGCACCGTGCATGATCTAAACTCTTCTACTGTCGCTTTTCTATTGCTTGCCTGCAAGTTCTTCTTTAATCTTGGGGGAACCTGTTTGTGCTAACAACGCGCCATTACGTTTTTGCAGATGAGATGAGTAACCATGAAGTGTAATGGCCGTCTCTCCAACCCCAAGTAGCACATGTAGTGTACTTCATCACCGGATCTATCAACCCCAGGAAGATCTGTTGTGACTCCCACAGAGTGCTTCTCCTAATGTAAGTCCCTTGTTTTAGCGCCATGTTCTGGGTTCAGATGCTTGTTTGTCTGAAGCTCTTTTAGTTCATTCCTAGCTATGACCATAACACCTTGCTATTTTCTAGTTCATTGCTAACTTTAAGCGATTGAACATTTTGGTTTGCATTCCCTGCTCTGTAGATGTAGCCATCATAACTTCTATCTTGCTCAGTCATTGTTACAAAAATTATAGGCTGCTACTATTTTGTTCATGCCAATCTTGTTCTCCCTGAACATGTTGGTTTGCATTCCCTGTACTACAGGTGATGCCATTGTTATTTCTATCTACTTCGTCGTAAGCTAACAAAGTAACTGCCTGCTATTAGTTCCTGCATGCTATCGCTCTGCCATCATGCAGTACAAATTTATTTGAACTCGTCACAGCAGCTACTTCCATCATAATTTTATCTGCCATCTGATTCTTCAAAAGCTGCAATATTAACTTGTTTCTCTTAATTGGCATGGCGCTCGCATATAGAATGGTGAACATATTGGTGTGCATTCCCCCTTCTACAAGTTCACAGGTGATCCCACTATATTCCGTTTCTGGTCCATCCTAAGCCGTAGCATTAACTATCCTCTATGTGTTGCTCATTACAACTTTATATCCCGAAACAAATTGATTTGTTTCCCTCATCTACAAGTTTATGAGTGATGACATTATAACTCCTATCTGTTTTATTCCTAGCTATTATAGTAACATCCTGCTATTATTTAGTTCATGGCCAATTTTAAGTAATTGCACATGTTGGTTCGCATTCCCTGCTCTATAGCTTTTGGCATCGTAACTTCTATATTTGGTTTACATTCCATGCTCTGTAGATCTAGCCATCATAACTTTATCTTGCTCAGTCGTTGTTACAAAAATTATGGCCTGCTACTATGTTGTTTGTGCCAATTTTTTACTCCATGAACATGTTGGCTTGCATTCCCTGTACTACAGGTGATGCCATTGTTTTGTATCTAGTTCATTGTAAGCTAACAAAGTAAGTATTTAGTTTGGCATGCTATCACTCTGCTATCTAGCCTGTAGTACAAATAAACTTGTCATACTACTAGATAATAATTTTGTGTGCCATCTTGTTCTTCAAAAGCTGCATTATTGACTTGTTTCTCTGACTTGGCATGACGCTCACATATGGAATGCTGAACATATTGGTTTGCATTCCCTCTTATACAAGTTCACAGGTGATCCCACTATATTCTGTATCTGGTCCATCCTAAGCTCCAGCATTAACTATCCTCTATGTGTTGCTCATTACAAGTTTATATCCCGAAACATCTTGATTTGCATCCCCTTCACTATAAGTTCAGGAGTATTATTTAGTTCACGGCCAAAATGAAGTAATTGCACTTGGCACATGTTGGTTCACATTCCCTCCTCTTTAGCTTTTGCCATCGTAACTTCTATTTTTGGTTTACATTCCCTGCTCTGTAGATGTAGCCATCATAACTTCATCTTGCTCAGTCGTTGTTACAAAATTTATAGCCTGCTACTATGTTGTTCATGCCAATTTTGTACTCCCTGAACATGTTGGTTTGCATGGGACTCGACAGTAGTAAGTCTGCTGTTTCATTCTAACATGCTCTGTTATATTGGCTGTTGGTATGCGGCATGCACTCTTTGTTTGCTTATTGTGCGCATTACAATGATCTTGTTATAACGACGAAATGATGAGTTCCAAATTCTTTGGCAAACAATATTGTAGTGTCTTTGCCTTTCCATTGTTGTTGTCTTAACTTGTAATGTCTTTGTTTCAGATATAGGTGGTGCATGGACAACTTAAAAGATTGCCGGATCGCTTCATTGTATTGCTAGGTTTAATTACCATTCAATTTCTCTGGGTTCTGTAATATTTTTTCAAAGCCTTGCAGCTGATGTAATATTTAGTTAGTTTTTATAGTTCTTTCGCGCATTTTTTCTTTGGTGCTTGTGGTAAGTGAGGCTATCCGACAGAAATCAATGCTGCGTAAATATTCTCAGTATCTAAATCACGAATTCCCATCCCTTAAACGGCCCAATTAAGCGAAATCACATATGTGCCCGCAAAATCCTAAAGCGCCTATTATGCCGGCATATAAACAGCAACTAAATGGGCTGGCCCACTTACTTATTGGGCCAGCCCACTTGATTTACGGTGGACCCCACACTCTAATTGGGCCGGCCCTTTAAGACGAAAGTGGGACCCACCTGTGTTTTTGGCCCGGCCCACTCTCTTGTTGGGCCGGCCCACTTGCTATATGGTGGACCCCACATACTAAGTGGGCCAGCCCTTTAACTGGAAAGTGGGACCCACCTGTGTTTTGGCCCGGCCCACTAGCGTGTTGGGCCGGCCCACTTGCTATATGGTGGACCCCACATACTAAACGGGCCGGTCCTTTAAGAGGAAAGTGGGACCCACCTGTGTTTTGGCCTGGCCCACTAGCGTGTTGGGCCGGCCCACTAGCGTGTTGGGCCGGCCCACTTGCTATATGGTGGACCCCACATACTAAATGGGCCAGCCCTTTAACTGGAAAGTGGGACTGTTATCACCAGATTTTGGCTAAATCAGGAGGTGGGCCGCGATCAAGATGGGCTTGGAAGATTACACGTGGAAGATCTCTGAAGCGGCCTTGCTCGGAGAATTTGGGCTAGAATGCCCATGTATCTTTAATTACAATAGATTGTATCTAGATTAAAAGTTAGAGTTTATCTCGTGCACGGTTTAGTGTACGCCCACATTAGAAAGTCCCCTGGACTATAAATATGTATCTAGGGTTTATGGAATAAACAACAACCAACGTTCAACCACAAACAAATCTCGGCGCATCGCCAACTCCTTCGTCTCGAGGGTTTCTACCGGTAAGCACCATGCTGCCTAGATCGCATCTTGCGATCTAGGCAGCACAAGCCTGCCCACGTTGTTCATGCGTTGCTCGTACTGAAGCCTTTTTGATGGCGAGCAACGTAGTTATCTTAGACATGTTAGGGTTAGCATTGTTCTTCGTATCATATGCTATCGTAGTGCAACCCTTGCATGTCTAGCCGCCCTTACACCTATCTTAGGTGTAGGGGCGGCACCCCGCTTGATCATATTTAGTAGATCTGATCCGTTACGGTTGCTCCTTGTTTCATCAAGGATTAGTTTAACATCCGCAATAGTTAGGCCTTACAAAGGGTTGGAGGATCCAGCGGCGTGTAGGGTGGCGTTTGCTAGCCCTAGAAAGGATGTTCCGGGGATCAACCTCGTGTTGGTTTTTAGGCCCTGTCTAGGATCGGCTTACGGTCACCGTGCGCGAGCGCGAGGCCCAATCGTGAGTAGGATGATCCGATTATGCGGTGAAAACCCTAAATCGTCGTAGATCTAATCAGCTTTATCTTGATCAAGCAGGACCACCATATATTCGGACACCTCGTCGAACCATGGGTGGATCGGCTCTTTGAGCCGATTCACAGGATAACCTGAGCCGATCGAGGCTCGTATTTAACGTTTACGTGTGTGCCCTGCGAGAAACTAAGCGAGGCATCATCCACACCTTCCGACCAGGAATAGGTCGGTGGCACGCCCTTGCGATAAACATCGGACGTGCGACCAGGAGGCTTTGCGGGCCGTCGCTCGAGGGAGGGCCAGCCGCAGCCCTAGTTGTTCCGGCTCTACCGTGCTGACCGTCTCCGCCCGCCAGGGGGTTTCTGACGTCAACACATTCTGGCACGCCCGGTGGGACGATCTTCCACACCCACCGCATCGCCATCTACACCTGAGATGGCGGAAAGCACTCCGGTCAAGTACGAGGATCTGCCTGATGAACTTAAGAAGAAACATCACGAGATCAAGACAGCCCTCGAAGCCGAACTCATCGGCTCCTTTGGGAAGACCTGGCCGCGCTATATCAAGCTCGGTAGAAGCTCACGTCTGTTGTCCGGCGCCAACATGGTGGGTCTCAGCCACTCCATATGCCAGCCAGAGTTCTCCTTTGGTGCCAACATGGCAGGGCTTGCAAGCCGCCATGGCAAAGACGAAGCAGAAAGCAGCCACTCCCGTGGCAAGGATAAAGAGGAGGCCGATCCACGCGACCGGCCCCAAGATGACGATAGACGGTACCTAACCGAAGAGGAGGTGAGAAGCATACTGTATCAACGCCCACTCTCCGTGCATCTCCTCAGCAAGTATGAGCAGCAATATGACCGACGTCGGCGCTACGACGAAGACGACGAAAGATATCGTCGGTCTAATGCAGAGGACAGAAGGTACCGTCAGCATGGTAGAAACAGCGACGGGTACAATCGTCACGCTGAAGGAAGGTCAAAGGGACAGGATGACATGGATAAGCACTGGAACTGCCCTTTCTTCAAACATTGCTGGGACTCAGGAATGAGCCGATTGCCGACAATCGAGAACTGCCCGGAATGCAAACAAAGGAAGAAGGACGCCGCTAACGTGTCCGTGTTCAAACGCCTAGGGCCTCTCCCACCTCGGAACAGACAAGTTGAGCCTGCTCGGGTAGAAGATCTCGAGGAACCAGAGGACGATGATGAAGAAGACAAATATCATCGGCCAAGGTGGTGCCCGATGGGCTCAGCCGTTCCCAGAAGCGAAGGGTTCAGCGTTTGCGGGGGTTGGAAGAAGCTGAAAGATTGTACCTGCACACGTTGAGGAAGGCACGGCCTGATCTGGCCGCCAAAATTCAGCGAACCCTGGACGAAGAAGGTCGGCCACAAAGAAAAGAGTGGCGCCCCAAGCAAAGGAAAGCCGATGATGATACATCGGCTGGCACAAACATGGTCTTCATTCTTCCAACGGAGTTTAGCGCTCCAAGGTTATATGAAGCACCTGTGGCACTGGACTGCGGCCCACGGCCGGTCATCTTTGAGAAGCCACGAGAAAGAAGTTACAGGCATCTGAAGGCCCTGTACTTGCGAGGTTACATCAATGGGCAGCCTGTCAACAAGATGTTGGTGGACACCGGAGCGGCAGTTAACATTATGCCATACTCCATGCTACGTCGGTTGGGACGCTCCAGCTCGGATCTGATCAAGACCAACGTAACACTGAGCGATTTCAACGGCCAAGCATCGACGCACAAGGTGTTCGAATGTGGATCTGACCGTAGGAAGGAAAACTATCCCTACGACGTTCTTTATCGTCGACAGCAAGAGTACCTACGCTGTCCTACTAGGGAGAGATTGGATCCACGCCAACTGTTGCATTCCATCCACGATGCACCAATGCCTGATACAGTGGGATGGAGATGAAGTAGAAGTCGTCCACGCAGATGATTCAGTCGAGGTTTCAACAGCTGGCATGGACGTTTGGGAGACATCAGGCCAAGAGCCACTCTCAGGCATCAATTTGGACGACTGCGAGCGCATCGACGTGACAAAGAACGGGGTTAGGCTGGTTTTATCCACCGGCCTGACCGTGTAACAAAGCAACGTCGATGAACAAACTTGGCGAGGCTGATCCTTGTGATCGGCCCCAAAAGATTTATGAAGGGACATTACAAAACCTTCACCGAGCAAGCAATGTGGAGGCCGATTCCAGCAATCGGCCAAAATTATCCTCACCATCCGTTCTGCCTGGGTTCAACATGTTATCCAACAGAGCCGATACCATCAATTCTCTTGACAGAATCGGCTCGGGGGGCACCCAGGTGGATAAAACACGAGGATATGCAGTAGAAGTGTCTCATCCTTTGGTGATGAGTATTGAAGCATGGGGGCCAATGTATAAATCGGCCGTAAAAATTCAAAAGAAAAAATCGAAAAAATTTGAGCATAGCCGATGCAGCAGACATCGACTTAAGAATATGAAAGCCGATGCATGGCCATCAACTCAAGGGGAACAGACTGTTACAAGCAGAAGCCCAATGGAACCCAACGGAGCCCAACGGATTCGAGTTACGTAAAGAGGTTCTAATGAATAAGCTCCTCAAGGGAGCTGTTGGTGGCTCGAATCCTCTCTTCAAGGACCCCTAACTCCCATTGGCAAGTCTTCAAGTTCAGCGGTGCTGGCAGGACGTCACTTTTGGCGACCAGAGCTACCTTTGTCTCAGTGAAAGCCGCTGATGTTTGTCTGCAGGACAGAGGATCACAACCCTGGCCAACAACAAGAGCAACGTGAACATGCAGATCAGGGTAGGGTCATGAGAATAGCCCGTGGTCACCATGTCTTGATAAAGGTAACGGCTTCATCAACATTCTCGCCGAAACGACATCGGGCGAGAGATGAGGGGTCGATCGATCGGCAAGGACGGGGCCGGGACGGAAGAAGCTCGGGGGCGGTTTGCCCTAAAGGATCCTTTGCTGGGAAGCCGATTTTTCGGAATCGGTGGCGCGCATCACGGTTGTGCAGGGAATGGTTACGATGTCGCAAAATTATCGGTTCCGCATGTAAGACGATTGAGCGACAAGCCCGAGCTCTATTATAGACACCTGCCGAAGCAGATTGCCACTGCTAGATGGGCTGGTTAAATTCATAATCAGGTGTAATAATCCTTTTGAGGGGTTTCATGATGCAGAGCCGATGCACGGTCATCGACCTTGGTACAAGTGCGCGAAGTTGCCGGGTTGCCGTTCGAGTACTATCGGAGGAATGTTGGCATGCGAGTCAGCCTTGTTCATGGAGCTGTGGGTAATCATCCACAGTATCCGCCAACGGAAGAAAGGTGATCGGCTGGTTGGCCCTGGACAGCTCTCTTGGACGTGATCGAGCCCGCCCTGAAATGTCGATGATCTGGGAAACCGATTTGTTGGAATCGGCTGATGCGGCACCACAGTTGGGAGGCCGGTGATGGTCCATTATTGCTGGTCCATTTTTTTATTTTATCCTCGCCTTGGCTGAGGCTCGGGGGGCAGCTCGCCTTCAAGGAATAGCCGATTTTGTCAAAATCGGCTCACTCTTCATCACGGCTCATTTGAAAGATGGTGAATTATTGCAGAAGGAAACCGCGGAGCTGAGTGAGCGGGATTTGGAAAGGATAATGCGGAGAAGAATGTCTGAAATTTAAAGTTAATAAGGAGACTGGACATTATTTCAGGAGTTTTGCCGCTAAGTCTAACATGCCATTCAGTTGGATCTGCATTTACAAGTCCTAGGATTTGCGCGATTTTGGCTTGGCCTTGTTGGACCGGGAGTTTGGATCCGGATGGATCTATCTCGAAATTTATCGTGAGGGACCGATGCGTTGCCATCGGCTCATTGGCTTTGACCAAATTGACAATCGGCAGAATCAGTACGAAGGACAATCGGCTAAATTATCCTAAGGGAAATCGGCAAAATCAAATTGGGGAATTTCTTCATTGATAAACCAGATTTCTTACACAGAAGAGCTGATTGTTCTCAAAAGGGAGGACTAAGGGGATACATTGCCCCGTCTAAAGGGCCCTATCTACGGGCCGTTGCTGCCCTCGTCGTCGCCGTCATCGCCGCTGTCGGCGCTGCTCCCGGCCGGCTCGTCGTCGCTGCTCCAGCGGCCGCCGGCAGGACCTTCATTGTCCTCATCTTCCTCGTCGTCGTCGTCGTCGCTGTCGAAGTCACTCAGATTCCCCGGCCAGGGGCAATGGCGCTTGGTCGGCGGCTCGTCGGGGAAGCTGTCGTCGTCGTCCTCCTCCTCTTCCTCCTCCTTCACCTCCTCGGAGGTGGTGAAGTCGTCCCAGGAGAAGCGATCGTCATCGCTCTCCTCCTCCGATTCCCCGTCGGCGAGGAAGCGGAGTTACTCTCCCCATCCGTCGAGGATTTGTCATCCTCCGACCAGAGGGAGAAGTCATGGCTCGACTCCTCCCCGGCCTCGATGGCGCGGCGGATGTTGGCCGCGTGGACCTCCGCCGGGTTCGGCTCCGGCGTCGGCTCGCGAGACGAGGAGGACTGGGTGGAAAGATCCGACGAGGCGGAGGAGGAGAAGACATTGGTGGCAGAGGAGGGTTTTTGGAAGTGCTAGTGCGAAGAGGAGAACTGTTCGATGCGGTTAATTAAAAGGAGATGGGGATTTAATTTCGAGCAGTTTTCGAGGACATGGTGCCAAAACTGTCAAATCGTGCAGAGAAGTTGGGGAGGCAAATCGTCATGATGAAGCATGCTGCGACGGTTCTGCTCTGCCACGACATGACCCCTCGGAGGAAAAACAGAGTGGTTTTGAAATTATCATTACCAAAACCAGGGGGCATGTGTTATCACCAGATTTTGGCTAAATCAGGAGGTGGGCCGCGATCAAGATGGGCTTGGAAGATTACACGTGGAAGATCTCTGAAGCGGCCTTGCTCGGAGAATTTGGGCTAGAATGCCCATGTATCTTTAATTACAATAGATTGTATCTAGATTAAAAGTTAGAGTTTATCTCGTGCACGGTTTAGTGTACGCCCACATTAGAAAGTCCCCTGGACTATAAATATGTATCTAGGGTTTATGGAATAAACAACAACCAACGTTCAACCACAAACAAATCTCGGCGCATCGCCAACTCCTTCGTCTCGAGGGTTTCTACCGGTAAGCACCATGCTGCCTAGATCGCATCTTGCGATCTAGGCAGCACAAGCCTGCCCACGTTGTTCATGCGTTGCTCGTACTGAAGCCTTTTTGATGGCGAGCAACGTAGTTATCTTAGACATGTTAGGGTTAGCATTGTTCTTCGTATCATATGCTATCGTAGTGCAACCCTTGCATGTCTAGCCGCCCTTACACCTATCTTAGGTGTAGGGGCGGCACCCCGCTTGATCATATTTAGTAGATCTGATCCGTTACGGTTGCTCCTTGTTTCATCAAGGATTAGTTTAACATCCGCAATAGTTAGGCCTTACAAAGGGTTGGAGGATCCAGCGGCGTGTAGGGTGGCGTTTGCTAGCCCTAGAAAGGATGTTCCGGGGATCAACCTCGTGTTGGTTTTTAGGCCCTGTCTAGGATCGGCTTACGGTCACCGTGCGCGAGCGCGAGGCCCAATCGTGAGTAGGATGATCCGATTATGCGGTGAAAACCCTAAATCGTCGTAGATCTAATCAGCTTTATCTTGATCAAGCAGGACCACCATATATTCGGACACCCCGTCTGAACCATGGGTGGATCGGCTCTTTGAGCCGATTCACAGGATAACCTGAGAGCCGATCGAGGCTCGTATTTAACGTTTACGTGTGTGCCCTGCAGGAAACTAAGCGAGGCATCATCCACACCTTCCTGACCAGGTATAGGTCAGGTGGCACGCCCTTGCGATAAACATCGGACGTGCGACCAGGAGGCTTTGCGGGCCGTCGCTGAGGAAGGGCCGGCAGCCCTAGTTGTTCCGGCTCTACCGTGCTGACCGTCTCCGCCCGGGGTTTCGCGTCAACGGGGACCCTGTGTTTTTGGCCCGGCCCACTATCTTGTTGGGCCGGCCCTTGCTATATGGTGGACCCCACATACTAAATGGGCTGGCCCTTTAACGGAAAGTGGGACCCACTGTGTTTTGGCCCGACCGGCTTGTTGGGCCAGCCCATATGATCTAATGTGGACCCCATGTACTAAATGGGCCGGCCGATAGCAGGAAAGTGGGACCCACATGCTAATTGGGCCGGCCCAATAACTTCTTGGGCCGGCCCACTTGCTTTAAGGTGGACCCCACTTTGTAAATGGGCCGGCCCGATACCAGGAAAGTGGGTCCCACATGTCTTGTGGGCCGGCCCTTTTGCCTGTTGACCGGTCAAACGAGTGCATTCGGCCACCCACATGCTTAGTGGGCCGGCCCATTAATGTTTTGACCAGTCAACCTTAGAGGTTAGGCCCGGCCCACGTAACTAATGGACCAGCCCAGCTATATAGTTGACCGGTCAAACTAAGTCAGCTGGCCCGGCCCGCAAACTTAATGGGCCGGCCCGCTTAAGATGTGGCAGGCCTCGTGTGGGCCTACCATCTACCACGGGGTTTCAGCCGGTTAACGCCGTTTTGCGGTTAACGGCGTCGCACGTGTCGGTTGCATGACGTCGGCGATCAACGGGCTCCCGGAAACACTTGGGCAACGGTCCGATTTTCCGTGGCGGAAGGGCGCCCAAGCGCGACGGACCGAAAAAATCGTCGTAGGACTTTGCCTGACGCAGTTTCGACAACAGAACCCATATCGTCGGGTTAGGCCCATAGGCGACGAAAAATACCCCTTAGCGGACGATTTTGAGACGTTGTCTATCAGAACTTTTCTTGTAGTGTATGCATGGTGTAGAACCTCACCATCTTGATATTCAGCTTTCCGTAGAAAAACTTGATATAGTCTCCATGATTAAACATGAATTTGTTTCTGATTCGTCTAACTTGAGTAACCTGTTTTACAAGATAACATTTTATAAGAAAACTTGGAGAACAACTAAGAAAACTGAAAAACTAGTAGGATTGCCTGCACCTGTTCTGTTTAACCTTGATTCCAGGAAGGATTGGTCAGTCACGGAAGGTGAACTGAATGCATACATAGAGGGAGATGGCCATCATGCAAGAGGCAGCACGGAGGAGGCCGAGGAACACCTCGATTCATCATCCGATGCAGCAAGTTCTTCGCATCAACATTATGGTCATGTGGAGCCTCCACGCTATTCTTCTGCACAGGGACCTTATTATGATCACGCCATGTACGATTCGCCGGCGTGGAACCCTGACCCTCGCTGGGAATGATCTCCACTTAGGCCAAAAGCCTAAGCTTGGGGGGAGGTATACCGGCATCACTCATTCTTTGCATATTATGGTTGCTGGATACTTGTATATACTTGTTTAGTTTCTTTGAGTGGTTTTCTAATGAGAGGAAGATGATATTTGGGGAAGTGCTGCCTGAAAACAGATTCTGGACTGTTACTAAAAAAATTTGTGCGCACAGCCAGAACGTTATTTTCAGTTGCAAATTTTTGTGCATGTTCCCCAGGTTGTTATCTAACTTTCATTAGTTGAACACTTTTCGAACTGAGCAACGGAAGATTTTTGTAAAAATCGATTTCTGTACTGCTGTCAAGTTTTGGCAGATTTCTGCCATCTTGCTTTTCTGTGTTTCTTTTAGTTTTCATTTTCTTATTCGTACTTTGTTTCTTTCCTAAAACACCAAAAGACCAAAAATATTTCTGTTGTTT
Source organism: Lolium multiflorum (assembly GCA_030979885.1). Classification (NCBI taxonomy): domain Eukaryota; kingdom Viridiplantae; phylum Streptophyta; class Magnoliopsida; order Poales; family Poaceae; genus Lolium; species Lolium multiflorum. The sequence goes on from CM061747.1 coordinate 238,123,640, forward strand.
CTCTTCACCACTTGTTTATTTTAGTTTCTTGCTTTTATCTTGCTTTATTTGCTATCGTTGGTTTGCTATAAGAAAATCCAAAAAGATTTTGCTTTGTTTGCTTGTTTCCTTTTGTTCTTGCTTCCAAATTCGAAAACACCAAAAATATTTGCTGTTCTTCTTTGGTTTTGTAAAGTTCTTTATGAGTTCAATGGTCTTCGGTGGCTGGAGCGTGGTTTTCATTCCATATTATTCAAGCTATACAAGTGAAAAAGCAATAATGACGATCTACGACAATCTGATTGTGGTGAGAGGCTGGTATGAACTCTATTTGTTTTCATTTTTGTACATATACTCATCCATGTGAGCATGCTTAGTTGGTTCATGTGAGGTATATGTCATTTAAGAAAGTCTAGTAGTTCATGATCTCTCATGTTTAGCTCCAATTTATTAATATGAGTAGCATGTCATGGATGTTTGCTTGCATTGTTTTATTCATAAATAGGTATGATATTGTGGTATCCTCCTCTGAATAATTCTCTTGAATCAACTTGGCACATGCTCACGCATGCATATGACTGAACAAAATGTCAATTAAGCCTCGATGATTTGCTTTACCTCAGAGTTCTTGTATCACTTTTATGCCTCCGTTAATTTATTTTTGTCGCAAGCATGATTATGACAGTTACTGCTCTCTTGATTGTCGCTTCCTAGTCTATTGCTAGCCTTCACTTGTACTGAGCGGGAACGCTGCTCGTGCTTCCAAACACATGAAAACCAAGTTATTCCAGAGTGTCCACCATAAATACCTATGCATGTCATTTCAAACCATTCCAAGTAAATTCTCATGTGCTACCTTTAAACCTTCAAAACGCTTCTCAATTTGTGTTAATGTTTTATAGCTCATGAGGAAATATGTGGTGTTTATCTTTCAATCTTGTCATTTACTCTTGACGGACTTTCATATGGACTAGTGGCACATCCGCTTATCCAATAATTTTGCAAAAAGAGCTGGCAACGGGGTTCCCAGCCCCAATTAATCAACTTTCATTAATAACTCTCTTCACATGTTTTGCCCTGATTTATCAGTAAGCAACTTAAATTGCAAATAGACACTCCTCCATGGTATGTGATTGATGGAAGGCACCCGAGGATTCGGTTAGCCATGGCTTGTGTAAGCAAAGGTTGGGGGAGTGTCACCCATAATAAAACTAAAATACGTGTGTAAACAAAAGAGAAGAGGGATGATCTACCTTGCTGGTAGAGATAACGTCCTTCATGGGAGCCGCTCTTGAAAGTCTGGTTGACGAGGTAGTTAGAGTACCCATTATCATTCGTTGACAACAACAAACACCTCTCAAAATAATTTTACTCCTGTTTTACAAATGAAAAGCTCTAGCACATGTTAATCCATGCTTCCCTCTGCGAAGGGTCAATCTTTTACTTTTACATTGAGTCTCCATCCTTTCTTTGAGTACTTTCTTGAGAGCACAACTGTCATTCTTAGTATAATATGCTTGTCCCAAAATGTGATTAATTGTGGTATAACTTTGATGCTTTTATCTTTGATAATCTTTACTTCCAGTCTTCTCATGAACCTCAAAGGTGCCCAAGCATTTATGTTTTGCTGTACAAATACGGGCAAGCGAGATACCACTTTATCATATCCTTTTATGAACATTGCAATCCTGCTGATAGACATGATTCATGATGCTTATTATTAATTTGTTGGTACCTTTTCCATGATTGATATAGCTATTAGATGATTTTATTTGCATGTATCTTATTATGAATTGCTTAAGCACTTGCCATATCATGAGAATATTTACATCATATGAGCAAATGTGTTCGTGAAAGTTCTTTTATCGCACTCAGTTGTTAACTGAATTGCTTGAGGACAAGCAATAAGCTAAGCTTGGGGGAGTTGATACGTCCAAAACGTATCTACTTTCCCGAACACTTTTGCTATTGTTTTGCCTCTAATTTGTGTATTTTGGATGCAACTAACACGGACTAACGCTGTTTTCAGCAGAACTATTCTGGTGTCTCGTTTTTGTGCAGAAATCCAACTTTCAGGAAAATCCTCGGAATTTATGCGAAAGGTCCTATTTTCCCTACTGACGGAGCCGAAGGGCAAGCCAGGTGGGGGCCGAGGGCCCCACACACTAGGCCGGCGCGGCCCAGGAGGGGGGCGCGCGGCCCTACTGTGTGGCGGCCTCGGCTGGCCCCCGACGCCCTCTTTCGGACTACTTATTGCCTTCGACCTAAAAATGCACGGGGGAAGTCGAAGTCGCCAGAAACCATCCAGTACGCCGCCACCGTCGCGAAACTCCATCTCGGGACCAGAAACTCCGTTCTGGCACCTCGCCGGGACGGGGAATTGGAGGAGATCATCGCCATCATCATCACCGACGCCTCTCCATCAACCAGCCATGTTTCCCCCATCCATGCGTGAGTAATTCCCCCGCTGTAGGCTGAAGGGGATGGTAGGGATTGGATGAGATTGGTCATGTAATAGTATAAGATTGTTAGGGCATAGTGCCTAGTGTCCGTAATTGGTACTTTGATGATATTGTTGCAACTTGTTATGCTTAATGCTTGTCACTAGGGCCCGAGTGCCATGATCTCAGATCTGAACATGTTATTATTTCATCATGATATTCATTGTTTATGGTCTTACCTGCAAGTTGTATACACATGTCGCTGTCCGGAACCAATGGCCGAAGTGACAGAAATCGGGACAACCGGAGGGGATGGTAGTGATGTGAGGATCACATGTGTTCACGGAGTGTTAATGCTTTGCTCCGGTACTCTATTAAAAGGAGTACCTTAATATCCAGTAGATTCCCTTGAGGCTCGGCTGCCACCGGCTGGTAGGACAAAAGATGTTGTGCAAGTTTCTCATTGCAAGCACGTACGACTATAATTGGAACACATGCCTATTGATTGCTTTGTACTTAGACACCGTTTTATTATTATCTGCAAATGCCCTGCTTGATTGTTACATGAGTTTCTCTCATCCATGCAACGCCCGTTATCCGTCCCCGTGCCTACAGTATTTTAATCCTGTTGTACTATAATCACTACTCTGTCTCTATTACTCTGCTTGTTATTTCACTACTGCTACTGCTATAAAACTGTTACTACTGATAAACTCTTGCGAGCAAGTCTGTTTCCAGGTGCAGCTGAATTGACAACTCCGTTGTTAAGGCTTTCAAGTATTCTTTGTCTCCCCTTGTGTCGAATCAATAAATTGGGTTTTACTACCCACGAAGACTGCTGCGATCCCCTATACTTGTGGGTTATCAGGAACCCCAAGAGGAAGGTGTGATGCGTACAGTAGCAAGTTTTCCCTCAGTAAGAAACCAAGGTTTATCGAACCAGTAGGAGCCAAGAAGCACGTTGAAGGTTGATGGCGGCGAAGTGTAGTGCGGCGCAACACCAGGGATTCCGGCGCCAACGTGGAACCTGCACAACACAATCAAAGTACTTTGCCCCAAATGGTGAGGTTGTCAATCTCACCGGCTTGCTGTAACAAAGGATTAACCGTATAGTGTGGAAGATGATGTTTGCGAAGAACATAAAGAACAAGTATTGCGAGATTGTATTTCAGATGTAAAGAATAGGACCGGGGTCCACTTCACTAGTGGTGTCTCTCCCATAAGATAGCAGATGTTGGGTGAACAAATTACAGTTGGGCAATTGACAAATAAAGAAGGCATAACAATGCACATACATATATCATGATGAGTACTATGAGATTTAATCAGGGCATTACGACAAAGTACATAGACCGCTATCCGCATGCATCTATGCCTAAAAAGTCCACCTTCAGGTTATCATCCGAACCCCTTCCGGTATTAAGTTGTAAACAACAGACAATTGCATTAAGTATGGTGCGTAATGTAATCAACACAAATATCCTTAGACAAAACATCGATGTTTTATCCCTAGTGGCAACAGCACATCCACAACCTTAGAACTTTCTATCACTGTCCCAGATTTAATGGAGGCATGAACCCACTATCGAGCATAAATACTCCCTCTTGGAGTCACAAGTATCAACTTGGCCAGAGCCTCTACTAGCAACGGAGAGCATGCAAGAACATAAATAACATATATGATAGATTGATAATCAACTTGACATAGTATTCAATATTCATCGGATCCCAACAAACACAACATGTAGGATTACAAATAGATGATCTTGATCATGATAGGCAGCTCACAAGATCTAACATGATAGCACAATGAGGAGAAGATGACCATCTAGCTACTGCTATGGACCCATAGTCCAGGGTGAACTACTCACACATCGATCCGGAGGCGATCATGGCGATGAAGAGACCTCCGGGAGATGATTCCCCTCTCCGGCGGGGTGCCGGAGGCTCCTGAATCCCCCGAGATGGGATTGGCGGCGGCGTCTCGGAAGGTTTCCGTATCGTGGCTCTCGGTACTGGGGGTTTCGCGATGGAGGCTTTAAGTAGGCGGAAGGGCAGGTCAGGGGCCACACGAGGGCCCCACAACAGGCCGGCGCGGCCAAGGCTTGGGCCGCGCCGCCCTAGTGTGGCGCCACCTCGTGGCCCCACTTCGTAAGTCCTCCGGTCTTCTGGAAGCTTCGTGTAAAAATAGGCCCCTGGGCGTTGATTTCGTCCAATTCCGAGAATATTTCCTTACTAGGATTTCTGAAACCAAAAACAGCAGAAAACAGCAACTGGCTCTTCGGCATCTCGTCAATAGGTTAGTGCCGGAAAATGCATAATAATGACATATAATGTGTATAAAACATGTGAGTATCATCATAAAAGTAGCATGGAACATAACAAATTATAGATACGTTTGGGACGTATCAAGCATCCCCAAGCTTAGTTCCTACTCGCCCTCGAGTAGGTAAACGATAACAAAGATAATTTCTGAAGTGACATGCTATCATAATCTTGATCATACTATTGTAAAGCATATGAGATGAATGCAGCGATTCGAAGCAATGATGAAGATAATGAGTAAACAAATGAATCATATAGCAAAGACTTTTCATGAATAATACTTTCAAGACAAGCATCAATAAGACTTGCATAAGAGTTACTCATAAAGCAATAAGTTCAAAGTAAAGGTATTGAAGCAACACAAAGGGAGATTAAGTTTCAGCAGTTGCTTTCAACTTCAACATATATATCTCATGGATAATTGTCAACATAAAGCAATATAACAAGTGCAATAAGTAAACATGTAAGAATCAATGCACACAGTTGATACAAGTGTTTGCTTCTGGGATAGAAAGAATAGGCAAACTGACTCAACAATAAAGTAGAAGAATGGCCCTTCGCAGAGGGAAGCATGGATTACTATATTTGTGCTAGAGCTTTTCATTTTGAAAACATAGAAACAATTTTGTCAACGGTAGTAATAAATCATATGTGTTATGTATAAGACATCCTATAAGTTGCAAGCCTCATGCATAGAATACTAATAGTGCCCGCACCTTGTCCTAATTAGCTTGGATTAACACGGATTATCATCGCATAAAATATGTTTCAACCAAGTGTCACAAAGGGGTACCTCTATGCCGCCTGTACAAAGGTCTAAGGAGAAAGCTCACACTGGATTTCTCGCTTTTGATTATTCTCAACTTAGACATCCATACCGGGACAACATAGACAACAGATAATGGACTCCTCTTTAATGCATAAGCATTCAACAACGATTAATATTCTCATAAGAGATTGAGGATTAATTGTCCAAACTGAAACTTCCACGAATCATGGCTTTAGTTAGCGGCCCAAAGTTCTTCTCTAACAATATGCATACTCAAACCATTTGATCATGAAAATCGCCCTTACTTCAGACAAGACGAACATGCATAGCAACTCACATGATATTCAACAAAGGTAAAAGTTGATGGCGTCCCCAGAAAACATGGTTACCGCTCAACAAGCAACTTATTAAGAAATAAGACACATAAGTACATATTCTTCACCACGATAGTTTTTAAGCTATTTTGTCCCATGAGCTATATATTGTAAAGGTAAAGAATAGAAATTTTAAAGGTAGCACTCAAGTAATGTACTTTGGAATGGCGGAGAAATACCATGTAGTAGGTAGGTATGGTGGACACAAATGGCATGGTTATTGGCTCAAGGATTTGGATGCATGAGAAGAATTCCCTCTCAATACAAGGCTAGGCTAGCAAGGTTGTTTGAAGCAAACTCAAGTATAAAAGGTGCAGCAAAGCTTACATATGAACATATTGTAGCTATTATAAGACTTTATATTGTCTCCTTGTTGTTCAAACACCTCAACCAGAAAATATCTAGACTCTAGAGATCAATCATGCAAACCAAATTTTAGCAAGCTCTATGTAATTATTCATTAATGAGTACAAGGTACATGATGCAAGAGCTTAAACATGATCTATATGAGCACAACAATTGCCAAGTATCACATTATTCAAGACATTAAACCATTTACCACATGCGGCATTTTCCGTTTCCAACCATATAACAATGAATGAAATAGTCCAACTTTCGCAATGAACATTAAAGATAAAGCTAAGAACATATGTGTTCATACGAAACAGCGGAGCGTGTCTCTCTCCCAAACAAAGAATGCTAGGATCCGATCTTATTCAAACAAAACGAAAATAAAAACAAAAACAAACAGACGCTCCAAGTAAAGCACATAAGATGTGACGGAATAAAAATATAGTTTCACTAGAGGAACCTGATAAGTTGTCGATGAAGAAGGGATGCCTTGGGCATCCCCAAGCTTAGACGCTTGAGTCTTCTTAAAATATGCAGGGATGAACCACGGGGCATCCCCAAGCTTTGACTTTTCACTCTTCTTGATCATATTGTATCATCCTCCTCTCTTGACCCTTGAAAACTTCCTCCACACCAAACTCGAAACAAACTCATTAGAGGGTCAGTGCATAATTCATATATTCAGAGGTGACATAATCATTCTTAACACTTCTGGACATTACACAAAGCTACTGAAAGTTAATGGAACAAAGAAATCCATCTAACATAGCAAAACAGGCAATGCGAAATAAAAGGCAGAATCTGTCAAAACAGAACAGTTCGTAAAGACTAATTTTAAAGTGGCACCAGACTTGCTTAGATGAAAATGCCCAAATTGAATGAAAGTTGCGTACATATCTGAGGATCACGCACGTAAATTGGCAGATTTTTTGATTTTTCTACAGGGACTACTGCTCAAATTCGTGACAGCAAGAAATCTGTTCCTGCGCAGTAATCCAAATCTAGTATTGGCTTTACTATCAAAGACTTTACTTGGCACAACAATGCAATAAAATAAAGATAAGGAGAGGTTGCTACAGTAGTAAACAACTTCCAAGACTCAAATATAAAATAAAGTGCAGAAGTAAAATAATGGGTTGTCTCCCATAAGCGCTTTTCTTTAACGCCTTTCGGCTAGGCGCAAAGTGTGTATCAAGTATTATCAAGAGATGAAGCATTACCTCGGGCTTTACGCCTACCCTTCTTATTCTTTTTCTTACCCTTTGATTTAGGGAATACATGTCTACCTCCCGGTGTAGAGGTGAATTTTAGGGTGCCTTCTCCCACATTTATGACTGCTCCCAATAGTTTCAGCAGGGATCTTCCGAGTGTGATTTGTCATGTTCCTACACATTCAATAACAAGATAATCAGTGGATATTGTTCTTCCAAGAATGGTTGTATGCACACCCTCGGCTATTCCCTTAGGAATTATAACAGAGTTATCAATAAGAGTTATTCCTTCTCCCCCTTCAACGAGTCCCCAAAGTGTCAAAGATTCATAAATACTCTTAGGCATAAGGCAAAATTCAGACATAATATCACAATTGGCATGAAAAGTTTCACCACCAATAACAACTTTAATAGTAGGGTCCCATATTGAAGGTTCAGAGTTCACTAAAACTTGATCAAGACGGTTACGAACATAACTATAATTTTCTTTCAAGCAAGATGCACTTGTCTCAAGAGTGTTTAATCTATTATAAATGCTAATAAGAGCTGAATCAAAGTTATTAGCTGAACTATGTGATGCAACCAATTTTTTTATGGCATTAAAAGCTTGATCACCATTGCAATGAAGGAAATCTCCTCCCACTACAGCATCCAAGGCATATCTATAGCGAATCATAAGCCCAAAATAAAAATTACTAAGGAGCAAACTTAGAGTCATTTGAGGTTCAGCTTTACGATAAGAATCAAAAATTCTGGACCAAGCATCTTTAAAACTCTCCTCATCCCCTTGTTTAAAAGTGAAGACTAATTCCTCAGGTGAAGAAGTAACAGGTGCAGAGCTAGACATGATAACAAAAGTAAAAATGCAAGTAACTAATTTTTTGTGTTTTTAATATAGAGAACAAGACAGTAAATAAAGTAAAACTAGCAACTAATTTTTTTGTGTTTTGATATAATGCAGCAAACAAAGTAGTAAATAAAATAAAGCAAGACAAAAACAAAGTAAAGAGATTGGAAGTGGAGACTCCCCTTGCAGCGTGTCTTGATCTCCCCGGCAACGGTGCTAGAAATTTTGCTTGATGCGTGCAGTTGACACGTCCGTTGGGAACCCCAAGAGGAAGGTGTGATGCGCACAGTAGCAAGTTTCCCTCAGAGAAACCAAGGTTTAATCGAACCGGTAGGAGTCAAGAAGCACGTTGAAGGTTGATGGTGGCGGGTGTAGTGCGGCGCAACACCGGGATTCGGCGCAAGCGGAACCGCACAACACAATCACAGAACTTTGCCCCAACGTAACGGCGAGGTTGTCAATCTCACGGCTGCTGTAAACAAAGGATTAGATGTATAGTGTGGATGATGATGTTTGTTTGCGAAGAACGTAAAGAACAATTGCAGTAGATTGTATTTCAGATGTAAAGAATAGGACCGGGTCCACAGTTCACTAGTGGTGTCTCTCCCATAAGATAGCAGATGTTGGGTGAACAAATTACGGTTGGGCAATTGACAAATAAAGAAGGCATAACAATGCACATACATATATCATGATGAGTACTATGAGATTTAATCAGGGCATTACGACAAAGTACATAGACCGCTATCCAGCATGCATCTATGCCTAAAAAGTCCACCTTCAGGTTATCATCCGAACCCCTTCCAGTATTAAAACAACAGACAATTGCATTAAGTATGGTGCGTAATGTAATCAAGACAAATATCCTTAGACAAAGCATCGATGGTTTATCCCTAGTGGCAACAGCACATCCACAACCTTAGAACTTTCTGTCACTGTCCCAGATTTAATGGAGGCATGAACCCACTATCGAGCATAAATACTCCCTCTTGGAGTCACAAGTATCAACTTGGCCAGAGCCTCTACTAGCAACGGAGAGCATGCAAGAACATAAATAACATATATGATAGATTGATAATCAACTTGACATAGTATTCAATATTCATCGGATCCCAACAAACACAACATGTAGGATTACAAATAGATGATCTTGATCATGATAGGCAGCTCACAAGATCTAACATGATAGCACAATGAGGAGAAGACGACCATCTAGCTACTGCTATGGACCCATAGTCCAGGGGTGAACTACTCACACATCGATCCGGAGGCGATCATGGTGATGAAGAGACCTCCGGGAGATGAGATCTCCTGAATCCCCCGAGATGGGATTGGCGGCGGCGGCGTCTCTGGAAGGTTTTCTGTACCGTGGCTCTCGGTACTGGGGTTTCGCGACGGAGGCTTTAAGTAGGCGGAAGGGCAGGTCGAGGGGCCCCACACAACAGGCCGGCGCGGCCAAGGCTTGGGCCGCGCCGCCTGGTGTGGCGCCACCTCGTGGCCCACCGTAAGTCTCCGGTCTTCTGGAAACTTCGTGTAAAAATAGGCCCTGGGCGTTGATTTCGTCCAATTCCGAGAATATTACCTTACTAGGATTTCTGAAACCAAAAACAACAACAACTGGCTCTTCGACATCTCGTCAATAGGTTAGTCTAAAATGCATAATAATGACATATAATGTGTATAAAACATGTGAGTATCATCATAAAAGTAGCATGGAACAAAAGAAATTATAGATACGTTTGGGACGTATCAAGCAATGTTGTGTTTGTTGGGATCCGATGAATATTGAATACTATGTCAAGTTGATTATCAATCTATCATATATGTTATTTATGTTCTTGCATGCTCTCCGTTGCTAGTAGAGGCTCTGGCCAAGTTGATACTTGTGACTCCAAGAGGGAGTATTTATGCTCGATAGTGGGTTCATGCCTCCATTAAATCAGTGACGAAAGTTCTAAGGTTGTGGATGTGTGCCACTAGGGACATCGATGCTTTGTCTAAGGATATTTGTGTTGATTACATTACGCACCATACAATCTGTTGTTTACAACTTAATATTGGAGGGGGTTCGGATGATGAAAGTGGACTTTTTTTAGATCATGGGATGCTATCTACTTTGTCGTAATGCCCTGATTAAATCTCATAGTACTCATCATCATGATATGTATGTGCATTGTTATGCCTTCTTTATTTGTCAATTGTTCACCCAACATCTGCTATCTTATGGGAGAGACACCACTAGTGAGCTGTGGACCCCGGTCCTATTCTACATCTGAAATACAATCTCTGCAATTGTTCTTCAAACAAACAATCATCATCCACACTATACATCTAATCCTTTGTTTACAAGCGGTGAATTGACAACCTCACTGTACGTTGGGGCAGTTCGTGATTGTGTTGTGCGAGTTCGCGGCGGAATCACAGTGACTATCACACCACCATCAACCTTCAACATGCTTCTTGACTCCTGTGGTTCGATTCTTGTTGGTTTCGAGAAACTTGCTGCGTGCGCATCACACTCTTGGGGGGCGTGTCAACTACACGCATCAAGCAAAATTCTGGCGCCGTTTGGGATCAAGAGACGCGGGAGTCTCCACTCAATCTCTTTACTTTGTTTTTGTCTTGCTTTATTTTATTTACTGCTTTGTTTGCTGCATTATATCAAAACACAAAAAAATTAGTTGCTAGTTTTACTTTATTTACTGTCTTGTTCTCTATATTAAAAACACAAAAAATTTAGTTACTTGCATTTACTTTATTTACCTTCTGTTTATTTAATCATGTTTCCTCCTAATTACACTCTAAAAGACATACCGGTAGGACGTGGGTCTATCATTGGAAGAGATAATATAGAAGCATTTTTCACTCATGTTAGTACCGCTGAAGATTTTGAAAATAGACACTTGGTAGAACTTGCTCCTACTTATGAAATTGCTGCTGCTTCTTTAGTTCGCATGTTGGAAACTAAATTTGTTAATCTCAATCCTATAATCCAACACATGTTTCTCACACTCGGTGATATGGAGGAAGGGGAAAAGAAAGATTTTGTTTTAGAAACCCTTCTTAAAGAATTTGGTGGTGTAGCAAGAGAGGCTAGAAAGGTCTTTATTAAATACAATATGCTTGGCTCTTATACCAATTTTGTTAGTATCCTTGAAAAGATGGACATGGAGAGAGTAAGGTACACTAATAATATTAATGATGGTGGGGAGATTAAGACAACAATACCTTGTAAGCTCCTAGGAATGAGCGATGCTCTAGAAACTAATTATGGTTGGCTTGTCCCTGAAAATTTGTTTGACGAGGATAGCAAACCTAAGAATAATGAAAAGGGAGCCTCTGAAACTCACATAGATAAGATAAAATGCATAGTTGAGAAAACTCCCAACACCTATGTTGATGCTTCATCTCTCGATAATACTTGATACACACTTTCTGCGCCTAGCTGAAAGGCATTAAAGAAAAGCGCTTATGGGAGACAACCCATTATTTTACTTCTGCACTTTATTTTATATTTGAGTCTTGGAAGTTGTTTACTACTGTAGCAACCTCTCCTTATCTTTATTTTATTGCATTGTTGTGCCAAGTAAAGTCTTTGATAGTAAAGCCAATACTAGATTTGGATTACTGCGCAGAAACAGATTTCTTGCTGTCACGAATCTGGGCAGAATTCCAATTTACGTGCGTGATCCTCAGATATGTACGCAACTTTCATTCAATTTGGGCATTTTCATCTGAGCAAGTCTGGTGCCACTTTAAAATTCGTCTTTACGACTGTTCTGTTTTGACAGATTCTGCCTTTTATTTCGCATGTTTTGCTATGTTAGATGGATTTCTTTGTTCCATTAACTTTCAGTAGCTTTGTGCAATGTCCAGAAGTGTTAAGAATGATTATGTCACCTCTGAATATATGAATTATGCACTGACCCTCTAATGAGTTTGTTTCGAGTTTGGTGTGGAGGAAGTTTTCAAGGGTCAAGAGAGGAGGATGATACAATATGATCAAGAAGAGTGAAAAGTCAAAGCTTGGGGATGCCCCGTGGTTCATCCCTGTATATTTTAAGAAGACTCAAGCTTCTAAGCTTGGGGATGCCCAAGGCATCCCTTCTTCATCGACAACTTATCAGGTTCCTCTAGTGAAACTATATTTTTATTCCGTCACATCTTATGTGCTTTACTTGGAGCGTCTGTTTGTTTTTGTTTTTATTTTCGTTTTGTTTGAATAAGATCGGATCCTAGCATTCTTTGTTTGGGAGAGAGACACGCTCCGCTGTTTCGTATGAACACATATGTTCTTAGCTTTATCTTTAATGTTCATTGCGAAAGTTGGACTATTTCATTCATTGTTATATGGTTGGAAACGGAAAATGCCGCATGTGGTAAATGGTTTAATGTCTTGAATAATGTGATACTTGGCAATTGTTGTGCTCATATAGATCATGTTTAAGCTCTTGCATCATGTACCTTGTACTCATTAATGAATAATTACATAGAGCTTGCTAAAATTTGGTTTGCATGATTGATCTCTAGAGTCTAGATATTTTCTGGTTGAGGTGTTTGAACAACAAGGAGACAATGTAAAGTCTTATAATAGTTACAATATGTTCATATGTAAGCTTTGCTGCACCTTTTATACTTGAGTTTGCTTCAAACAACCTTGCTAGCCTAGCCTTGTATTGAGAGGAATTCTTCTCATGCATCCAAATCCTTGAGCCAATAACCATGCCATTTGTGTCCACCATACCTACCTACTACATGGTATTTCTCCGCCATTCCAAAGTACATTACTTGAGTGCTACCTTTAAAATTTCTATTCTTTACCTTTACAATATATAGCTCATGGGACAAAATAGCCTTAAAAACTATCGTGGTGAAGAATATGTACTTATGTGTCTTATTTCTTAGTAAGTTGCTTGTTGAGCGGTAACCATGTTTTCTGGGGACGCCATCAACTCTTTTACCTTTGTTGAATATCATGTGAGTTGCTATGCATGTTCGTCTTGTCTGAAGTAAGGGCGGTTCTCACAATCAAATGGTTTGAGTATGCATACTGTTAGAGAAGAACATTGGGCCGCTAACTAAAGCCATGATTCATGGTGGAAGTTTCAGTGTGGACAGCTAATCCTCAATCTCTTATGAGAATATTAACTGTTGTTGAATGCTTATGCATTAAAGAGGAGTCCATTATCTGTTGTCTATGTTGTCCCGATATGGATGTCTAAGTTGAGAATAATCAAAAGCGAGAAATCCAATGCGAGCTTTCTCCTTAGACCTTTACAGGCGGCATAGAGGTACCCTTTGTGACACTTGGTTGAAACATATGCTATGCAATGATAATCCGTGTTAACCCAAGCTAATTAGGACAAGGTGCGAGCACTATTAGTATACTATGCATGAGGCTTGCAACTTATAAGATGTCTTATACATAACGCATATGCTTTATTACTACCGTTGACAAAATTGTTTCTTGTTTTCAAAATGAAAGCTCTAGCACAAATATAGTAATCCATGCTTCCCTCTGCGAAGGGCCTATCTTTTACTTTATTGTTGAGTCAGTTTGCCTATTCTTTCTATCCCAGAAGCAAACACTTGTATCAACTGTGTGCATTGATTATTACATGTTTACTTATTGCACTTGTTATATTGCTTTATGTTGACAATTATCCATGAGATATATATGTTGAAGTTGAAAGCACTTAAAAAGTGCAAGTCCCTGTGCATTAGTGCTAGTCCCTGGATCGAACTGCTAGCACACACAGTTTAAGATGAAATACCAAGTAGCAAAGGTCTTCATTACAACCTAAGATCCAGCGGAAATAAAATAGTTCGATACAACTTGCATAGCTCAAGGGCTAGCATAAACATAAATCAGAGTTCAACATCAAGCGGAAAGCAAATAGCATGGAGTCCTCTTCCTTCACGGATGCCACAGGCAGACATGTTGGGCAAAGACTCGTGATCCTAACATCTTCTTCAGCAGCTAGGGATACCTGCAACATCAAACGTTGCAGCCCGAAGGAATCAATACATTTGGAATTGTATTGGCAAGGACACTTTTGTGGACTCAAAAGGCATCCTACACCTACGTGCACATCTGGCAGGTAGAGCTCAGGTTCATTTTGCATAAAGCCAATTTTTCCCTATCATTTATCAAAACATTTTCTTTCAATCTAATTAACAGTAACATTGGTAAATCCCCAATGTACCAATTAACAGTAACATTGGTAAAGCCCCAATGTACCTTCCTACCCTTGTTCACCCATCAAATTTTATTTAAGAAATTGGGATGAGGAGATCTTCGAACAAGGACTTGTCAGTTCGCTCAAGTTGTCCATAACCGGGGACACGGCTAAGTACTTAGATTTTACACTCTCGAGAGGTTGTACACCTTTACCCACATGGCCAGGTCAATCCTTCTACCTCGATGCACATTTTGCTCAAAGGACAGGTGCAGACCGTGGCCGAGACCTTCTGTGTGTAATCACCCGAACCATTCCCTAAGGGCCCCGTTCCACCTACAGTATCCCTCTACCACCACCTGGCCCCTAGGATCCGGGTTCATACAACATACTTTGTCAAGCCAGAGCCATAGTAGCATGTGGTTGTACGAAAAGCTAATGAGCAAGGTTTGTCTACAATCTCTTTAAGCCTGGGTGACTTTCCGCAAGTGTGCACTAGCACCAGGGTCTCGCCCCCTGATACAGCCACCCTCTCCATAACTCCACCATTCACCCAGGTAATTCATTAAACTTAGTTGTTTTTCCTTAACCTCTATCAAAACCTTTTCCATGGCATAGCAGGTAACAACTAAATTTAATGGCGGCTAAGGGAGTCTAGGAGTGGTGTAGCTAAACTACTAGGATTTACTAGCAAGCACAAAGCATAAACCCTAGACATGTCTACTATAAAAACACTACGGTGCAAGAATTAAAACTGGGACTTTTGGTGTGTGTCACTTGCCTTTTTCAGAGGGAAGAGTTGCAATCTTCGCAGTCACAACGGTTGCAGCTGTCACAGTCGCAATCTACAAGCATTCATACATAGCACGATAAACACAATGCACAACACAAATGCACAAGCATAGACATGAGATGCATATGATATTTACACAAGTGCACTCCATTTAATGATCTCTGGTTGTCACTATATGCATGATGCCATGGTCAAGTTTTATGGTCGGTTGAATTATTGCGAAGCAATTATGTCGCACTAGCGAAGGGCAACTACCATTAAATGTAAATTGTATTTTGGTACAGTAGGTAAATGTTGATTTTGGTACTACTGGACAGAGGGTAACATTTGCAAGCATGTGCAAAAGGAATTACTCGAAATAGGTATGTAGATCTCATTTTACGGGTTGAGTACTCCGATTAGGCATTTAAATATACATGATTTTCAAACTTCTGCAAGTTCACATTTTATTGTTCCATAATGTTCCTTATATTTTTAGGATTCCATAGGTATAAAGTTTGTAATTTTTGGACAAGCGGAGCTCTGGTTATGAATTTTACAAAGCGCGGACTATCGAAACCAAGATTAAACGCAAACTAGGGTGTGTCCCTAACACATGGCGATTTCTCATTGGCTGATACCTCTTCGCGCGGATCAGCGTTATAAGCCATTGGATCTAACTAACATGGATGGCTGAGATCTAAAGGCAGAATAGGAAAGAAGAAAAAGAAAGAAAAGGGAAATACCCAGGTGGCACTGACTGGGCGTACGCGTGGCGCTGACACGGACGCTGATGTGGCGGCGGCGGTGGAGATGGCCGGCGCGTGGCCTGGCCGTGCTCGACGGCGGCGGCTCGGGGGTCCTCGGGCTCGGGCGAGTCCGGGACGGCGTGGAGCTTGGAGAGGCCGACCCGGGGTGTCGGCGGCGGGGCCTGGGGTGGCTCTTACCGGCGGTGATAGGCGGATGGAGGCGGCGCGGTGGCGGCTACTCCGGCGAGGAATCCGGCAGCCTGGGGGCGTGTTTGGAGAGGGAGAGCAGGGGGAATTGGACGAGGGGCGCGGGGGCTAAGTAGGGGTGGCCTCGGGTCGGTTGGGGGAGCGCTGGGGAGGGAGGGGCGAGTGGGGGAAGAGGTGGCCGGCGCTGTGCGTGCAGGCGTGCAGCGCGTGGGGAGGAGCGGGGCGAGCGACGGTTGGAGACGAAGTCTCCTGGCGTGCGTGCGGGGGGCCTAGCCCGGGCCGGTAGCCTGCTGGGTCGCCTTGGCCTGGTCGGCCCAGGGGGGGAAGGGAGAGGGGAGGGAGAAGAGGTGGCCGGCGCGGGCCTGGTCGGCTGGCTGGGCCGCTGGCCGACTGTGTTGGCCCAGCTGCCGTTCGTTTTCTTTTTTTTTCTATTTTTTTTCTTCTATCTCTTTCTCGCATTTGAAAAAGCATTTGAGGCACCAAATAAATCGGAAAAATGCAAATAAGATACCGTTGGATTCCTTGTGAAAAATCCTTCACTTTGGAACCATTTTTGAAACAAAAATGAATACTTTTAAAACCAAAATTCGCATAGATGCATAAGTGGCTAATAGCGTCATATTAGGGTTTGGTTTTTTTGAAATGCACTTAGAATTTTCCCTAAATGCAAAAATGCCATGATGCACATGTATGAAATGCATGCTTTTCGAATTTGAAAAATTTGGGATGTTACAAACCTACCCCCCTTAAGATGATTCTCGCCCTCGAGAATCGGAGTGGCTAGCAAATAGGTGTGGGTGATCTTCACGGAGGTCATCTTCTCGTTCCCATGTAGCTTCTTCCTCTGTGTGGTGGTTCCACTGGACCTTGCAAAATTTGATCGTCTTCGTACGGGTCACTCTTTCTGCTGTCTCCAGTATCTTCATTGGCTTCTCTTCATATGTGAGATCACTCTCCAACTGAACTTCCTCAAGTGGCACTGTATCTCTCAACGGGGTCTCTGCCATTTCTGGGTGACACTTCTTCAGTTGGCTTACATGGAACACATTGTGAACTGCAGCTAGAGATTCTGGCAGTTCCAACTCATATGCTACTTCACCTTTGCGAGCCAGGATCTTGAATGGTCCTACAAAGCGGGGTGCTAACTTTCCCTTGACTCCAAATCTTTTCACACCACGTAGGGGTGAGACTCTTAGGTATGCTCTATCACCTATCTCATAGGTCACTTCCCTACGCTTTGAGTCAGCGTAGCTCTTCTGTCTAGATTGGGCTATCTTCAATCTATCTCTGATCAGTCTGACCTTCTCTTCGGCATCCTTGATTAGGTCTGGGCCAAACAGACTTCTTTCTCCTACGCCACTCCATAGCAATGGGGTGGTGCACTTCCTTCCATACAATGCCTCAAAGGGTGCCATACCAATACTAGCTTGGTGGCTATTGTTATATGAAAACTCTGCATAAGGCAGATTTTCATCCCAACTTGATCCATAGTCCAATGCACATGCTCTTAACATATCTTCCAAGATTTGATTCACTCTTTCAGTCTGTCCATCAGTCTGTGGGTGAAACGCTGTGCTGAACTCAAGTCTAGTTCCCAAAGACTCATGTATTTGACGCCAAAAGTGAGATGTAAACTGGGTACCTCTGTCTGACACAATGCTCTTGGGCACTCCATGCAAACATATGATTTTGTTCATGTATAACTTGGCTAGTTTGGCGCTTGTGTAGGTGGTCTTCACTGGAATGAAGTGAGCCACTTTAGTCAGACGGTCAACTACGACCCAAATGGAATCATATCCTGATCTAGTCTTTGGCAGTCCGGTGATAAAATCCATGCCAATATTCTCCCACTTCCATTCTGGTACAGGTAGTGGTTGCAACAATCCTGCGGGTTTCTGATGTTCCGCCTTGACTCTACTACAAACATCACACAGTGCAATATACTCAGCGATGTCTCTCTTCAGATTACTCCACCAGAACCTTTCCTTCACGTCCATGTACATCTTGGTGTTACCCGGATGAATGGAGTATGGTGAATCATGGGCTTCCTGGAAAATCAACTTCCTAAGCTCAGGGTCCTGGGGTACACAGATACGCTTCTCAAACCATATGGTTCCTTGTTCATCTGCATGAAATCCTTTTGCTCTGCCTTCGCTCATATTGACCTTAATCTCCTCTATTTCTTTGTCTAACTTTTGAGCTTCTCTAATTCTGTCCATTAGTGTTGGCTGAACTTCAAGTGATGCCAAATAACCTTTGGGCACAACCTCTAGTCTGAGGTCCTTAAACTGTTCACACAGTTCCTCTGGTAATTCTCCAGCGGTGAGGCCGTTTACATAGCTCTTACGGCTCAGCGCATCGGCTACAACGTTAGCCTTCCCTGGGTGATATTGCAAATTCATATCATAATCTTTTATTAACTCCAACCATCTTCTTTGCCTCATGTTCAGCTCCTTCTGAGTGAATATGTACTTCAGGCTCTTATGGTCTGTGAACACATCACAATGCTTTCCCATCAAGTAGTGTCTCCACACTTTCAGGGTATGAACAACAGATGCTAGCTCTAAGTCATGGGTTGGGTAGTTTCTCTCATGCTTCTTGAGTTGTCGTGAAGCATAGCACACTACTTTTCCATCTTGCATTAGAACACCTCCAAGTCCTTGACGAGAGGCGTCGCAGTACACTTGGAAATCCTTATTGATATCCGGCAAACATAGAACCGGTGCACTTACTAGGCGTTGCTTCAACTCTTGAAAACTAGCTTCACACTCATCAGTCCAGATGAATTTCTTCTCCTTCTTCAACAGTGCTGTCATGGGCTTTGCAATCTTGGAGAAATTTTCAATAAATCTCCGGTAGTATCCAGCGAGTCCTAGGAAACTCCGGATCTCTCCTGCATTCTTGGGTGATTCCCACTCGGTCACAGCTGCAACTTTACTCGGATCAACTGCGACTCCTTCTGCTGAAACTATATGTCCAAGGAATCCAACTCTATCCAACCAGAACTCACACTTGCTGAACTTGGCATACAACTTGTGCTCTCTAAGCTTCTCCATGATTAGGCGCAAGTGCCTCTCATGTTCGGCTTCATCCTTTGAGTATATCAATATATCATCGATGAATACTACTACGAACTTATCCAAATATTCCATGAACACTTTGTTCATCATGGCCATAAAATATGCCGGGGCATTGGTTAGACCAAATGGCATAACTGTATACTCATACAGACCGTATCTAGTAGTGAATGCGGTCTTAGGTATGTCTTGCTCTCTGATCTTCATTTGGAAGTAGCCCGATCGAAGATCAATTTTGGAGAACACCTTTGCTCCCTTCAGTTGGTCAAATAGGTCGTTGATATTGGGCAACGGGTACTTGTTCTTGATAGTGACTTCATTGAGTGATCGATAATCCATTACCAATCTCTTGCTAGAATCTTTCTTCATCACAAACAAAACAGGGGCTCCCCATGACGATGAACTAGGTCGGATGAAACCCTTTTCCAACTGTTCCTTAAGCTGCTTCTTCAACTCCTTCAATTCCTCTACATCCATCTTGTATGGTCTCTTGGCTATTGGTCCAGTTCCAGGCAACAGTTCAATGAGAAACTCAACTTCTCTGTCCGGCGGCATTCCTGGCAACTCTTCTGGGAACACATCTGGGTATTCTCTCACAACGAGCACGGTCTCCATGCTAACCCCCTTAAGAGAGTTGACCTTACTACCTTTAAGCTCAAAGGTTGAGTTGAAACGAATCCTCTTCATTTCTGGGGTTGTGAGTGTAATTGATCTCTTTGCACAATCTATTATGCCTCCATAAGTGGTCATCCAATCCATGCCTAGGATTACATCCACACCTTGGGATTCCAAAATTACCAGTTGGGTTGGATCACGTCTTGGCGGCATTTGTGGTTGTTTAGCATAGATGAGAAACAAGATAGATAGATCTAGGGAATAAAATTTCCTACCCATGCACAAACAAGTCACACAATAAACAATCCTCAAAATCACGCAAGAAATTTTTTTAAAAATACTAACAAACTAGTATGGTCATACCACAATTTGGTATGATCAATGCGTTTTTAAGATATCGTTGGTCTGATAAAAGAGAAAGTGGTGTTCTACTCTATTTCCATCCTTGGTGCTTCTAGCTTCTCTTCCACTTCCTTGAGGTCTTCAAAGATTGGACGTCTAAAAGATGAAGATTTGTTTTGAAGATGAAATAGGTGAGAATACAAGAAAACCAATTTGCAAACATTTCTTTTCAATAGAAAATGGATTAGATAGATAAGATGGAATTTCATCCTAAGGTCTTCCTATTTCTAATCCAAACCTAGGGTCACGAACCTATGGGCAACACAGTGCTCTGATACCATCTGTAGTGACCTCACTTTAAAAAGTGCAAGTCCCTGTGCATTAGTGCTAGTCCCTGGATCGAACTGCTAGCACACACAGTTTAAGATGAAATACCAAGTAGCAAAGGTCTTCATTACAACCTAAGATCCAGCGGAAATAAAATAGTTCGATACAACTTGCATAGCTCAAGGGCTAGCATAAACATAAATCAGAGTTCAACATCAAGCGGAAAGCAAATAGCATGGAGTCCTCTTCCTTCACGGATGCCACAGGCAGACATGTTGGGCAAAGACTCGTGATCCTAACATCTTCTTCAGCAGCTAGGGATACCTGCAACATCAAACGTTGCAGCCCGAAGGAATCAATACATTTGGAATTGTATTGGCAAGGACACTTTTGTGGACTCAAAAGGCATCCTACACCTACGTGCACATCTGGCAGGTAGAGCTCAAGTTCATTTTGCATAAAGCCAATTTTTCCCTATCATTTATCAAAACATTTTCTTTCAATCTAATTAACAGTAACATTGGTAAATCCCCAATGTACCAATTAACAGTAACATTGGTAAAGCCCCAATGTACCTTCCTACCCTTGTTCACCCATCAAATTTTATTTAAGAAATTGGGATGAGGAGATCTTCGAACAAGGACTTGTCAGTTCGCTCAAGTTGTCCATAACCGGGGACACGGCTAAGTACTTAGATTTTACACTCTCGAGAGGTTGTACACCTTTACCCACATGGCCAGGTCAATCCTTCTACCTCGATGCACATTTTGCTCAAAGGACAGGTGCAGACCGTGGCCGAGACCTTCTGTGTGTAATCACCCGAACCATTCCCTAAGGGCCCCGTTCCACCTACAGTATCCCTCTACCACCACCTGGCCCCTAGGATCCGGGTTCATACAACATACTTTGTCAAGCCAGAGCCATAGTAGCATGTGGTTGTACGAAAAGCTAATGAGCAAGGTTTGTCTACAATCTCTTTAAGCCTGGGTGACTTTCCGCAAGTGTGCACTAGCACCAGGGTCTCGCCCCCTGATACAGCCACCCTCTCCATAACTCCACCATTCACCCAGGTAATTCATTAAACTTAGTTGTTTTTCCTTAACCTCTATCAAAACCTTTTCCATGGCATAGCAGGTAACAACTAAATTTAATGGCGGCTAAGGGAGTCTAGGAGTGGTGTAGCTAAACTACTAGGATTTACTAGCAAGCAAAGCATAAACCCTAGACATGTCTACTATAAAAACACTACGGTGCAAGAATTAAAACTGGGACTTTTGGTGTGTGTCACTTGCCTTTTTCAGAGGGAAGAGTTGCAATCTTCGCAGTCACAACGGTTGCAGCTGTCACAGTCGCAATCTACAAGCATTCATACATAGCACGATAAACACAATGCACAACACAAATGCACAAGCATAGACATGAGATGCATATGATATTTACACAAGTGCACTCCATTTAATGATCTCTGGTTGTCACTATATGCATGATGCCATGGTCAAGTTTTATGGTCGGTTGAATTATTGCGAAGCAATTATGTCGCACTAGCGAAGGGCAACTACCATTAAATGTAAAAGGTGTTTTGGTACAGTAGGTAAATGTTGATTTTGGTACTACTGGACAGAGGGTAACATTTGCAAGCATGTGCAAAAGGAATTACTCGAAATAGGTATGTAGATCTCATTTTACGGGTTGAGTACTCCGATTAGGCATTTAAATATACATGATTTTCAAACTTCTGCAAGTTCACATTTTATTGTTCCATAATGTTCCT
This sequence comes from Lolium multiflorum, assembly GCA_030979885.1. Lineage (NCBI taxonomy): Eukaryota > Viridiplantae > Streptophyta > Magnoliopsida > Poales > Poaceae > Lolium > Lolium multiflorum. The sequence goes on from CM061747.1 coordinate 238,145,976, forward strand.
TATATTTTTAGGATTCCATAGGTATAAAGTTTGTAATTTTTGGACAAGCGGAGCTCTGGTTATGAATTTTTACAAAGCGCGGACTATCGAAACCAAGATTAAACGCAAACTAGGGTGTGTCCCTAACACATGGCGATTTCTCATTGGCTGATACCTCTTCGCGCGGATCAGCGTTATAAGCCATTGGATCTAACTAACATGGATGGCTGAGATCTAAGGCAGAATAGGAAAGAAGAAAAAGAAAGAAAAGGGAAATACCCAGGTGGCACTGACTGGGCGTACGCGTGGCGCTGACACGGACGCTGATGTGGCGGCGGCGGTGGAGATGGCCGGCGCGTGGCCTGGCCGTGCTCGACGGCGGCGGCTCGGGGGTCCTCGGGCTCGGGCGAGTCCGGGACGGCGTGGAGCTTGGAGAGGCCGACCCGGGGTGTCGGCGGCGGGGCCTGGGGTGGCTCTTACCGGCGGTGATAGGCGGATGGAGGCGGCGCGGTGGCGGCTACTCCGGCGAGGAATCCGGCAGCCTGGGGGCGTGTTTGGAGAGGGAGAGCAGGGGGAATTGGACGAGGGGCGCGGGGGCTAAGTAGGGGTGGCCTCGGGTCGGTTGGGGAGCGCTGGGGAGGGAGGGGCGAGTGGGGGAAGAGGTGGCCGGCGCTGTGCGTGCAGGCGTGCAGCGCGTGGGGAGGAGCGGGGCGAGCGACGGTTGGAGACGAAGTCTCCTGGCGTGCGTGCGGGGGCCTGCCCGGGCCGGTAGCCTGCTGGGTCGCCTTGGCCTGGTCGGCCCAGGGGGAAGGGAGAGGAGGGAGAAGAGGTGGCCGGCGCGGGCCTGGTCGGCTGGCTGGGCCGCTGGCCGACTGTGTTGGCCCAGCTGCCGTTCGTTTTCTTTTTTTCTATTTTTTTCTTCTATCTCTTTCGCATTTGAAAAAGCATTTGAGGCACCAAATAAATCGGAAAAATGCAAATAAGATACCGTTGGATTCCTTGTGAAAAATCCTTCACTTTGGAACCATTTTTGAAACAAAAATGAATACTTTTAAAACCAAAATTCGCATAGATGCATAAGTGGCTAATAGCGTCATATTAGGGTTTGGTTTTTTTGAAATGCACTTAGAATTTTCCCTAAATGCAAAAATGTCATGATGCACATGTATGAAATGCATGCTTTTCGAATTTGAAAAATTTGGGATGTTACAGTTGAAGTTGAAAGCAACTGCTGAAACTTATATCTTCCTTTGTGTTGCTTCAACGCCTTTACTTTGAATTTATTGCTTTATGAGTAACTCTTATGCAAGTCTTATTGATGCTTGTCTTGAAAGTATTATTCATGAAAAGTCTTTGCTATATGATTCATTTGTTTACTCATTATCTTCATCATTGCTTCGAATCGCTGCATTCATCTCATGTGCTTTACAATAGTATTGATCAAGATTATGATAGCATGTCACTTCAGAAATTATCTTTGTTATCGTTTACCTACTCGAGGGCGAGTAGGAACTAAGCTTGGGGATGCTTGATACGTCCCAAACGTATCTATAATTTCTTATGTTCCATGCTACTTTTATGATGATACTCACATGTTTTATACACATTATATGTCATATTGATGCATTTTCGGCACTAACCTATTGACGAGATGCCGAAGAGCCGATTCTTGTTTCTTTTTTGGTTTCAGAAATCCTACAAAGGAAATATTCTCGGAATTGGACGAAATCAACGCCCAGGGGCCTATTTTTCCACGAAGCTTCCAGAAGACCGGAGGACTTACGAAGTGGGGCCACGAGGCAATGCCACACTAGGGCGGCGCGGCCTGGCCCTTGGTCGCGCTGCCGGGTGTGGGGCCCTCGTGTGGCCCCCCCCACCTTCCTTCACCTACTTAAAGCCTCCGTCGCGAAACCCATAGGAGCCACGATACGAGAACGACGAGACCCTGACCGTAAAACCCAGAGGAAGGTGTGATGCGCACGGTGCAAGAGAGAAAACCCAGGAGTCAAGAAGCACGTTGAAGAATGGATGGCGGCGTAGTGCGAACACGTGAATGAACAACGTGCAACACAAAAAAGTACTTTGTCAACGACAAGGTTGCAAATCTCAAAAAACTGTAACAAAGATGATTGTATTGTGTGGAAAGATGAAGTGTAAAAGTGAAGATTAAGAATATTGGTCCAAGTTCCCCAATAAGAACAAAGTACAGGGGCAATTGACAAATAGAGATGCATAACATGGCATGATAAGTATAGTGAGATTTAATTGGGCATTACGACAAAGTACATAGACCGCCATCCAACTGCATCTATGCCTAAAAAGTCCACCCGGGTTATCCGAACCCCCCCCTTCAGTATTAAGTTGCAAACAATTGCAATTAATTAAGTATAACGTACTGTAATCAACATACATACAATGCACAATACAACCAACACAACCTTTTCTGTCATGTCCCAGGTGTCAATGCAGGCATGAACCCACTATCGAGCATAAATACTCCCTCTTGGAGTTAAAAGCAAAAACTTGGCCAGAGCCTCTACTAGTAACGGAGAGCATGCAAGATCATAAACAACACATATGTAATAACTTGATAATTAACATAACATGGTATTCTCTATCCATCGGATCCCGACAAACACAACATAGAGTATTACAGATAGATGATCTTGATCATGTTAGGCAGCTCACAAGATCCAACAATGAAGCACAATGAGGAGAAGACAACCATCTAGCTACTGCTATGGACCCATAGTCCAGGGTGAACTACTCACTCATCACTCCGGAGGCGACCATGGCGGTGTAGAGTCCTCCGGGAGATGAATCCCCTCCCGGGGTGCCGGAGGAGATCTCCTAATCCCCGAGATGGGATCGGCGGCGCGGCTCTGGAAGGTTTTCCGTATCGTGGTTTTTCGCATCGGGGTTTCGCGACGAAGGCTTTAAGTAGGCGGTGGGGGGCCACACGGGGCCCCACACCACAGGTCGGCGCGGCCAAGGGCGGGCCGCGCCGCCCTATGGTGGTAGCCCTCGTGGCCCCACTTCGTATGCTCTTCGGTCTTCTGGAAGGTTCGTGGCAAAATAGGACCCCTGGGACTTGATTTCGTCCAATTCCGAGAATATTTCGTTACTAGGATTTCTGAAACCAAAACAGCAGAAAACAGAAGGCACTTCCGGCATCTTGTTAATAGGTTAGTTCCAGAAAATGCACGAATATGACATAAAGTGTGCATAAAACATGTAGGTATCATCAATAATATGGCATAGAACATAAGAAATTATCGATACGTCGGAGACGTATCAAGCATCCCCAAGCTTAGTTCTGCTCGTCCCGAGCAGGTAAAACGATAACAAAGATAATTTGTGAAGTGATATGCCATCATAACCTTGATCATACTATTTGTAAACATATGTAGTGAATGCAGCGATCAAAACAATGGTAATGACATGAGTAAACAAGTGAATCATAAAGCAAAGACTTTTCATGAATAGTACTTCAAGACAAGTATTAATAAGTCTTGCATAAGAGTTAACTCATAAAGCAATAAATCAAAGTAAAGGCATTGAAGCAACACAAAGGAAGATTAAGTTTCAGCGGTTGCTTTCAACTTGTAACATGTATATCTCATGGATAATTGTCAACATAGAGTAATATAACAAGTACAATATGCAAGTATGTAGGAATCAATGCACAGTTCACACAAGTGTTTGCTTCTTGAGGTGGAGAGAGATAGGTGAACTGACTCAACATAAAAGTAAAAAGAATGGTCCTTCAAAGAGGAAAGCATCGATTGCTATATTTGTGCTAGAGCTTTTATTTTGAAAACATGAAACAATTTTGTCAACGGTAGTAATAAAGCATATGAGTTATGTAAGTTATATCTTACAAGTTGCAAGCCTCATGCATAGTATACTAATAGTGCCCGCACCTTGTCCTAATTAGCTTGGACTACCGGATCTTTGCAATGCACATGTTTTAACCAAGTGTCACAATGGGGTACCTCCATGCCGCCTGTACAAAGGTCTAAGGAGAAAGCTCGCATTTTGGATTTCTCGCTTTTGATTATTCTCAACTTAGACATCCATACCGGGACAACATGGACAACAGATAATGGACTCCTCTTTAATGCATAAGCATGTGGCAACAATTATTATTCTCATATGAGATTGAGGATATATGTCCAAAACTGAAACTTCCACCATGAATCATGGTTTTAGTTAGCGGCCCAATGTTCTTCTCTAACAATATGCATGCTCCAACCATGAAGGTGGTAGATCTCTCTTACTTCAGACAAGACGGACATGCATAGCAACTCACATGATATTCAACAAAGAATAGTTGATGGCATCCCCAGAAGCATGGTTATCGCACAACAAGCAACTTAATAAGAGATAAAGTGCATAAGTACATATTCAATACCACAATAGTTTTTAAGCTATTTGTCCCATGAGCTATATATTGCAAAGGTGAATGATGGAATTTTAAAGGTAGCACTCAAGCAATTTACTTTGGAATGGCGGAGAAATACCATGTAGTAGGTAGGTATGGTGGACACAAATGGCATAGTGGTTGGCTCAAGTATTTGGGATGCATGAGAAGTATTCCCTCTCGATACAAGGTTTTAGGCTAGCAAGGTTATTTGAAACAAACACAAGGATGAACGGTGCAGCAAAACTCACATAAAAGACATATGGTAAACATTATAAGACTCCATACCGTCTTCCTTGTTGTTCAAAACTCAATACTAGATGTTATCTAGACTCTAGAGAAACCAAATATGCAAACCAAATTAGCAAGCTCTAAGTATTTCTTCATTAATGGGTGCAAAGTATATGATGCAAGAGCTTAAACATGAGCACAACAATTGCCAAGTATCAATTTATCCAAGACATTTTAGAATTACTACATGTAGCATTTTCCAATTTCAACCATATAACAATTTAACGAAGAAGAAACTTCGCCATGAATACTATGAGTAGAGCCTAAGGACATATTTGTCCATATGCTACAGCGGAGCGTGTCTCTCTCCCATAAAGTGAATGCTAGGATCCATTTTATTCAAACAAAACAAAAACAAAAACAAACCGACGCTCCAAGCAAAGTACATAAGATGTGACGGAATAAAAATATAGTTTCAGGGAGGAACCTGATAATGTTGTCGATGAAGAAGGGGATGCCTTGGGCATCCCCAAGCTTAGACGCTTGAGTCTTCTTAGAATATGCAGGGGTGAACCACCGGGGCATCCCCAAGCTTAGAGCTTTCACTCTCCTTGATCATATTGCATCATACTCCTCTCTTGATCCTTGAAAACTTCCTCCACACCAAACTCGAAACAACTCATTAGAGGGTTAGTGCATAATAAAAATTAACATGTTCAGAGGTGACACAATCATTCTTAACACTTCTGGACATTGCATAAAGCTACTGGACATTAATGGATCAAAGAAATTCATCCAACATAGCAAAAGAGGCAATGCGAAATAAAAGGCAGAATCTGTCAAAACAGAACAGTCCGTAAAGATGGATTTTATTAGGCCACCAGACTTGCTCAAATGAAAATGCCCAAATTGAATGAAAGTTGCGTACATATCTGAGGATCATGCTCGTAAATTGGCTTAATTTTCTGAGCTACCTACAGGGAGGTAGACCCAGATTCGTGACAGCAAAGAAATCTGGAACTGCGCAGTAATCCAAATCTAGTACTTACTTTTCTATCAAAGACTTTACTTGGCACAACAAAACATAAAACTAAGATAAGGAGAGGTTGCTACAGTAGTAAACAACTTCCAAGACACAAATATAAAACAAAAATACTGGAGTAAAAACATGGGTTGTCTCCCATAAGCGCTTTTCTTTAACGCCTTTCAGCTAGGCGCAGAAAGTGTATCTCAAGTAACATCAAGAGACGAAGCATCAACATCATAATTTGTTCTAATAATAGAATCATAAGGTAACTTCATTCTCTTTCTAGGGAAGTGTTCCATACCTTTCTTGAGAGGAAATTGATATTTAATATTACCTTCCTTCATATCAATAGTAGCACCAACGGTTCGAAGAAAAGGTCTTCCCAATATAATGGGGCAAGATGCATTGCATTCAATATCCAAGACAACAAAATCAACGGGGACAAGGTTATTGTTAACCATAATATGAACATTATCAACTTTCCCCAAAGGTTTCTTTTTAGCATTATCAGCGAGATTAACATCCAAATAACAATTTTTCAATGGTGGCAAGTCAAGCATATCATAGACTTTTTTAGGCATAACAGAAATACTTGCACCAAGATCACATAAAGCATTACAATCAAAATCTTTGACTCTCATTTTAATGATGGGCTCCCAACCATCCTCTAGCTTTCTAGGAATAGAAGTTTCAAGTTTTAGTTTCTCTTCTCTAGCTTTTATGAGAGCATTTGTAATATGTTTTGTGAAAGCCAAATTTATAGCACTAGCATTAGGACTTTTAGCAAGTTTTTGTAAGAACTTTATAACTTCAGAGATGTGGCAATCATCAAAATCTAAATCATTACAATCTAAAGCAATGGGATTATCATCCCCAAGGTTGGAAAAAATTTCAGCAGTTTTATCACAGCAGTTTCAGCAGTTTTAGTTTCAGGTAATTTTGCGCGCTTTGCACTAGGAGTAGAAGCATTGCCAACACCAATTATTTTACCATTGATAGTAGGAGGTGCAGCAACATGTGAATCATTAGCATTGCTAGTGGTGGTAATAGTCCAAACTTTAGCTACATTTTTCTCTTTAGCTAGTTTTTCATTTTCTTCTCTATCCCACCTAGCACGCAGTTCAGCCATTAATCTTATATTCTCATTAATTCTAACTTGGATGGCATTTGCTGTAGTAACAATTTTATTTTCAATATCCTCATTAGGCATAACTTTCGATTTCAAAAGATCAACATCAGAAGCAAGACTATCAACTCTAGAAACAAGAATATCAATTTTATTGAGCTTTTCCTCAACAGATTTGTTAAAGGCAGTTTGTGTACTAATAAATTCTTTAAGCATAGCTTCAAGTCCAGGGGTGTGTACTATTGTTGTAAGAATTCCCATAAGAATTAGCATAACCGTTACCATTATTATAAGGATATGGCCTATAGTTATTACTAGAATTGTTCCGATAAGCATTGTTGTTGAAATTATTATTTTTAATGAAGTTTACATCAACATGTTCTTCTTGGGCAACCAATGAAGCTAATGGAACATTATTAGGATCAACATTAGTCCTATCATTCGCAAGCATAGACATAATAGCATCAACCTTATCATTCAAGGAAGAGGATTCTTCAACAGAATTTACCTTCTTACCTTGTGGAGCTCTTTCCGTGTGCCATTCAGAGTAATTAACCATCATATTATCAAGAAGCTTTGTTGCTTCACCAAGAGTGATGGACATAAAGGTACCTCCAGCAGCTGAATCCAATAAATTCCGCGAAGAAAAATTCAGTCCTGCATAGAAGGTTTGGATGATCATCCAAGTAGTCAGTCCATGGGTTGGGCAATTTTTAACCAAAGATTTCATTCTTTCCCAAGCTTGAGCAACATGTTCATTATCCAATTGTTTAAAATTCATTATGCTACTCCTCAAAGATATAATTTTAGGGGGGTAATATCTACCAATAAAAGCATCCTTGCATTTAGTCCATGAATCAATACTATTCTTAGGCAGAGATAGCAACCAATCTTTAGCTCTTCCTCTTAATGAGAAAGGGAACAATTTTAATTTTATAATGTCACCATCTACATCTTTATACTTTTGCATTTCACATAGTTCAACAAAATTATTGAGATGGGCAGCAGCATCATCAGAACTAACACCAGAAAATTGCTCTCGCATAACAAGATTTAGTAAAGCAGGTTTAATTTCAAAGAATTCTGCTGTAGTAGCAGGTGGAGCAATAGGTGTGCATAAGAAATCATTATTATTTGTGCTAGTGAAGTCACACAACTTAGTATTTTCAGGGTTGGCCATTTTAGCAATAGTAAATAAAGCAAACTAGATAAAGTAAATGCAAGTAAACTAATTTTTTTGTGTTTTTGATATAGCAAACAAGACAATAAATAAAGTAAAGCTAGCAACTAATTTTTTTGTGTTTTGATATAAGTGCAGCAAACAAAGTAGTAACTAAAATAAAGCAAGACAAAAACAAAGTAAAGAGATTGAGAAGTGGAGACTTTGCATCAGATCTTGGTGCCCATGCCTTTGGTACATGCGGGTAATTTTTTGCCAATATGTCGTGCATTGCACATAGCGTCCTACTGTACAGGGGTACTTCTACATATCTTCTTCCAAATATAATTTAATTTATTTCGGGTTGGATTCAATTTGTTTCAAAATTGTCTGATATACCATTTGTATTGGTAGGAGATGCAGCTTTGAATTTTAATCATTGTTTCTAGGTGCCACACTTGCAGGGTACAGTCAAGGATTTTATCCAATGTTTCATGTCTTGACAAATCCTTTTCGTAATGGAAGTTGAGACCCCCAGCCTCTGCATCAAAATGATGCACATGGAATTTTTTAGTATGGTATTCAACAAAATATGATAAGATGCAAAAATCAAACCTTGGACAAATATGACACATGCTCACTTGGGTAGAAAGCCAATCAAACTGATACAAATTACATTGCAGAGTCCTTGCATGTTAAACTATATATTGCCAAACACCACATATATTAAGGGATACATATTAATTTCGATACTACTACTTTTATGATAGAAGATTTGTAACTACAAACGTTGTGGGTTGTGGCTGCCCTCCTCAATCTACTCACTTGTCTCATCGGCAACCGTCTCCACCTCTCTACATGCACATATGGGTACAACTTCTTCACACCCGAAGAAGATTACTTGTTTCCTGTCATGCTCCGCCACTTGTAGTAGGTGTGCTCCTTTTTCAGAGATGAATTCTCTTTTAGGATGGAGATGTTCTCCTTTTTCAGAGATGAGTTCTCTTTTAGGATGGAGATGTTCTCCTTCGTTAGAGACCCGTTCTGATTTACCATGGAGAGGTTCTCCTTCGATAGAGATGAGTTCTCCTTTGATAGAGATGAGTGCTCATTCAAGAGTACGGCATACTCATTCCATAGCTTCATAGCACGGTTTACCAGATGTGCGTTCACATCTCGGAGCTTGGACGCATGGTCAATCAACTCGCGCGACTCATCCAGGAGCGACCGCCGGATTACTTGCAGAGACGCTTCATGTTGTCGTCCTTCATTAGATGGTAGATTCACAGAGCGACCCTGTGTGACACATGATATTATACTAATAAAGTGCAAGAGTGTAACTTCAATAGTAAAAATATAGTACTCCGAAAGTTTGCAGGACTTAAACTTCAATACTCATAGTAATATGTACAAGACTAACTTCAATAGTAATTGTAATATGTATAAATTTCAATTGCAATACTGTAGTAATATGAGTACTCCGGAGCTTGGAGTAATAAAGTTTCAAACTAAGAACGAAACATGAACTAATAAAGTTTGCCCTATGCATCAATCGATGGAGAGGCTGGATCTCAAGTTCGAAAGGGGGAAAAAGACTGCAGTGAAGTTTCAAGTTTGCATTGAAGTTCGAAAGTGGTAATGCAGCTAGTATTAGTGCAGTAGAAATCCCTTGTGCCTTGTTTGGTTGACGTGTTTTCACATGGTTCAGTGAGTAATATCTGGGTCTTTCTTAATAAGAACACATTTTATCTGTTTGGCAGAAGAGTATTGGACAGGATCAGAGTCGCGGGGATCCTCAGGAAACACTTCCGCGCACGTCGGGTGGACGTGGAACCGCAACACCTCTATGCTCTCGCGTTTCTGGTCGTTCCACATACGTGCTCCGATTGCTGCTTCTCCTTCCAGGCATCCACCCCGTTCTAGCATGGATCAGGCTGAGGGATTGATTCCAATGCAAAATTACAAGTCCTGAGGCCTGCTGGCATGGATTACGTGAATAGAAATTGGACGCTTCACTAATAAGGCCCGAGGAACCCCTCAAAAAAAAACTAATAATGCCCCAGGACAGGCTATCTCTCAGGTTGTCCTGATCTGCCGCAAATACTCACGCCAAAACATGGTGAATGAAGTATTTTGCATCAAATCCCCTCCGAATAATACTCAGTAGGGGGCTAACTAGTTTTAAACCAATGATTAAACTACATTAACCACTGACCTCGAAGCTCTCCTCCTTGGAGAGGACCGACTCCCCGGCGACGGCGAGGTTGTCTTGCAGCTGCAGCAGGACTGTCACGTCTGAGCCCACGGAGAGGTCGTTGATCCGCTGCCGCTTGGTGGGCACATCAGACTCAACGGCGAGGCCGCCATGCGCCTGCTGCAGCAGCTGTAGGGGGGCGTGCGAGTTGGCGGCGAGGTCCTGTAGTTGCTGCTGGGGGATTACGACGGTGGGCCGCACACCTAACAGGCCCCCTTGTCCACTCGTGGGATTCATCGCCGGAAGATGGGGGTGCAGGGAGGCGCTAATACAGAGGTTGTGGATGGTACAGCCGCCGACGAGCACTGTACAGGTTGGGGCTATAGGATTTTGAAGATGAATGGGGAGAGGCGGCAGGGGCCTATAAATCGAGAGGAGTGAGGTAGCGAGAAGTGAAGTGAATGGGGAGAGGCGGCAGGGGCCTATAAATCGAGAGGGCTATAGGTTGGGACATGATTTTTTCGCAATATTTAAATTTAGATTTAAGCCGCATGTCACCAGGTGACATGCGAAAGGTGCATGTCACCTGATCTCTATCCGTGAAGGACACAGGTCACTCGCAACACTGTCCATGGTGTACTGTAGGGACGCGAAACAGTATTGTTCACTGTTCGTAGTGTTTTTCATTTTTCTGATTTTTTTGAATTTTATGCCCATTTGAATCTTTTGGTCAAATCCTAGGTTTGACAAAGATTTAAACAAGTTTAAAATATATGAAAAGGTAAGCATGGATCCTTCTTAGTCACTCTAAAATGAAGCTTTTGGGATGTTCTTGAAATTTCCATGCTTGACTTCATAAGACAGAGTTTAGGGTTAGGGGTAGATATATACATGATTTGTTTGGTTTGAATATGTCTAGACCTTGTTTATCAACTTTAATTCTTACTATATGACATAAGAAAACTATTTGCTTTGGTTTTTCATTTTTCTGATTTTTTTGAATTTTGATGCCCATTTGAATCTTGTCAAATCCTAGGTTTGACCAAGATAATTTAAACAAGTTTAAAACATGGAAATGAAAAGGGAAGCATGTATCCTTCTTAGTCACTCTAAAATGAAGTTTTTGGGAGGTTTTTGAAATTTCCATGTCTGAAACCCAAAACCACTTCTCTTCATGCTTTACTTCATAAGACAGAGTTTAGGGGTTAGGGGGTAGATACATGGTTTGTCTAGTTTGAAACTTTGAATATGTCTAGACCTTGTTTATCAACTTGAATATGCTTACTATATGACATAAGAAGACTATGTACTTTGGTTTTTCATTTTTCTGATTTTTTTAATTTTCTGCGCATTTGAATCTTGGTCAAATCCTAAATTTGACCAAGATTTAGACAAGTTTAACACGTGAAAACGAATAAGTAAGCATGGATCCTTCTTAGTCACTCTAAAATGAAGCTTTTGGGAGGTTCTTGAAATTTCCATGTTTGAAACCCAAAACCACTTCTCTTCATGATTGACTTCATAAGATCGACAGATTAGTTTAGGGTTAGGGGTAGATATGTACATGATTTTTCTGGTTTGAATATGTATAGACCTTGTTTATCAACTTGAATGCTTACTATATGACATAAGAAAACTATTTGCTTTCGTATTTCATTTTTCTGATTTTTTTGAATTTTGATGCCCATTTGAATCTTGTCAAATCCTAGGTTTGACCAAGATAATTTAAACAAGTTTAAAACATGAATATGAAAAGGGAAGCATGTATACTTCTTAGTCACTCTAAAATGAAGTTTTTGGGAGGTTTTTGAAAATTCCATGTTTGAAACCCAAAACCACTTCTCTTCATGCCTGACTTCATAAGATAGAGTTTAGGGGTCAGGGGGTGTAGATACATGTGGTTTGTCTAGTTTGAATATGTCTAGACCTTGTTTAACAACTTTAATGCTAACTATATGACATAAGAAGACTATGTGCTTTGGTTTTTCATTTTTCTGATTTTTTTGAATTTTATGCCCATAAATCTTGGTCAAATCCTAGGTAGAAAAATCGATATACGAATCTATAATTAAATAGGTTAAACTAGGGTTTTGCCCAGTACTACAGATCAAGGTTCAAAAAAATCCAACTACGGGGTTCGAACAACACGATTCTAATCCAAGAATTTTTTCGACCTCATCCAAATGGCCTCAAACTATAGGGTTAGGGGGTATAGATACATGATTTGTCTGGTTTGGATATATCTAGACCCTGTTTATCAACTTGAATGCTTACGATATGACATAAGAAGACTATGTGATTTGGTTTTTCATTTTTCTGATTTTTTTGAATATTGTGCCCACCCATTTGTATCTTCATGAAATCCTAGGTTTGACCAAGATAATTTAAACAAGTTTAAAACATGAAAATGAAAAGGGAAGCCTGGATCCTTCTTAGTCACTCTAAAATGAAGCTTTTGGGAGGTTTTTGAAATTTCCATGTTTGAAACCCAAAACCACTTCTCTTCATGCTTGACTTCATAAGACAAAGTTTAGGGTTAGGGGTATAGATACATGATTTGTATGGTTTGAATATGTCCAGAGACCTTGTTTATCAACTTTAATGCGCTTACTATATATATGATATAAGAAGACTATGTACTTTGGTTTTTCATTTTTCTGATTTTTTTAATTTTCTGCGCATTTGAATCTTGGTCAAATCCTAGGTTTGACCAAGATTTAGACAAGTTTAACACGTGAAAACGAATAAGTAAGCCTGGATCCTTCTTAGTCACTCCAAAATGAAGCTTTTGGGAGGTTCTTGAAATTTCCATGTTTGAAACCCAAAACCACTTCTCTTCATGATTGACTGAGTTTAATTAGGGGTTTAGGGGTAGATATATACATGATTTTTCTGGTTTGAATATATATGTCTAGACCTTGTTTATCAACATGAATGCTTACGATATGACATAAGAAGACAATGTGATTTGGTTTTTCATTCTTCTGATTTTTTTGAATATTGTGCCCACCCATTTGTATCTTCATGAAATCCTAGGTTTGACCAAGATAATTTAAACAAGTTTAAAACATGAAAATGAAAAGGGAAGCATGTAACCTTCTCAGTCACTTTAAAATGAAGTTTTTGGGAGGTTTTTGAAATTTCCATGTTTGAAACCCAAAACCACTTCTCTTCATGCTTGACTTCATAAGACAAAGTTTAGGGTTAGGGGGTATAGATACATGATTTGTATGGTTTGAATATGTCCAGACCTTGTTTATCAACTTTAATGCGCTTACTATATATATGACATAAGAAGACTATGTACTTTGGTTTTTCATTTTTCTGATTTTTTTAATTTTCTGCGCATTTGAATCTTGGTCAAATCCTAGGTTTGACCAAGATTTAGACAAGTTTAACACGTGAAAACGAATAAGTAAGCCTGGATCCTTCTTAGTCACTCTAAAATGAAGCTTTTGGGATGTTCTTGAAATTTCCATGTTTGAAACCCAAAACGACCTCTCTTCATGCTAGACTTCATAAGATCGACCGAGTTTAGGGTTAGGGGTAGATACATGATTTGTATGGTTTGAATATGTCCAAACCTTGTTAATTTATCAACTTGAATGCTTACTATATGACATAAGAAGACTATATGCTTTTGTTTTTCATTTTTCTGATTTTTTTTTGAATTTTATGCCCATATATTTGAATCTTGGTCAAATCCTAGGTTTGACAAAGATTTAAACAAGTTTAAATTATGAAAATGAAAAGGTAAGCATGGATCCTTATTAGTCACTCTAAAATAAATCTTTTGGGAGGTTCTTGAAATTTCCATGTTTGAAACCCAAAACCACTTCTCTTCATGATTGACTTCATAAGACAGAGTTTAGGGTTTTAGGGGTAGATATATACATGATTTTTCTGGTTTGAATATGTCTAGACCTGGTTTATCAACTTGAATGCTTACTATACATATGACATAAGAATGCTATGTGCTTTGGTTTTTCATTCTCTTTTGATTTTTTTCTAAATTTTTAGGCCCATTTGAATCTTGGTCAAATCTTTGGTTTGACAAGGATTTAAACAAGTTTAAAACATGAAAATGAAAAGGGAAGTCTGTATCCTTCTTAGTCACTCTAAAATGTAAGCTTTTGGGATGTTCTTGAAATTTCCATGTTTGAAACCGAAAATGACTTCCCTTCATGCTAGACTTCATAAGATCGACAGGGGGTAGATACATGATTTGTCTGGTTTGGATATATCTAGACTTTGTTTATCAACTTGAATGCTTACGATATGACGTAAGAAGACAATGTGATTTGGTTTTTCATTTTTCTGATTTTTTGAATATTGTGCCCACCCATTTGTATCTTTATGAAATCCTAGCTAGGTTTGACCAAGATAATTTAAACGAGTTTAAAACATGAAAATGAAAAGGGAAGCATGTAACCTTCTCAGTCACTCTAAAATGAAGTTTTTGGGAGGTTTTTGAAATTTCCATGTTTGAACCCCAAAACCACTTCTCTTCATGCTTGACTTCATAAGAAAAAGTTTAGGGTTATTAGGGGTATAGATACATGATTTGTATGGTTTGAATATGTCCAAACCTTGTTTATCAACTTGAATATGCTTACTATATATATGACATAAGAAGACTATGTACTTTGGTTTTTCATTTTTCTGATTTTTTTAATTTTCTACGCATTTGAATCATATCTTGTCAAATCCTAGGTTTGATCACCAAGATTTAAACAAGTTTAAAACATGAAAATGAAAAGGGAAGCATGTAACCTTCTCAGTCACTCTAAAATGAAGTTTTTGGGAGGTTTTTGAAATTTCCATTTTTGGGTAGATATATACATGATTTTTCTGGTTTGAATATATATGTCTAGACCTTGTTTATCAACATGAATGCTTACTATACATATGACATAAGAATGCTATGTGCTTTGGTTTTTCATTCTTTTGATTTTTTCTGAATTTTTAGGGCCATTTGAATCTTGGTCAAATCCTTGGTTTGACCAAGATTTATACAAGTTTAAAACATGAAAATGAGAAGGGAAGTCTGTATCCTTCTTGTTTACTCTAAAATGAAGCTTTTGGGATGTTCTTGAAATTTCCATGTTTGAAACCCAAAACGACTTCCCTTCATGCTAGACTTCATTAAGATCGACAGGGGGTAGATACATGATTTGTCTGGTTTGGATATATTTAGACCTTGTTTATCAACTTGAATGCTTACGATATGACATAAGAAGACTATGTGATTTGGTTTTCCATTTTTCTGATTTTTTTGAATTTTGTGCCCACCCATTTGTATCTTCGTCAAATCCTAGGTTTGACCAAGATAATTAAAACAAGTTTAAAACATGAAAATGAAAAGGGAAGCATGTATCCTTCTTAGGCACTCTAAAATGAAGCTTTTGGGAGGTTTTTGAAATTTCCATGTTTGAAACCCAAAACCACATCTCTTCACATGCTTGACTTCATAAGACAGAGTTTAGGGGTTAGGGGTATAGATACATGATTTGTCTGGTTTGAATATGTCTAGACATTGTGTATCAACTTTAATGCTTACTATATGACATAAGAAAAATAATGTCATGTAAATGAGTTAACTTGGATTTCCTACCCTTGAATCCATAGGAAACTTTGTTCTAATGCACTATAATAATCAACCGAGTTTTTACACCAACAGGTCTGTCACTTACGTGTGGTGCCCACGCGTGAGGTCCCACACTTCAGTGAGCACAAGTCACGTGCAATAGGTACGCAAACTCCCAGCCATCTTCTTTGTCAAGAGAAGACGCATCAGGATGCGTATTGGAAGTCTGTGGGTCCTTCTGGATCCTTCGGTTGTCCCTCTCACAAAAAAAACAAATCTCTCTCATTCTCGGCCTCGCTCGACTCGCTCGCTCGCTCGCTCCTCCTGCTCACTGACAAACCCTGCACAAAAGTCAACATCATCACCCAAAAGGGGAGACACCATAATGCTCTCCCTTCTTCTCTCCTTCCGAGTGATCCCTCTTCCTCCGAGTTTCACTCGACGGGCAAACACACATGTGCTGCATAGTAATAATAAAAAGGTAGAAAAATCAACCTACGAATCTATAATTAAATAGGTTAAACTAGGGTTTTGCCCAGTACTACAGATCAAGGTTCAAACCTTGTTTATCAACTTGAATATGCTTACTATATGACATAAGAAGACTATGTACTTTGGTTTTTCATTTTTCTGATTTTTTTAATTTTCTGCGCATTTGAATCTTGGTCAAATCCTAGGTTTGACCAAGATTTAGACAAGTTTAACACGTGAAAACGAATAAGTAAGCATGGATCCTTCTTAGTCACTCTAAAATGAAGCTTTTGGGATGTTCTTGAAATTTCCATGTTTGAAACCCAAAACGACCTCTCTTCATGCTAGACTTCATAAGATCGACCGAGTTTAGGGTTAGGGGTAGATACATGATTTGTATGGTTTGAATATGTCCAAACCTTGTTAATTTATCAACTTGAATGCTTACTATATGACATAAGAAGACTATATGCTTTTGTTTTTCATTTTTCTGATTTTTTTTTGAATTTTATGCCCATATATTTGAATCTTGGTCAAATCCTAGGTTTGACAAAGATTTAAACAAGTTTAAATTATGAAAATGAAAAGGTAAGCATGGATCCTTATTAGTCACTCTAAAATAAATCTTTTGGGAGGTTCTTGAAATTTCCATGTTTGAAACCCAAAACCACTTCTCTTCATGATTGACTTCATAAGACAGAGTTTAGGGTTTTAGGGGTAGATATATACATGATTTTTCTGGTTTGAATATGTCTAGACCTGGTTTATCAACTTGAATGCTTACTATACATATGACATAAGAATGCTATGTGCTTTGGTTTTTCATTCTCTTTTGATTTTTTTTCTAAATTTTTAGGCCCATTTGAATCTTGGTCAAATCTTTGGTTTGACAAGGATTTAAACAAGTTTAAAACATGCATGAAAATGAAAAGGGAAGTCTGTATCCTTCTTAGTCACTCTAAAATGTAAGCTTTTGGGATGTTCTTGAAATTTCCATGTTTGAAACCGAAAATGACTTCCCTTCATGCTAGACTTCATAAGATCGACAGGGGGTAGATACATGATTTGTCTGGTTTGGATATATCTAGACTTTGTTTATCAACTTGAATGCTTACGATATGACGTAAGAAGACAATGTGATTTGGTTTTTCATTTTTCTGATTTTTTGAATATTGTGCCCACCCATTTGTATCTTCATGAAATCCTAGCTAGGTTTGACCAAGATAATTTAAACGAGTTTAAAACATGAAAATGAAAAGGGAAGCATGTAACCTTCTCAGTCACTCTAAAATGAAGTTTTTGGGAGGTTTTTGAAATTTCCATGTTTGAAACCCAAAACCACTTCTCTTCATGCTTGACTTCATAAGACAAAGTTTAGGGTTATTAGGGGGTATAGATACATGATTTGTATGGTTTGAATATGTCCAAACCTTGTTTATCAACTTGAATATGCTTACTATATATATGACATAAGAAGACTATGTACTTTGGTTTTTCATTTTTCTGATTTTTTTAATTTTCTGCGCATTTGAATCATATCTTGTCAAATCCTAGGTTTGATCACCAAGATTTAAACAAGTTTAAAACATGAAAATGAAAAGGGAAGCATGTAACCTTCTCAGTCACTCTAAAATGAAGTTTTGGGAGGTTTTTGAAATTTCCATTTTTGGGTAGATATATACATGATTTTTCTGGTTTGAATATATATGTCTAGACCTTGTTTATCAACATGAATGCTTACTATACATATGACATAAGAATGCTATGTGCTTTGGTTTTTCATTCTTTTGATTTTTTCTGAATTTTTAGGGCCATTTGAATCTTGGTCAAATCCTTGGTTTGACCAAGATTTAAACAAGTTTAAAACATGAAAATGAAAAGGGAAGTCTGTATCCTTCTTATTTACTCTAAAATGAAGCTTTTGGGATGTTCTTTAAATTTCCATGTTTGAAACCCAAAACGACTTCCCTTCATGCTAGACTTCATAATTAAGATCGACAGGGGGTAGATACATAATTTATCTGGTTTGGATATATGTAGACCTTGTTTATCAACTTGAATGCTTACGATATGACATAAGAAGACTATGTGATTTGGTTTTCCATTTTTCTGATTTTTTTGAATTTTGTGCCCACCCATTTGTATCTTCGTCAAATCCTAGGTTTGACCAAGATAATTAAAACAAGTTTAAAACATGAAAATGAAAAGGGAAGCATGTATCCTTCTTAGGCACTCTAAAATGAAGCTTTTGGGAGGTTTTTGAAATTTCCATGTTTGAAACCCAAAACCACATCTCTTCACATGCTTGACTTCATAAGACAGAGTTTAGGGGTTAGGGGTATAGATACATGATTTGTCTGGTTTGAATATGTCTAGACATTGTGTATCAACTTTAATGCTTACTATATGACATAAGAAAAATAATGTCATGTAAATGAGTTAACTTGGATTTCCTACCCTTGAATCCATAGGAAACTTTGTTCTAATGCACTATAATAATCAACCGAGTTTTTACACCAACAGGTCTGTCACTTACGTGTGGTGCCCACGCGTGAGGTCCCACACTTCAGTGAGCACAAGTCACGTGCAATAGGTACGCAAACTCCCAGCCATCTTCTTTGTCAAGAGAAGACGCATCAGGATGCGTATTGGAAGTCTGTGGGTCCTTCTGGATCCTTCGGTTGTCCCTCTCACAAAAAAAACAAATCTCTCTCATTCTCGGCCTCGCTCGACTCGCTCGCTCGCTCGCACCTCCTGCTCACTGACAAACCCTGCACAAAAGTCAACATCATCACCCGAAAAAGGGGAGACACCATAATGCTCTCCCTTCTTCTCTCCTTCCGAGTGATCCCTCTTCCTCCGAGTTTCACTCGACGGGCAAACACACATGTGCTGCATAGTAATAATAAAAAGGTAGAAAAATCAACCTACGAATCTATAATTAAATAGGTTAAACTAGGGTTTTGCCCAGTACTACAGATCAAGGTTCAAACCTTGTTTATCAACTTGAATATGCTTACTATATGACATAAGAAGACTATGTACTTTGGTTTTTCATTTTTCTGATTTTTTTAATTTTCTGCGCATTTGAATCTTGGTCAAATCCTAGGTTTGACCAAGATTTAGACAAGTTTAACACGTGAAAACGAATAAGTAAGCCTGGATCCTTCTTAGTCACTCTAAAATGAAGCTTTTGGGATGTTCTTGAAATTTCCATGTTTGAAACCCAAAACGACCTCTCTTCATGCTAGACTTCATAAGATCGACCGAGTTTAGGGTTAGGGGTAGATACATGATTTGTATGGTTTGAATATGTCCAAACCTTGTTAATTTATCAACTTGAATGCTTACTATATGACATAAGAAGACTATATGCTTTTGTTTTTCATTTTTCTGATTTTTTTTTGAATTTTATGCCCATATATTTGAATCTTGGTCAAATCCTAGGTTTGACAAAGATTTAAACAAGTTTAAATTATGAAAATGAAAAGGTAAGCATGGATCCTTATTAGTCACTCTAAAATAAATCTTTTGGGAGGTTCTTGAAATTTCCATGTTTGAAACCCAAAACCACTTCTCTTCATGATTGACTTCATAAGACAGAGTTTAGGGTTTTAGGGGTAGATATATACATGATTTTTCTGGTTTGAATATGTCTAGACCTGGTTTATCAACTTGAAGGCTTACTATACATATGACATAAGAATGCTATGTGCTTTGGTTTTTCATTCTCTTTTGATTTTTTTTCTAAATTTTTAGGCCCATTTGAATCTTGGTCAAATCTTTGGTTTGACAAGGATTTAAACAAGTTTAAAACATGCATGAAAATGAAAAGGGAAGTCTGTATCCTTCTTAGTCACTCTAAAATGTAAGCTTTTGGGATGTTCTTGAAATTTCCATGTTTGAAACAGAAAATGACTTCCCTTCATGCTAGACTTCATAAGATCGACGGGGTAGATACATGATTTGTCTGGTTTGGATATATCTAGACTTTGTTTATCAACTTGAATGCTTACGATATGACGTAAGAAGACTATGTGCTTTGGTTTTTCATTTTTCTGATTTTTTGAATATTGTGCCCACCCATTTGTATCTTTGTCAAATCCTAGCTAGGTTTGACCAAGATAATTTAAACGAGTTTAAAACATGAAAATGAAAAGGGAAGCATGTAACCTTCTCAGTCACTCTAAAATGAAGTTTTTGGGAGGTTTTTGAAATTTCCATGTTTGAACCCCAAAACCACTTCTCTTCATGCTTGACTTCATAAGAAAAAGTTTAGGGTTATTAGGGGGTATAGATACATGATTTGTATGGTTTGAATATGTCCAAACCTTGTTTATCAACTTGAATATGCTTACTATATATATGACATAAGAAGACTATGTACTTTGGTTTTTCATTTTTCTGATTTTTTTAATTTTCTGCGCATTTGAATCATATCTTGTCAAATCCTAGGTTTGATCACCAAGATTTAAACAAGTTTAAAACATGAAAATGAAAAGGGAAGCATGTAACCTTCTCAGTCACTCTAAAATGAAGTTTTTGGGAGGTTTTTGAAATTTCCATTTTTGGGTAGATATATACATGATTTTTCTGGTTTGAATATATATGTCTAGACCTTGTTTATCAACATGAATGCTTACTATACATATGACATAAGAATGCTATGTGCTTTGGTTTTTCATTCTTTTGATTTTTTCTGAATTTTTAGGGCCATTTGAATCTTGGTCAAATCCTTGGTTTGACCAAGATTTAAACAAGTTTAAAACATGAAAATGAGAAGGGAAGTCTGTATCCTTCTTATTTACTCTAAAATGAAGCTTTTGGGATGTTCTTGAAATTTCCATGTTTGAAACCCAAAACGACTTTCCTTCATGCTAGACTTCATAAGATCGACAGGGGGTAGATACATGATTTGTCTGGTTTGGATATATTTAGACCTTGTTTATCAACTTGAATGCTTACGATATGACATAAGAAGACTATGTGATTTGGTTTTCCATTTTTCTGATTTTTTTGAATTTTGTGCCCACCCATTTGTATCTTCGTCAAATCCTAGGTTTGACCAAGATAATTAAAACAAGTTTAAAACATGAAAATGAAAAGGGAAGCATGTATCCTTCTTAGGCACTCTAAAATGAAGCTTTTGGGAGGTTTTTGAAATTTCCATGTTTGAAACCCAAAACCACATCTCTTCACATGCTTGACTTCATAAGACAGAGTTTAGGGGTTAGGGGTATAGATACATGATTTGTCTGGTTTGAATATGTCTAGACATTGTGTATCAACTTTAATGCTTACTATATGACATAAGAAAAATAATGTCATGTAAATGAGTTAACTTGGATTTCCTACCCTTGAATCCATAGGAAACTTTGTTCTAATGCACTATAATAATCAACCGAGTTTTTACACCAACAGGTCTGTCACTTACGTGTGGTGCCCACGCGTGAGGTCCCACACTTCAGTGAGCACAAGTCACGTGCAATAGGTACGCAAACTCCCAGCCATCTTCTTTGTCAAGAGAAGACGCATCAGGATGCGTATTGGAAGTCTGTGGGTCCTTCTGGATCCTTCGGTTGTCCCTCTCACAAAAAAAACAAATCTCTCTCATTCTCGGCCTCGCTCGACTCGCTCGCTCGCTCGCTCGCACCTCCTGCTCACTGACAAACCCTGCACAAAAGTCAACATCATCACCCGAAAAAGGGGAGACACCATAATGCTCTCCCTTCTTCTCTCCTTCCGAGTGATCCCTCTTCCTCCGAGTTTCACTCGACGGGCAAACACACATGTGCTGCATAGTAATAATAAAAAGGTAGAAAAATCAACCTACGAATCTATAATTAAATAGGTTAAACTAGGGTTTTGCCCAGTACTACAGATCAAGGTTCAAACCTTGTTTATCAACTTGAATATGCTTACTATATGACATAAGAAGACTATGTACTTTGGTTTTTCATTTTTCTGATTTTTTTAATTTTCTGCGCATTTGAATCTTGGTCAAATCCTAGGTTTGACCAAGATTTAGACAAGTTTAACACGTGAAAACGAATAAGTAAGCATGGATCCTTCTTAGTCACTCTAAAATGAAGCTTTTGGGATGTTCTTGAAATTTCCATGTTTGAAACCCAAAACGACCTCTCTTCATGCTAGACTTCATAAGATCGACCGAGTTTAGGGTTAGGGGTAGATACATGATTTGTATGGTTTGAATATGTCCAAACCTTGTTAATTTATCAACTTGAATGCTTACTATATGACATAAGAAGACTATATGCTTTTGTTTTTCATTTTTCTAATTTTTTTTGAATTTTATGCCCATATATTTGAATCTTGGTCAAATCCTAGGTTTGACAAAGATTTAAACAAGTTTAAATTATGAAAATGAAAAGGTAAGCATGGATCCTTATTAGTCACTCTAAAATAAATCTTTTGGGAGGTTCTTGAAATTTCCATGTTTGAAACCCAAAACCACTTCTCTTCATGATTGACTTCATAAGACAGAGTTTAGGGTTTTAGGGGTAGATATATACATGATTTTTCTGGTTTGAATATGTCTAGACCTGGTTTATCAACTTGAATGCTTACTATACATATGACATAAGAATGCTATGTGCTTTGGTTTTTCATTCTCTTTTGATTTTTTTTCTAAATTTTTAGGCCCATTTGAATCTTGGTCAAATCTTTGGTTTGACAAGGATTTAAACAAGTTTAAAACATGAAAATGAAAAGGGAAGTCTGTATCCTTCTTAGTCACTCTAAAATGTAAGCTTTTGGGATGTTCTTGAAATTTCCATGTTTGAAACCGAAAATGACTTCCCTTCATGCTAGACTTCATAAGATCGACAGGGGGTAGATACATGATTTGTCTGGTTTGGATATATCTAGACTTTGTTTATCAACTTGAATGCTTACGATATGACGTAAGAAGACAATGTGATTTGGTTTTTCATTTTTCTGATTTTTTGAATATTGTGCCCACCCATTTGTATCTTCATGAAATCCTAGCTAGGTTTGACCAAGATAATTTAAACGAGTTTAAAACATGAAAATGAAAAGGGAAGCATGTAACCTTCTCAGTCACTCTAAAATGAAGTTTTTGGGAGGTTTTTGAAATTTCCATGTTTGAAACCCAAAACCACTTCTCTTCATGCTTGACTTCATAAGACAAAGTTTAGGGTTATTAGGGGGTATAGATACATGATTTGTATGGTTTGAATATGTCCAAACCTTGTTTATCAACTTGAATATGCTTACTATATATATGACATAAGAAGACTATGTACTTTGGTTTTTCATTTTTCTGATTTTTTTAATTTTCTGCGCATTTGAATCATATCTTGTCAAATCCTAGGTTTGATCACCAAGATTTAAACAAGTTTAAAACATGAAAATGAAAAGGGAAGCATGTAACCTTCTCATCACTCTAAAATGAAGTTTTGGGAGGTTTTTGAAATTTCCATTTTTGGGTAGATATATACATGATTTTTCTGGTTTGAATATATATGTCTAGACCTTGTTTATCAACATGAATGCTTACTATACATATGACATAAGAATGCTATGTGCTTTGGTTTTTCATTCTTTTGATTTTTTCTGAATTTTTAGGGCCATTTGAATCTTGGTCAAATCCTTGGTTTGACCAAGATTTAAACAAGTTTAAAACATGAAAATGAAAAGGGAAGTCTGTATCCTTCTTCTTTACTCTAAAATGAAGCTTTTGGGATGTTCTTGAAATTTCCATGTTTGAAACCCAAAACGACTTCCCTTCATGCTAGACTTCATAAGATCGATCAGGGGGTAGATACAATTTGTCTGGTTTGGATATATTTAGACCTTGTTTATCAACTTGAATGCTTACGATATGACATAAGAAGACTATGTGATTTGGTTTTCCATTTTTCTGATTTTTTTGAATTTTGTGCCCACCCATTTGTATCTTCGTCAAATCCTAGGTTTGACCAAGATAATTAAAACAAGTTTAAAACATGAAAATGAAAAGGGAAGCATGTATCCTTCTTAGGCACTCTAAAATGAAGCTTTTGGGAGGTTTTTGAAATTTCCATGTTTGAAACCCAAAACCACATCTCTTCACATGCTTGACTTCATAAGACAGAGTTTAGGGGTTAGGGGTATAGATACATGATTTGTCTGGTTTGAATATGTCTAGACATTGTGTATCAACTTTAATGCTTACTATATGACATAAGAAAAATAATGTCATGTAAATGAGTTAACTTGGATTTCCTACCCTTGAATCCATAGGAAACTTTGTTCTAATGCACTATAATAATCAACCGAGTTTTTACACCAACAGGTCTGTCACTTACGTGTGGTGCCCACGCGTGAGGTCCCACACTTCAGTGAGCACAAGTCACGTGCAATAGGTACGCAAACTCCCAGCCATCTTCTTTGTCAAGAGAAGACGCATCAGGATGCGTATTGGAAGTCTGTGGGTCCTTCTGGATCCTTCGGTTGTCCCTCTCACAAAAAAAACAAATCTCTCTCATTCTCGGCCTCGCTCGACTCGCTCGCTCGCTCGCACCTCCTGCTCACTGACAAACCCTGCACAAAAGTCAACATCATCACCCAAAAGGGGAGACACCATAATGCTCTCCCTTCTTCTCTCCTTCCGAGTGATCCCTCTTCCTCCGAGTTTCACTCGACGGGCAAACACACATGTGCTGCATAGTAATAATAAAAAGGTAGAAAAATCAACCTACGAATCTATAATTAAATAGGTTAAACTAGGGTTTTGCCCAGTACTACAGATCAAGGTTCAAACCTTGTTTATCAACTTGAATATGCTTACTATATGACATAAGAAGACTATGTACTTTGGTTTTTCATTTTTCTGATTTTTTTAATTTTCTGCGCATTTGAATCTTGGTCAAATCCTAGGTTTGACCAAGATTTAGACAAGTTTAACACGTGAAAACGAATAAGTAAGCCTGGATCCTTCTTAGTCACTCTAAAATGAAGCTTTTGGGATGTTCTTGAAATTTCCATGTTTGAAACCCAAAACGACCTCTCTTCATGCTAGACTTCATAAGATCGAGTTTAGGGTTAGGGGTAGATACATGATTTGTATGGTTTGAATATGTCCAAACCTTGTTAATTTATCAACTTGAATGCTTACTATATGACATAAGAAGACTATATGCTTTTGTTTTTCATTTTTCTGATTTTTTTTTGAATTTTATGCCCATATATTTGAATCTTGGTCAAATCCTAGGTTTGACAAAGATTTAAACAAGTTTAAATTATGAAAATGAAAAGGTAAGCATGGATCCTTATTAGTCACTCTAAAATAAATCTTTTGGGAGGTTCTTGAAATTTCCAAGTTTGAAACCCAAAACCACTTCTCTTCATGATTGACTTCATAAGACAGAGTTTAGGGTTTTAGGGGTAGATATATACATGATTTTTCTGGTTTGAATATGTCTAGACCTGGTTTATCAACTTGAAGGCTTACTATACATATGACATAAGAATGCTATGTGCTTTGGTTTTTCATTCTCTTTTGATTTTTTTTCTAAATTTTTAGGCCCATTTGAATCTTGGTCAAATCTTTGGTTTGACAAGGATTTAAACAAGTTTAAAACATGCATGAAAATGAAAAGGGAAGTCTGTATCCTTCTTAGTCACTCTAAAATGTAAGCTTTTGGGATGTTCTTGAAATTTCCATGTTTGAAACCGAAAATGACTTCCCTTCATGCTAGACTTCATAAGATCGACAGGGGGTAGATACATGATTTGTCTGGTTTGGATATATCTAGACTTTGTTTATCAACTTGAATGCTTACGATATGACGTAAGAAGACAATGTGATTTGGTTTTTCATTTTTCTGATTTTTTGAATATTGTGCCCACCCATTTGTATCTTTATCAAATCCTAGCTAGGTTTGACCAAGATAATTTAAACGAGTTTAAAACATGAAAATGAAAAGGGAAGCATGTAACCTTCTCAGTCACTCTAAAATGAAGTTTTTGGGAGGTTTTTGAAATTTCCATGTTTGAACCCCAAAACCACTTCTCTTCATGCTTGACTTCATAAGACAAAGTTTAGGGTTATTAGGGGGTATAGATACATGATTTGTATGGTTTGAATATGTCCAAACCTTGTTTATCAACTTGAATATGCTTACTATATATATGACATAAGAAGACTATGTACTTTGGTTTTTCATTTTTCTGATTTTTTTAATTTTCTGCGCATTTGAATCATATCTTGTCAAATCCTAGGTTTGATCACCAAGATTTAAACAAGTTTAAAACATGAAAATGAAAAGGGAAGCATGTAACCTTCTCAGTCACTCTAAAATGAAGTTTTTGGGAGGTTTTTGAAATTTCCATTTTTGGGTAGATATATACATGATTTTTCTGGTTTGAATATATATGTCTAGACCTTGTTTATCAACATGAATGCTTACTATACATATGACATAAGAATGCTATGTGCTTTGGTTTTTCATTCTTTTGATTTTTTCTGAATTTTTAGGGCCATTTGAATCTTGGTCAAATCCTTGGTTTGACCAAGATTTAAACAAGTTTAAAACATGAAAATGAAAAGGGAAGTCTGTATCCTTCTTATTTACTCTAAAATGAAGCTTTTGGGATGTTCTTGAAATTTCCATGTTTGAAACCCAAAACGACTTCCCTTCATGCTAGACTTCATAATTAAGATCGACAGGGGGTAGATACATAATTTGTCTGGTTTGGATATATTTAGACCTTGTTTATCAACTTGAATGCTTACGATATGACATAAGAAGACTATGTGATTTGGTTTTCCATTTTTCTGATTTTTTTGAATTTTGTGCCCACCCATTTGTATCTTCGTCAAATCCTAGGTTTGACCAAGATAATTAAAACAAGTTTAAAACATGAAAATGAAAAGGGAAGCATGTATCCTTCTTAGGCACTCTAAAATGAAGCTTTTGGGAGGTTTTTGAAATTTCCATGTTTGAAACCCAAAACCACATCTCTTCACATGCTTGACTTCATAAGACAGAGTTTAGGGGTTAGGGGTATAGATACATGATTTGTCTGGTTTGAATATGTCTAGACATTGTGTATCAACTTTAATGCTTACTATATGACATAAGAAAAATAATGTCATGTAAATGAGTTAACTTGGATTTCCTACCCTTGAATCCATAGGAAACTTTGTTCTAATGCACTATAATAATCAACCGAGTTTTTACACCAACAGGTCTGTCACTTACGTGTGGTGCCCACGCGTGAGGTCCCACACTTCAGTGAGCACAAGTCACGTGCAATAGGTACGCAAACTCCCAGCCATCTTCTTTGTCAAGAGAAGACGCATCAGGATGCGTATTGGAAGTCCTTCTGGATCCTTCGGTTGTCCCTCTCACAAAAAACAAATCTCTCTCATTCTCGGCCTCGCTCGACTCGCGCTCGCTCGCACCTCCTGCTCACTGACAAACCCTGCACAAAAGTCAACATCATCACCCGAAAAAGGGGA
This sequence comes from Lolium multiflorum, assembly GCA_030979885.1. Classification (NCBI taxonomy): domain Eukaryota; kingdom Viridiplantae; phylum Streptophyta; class Magnoliopsida; order Poales; family Poaceae; genus Lolium; species Lolium multiflorum. The sequence goes on from CM061747.1 coordinate 238,173,661, forward strand.
GACACCATAATGCTCTCCCTTCTTCTCTCCTTCCGAGTGATCCCTCTTCCTCCGAGTTTCACTCGATGGGCAAACACACATGTGCTGCATAGTAATAATAAAAAGGTAGAAAAATCAACCTACGAATCTATAATTAAATAGGTTAAACTAGGGTTTTGCCCAGTACTACAGATCAAGGTTCAAACCTTGTTTATCAACTTGAATATGCTTACTATATGACATAAGAAGACTATGTACTTTGGTTTTTCATTTTTCTGATTTTTTTAATTTTCTGCGCATTTGAATCTTGGTCAAATCCTAGGTTTGACCAAGATTTAGACAAGTTTAACACGTGAAAACGAATAAGTAAGCCTGGATCCTTCTTAGTCACTCTAAAATGAAGCTTTTGGGATGTTCTTGAAATTTCCATGTTTGAAACCCAAAACGACCTCTCTTCATGCTAGACTTCATAAGATCGACCGAGTTTAGGGTTAGGGGTAGATACATGATTTGTATGGTTTGAATATGTCCAAACCTTGTTAATTTATCAACTTGAATGCTTACTATATGACATAAGAAGACTATATGCTTTTGTTTTTCATTTTTCTGATTTTTTTTTGAATTTTATGCCCATATATTTGAATCTTGGTCAAATCCTAGGTTTGACAAAGATTTAAACAAGTTTAAATTATGAAAATGAAAAGGTAAGCATGGATCCTTATTAGTCACTCTAAAATAAATCTTTTGGGAGGTTCTTGAAATTTCCAAGTTTGAAACCCAAAACCACTTCTCTTCATGATTGACTTCATAAGACAGAGTTTAGGGTTTTAGGGGTAGATGTATACATGATTTTTCTGGTTTGAATATGTCTAGACCTGGTTTATCAACTTGAAGGCTTACTATACATATGACATAAGAATGCTATGTGCTTTGGTTTTTCATTCTCTTTTGATTTTTTTTCTAAATTTTTAGGCCCATTTGAATCTTGGTCAAATCTTTGGTTTGACAAGGATTTAAACAAGTTTAAAACATGCATGAAAATGAAAAGGGAAGTCTGTATCCTTCTTAGTCACTCTAAAATGTAAGCTTTTGGGATGTTCTTGAAATTTCCATGTTTGAAACCGAAAATGACTTCCCTTCATGCTAGACTTCATAAGATCGACAAGGGGTAGATACATGATTTGTCTGGTTTGGATATATCTAGACTTTGTTTATCAACTTGAATGCTTACGATATGACGTAAGAAGACAGTGTGATTTGGTTTTCCATTTTTCTGATTTTTTGAATATTGTGCCCACCCATTTGTATCTTCATGAAATCCTAGCTAGGTTTGACCAAGATAATTTAAACGAGTTTAAAACATGAAAATGAAAAGGGAAGCATGTAACCTTCTCAGTCACTCTAAAATGAAGTTTTTGGGAGGTTTTTGAAATTTCCATGTTTGAAACCGAAAACCACTTCTCTTCATGCTTGACTTCATAAGACAAAGTTTAGGGTTATTAGGGGGTATAGATACATGATTTGTATGGTTTGAATATGTCCAAACCTTGTTTATCAACTTGAATATGCTTACTATATATATGACATAAGAAGACTATGTACTTTGGTTTTTCATTTTTCTGATTTTTTTAATTTTCTGCGCATTTGAATCATATCTTGTCAAATCCTAGGTTTGATCACCAAGATTTAAACAAGTTTAAAACATGAAAATGAAAAGGGAAGCATGTAACCTTCTCAGTCACTCTAAAATGAAGTTTTTGGGAGGTTTTTGAAATTTCCATTTTTGGGTAGATATATACATGATTTTTCTGGTTTGAATATATATGTCTAGACCTTGTTTATCAACATGAATGCTTACTATACATATGACATAAGAATGCTATGTGCTTTGGTTTTTCATTCTTTTGATTTTTTCTGAATTTTTAGGGCCATTTGAATCTTGGTCAAATCCTTGGTTTGACCAAGATTTAAACAAGTTTAAAACATGAAAATGAAAAGGGAAGTCTGTATCCTTCTTGTTTACTCTAAAATGAAGCTTTTGGGATGTTCTTGAAATTTCCATGTTTGAAACCCAAAACGACTTCCCTTCATGCTAGACTTCATAATTAAGATCGACAGGGGGTAGATACATAATTTGTCTGGTTTGGATATATTTAGACCTTGTTTATCAACTTGAATGCTTACGATATGACATAAGAAGACTATGTGATTTGGTTTTCCATTTTTCTGATTTTTTTGAATTTTGTGCCCACCCATTTGTATCTTCGTCAAATCCTAGGTTTGACCAAGATAATTAAAACAAGTTTAAAACATGAAAATGAAAAGGGAAGCATGTATCCTTCTTAGGCACTCTAAAATGAAGCTTTTGGGAGGTTTTTGAAATTTCCATGTTTGAAACCCAAAACCACATCTCTTCACATGCTTGACTTCATAAGACAGAGTTTAGGGGTTAGGGGTATAGATACATGATTTGTCTGGTTTGAATATGTCTAGACATTGTGTATCAACTTTAATGCTTACTATATGACATAAGAAAAATAATGTCATGTAAATGAGTTAACTTGGATTTCCTACCCTTGAATCCATAGGAAACTTTGTTCTAATGCACTATAATAATCAACCGAGTTTTTACACCAACATGTCTGTCACTTACGTGTGGTGCCCACGCGTGAGGTCCCACACTTCAGTGAGCACAAGTCACGTGCAATAGGTACGCAAAGCCATCTTCTTTGTCAAGAGAAGACGCATCAGGATGCGTATTGGAAGTCTGTGGGTCCTTCTGGATCCTTCGGTTGTCCCTCTCACAAAAAAAACAAATCTCTCTCATTCTCGGCCTCGCTCGACTCGCTCGCTCGCACCTCCTGCTCACTGACAAACCCTGCACAAAAGTCAACATCATCACCCGAAAAAGGGGAGACACCATAATGCTCTCCCTTCTTCTCTCCTTCCGAGTGATCCCTCTTCCTCCGAGTTTCACTCGACGGGCAAACACACATGTGCTGCATAGTAATAATAAAAAGGTAGAAAAATCAACCTACGAATCTATAATTAAATAGGTTAAACTAGGGTTTTGCCCAGTACTACAGATCAAGGTTCAAACCTTGTTTATCAACTTGAATATGCTTACTATATGACATAAGAAGACTATGTACTTTGGTTTTTCATTTTTCTGATTTTTTTAATTTTCTGCGCATTTGAATCTTGGTCAAATCCTAGGTTTGACCAAGATTTAGACAAGTTTAACACGTGAAAACGAATAAGTAAGCCTGGATCCTTCTTAGTCACTCTAAAATGAAGCTTTTGGGATGTTCTTGAAATTTCCATGTTTGAAACCCAAAACGACCTCTCTTCATGCTAGACTTCATAAGATCGACCGAGTTTAGGGTTAGGGGTAGATACATGATTTGTATGGTTTGAATATGTCCAAACCTTGTTAATTTATCAACTTGAATGCTTACTATATGACATAAGAAGACTATATGCTTTTGTTTTTCATTTTTCTGATTTTTTTGAATTTTATGCCCATATATTTGAATCTTGGTCAAATCCTAGGTTTGACAAAGATTTAAACAAGTTTAAATTATGAAAATGAAAAGGTAAGCATGGATCCTTATTAGTCACTCTAAAATAAATCTTTTGGGAGGTTCTTGAAATTTCCATGTTTGAAACCCAAAACCACTTCTCTTCATGATTGACTTCATAAGACAGAGTTTAGGGTTTTAGGGGTAGATATATACATGATTTTTCTGGTTTGAATATGTCTAGACCTGGTTTATCAACTTGAAGGCTTACTATACATATGACATAAGAATGCTATGTGCTTTGGTTTTTCATTCTCTTTTGATTTTTTTTCTAAATTTTTAGGCCCATTTGAATCTTGGTCAAATCTTTGGTTTGACAAGGATTTAAACAAGTTTAAAACATGAAAATGAAAAGGGAAGTCTATATCCTTCTTAGTCACTCTAAAATGTAAGCTTTTGGGATGTTCTTGAAATTTCCATGTTTGAAACAGAAAATGACTTCCCTTCATGCTAGACTTCATAAGATCGACAGGGGGTAGATACATGATTTGTCTGGTTTGGATATATCTAGACTTTGTTTATCAACTTGAATGCTTACGATATGACGTAAGAAGACAGTGTGATTTGGTTTTTCATTTTTCTGATTTTTTGAATATTGTGCCCACCCATTTGTATCTTTATGAAATCCTAGCTAGGTTTGACCAAGATAATTTAAACGAGTTTAAAACATGAAAATGAAAAGGGAAGCATGTAACCTTCTCAGTCACTCTAAAATGAAGTTTTTGGGAGGTTTTTGAAATTTCCATGTTTGAACCCCAAAACCACTTCTCTTCATGCTTGACTTCATAAGACAAAGTTTAGGGTTATTAGGGGTATAGATACATGATTTGTATGGTTTGAATATGTCCAAACCTTGTTTATCAACTTGAATATGCTTACTATATATATGACATAAGAAGACTATGTACTTTGGTTTTTCATTTTTCTGATTTTTTTAATTTTCTGCGCATTTGAATCATATCTTGTCAAATCCTAGGTTTGATCACCAAGATTTAAACAAGTTTAAAACATGAAAATGAAAAGGGAAGCATGTAACCTTCTCAGTCACTCTAAAATGAAGTTTTTGGGAGGTTTTTGAAATTTCCATTTTTGGGTAGATATATACATGATTTTTCTGGTTTGAATATATATGTCTAGACCTTGTTTATCAACATGAATGCTTACTATACATATGACATAAGAATACTATGTGCTTTGGTTTTTCATTCTTTTGATTTTTTTCTGAATTTTTAGGGCCATTTGAATCTTGGTCAAATCCTTGGTTTGACCAAGATTTAAACAAGTTTAAAACATGAAAATGAAAAGGGAAGTCTGTATCCTTCTTATTTACTCTAAAATGAAGCTTTTGGGATGTTCTTGAAGTTTCCATGTTTGAAACCCAAAACGACTTCCCTTCATGCTAGACTTCATAAGATCGACAGGGGGTAGATACATGATTTGTCTGGTTTGGATATATTTAGACCTTGTTTATCAACTTGAATGCTTACGATATGACATAAGAAGACTATGTGATTTGGTTTTTCATTCTTTTGATTTTTTCTGAATTTTTAGGCCCATTTCAATCTTGGTCAAATCCTAGGTTTGACCATGATTTAAACAAGTTTAAAACATGAAAATGAAAAGGTAAGCATGGATCCTTCTTAGTCACTCTAAAATGAAGCTTTTGGGATGTTCTTGAAATTTCCATGTTTGAAACCCAAAACGACTTCGATCTCTTTATGCTAGATTTCATAAGACTGAGTTTTAGGGGTTAGGGGGTAGATACATGATTTGTCTAGTTTGAATATGTTCATAGTACTCCCTCTATAGGAACTTGGAGAAAGCAACTGTTGTGCCACACAATTTTGTTGTTTTCCTATTTTTCTTTCATGAAGCTTTACGATGTGGTTCGTGTGTGGGGATCAAGCTCGTAATCTCGTTTCAATTACACAACCAACTACTCTGCTCATCCTTGCATGTAATTAACCAATATAGGAATTTGATTCCACGGAACTTTTTCAGTACATAAGTCTCCTCCTTAACTCCTCTAGTCTCTACCAAGCCGGCCGCCTCGCTACTTCCCTAGCTTCCTCCCTACAGCACACCTCGCCCCCGTACGCGAGCTAGGTCCAGCCGGAGATGGGGCACAGCCGCCCCCGCTGGAAGAATGCTCAGAGGAAGTCCGGGCAGGAGGACAAGGGTGACGCCATCCCGGATGAACTTCTCGGGCTGGTGTTCCTGCGCCTCACCTCGCCTCTGGATCTCGTCCGCGCCGCGTTCGCCTGCAGGAGCTGGCGCAAGGTCATCGCGGCGGAGGACTTCCGTGTCCTCTCCGCTCGCCACGGCGCGCCATCCTCCATAGTCGCCGGCCACTACCACATCAGCTTCTCCCATTGTCACTATCGGCCGTCTGGCTTGCTGCCCCACTTCGTTCCCTCTTCCTCGTCATGTTGGGCCGGGGTCGCCGCAAATAATCTCGCGCTCGACTTCCTCCCACGGGCGCCAAACGGCGACCTCAGTTTGGAGCTCGCCGACTCTCGGGGCGGCCTCCTACTCCTTGCGGACTTCGACCACACCGAACACGGAAAGCCTTTCGAGCAGCCTTCACGTCTCGTCGTCTGCGATCCCCTGGCAGGTCAGTACGTGACGGTCCCTCCACCCCCTGCTGTTTCGCACACAACATTCGTAAGCTTGTTCCTGGGCGCCGCCCTCCATGGCGAGGACGCTGCGGCGCGCATCAGTCTGTCAAATTACAGGGTGACGTGCCTGATCTATCATGACGGCATCTGCAAGACCTGCGTGTTCTCGCCTGGCCCTGGTGGCCACGCTTGGACCTCCTCCGGCGCCATCGTGCCTCTCCACGCCACGCACACAGGCCGGTCGGATATCCTCTTTGTGGGGTGCAACGCCCGTTTCTTCCAGTGGTACGTGTTCGGTGGGCTCGGAAACTTCATTCTTGCTCTCGACAGAGAATCCGGCGAGCTCTCACGCTTCGAGAGAGCTCGAGACGAGGACTGGCTTCACACCGTGCCGATTGAGATGCTGGGCGGGCCCTCGCGCGTGCTGAATTGGTACGTGCTAGAGCTTCCGTGGCCACCTACCTTCCGAGCTTGCTTATCCTAGGATTCTGGCTTCCTGGGTTGGATTAGTGTCGGCCATGGTGCTGTCGACACGGTCTGGAGGTTGAAGACGAAGGGCATCTCAAGGATTTTGTTGTAATTTCGTTTTTGTTCAGGTGTTTTGTACTATTTGATGTTTCTCTTAATGCCAGAGGGTTTATTTGCACTAGTCATACTTGACATAGCTGTACGTTTTGAAGATTACATTTAACTTGTTCATCATGATCCGAACTTCTAACATACTCTTAATGCCAGAGGGTTTATTTGCACTAGTCATACTTGACATAACTTCTAACTTGTTTTGAGTAATACGTAGTATGGTATACTAGAATAGGAGGAGTAACACTTTTCGCATTTGGGCCAAATATAAAGTACTACCTCCATTTCAAGGAATAAGGCGCACGCGTACTCCAAGACGTATCTTTTGGTCAGATTACCTTGACCATTGAATTGACAAGACAATACACAGAGCATTGGGGCGTGCTCGATGGTGCTAGCTGCGGCTATACAGACATGTGATAGGCATCGCGGAAGCGTCGCAAATAGAAAACAAATCATATTTTTTGGGGGAGGATGTTTTGGCTCCTGGTTGCGTATGCTCCCTTTAGTTTGAACTGCAACATCTATATATTTTGAAATGTAAAAAAATTCCAAACAAAAAATTAATCTTTTCATCTTCACATGCTAAGAGCGCATAAAGTCTTTCCATAAAAAACTAAATTGTCGTTTGGGCTATGTAAAAAAGATAAAATTTATTGCTAAAAATAAAGCTGTTTGTAATACGGAGTACTTGCTTTTGTCTTCTTACATCAACCACAAAAAATATCGGCTTTTCACGAAACTACACGAACACACATAGATTATCGAGAAGTACATGCGGATTTTTTTGTTAGAATTTTTTGAAAATTAAAAATATGTTTTTTTGGGTCGAGGTAGCATATCCGCCCAATAGCCGAATTAAATTTCCGATTTTTTTGGACTGACAATTTCATCGGGAAGACATGGATGCGCGCAGACGGCGTGCAAGGCAAGGCATCGATTTGACCGGACGTACTTAGGGCAGGTCAGGCTGCCAGCGTACTTATTTCGGGCAGGTGAGGTACTAGAACTCAAAGTCCTCCTCAGCGTCTCTCTCTCTCTCTGTCTTTATTGAGTGTACTAGCGCGCGTTCAGGCTGGTTATAGTGCATAGTATCATATTGTAATATCATGCATATGATACTTGTCTATGATACTATTACTATAGTGGGTGGTATTATAGAGTAGTATCATAATCTTCTAAATTTATTGTTTTGTAGAATCTCAATACAAAATATGTGTACAAGATCTATTTAGCATTAGCTTTTCTCGTAACGTGCATTATGATACAGTATCCAGCTATGTTACTCTAATCTTATCTCTCCTCATTAATTAGATGCCACATCAGCATTTTTGTGGGCCTAAGATGCATGATACTACCTATGATACTAGCACTATGGCCAGCCTCAGGGACTCAAAGTCAGGGAAATGTTTGAGATGCAAAGTAAGAGAATATTTACCAGTATAATTGGTTGATTAGAAGATTAAGTGGTGAAATCACAACAGATTGGAGCAGTACATGGTGGAAACCGCAAAATATCCTTCCAAATGGTGTTTTTGTGCAACATACGAAGTATGAGGTGGTGGAACTTGAGGCCAGTGACTTTACTTACTCCAAAATGCAACTTTACGTACATGAGCCATCGGATCAAGATCCAACGGACACAGTTGATCCAGAATTTGTAGTCACATTTTAAGTTGCTCGAAAAAAATCGAAAACATTACAGTAAGATATATATCTTTCTTAAGTATTCTGGTAAAGTTTTACTTCATTTGAAAATTGAGTTTAATTTTAAGTTTAAAATTTGGATCAACCATGTGCGTTGGATCTTGATCGAATGACTCACGTACAAGTCGCCAGTGAAGTCACTGGATCTCGTTCCTTGGTGGAATCTGCAATTCCCTCGCCTATATATACTATACAAGTCGAAGACTACGACCCTCTATCCCTATCTCCTTCACATCCTCTAAATTCATATTCCCATTTAGAATCGTTGGGCATGGAGGTTCCCCCTGGTAGCTTTAGAGCTTTTGTCGACGATGCTAAATTGAGAAGACTGCTCACCTGCGGTTTGTGCTCTCAATCCGCACAACCTCCATTTTGGCGGGTTAGTACTTTCTTCACTAGGTTCATCAAGATGTATTTTAATTTGGGCTAACAGTCGTGTTAATTTCCTTGTATTAAGCAGTGCTGTTCGTGCAAGAAGGTTGCATGCGACAGCTGCGCTAGGAACCTGCCCGGTGGCGCGTGCCCGGGATGCCAGGGCGTCTTCCAAGGTGAAAGTCCTCCATCTGAAAGCATGGACTTTTCCCGTGAATGTGTTATGGAAAAGAATGTGGTGAGAAGAACGTTCATCTGCGGTTTGTGCTCTCAAATCGCACGACGTCCACTATACCGGGTTAGTACTTTCTTCACTAGGTTCCACCCAACTGTATTTTTCTTTGGGCCAACAGTCATGTAAATTTCCTTGTATTAAGCAGTGCATTCGCATGGGGGAGGGACATCACATTGCATGCGGAAGCTGCTTAAGAAACCTGCCCAGTCTCGTGTGCCCGAACTGCGACGACATCTACGAAGAGGATGAGGATTTAAGTAGATTTGCCTCCTTGTTTAAGGTGGATTGCAGCAACGATGGTTGCGACATGAGCGGCGACTTGCTCGAATACTTTCAACATGAGGCGACGTGCCCGCATGCGCCAACGAGACGGTAGGTGGTTGATCTTGCCGGTCTCGATGGAGAAGATGATCGCGCTTTGAGGCTAATCTGAGCTCGGTGGAGAAGGACCGGATGGAGTTTCCTTTTCTAGAACTAGAGTTCTTTTTGTACTTTTGGATGTCTTGTCTGTAGTTTCCTTTTACTTGGAGGGTCCTCCTAGCTTGCAGTCTGTAATCCCACCGTCATCATAATATAAAAGCAGTGTCGCGAGGTCCTTCGGGACATTTCTGTGTTCAAAAAATGTATGATTTTAGACATGTCGTCTATTTATGTGTGCGATGTTGTATCATCTATTACCGTGATTAGTTTGAACGTGTCCATGTCCTAGAACAAAACTTCGGCATGATGTACTTGTATGTTTAATTGAATTCGACCAAGTATAATGTGGAACCGGTCATTGCGAGCATATGGAGATTGCGAACCGGTAATTGACAGGTGGTACATGCTCTATCTTAATCTTGTTTATCTAATGGTAATTGCGATTTATGCGGTACTGAAATAATTAGTTTTAGTTATAAACAGGGACTCTTCGGACGGGGGCTCCTTTTCAAACAAGACCGGGGAGATTTATGAAGTGCTAGAAGGGAACAAATTACTACATGAGTGTTTTGCGTGAAATGGTTAAAATTTGTAGTGGCAGATTGCCGCCAATGCAATTTTTTCATGTGGTTGATATGGTAGGATGGACATTTCCAAAATTTCACGAATTATTTCGGTTTGTGACCATATATTAAATTAGTTTTGGGCTCATTTCCATTTAATTTGAAATTTCAACGCGAAGTACACGAAGTACAATTAAAAAAGGGGAAACTATATATACGTGATGTGCACTAAATGTGTGGTACCCCCCAAAAAATGACCAAACATATGCGTTGCATCCAAGTACGTAACACCCATATGGCAAACGAAAGCATTGAGTAGTTGTTTGTGATGTAAGTAATCTACATATATATCAAAATACCAAACATGGCACACCAAAATATTTTTTAGAAGAACTTACCAGATTTTGGCACCATGCATGTTGGAGTTTTTTTTTGACAGAATCCATCTTGGAGTTCGCATGGCTCTCTTCCGAAGTGAGAGGTGAGTTGGTTAATGCTAGAACCATGGCAAACTTCCGAATGTTAGTAATTTATCATGGATTCATCATTTGTGATGAAATACCTAGGAACAATGCCAAACATGACCTACCTATGTTCTTGAGAATATTCCCTTTCACCGATTTTGGCACCATGTGTGTTTTTAAGTACGTTTGCATGCCTTCTTGATTGGTTATTAAAATACCATGTCAAACTGTCGATACATGGAAAATTCCTTTGCTACAATCAAATAAACTTCGGGCTCCTTTTATTCAAAGGAATATGGAGGGCGTAGGAATATGAAAGGTGCATGATTGGAATGTTATGCCAAGTTGAATCCTATAGGAACATGATGTGTCTTTGATTGTGGCAAAGGAACTTTTCCATGAGGTATTAGCTAATGGTTTTTTCCTATAAGATTTGCACTACAAGATTCCTATATGAATAGTTCCTATGAATCAAATGACTTGTATAGGAATTTTTCCCATAAGAACCAAATCCAACATAATTCCTATGACAATCATATGAATCAAAGGAGCACGATTCCCATAGGATTCAAGTAGACATGACATCCCAATTCTATGATTTTCCTTTTCCTATACTTTCCATTTCCTATGAACCAAAGGAGGCCTAACTAGTTGGCCATACTGAAACAATTGCCAAATAAATGCCGTGCATCCTATGGCCCCCGTGAGTTTGACCTAAATTTGAAATCATGGTAAAAGGTGCTTAAAATAGGCAAATAAAAGCATGTAGTCAATTTTTTTTTGGATGTACTACCTAGGGAAAATACCAAACATGCCATAATGCAAACTGTGTTTTAGAGAGTAGCCCTTCAAAAAAGTTGGCATCCACTTGTTGATTTTGCTATCGACATGACAAAATAACTGATCAGATGACCAAGTGGTAAAAATTGCAACAGATTAGACCACCACATGGTGGAAACTGCTAAAAATCATGAAAACTGCGAAGAAAAAGTTAAAGTGGTGGTTTGTGCAGCATATGGAGGATTGAGTAGTAGAAGTTGGATGTGCACTACCGTGTGCCCGTGGTAATGTTCGCCTATTATGATGATGGCAAGAAAAAATGATGTTTTCTCTGCTGAAACTGTCCCGAGCTGATTTGACGAGACAAAATACAGCTACACGGCGTGCAAGGGACGGCTATACAGTACATTAGCTTCTTCTCGGGTCACACGCCTGCACCACAGGTGCAGTAAGTGCAGCAGAGACCAGAGAGAGAAGGAACGCCCGTATTATATTTGATTTCAATTCATATTGTTTTTTTCCTTGCCTCTCCGTCTTCTTCACCGCCATCTTCTCGGTGTTTTCAAGAGTGATTATCAAGTGGAGAGACAATTGCATTGGGAAAGTCTCTCCACTTGATAATCTCTGTTGAAAAACTCGCACGTCTTGTGAAATGTGAAGGCTGCACGCGTGGGGAAGGGAGACGCAAACGCCGCACCGCATCATTAGTAGTATACCTTTCTCTCCTCAGGCACCCCGGCTGGCCGCCCGCCGCAATAGTTCCTTGCATAGCGCTTGCCGTCTCCTCCAAAAACCCCCAGCGCACTTGCATCCGCCATCCACCTAAATCCACCGCCGAGTACCTTTCTGTCCTCACCACCGCCGCTGCGCCTATTCCCCTGTCCAGCAGATCCGCTCCGCTACCTGCTACACACTTCGAGCAGACGACTGCGGCGTTGCGTGTGTCGCCGCCGTGTCAGATGGAGGCGGAGCCGCTCAACTCCCGAAGGCGGGTCGAGCCAGATCGGGAAGAGCCTCCGTCGAGCCTCGACCTCATCAGCCGCCTCCCCGACGAGATGCTGCACATCATCATCTCCCTCCTGCCCATGATATCCGCTGTAAGGACAACATTGCTCTCCAAACGGTGGCGCCACCTCTGGCGCTCCGTCCCACTTAACCTCCTCGTCGGCGACAACGACCTCATCAGCCGCCTACCGGACCAGATTCTCCACATCATCATCTCCCACCTGCCCACTATATCCGCTGTAAGCACAACCTTGGTCTCCAAACGGTGGCGCCACCTCTGGCACTCCGTCCCACTTAACCTCGAGATCGACGACCAACTCGCCAAGCAAAACCACAAACGCATCGCCGCGGTCTCCAGTATCCTCGCCGCTCACCCTGGCCCCGCCAGAAGCGTGTCAATCGACCCCTTCAGAACCACTTGCAAGGTCGACACCACGCTCGACAGCTGGTTCCGGTCCAGCACCCTATCTTGCGTCGAGAACCTCAGATTCGATGCTGGAACTGTGATGCGCTCCTTCCCGCTGTCCGCGTTCCGCTGCGCGCCCACGCTGCGCATTGTCAGCATTTCTACTTGCTATTTGCCCGAGATTCATGCCAACTCCATGCTTCTTTTCCCCCAACTCAAAAGGCTCTTGCTCTATGACGTCTACATCTGTAAGGCGACGAACATCGACCGCCTGTTCACCCGCTGTATTGTGCTCGAGGCACTTCACCTTGAGGGGGTCCACGGGTTCACCCAACTCAACATTCAAATGCCAAATCTTCGTACAATTAGTGTGGCTAGCTATTGGAAACGCAACACCACCGAACTTATTCAGTTAGACACGGTGCAAATTATGGATGCATCTTGCCTCGAGAGATTGGTCATATGCGTTGATGATGTTCCACTACTAATCCAGGTCGCCAACGCACCAAAGTTGATGGTGTTGGGCTTTGCGTCGTACCCTGGCTGCCAACTTGTTATTGGACGCATAAACTTTTTGGTAGAACAGCCTTCTTCTTGTTGAATTAACTCACATTTTTGTTATTTTTTTGACATATGTACCATTGTCCTGTAGAGGATGATGCCCATAAGCTTGGAAAATTCTCTGTGCACAGTGAAGAACTTGGTTCTAAAATCTGACGGCCCTCGTCTGGATCAACTACTTGCATTTCTTAGATGCTTTCCCTGCACGGAGAAGCTATATATCCAGGTAAATTCGTTGTTGTTAACTGTTTACCACTATGAGCAAAAACTGTAGAGTTACATGGAGTTAACCTGTTATTAGCCTAGATCAGTTGAACAATTGTACTAGAAGAACATCCACAATGGAGTTATATTATGTTGGTTCAAAACTAAACTTCTTGTCATACAATGTGTTGTATCTTGTGCATCTGTGAAGTTTCATATAAACACATGATAATATGTGATCTGTGTAAAAAAGAGAAGACATATGTAAATAGTGTGACTTACTATTTACACATCATTTGTTCTTTTTTTGTGTAGATCACATATTATCATATTTTTGGATGAAACTTCACAGAAGCACATGATAGAACACAATGTATGTCCAGACTTTTAGTTTACATTTTTTTTGGAAACTTGGAAGTGTCAAAAGAAAAATGGGGTGCACCCGCAACTAGTTGCGGATTGGAGTTTCCCATGTTGGTAACCTTTCCCCAACTTTACAATGACAATAACAGATGTAAAAAAGTGCATCTATCAAATTGGAACGTGTCAGGGGATTATGTTGTTCCACGGTCCTCAATTAACACATGATTCAACTCACCTGAGATATTCATTAGTTGATAGCTATGAAGTACTTTGTTATTGTACTGACTACTTAATTTGACTTCTTTGCAGTTTTATAGAACCGGCAATAAGGTTCATGTGCTGCATAATGAGCCAGCCTGTCCCATTGAATGCCTTGATCTCCACCTCAAAGAAATTTCGATTTCTGACTACCGAGGAAGGAGAAATGATGTTATTGTCTCCAGGTTCTTTATACAGAACACTAGAATGCTCAAAGTAATGAATTTTGGTGTAAGATATCATCACAAGAAGATCTGGTGGGATACCCAGTTCAAGCAGCTAGACCTGAAGAACACCGCTTATAGAGATGTTGATTTTCAGTTTGGATATTTACCATCCTTAGATAAGTTCAGCTCGGACGGTGTTCTTAGCTGGTTGGTACATGACTTGTCAGTGGCTGATCCCTTTGCTAGAGGGATATATGCAAGAGATGGGCCAATTTCTGCATAGTGTTAGTTTAACTCCCTATATTTTGTACTGGTCTGAACAATATATTTTATCACTCTGTTAATGTAGTTCAGACTTGATGTTATTCTTGTGAACATGGTCTAATATTCTAATGCTTTCGCGATGTATGTACTACTAGTGATATATACAGAAGCTAGCAATTGGTTGACAAAATTTACTAAAAAAAGCCTGTAACGCATGTTCACATTCAGTTCGTCAATGCTAGTGTTCACAGAGGAAAGGTTTATTGTTCACAGAGGCTGACATGTGGGGCCCATGAGCCAGCAGAGTCCTCAACGTTTCAAAGGCGGCAGGGAATCAAAAAAAAATGAAGTAGCCACAAATTAGGGTAAAAAATAACTCCAAGAAAGGAAACTTCTTTTGTAAATAGAGGACGACATGCGGGTCCCATTTTGCACGGGATCGAAAGAAAAAAGGCAAGTGACCAAATATCAGGAGCCAAAAATAATCCACGAAAAGAAACTTTTATTGTACATAGAGGATGACATGTGGGTCCCATTTTGCAATAGCGGTCTCATAGTTTCCAGGCGGCACAGGATCAAAAGAAAAAGGAAGTAGCCAGAAATCAGGGTGTCAAAAAATCCATGAAAAGAAAGATTTCAATTGGGCTGCATCTGGACATCTGGGCCTTCGAACTATCGTGCTGGAAGCCTTTTGACTCGTACAATTTAAGCCCACTCCAAAACAGGAAAGTCCTATGCTTGGCAAAAACAAAAAACAAGGAGATTCAACATATAAGTTTGTTTATGTAAAAACAAAGATTTAATTTATCCCTTTGCAATAGCTCAGAGCGAAATACACTGTTTATTGTCTGCAAAATAATCAAGATATCACATGTTTCTTGTACGGGGAGGCTGACATCGGGACCCATGAGCCAGCAGCGTCGTCAACGTTTTAAAGGCGGCAGGGGATCGAAAGAAAAAATAAACCAAAAATCAGTTGGTAAAAATCCAAGAAAATAAACATTTATCGTTCTAAGAGGATGACATGCGGGACCCTTGAGGCAGCAGCATCCTCAACCTTTGCATAAAGAGGATTTGCAGTACGGGGAGGCTGACATTGGGGACCCATGAGCCAGCAGCGTCGTCAACGTTTTAAAGGCGGCAGGAGATCGAAAGAAAAAATAAGCCAAAAATCAGTTGGTAAACAAAACCAAGAAAAGAAACATTTACCTTTCTGAGGGGATGACATGCGGGACCCATGAGGCAGCAGCATCCTCAACTATTCCAAGGCGGCAGGGGATCAAAAGAAAAAGGAAATAGCCAGAAATTAAGTAGGGTAAAAATAAATCCAACAAAGGAAACTTTTATTGTTCATAGAGGATGACATGTGGGACCGACCTGCCAACAGCGTCCTCATCGTTTCAAAGGGGGCAGGGGATGAAAAGAAAAAGGCAAATAGCCAGAAATTAGGGTCAAAAATAACTCCAAGAAAGGAAACTTTTATTGTTCGTAGAGGATGACATGCGGGACCCATGAGCCAGCTTACTCAACGTTTCAAAGGCGGCATGAGATCGAAAGAAAAAGGCAAGTGACCAAATATCAGGAGCCAAAGATAATCCAAGAAAAGAAACTATATTGTACATAGAGGATGACATGCGGGTCCCATTTAGCAGCAGCTGTATCAACGTTTGAGAGGCGGCAGGCGATCGAAAGAAAAAGGCAAGTGACCAAATATGAGGTGCCAAAAAAATCCAAGAAAAGAAAGTTTTATAGTACATAGAGGATGACATGCGGGTCCCATTTAGCATCAGCGGTATCACCAAAGGAAACTTTTATTGTTCATAGAGGATGACATGTGGGACCGACCTGCCAACAGCGTCCTCATCGTTTCAAAGGGGGCAGGGGATCAAAAGAAAAAGGCAAATATCCAGAAATTAGGGGTAAAAATAACTCCAAGAAAGGAAACTTTTATTGTTCGTAGAGGATGACATGCGGGACCCATGAGCCAGCAGGTTACTCCACGTTTCGAGGCGGCATGAGATCGAAAGAAAAAGGCAAGTGACAAAATATCAGGAGCCAAAGATAATCCAAGAAAAGAAACTTTATTGTTCATAGAGGTGACATGTGGGACCCATGAGCCAGCAGAATCCTCAACGTTTCAAAGGCGGCAGGTGATCAAAAGAAAAAGGCAAGTGACCAAATATCGGGAGCCAAAAAAAACAAGATTTATTGTACATAGAGGATGACATGCGGGTCCCATTTTGCAGCAGCGGTCTCAATGTTTCAAATGCGTCTTGAGATCAAAAGAAAAAGAAAGTAGCTAGAAATTAGGGGCTCAAAAAATCCAAGAAAAGAAAGTTGATGGACATAGAGGATGACATGCGGGTCCCATGAGCCAGCAACTTACTCAACGTTTCCAAGGCGGCAGGGGATCAAAAGAAAAAGGAAATAGCCAAAAATCAGAGGGTGAAATAAATCCAAGAAAATAAACTTTTATAACACATAGAGGATGACATGCGGGTCCCATTTAGCAGCAGGTTCCTCAACGTTTCAAACGTGGCATGAGATCGAAAGAAAAAGGCAAGTGACCAAATATCAAGAGCCAAAAATAATCCAAGAAAAGAAACTTGAATGTACATAGAGGATGACATGCGGGTCCCATTTAGCAGTATCAACGTTTGAGAGGCGGCGATCGAAAGAAAAAGGCAAGTGACCAAATATGAGGTGCCAAAAAATCCAAGAAAAGAAAGTTTTATAGTACATAGAGGATGACATGCGGGTCCCATTTTGTAGCAGCGGTCTCAACGTTTCCAAGGCGGCACAGGACCAAAAGAAAAATGAAGTAGCCAGCAGGGGTTGAAAAAATCCAAGAAAAGAAAGATTTCAATTGGGCTGCATCTGGACATCTGGGCCTTCGAACTATCTTGCTGGGCCTTTTGACTCGTACAATTTCAGCCCACTCCAAAATTTTTCTAAAAAAACAGGAAAGTCCTATGCTTCGCAAAAACAAAAAACAAGGAGATTCAACATATAAGTTTGTTTATGTAAATATAAAGATTTAATTTATCCGTTTGCAATAGCTCAGAGCGAAATACAATGTTTATTGTCTGCAAAATAAGATATCACATGTTTCTTGTACGGGGAGGCTGACATCGGGGACCCATGAGCCACAGCGCGTCAACGTTTCAAAGGCGGCAGGGGATCGAAAATAAAAAAACAAAAATAAGTTGGTAAAAAAATCCAAGAAAAGAAACATTTATCATTCTGAGAGGATGACCCGGGACCCATGAGGCAGCAGCATCCTCAACGTTTATTGTTTATAGAGGCTGACATGTGGGACCCGTGAGCCAGCAGCGTCAACGTTTTAAAGGCGGCAGGAGATCGAAAGAAGAAAAAAAAGCCAAAAATCAGTTGGTAAACAAAATCCAAGAAAAAAACATTAACCTTTCCGAGAGGATGACATGCGGGACCCATGAGGCAGCAGCATCCTCAACGATTCCAAGGCGCCAGGGGATCAAAAGAAAAAAGGAAATAGCCAGAAATTAATTAGGGGTCAAAAATAAATCCACCAAAGGAAACTTTTATTGTTCATAGAGGATGACATGTGGGACCGACCTGCCAACATCGTCCATCGGGGCAGGGGATGAAAAGAAAAAGGCAAATAGCCAGAAATTAGGGGTCAAAAATAACTCCAAGAAAGGAAACTTTTATTGTTCGTAGAGGATGACATGCGGGACCCATGAGCCAGCAGCTTACTCAACGTTTCAAAGGCGGCATGAGATCGAAAGAAAAAGGCAAGTGACCCAATATCAGGAGCCAAAAATAATCCAAGATTTATTGTACATAGAGGATGACATGTGGGTCCAATTTTGCAGCAGCGGTCTCAATGTTTGAAATGCGGCTTGAGATCAAAAGAAAAAGAAAGTAGCTAGTAATTAGGGGGTCAAAAAAATCCAAGAAAAGAAAGTTGATGGACATAGAGGATGACATGCGGCTCCCTTGAGCCAGCAGCTTACTCAACGTTTCAAAGGGGGCAGGGATCAAAAGAAAAAGGCAAGCCAAAAATCAGAGGGTGAAAAAAATCCAACAAAGGAAAGTTTTATAGCACATAGAGGATGACATGCGGGTCCCATGAGCCAGCAGGTTCCTCAACGTTTCAAACGTGGCATGAGATCGAAAGAAAAAGGCAAGTGACCAAATATCGAGCCAAAAATAATCCAAGATTTATTGTACATAGAGGATGACATGTGGGTCCCATTTTGCAGCAGCGGTCTCAATGTTTGAAATGCGGCTTGAGATCAAAAGAAAAAGAAAGTAGCTAGTAATTAGGGGGTCAAAAAATCCAAGAAAAGAAAGTTGATGGACATAGAGGATGACATGCGGGTCCCTTGAGCCCACTTACTCAACGTTTCAAAGGGGGCAGGGATCAAAAGAAAAAGGCAAGCCAAAAATCAGAGGGTGAAAAAACATCCAACAAAGGAAACTTTTATAGCACATAGAGGATGACATGCGGGTCCCATGAGCCAGCAGGTTCCTCAACGTTTCAAACGTGGCATGAGATCGAAAGAAAAGGCAAGTGACCAAATATCAGGAGCCAAAAATAATCCAAGATTTATTGTACATAGAGGATGACATGTGGGTCCCATTTTGCAGCAGCGGTCTCAATGTTTGAAATGCGGCTTGAGATCAAAAGAAAAAGAAAGTAGCTAGTAATTAGGGGGTCAAAAAAATCCAAGAAAAGAAAGTTGATGGACATAGAGGATGACATGCGGGTCCCTTGAGCCAGCAGCTTACTCAACGTTTCAAAGGGGGCATGGGATCAAAAGAAAAAGGCAAGCCAAAAATCAGAGGGTGAAAAAAATCCAACAAAGGAAAGTTTTATAGCACATGGAGGATGATATGCGGGTCCCATGAGCCACAAGTTCCTCAACGTTTCAAACGTGCATGATATCGAAAGAAAAGGCAAGTGACCAAATATCAGAGCCAAAAATAATCTAAAAGAAAGTTTTATAGTACATAGAGGATGACATGCGGGTCCCATTTAGCAGCAGCGGTATCACCGTTTGAGAGGCGGCAGGGGATCGAAAAAAGGCAAGTGACCAAATATGAGGTGCCAAAAAACTCCAAGAAAAGAAAGTTGATTGCTCATAGAGGATGACATGCGGGTCCCATTTAGCTGCAGCGGTCTCAACGTTTCCAAGGCGGCAAGGGATCAAAAGAAAAAGGAAGTAGCCAGAAATCAGGGGGTCAAAAAATCCAAGAAAAGAAAGAAATTTGGTTCATAGAGGATGACAAGCGGGACCCATGATCCTGCATCGTAAACGGCTCGATCGGAGAGCGTTGAACGAGATGGCGCGATCGAGAAAAAAACAATGCTAGAGAGGCTGCCATCTGGGCCCTACATCCCTGGGCGGTGCGGATTTGCGTTGACTCGGCCGGCGAACCCGAGAATTCGCGATGCACCACGTCCCGGGCCACCATATGCGACGTTTTGGCCGCTTTCGTCGGGCTAGGTGGCCTCAAAAACGAGAAAAAAATGTTTTGACATGCACCACGGAGGGACCAAAAATTGTCGGCCATGGTGCACCAGCAACCACGGCGCGACTTCAACTTCGTCGGCCATGGCAACTTTTCTTGTAGTGATAGCTAATAAACGAGAGGCGATGAGACCTCCACAAATTCCGCCCTTCTCACGGTTAGTGGCAAGTCTAGAAGCTATCAAAGCACCCAAATTATAGGTCTTATTACCTTGCAATGCAGCAGCTAGAAAAGCTAAATCCTGGATAGATAATTTACTTCCATTCTTTCTAGCTAGAACGCACTTGGTGATGAAATAAGCAAAGTAGCGAATAGCTGGGAGTTGAATGCTACTGATTTTACCACCATCCTCTGAGAAGCTTCTTCCATGACAAATCATCTTGAAGAGGTCCAAGAACTCTTGCGGCGATCCCCTTATCTTCTCGCATGATCCCCATTGCGGCACTCTAATTGCTGCACAAAAATCATTGAATGGCAAGTTGACAGTTTTATTATAAATTTTGTACCGAACCATGGGGTTAGATCGTGACCAATTGAATTCAAAATCCTGCACTACAGACATAGTCAATTTTGCATATTGGCATGGTTCACCAACAACAAAATCATCCAACCCTGCACGAGAGATTAGACTTTGAACATCTTGCAAGATTCCTGCACTTCTCATAAAATCCACGCACGGGTAGTAAGCGGGGTATACTCCTTCTTCGCGGTGAACTCTCATAACCTGTTGCACCTCCAATTCTTGTTGGTTGAGTTGGTGCCTACTCCCTTCCATTTTCTGAAATTTTTCAACAAACAATATAAAATTTGATTTGGTGACATATAATTGAGGGAAACTACCATAGGAACTTGCTAGAGTACTAATCATGCATCAAAACTAGTTTCTACCACTTAGAACAAGCATGCAAGCTCACTAAACATGTTACCTACAGCAGCAAAATATTCAAGATATACTCCACCAAACAAAATTCTACTTGGATAATTGAAGGAGTCACATACCGGAGAGCAAATGTGCCAAATTTTAGACAGAAATCTGGGCTGAGCAAAGAGATCGAGAAATCTGGAGCTCTTGAGCAAAAACACGAGTGAGAGGAACCTGGTGCGAGTTTTTTCGGGAGAGAGAAGAGAGTGGGAGGAAGAGATGATGAAGTGGGGCAAAGGGGGACACACACCAGGGTGGCGCGCCCCCCTTGCTGGCCGCGCCGGCCTGTGGGGTGCCACCCTGGGGTGCCCCACTGGTCATCCCCAGGTGCTCCCAGGTGCCTCGTCGAAAAATAGGACCAATGGTATAATTTTTGTGAATTTTTGAAAACTTTGAAAAATGCACATTTCTGGGTATTAAGTTTATTATTACTGGCCAGGAAATTTTTTGAAATCTCTAATTGACTAAGGAACTTTACAAAACAAAAGTGCTACAGCAAGTAGAACAAGTGGAGGAAGAAAGAGATGTTGTTTAGTTCTTCTATGCATATAAAATGAATTTGTTAACAAGGTTGATCAAGTCTTGCCACCAAATAAATTTTACATAACATAAGAAGAATTAAACCTCAAATCAATCATGTTACCTTGTATTGTATTGATATGGATCCAATCACAAGAGTTTGATATTCTTCTTTAGGCTCATATATAGGACAATCAATGGTTCCCACTTTGATAGTTCTCACATTAGAAATTGTATTAACTCCACATGCTTTCTCAATCCTCTTGGGAAAATAAACGGTATGCTCCTTGTCATCAACATTGAAAGTAACTTTTCCTTTATTGCAATCAATAACAGCCCCTGCGGTGTTAAGAAAAGGTCTCCCAAGAATAATAGACATATTATCATCTTCAGGCATTTCCAACACAACAAAATCAGTTAATATCAAGCAGTTATTAGTAACTTGAACAGGAACATCCTCACATATACCAACAGGAATAGCAGTAGATTTATCAGCCATTTGCAAAGATATATCAGTCGGTATCAACTTATCTAAATAAAGTCTCTTATAAAGAGAGAAAGGCATAACACTAACACCCGCTCCCAAATCACATAGAGCAGTTCTAACATAATTATTCTTAATAGAACAAGGAATAGTCGGTATACCTGGGTCGCCAAGCTTCTTTGGAACCTTACCATTAAAAGAGTAATTAGCAAGCATAGTGGAAATCTCCTCATTAGGAATTTTCCTTTTGTTAGACACAATATCTTTCATATACTTTGAATAAGGAGGCAATTTAATAGCATCAGTCAAAGGTATTTGCAGGAATAAAGGTTTCATCCAATCACAAAATTTATTATAATGTTCTTCTTCCTTTGATTTTAGTTTCTTAGCAGGAAAAGGCATTTGCTTTTGAACCCAAGGTTCTCTTTCATTACCATGTTTCTCAGCAATAAAATCTTCTTTACTATACTTTTTATTTTTAACATGCTTTTCAGGTTCTTTTTCAATCTCTTCTTTATCAGAAGCATCATTCTTATCATTATCTTTATCATGTTCATTACCACTTTCAGTTTCAGCATCAGAAATAGAAATACTATTAGGATCATTAACAGGTTCAGAGGATTCTACAACAGTTTTATGTTTCTTCTTCTTTTTCTTAGATGGAGCACTAGTTTCAGTTCGTTGAGAATCTTGTTCAACTCTTTTGGGATGCCCTTCAGGATATAGAGGATCCTGGGTAGAAACACCGCCTCTAGTTGTTACTTCATAAGCATGTTTTTCTTTAGAATTATTTTTTAACAAGTCATTTTGCACTTTAGTGAGTTGATCAATTTGAGTTTGAACCATATGAAAGTGTTTAACAAGCATCTTAACATCATTGGAGGTTCTCTCCACAATACCATGCAATTCACTAATAGCTTGAGAATTTTCCATTAAATGATTCTCTATTCTCATATTAAAATTTTCTTGCTTAACAATATAATTATCAAACTCATCTAAGCATTGCGCAGGAGGTTTTGAATACGGAATATCTTCCCTAGTAAAGCGCTGAAGGGAGTTTACCTCAATCATGGATGAAGGGGGAATTATCTCACATATATCTTCTATGGGAGGTAGATTCTTCACATCTTCAGATTTAATACCTTTCTCCTTGAGAGACTTCTTGGCTTCCCTCATATCTTCATCATTCAATTTAATTAAACCCCTCTTCTTCAATATTGGCGTTGGAATTGGTTCAGGCGTAGTCCAATCATCATGATTCCGGCCTATTTTAGCCAATAATTCTTCAGCTTCGTCTGGAGTTCTTTTCCTGAAAACACAACCAGCACAACTATCCAAATATGCCCTAGACTCAATGGTTAGTCCACTATAAAATATATCAAGTAGATCATTCTTTTCTAAATCATGTCCAGGTCGAGCTCTGATAAGAGAACAAAATCTTGCCCAAGCCTCAGGCAATTTCTCTTCATCTCCCTGGTCAAATCTATAAATTTTCTGTAAAGCAACATGTTGAGCACTAGCAGGAAAGTATTTTCGAAAGAAAACATCACGCAAATCAGTTGGACTTCTAATAGAACCAGGAGGCAAATTATTATACCAAGTTTTAGCATCATCCTTTAATGAGAAAGGAAAAAATTTAGCGACAAAATAAGTACGCATCTTGACATCATCAGAAAACAAGCTACTCATAGAAGAAAGTTCAATCATGTGTTCTACAGCACTTTCTTTTTCAGTACCACAAAAGGGTGCTTTCTCTACAATAGCTATATGAGATAGATCAAGAGAAAAATCATAATCTTTATCCTTAATGCATATAGGAGATGTGGCAAATTTAGGATCAGGAGATAACTTATGTCTAACAGTATATTGTGTGAGAAACTTTTTAATTTTGCTTGCATCAGCAGTAGCATTGCATCTAGTAATAAAATCATCATTAAGCTCCACATAATCTTCATCAGGATCATCACTAGAATAATCAAGTTCAGGTGAATTAACAGGTGTAGTAGCATTAGGAGTTTCAGTATTTTCAATTTGTCTAGACCTAGCAATTGTAGCATCTAGAAAGGATCCCAATGAACCACTATCATCAAGCACAACAGAAACATTATCAATATTATGAGAGTTTTCAGATTCAGCAGAAGTACCAGCAAGTGAAGCTTGTGGTGGTGAAACAAGTCGACTTATCACAGATGGTGAATCAAGAGTAGCAGAGGTACTCAGAGTTGTACCTTTTCTTGTAGTGGATGGTAATATGGCGACTTTAGGATCGCGAGGTTTACCCATGATGGAGAATTTGCAGCGAACAATATCAATCCAAGTGAACTTCCAAATAAAGCTATGCTCCCCGGCAACGCCAGAAAACAGTCTTGATAACCCACAAGTATAGGGGATCGAGCAGTCTTCGGGTAGTAAAACCCAATTTATTGATTCGACACAAGGGGAGACAAAGAATACTTGAAAGCCTGAACAATGAAGCTATGTTGATGTGAACTTCATTAAAAAATAATAATTTCAACAATGCTTATAGGAATAATTTTGGTAATAACAACTATAGGCCATATCCTTCTAATAGTGGTAGTGGTTATGGTAATTCTTATGGTAGATCTGTTTTGCCTAGTGAGGAAAAGATGCTGGAAATTGAAAGAGCTACTAAGAGCTATATGCAATCACAATATGAGCAAAATCAATTGTTTACTAAAACTATGAATGAACAATCTGCCTTGTTGAAAAATATAGGGAATCAACTTGAAAATTGAATGCGTTGTGGGTACAGGCAAGTTTTCCCTCAGTAAGAAACCAAGGTTTATCGAACTAGTAGGAGCCAAGAAGCACGTTGAAGGTTGATGGCGGCGAAGTGTAGTACGGCGCAACAGGGATTCGGCGCCAACGTGGAACCTGCACAACACAATCAAAGTACTTTGCCCCAACGTAATGTGAGGTTGTCAATCTCACCGGCTTGTAACAAAGGATTAACCGTATAGTGTGGAAGATGATGTTTGCGAAGAACAAAGAACAAGTATTGCAGTAGATTATATTTCAGATGTAAAGAATGGACCGGGGTCCACAGTTCACTAGCGGTGTCTCTCCCATAAGATAAATAGCATGTTGGGTGAACGAATTACAGTTGGGCAATTGACAAATAAAGAAGGCATAACAATGCACATACATATATCATGATGAGTACTATGAGATTTAATCAGGGCATTACGACAAAGTACATAGACCGCTATCCAGCATGCATCTATGCCTAAATAGTCCACTTTCAGGTTATCATCCGAACCCCTTCCAGTATTAAGTTGTAAACAACAGACAATTGCATTAAGTATGGTGCGTAATGTAATCAACACAAATATCCTTAGACAAAGCATCGATGTTTTATCCCTAGTAGCAACAGCACATCCACAACCTTAGAACTTTCTGTCACTGTCCCAGATAATGGAGGCATGAACCCACTATCGAGCATAAATACTCCCTCTTGGAGTTACAAGTATCAACTTGGCCAGAGCCTCTACTAGCAACGGAGAGCATGCAAGAACATAAACAACATATATGATAGATTGATAATCAACTTGACATAGTATTCAATATTCATCGGATCCCAACAAACACAACATGTAGCATTACAAATAGATGATCTTGATCATGATAGGCAGCTCACAAGATCTAACATGATAGCACAATGAGGAGAAGACAACCATCTAGCTACTGCTATGGACCCATAGTCCAGGGGTGAACTACTCACACATCGATCCGGAGGCGATCATGGCGATGAAGAGCCCTCCGGGAGATGATTCCCCTCTCCGGCAGGGTGCCGGAGGCGATCTCCTGAATCCCCGAGATGGGATTGGCGGCGCGTCTCTGGAAGGTTTTCCGTATCGTGGCTCTCGGGAGAGGGTTTCGCGACGAAGGCTTTAAGTAGGCGGAAGGGCGGAGTCGGAGGAGTCACGGGGGCCCCACACGCTAGGGCCACGCGGGCCCCTTAGGCCGCGCCGCCCTAGTGTGGCGGCGCCCGTTCGTTTCTCCCTCGGTTTTAAAGCTTCGTGGAAAAATAAGCCCCGGGCGTTGATTTCGTCCAATTCGAGAATATTTCCTTACTAGGATTTCTAAAACCAAAAACAGCAGAAAACAGAACTGGCTCTTCGGCATCTCGTCAATAGGTTAGTGCCGGAAAATGCATAATAATGACATATAATGTGTATAAAACATGTGAGTATCATCATAAAAGTAGCATGGAACATAAGAAATTATAGATACGTTTGAGACGTATCAAGCATCCCCAAGCTTAGTTCCTACTCGCCCTCGAGTAGGTAAACGATAACAAAGATAATTTCTGAAGTGACATGCTATCATAATCTTGATCAATACTATTGTAAAGCATATGAGATGAATGCAGCGATTCGAAGCAATGATGAAGACAATGAGTAAACAACTGAATCATATAGCAAAGACTTTTCATGAATAATACTTTCAAGACAAGCATCAATAAGACTTGCATAACAGTTAACTCATAAGCAATAAATTCTTAGTAGAAAGCTTTGAAACAACACAAAGGAAGATATAAGTTTCAGCGGTTGCTTTCAACTTCAACATGTATATCTCATGGATAATTGTCAACACAAAGTAATATAACAAGTGCAATAGGTAAACATGTAAGAATCAATACACACAGTTTACACAAGTGTTTGCTTCTAAGATAGAAAGAAGTAGGTAAACTGACTCAACAATAAAGTAGAAGAATGGCCCTTCGCAGAGGGAAGCATGGATTACTATTTTTGTGCTAGAGCTTTTCATTTTGAAAACATAGAAACAATTTTGTCAATGGTAGTAATAAATCATATGTGTTATGTATAAGACATCCTATAAGTTGCAAGCCTCATGCATAGAATACTAATAGTGCCCGCACCTTGTCCTAATTAGCTTGGATTAACACGGATTATCATTGCATAGCATATGTTTCAACCAAGTGTCGCAAAGGGGTACCTCTATGCCGCCAGAGGTCTAAGGAGAAAGTTCGCATTGGATTTCTCGCTTTTGATTATTCTCAACTTAGACATCCATACCGGGACAACATAGACAACAGATAATGGACTCCTCTTTAATGCTTAAGCATTCAACAACAGATAATATTCTCATAAGAGATTGAGGATTTGTGTCCAAACTGAAACTTCCACCATGATTCATGGTTTTAGTTAGCGGCCCAATGTTCTTCTCTAACAATATGCATACTCAAACCATTTGATCATGAAAATCACCCTTACTTCAGACAAGACGAACATGCATAGCAACTCACATGATATTCAACAAAGGTAAAAGTTGATGGCGTCCCCAGAAACATGGTTACCGCTCAACAAGCAACTTATTAAGAAATAAGACACATAAGTACATATTCTTCACCACAATAGTTTTTAAGGCTATTTTCCCATGAGCTATGTATTGTAAAGGCAAAGAATAGAAGTTTAAAGGTAGCACTCAAGTAATGTAATTTGGAATGGCAGAGAAATACCATGTGGTAGGTAGGTATGGTGGACACAAATGGCATAGTTTTTGGCTCAAGGATTTGGATGCACGAGAAGAATCCCTCTCAATACAAGGCTAGGCTAGCAAGGTTGTTTGAAGCAAACTCAAGTATAAAATGGTACAGCAAGACTCACATATAAACATATTGTAAGTATTATAAGACTTTACATCGTCTCCTTGTTGTTCAAACACCTCAACCAGAAAATATCTAGACTTAGAGAGACCAATCATGCAAACCAAATTTTAACAAGCTCTATGTAGTTATTCATTAATAGGTGCAAGGTACATGATGCAAGAGCTTAAACATGATCTATATGAGCACAACAATTGCCAAGTATCAAATTATTCAAGACATTATACCAATTACCACATGCAGCATTTTCCGTTTCCAACCATATATCAATGAACGAGGTAGTTCAACCTTCGCAATGAACATTAAGAATAAAGCTAAGAACACATGTGTTCATATGCAACAGCGGAGCGTGTCTCTATCCCATATAAAGAATGCTAGGATCCGATTTTATTCAAACAAAAACAAAAATAAACACAAACAGACGCTCCAAGTAAAGCGCATAAGATGTGACTGAATAAAAATATAGTTTCACTAGAGGTGACCTGATAAGTTGTCGATGAAGAAGGGGATGCCTTGGGCATCCCCAAGCTTAGCTTATTGGGTCTTCTTAAAATATGCAGGGATGAACCACGGGGCATCCCCAAGCTTAGACTTTTCACTCTTCTTGATCATATTGTATCATCCTCCTCTCTTGACCCTTGAAAACTTCCTCCACACCAAACTTGAAACAAACTCATTAGAGGGTTAGTGCATAATTCATATATTCAGAGGTGACATAATCATTCTTAACACTTCTGGATATTGCACAAAGCTACTGAAAGTTAATGGAACAAAGAAATCCATCAAACATAGCAAAACAGGCAATGCGAAATAAAAGGCAGAATCTGTCAAAACAGAACAGTCCGTAAAGACGAATTTTCCAGGGGAACTTAACTTGCTCAGATGAAAATGCTCAAATTTAATGAAAGTTGCGTACATATCTGAGGATCATGCACGTAAATTGGCAGATTTTTCTGAGTTACCTACAGAGAATCCTGCCCAAATTCGTGACAGCAAGAAATCTGTTTCTGCGCAGTAATCCAAATCTAGTATTGACTTTACTATCAAAGACTTTACTTGGCGCAACAATGCAATACAATAAAGATAAGGAGAGGTTGCTACAGTAGTAACAACTTCCAAGACTCAAATATAAAACAAATGTACTGTAGTAAAATAATGGGTTGTCTCCCATAAGCGCTTTTCTTTAACGCCTTTCAGCTAGGCGCAGAAAGTGTGAATCAAGTATTATCAAGAGATGAAGCATCGACATCATAATTTGTTCTAATAATAGAATCATAAGGTAACTTCATTTTCTTTCTAGGGAAGTGTTCCATACCTTTCTTGAGAGGAAATTGATATTTAATATTACCTTCCTTCATATCAATAGTAGCACCAACGGTTCGAAGAAAAGGTCTTCCCAATATAATGGTACAAGATGCATTGCATTCAATATCCAAGACAACAAAATCAACGGGGACAAGGTTATTGTTAACCATAATACGAACATTATCAATCCTCCCCAAAGGTTTCTTTATAGCATTATCAGCAAGATTAACATCCAAATAACAATTTTTCAATGGTGGCAAGTCAAGCATATCATAGATTTTCTTAGGCATAACAGAAATACTTGCACCAAGATCACATAAAGCATTACAATCAAAATCATTGACCCTCATCTTAATGATGGGCTCCCAACCATCTTCTAACTTCCTAGGAATAGAAGTTTCAAGTTTTAGTTTCTCTTCTCTAGCTTTTATGAGAGCATTTGTAATATGTTTTGTAAAGGCCAAATTTATAGCACTAGCATTAGGACTTCTAGAAAGTTTTTGTAAGAACTTTATAACTTCAGAGATGTGACAATCATCAAAATCTAAACCATTATGATCTACAGCAATGGGATCATTGTCCCTAATGTTTTGAAAAATTTCAGCAGTTTTATCACAAGCAGTTTCAGCAGTTTTAGCAGTTTCAGGCAATTTTGCACGCTTTGCACTAGGAGTAGAAATATTGCCAACACCAATTATTTTACCATTTATAGTAGGAGGTTTAGCAACATGTGAATCATTATCATTACTAGTGGTGGTAATAGTCCAAACTTTAGCTACATTATTCTCTTTAGCAAGTTTTTCTTTTCTTCTCTTTCCCACCTAGCATGCAATTCAGCCATCAATCTTATATTCTCATTAATTCTAACTTGGATGGCATTTGCTGTAGTAACAATCTTATTATCAATATCCTTATTAGGCATAACTTTCAATTTTAAAAGATCAACATCAGAGGCAAGTCTATCAACCTTAGAAGCAAGAATATCAATTTTATCAAGCTTTTCCTCAATAGATTTGTTAAAAGCAGTTTGTGTACTAATAAATTCTTTAAGCATGGCTTCAAGACCAGGGGTACACTCCTATTATTTTTGTAAGAATTCCCATAAGAATTACCATAACCATTACTATTAGCAGAAGGATATGGCCTATAGTTGTTACCAGAATTATTCCTATAAGCATTGTTGTTGAAATTATTATTTTTAATGAAGTTTACATCAACATTCTCTTCTTGAGCAACCAATGAAGCTAAAGGAACATTATTAGGATCAACATTGGATCTACCATTCACAAGCATAGACATAATCACATCAATCTTATCACTCAAGGAAGAGGTTTCTTCAACAGAATTTACCTTCTTACCTTGTGGAGCCCTTTCAGTGTGCCATTCGGAGTAATTGATCATCATATCATCAAGAAGCTTTGTCGCCGCCCCCAAGGTGATGGACATAAAGGTACCTCCAGCAGCTGAATCCAATAGGTTCCGCGAAGAAAAATTTAATCCTGCATAGAAGGTTTGGATGATCATCCAAGTAGTTAGTCCATGGGTTGGGCAATTCTTTACCAAAGATTTCATTCTCTCCCATGCTTGAGCAACATGTTCATTATCCAATTGCTTAAAATTCATTATGCTACTTCTCAAAGATATAATTTTAGCGGGAGGATAATATCTACCAATAAAAGCATCCTTACATTTAGTCCATGAATCAATACTATTCTTAGGCAAAGATAGCAACCAATCTTTAGCTCTTCCTCTTAAAGAGAAAGGAAACAATTTTAATTTTATAATATCACCATCTACATCCTTATACTTTTGCATTTCACAAAGTTCAACAAAATTATTAAGATGGGCAGCAGCATCATCAGAACTAACACCAGAAAATTGCTCTCTCATAACAAGATTTAGTAAAGCAGGTTTAATTTCAAAGAATTCTGATGTAGTAGCAGGTGGAGCAATAGGTGTGCATAAGAAATCGTTATTATTAGTGTTTGTGAAGTCACACAACTTAGTATTTTCAGGAGTATTCATTTTAACAGTAGTAAATAAAGCAAACTAGATAAAGTAAATGCAAGTAGCTAATTTTTTTGTATTTTAATATAGAGAACAAGACAGTAAATAAAGTAAAACTAGCAACTAAATTTTTTTGTGTTTTGTTTTAGTGCAGCAAACAAAGTAGTAAATAAAATAAAGCAAGACAAAAACAAAGTAAAGAGATTGGAAGTGGAGACTCCCCTTGCAGCGTGTCTTGATCTCCCGGCAACGGCGCCAAAAGAGCTTGATGCGTGCGGTTAACACACGTCCGTTGGGAACCCCAAGAGGAAGGTGTGATGCGTACGATAGCAAGTTTTCCCTCGTAAGAAACCAAGGTTTATCGACCAGTAGGAGCCAAGAAGCACGTTGAAGGTTGATGGCGGCGAAGTATAGTGCGGCGCAACACCAGGGATTCCGGCGCCAACGTGGAACCTGCACAACACAATCAAAGTACTTTGCCCCAACGTAACAGTGAGGTTGTCAATCTCACCGGCTTGCTGTAACAAAGGATTAACCGTATAGTGTGGAAGATGATGTTTGCGAAGAACAGTAAAGAACAAGTATTGTAGATTGTATTTCAGATGTAAAGAATGGACCGGGGTCCACAGTTCACTAGAGGTGTCTCTCCCATAAGATAAATAGCATGTTGGGTGAACAATTACAGTTGGGCAATTGACAAATAAAGAAGGCATAACAATGCACTTACATATATCATGATGAGTACTATGAGATTTAATCAGGGCATTATGACAAAGTACATAGACCGCTATCCAGCATGCATCTATGCCTAAATAGTCCACTTTCAGGTTATCATCCGAACCCCTTCCAGTATTAAGTTGTAAACAACAGACAATTGCATTAAGTATGGTGCGTAATGTAATCAACACAAATATCCTTAGACAAAGCATCGATGTTTTATCCCTAGTAGCAACAGCACATCCACAACCTTAGAACTTTCTGTCACTGTCCCAGATTTAATGGAGGCATGAACCCACTATCGAGCATAAATACTCCCTCTTGGAGTTACAAGTATCAACTTGTCCAGAGCCTCTACTAGCAACGGAGAGCATGCAAGAACATAAACAACATATATGATAGATTGATAATCAACTTGACATAGTATTCAATATTCATCGGATCCCAACAAACACAACATGTAGCATTACAAATAGATGATCTTGATCATGATAGGCAGCTCACAAGATCTAACATGATAGCACAATGAGGAGAAGACAACCATCTAGCTACTGCTATGGACCCAGTCCAGGGGTGAACTACTCACACATCGATCCGGAGGCGATCATGGCGACGAAGAGCCTCCGGGAGATGATTCCCCTCTCCGGCAGGGTGCCGGAGGCGATCTCCTGAATCCCCGAGATGGGATTGGCGGCGGCGGCGTCTCTGGAAGGTTTTCCGTATCGTGGCTCTCGGTACAGAGGGTTTCGCGACGAAGGCTTTAAGTAGGCGGAAGGGCGGAGTCGGAGGAGTCACGGGGCCCCACACGCTAGGGGCGCGGGCCCCCTAGGCCGCGCCCCTAGTGTGGCGGCGCCCCGTGGCCCACTTCGTTTCTCCCTCGGTCTTCTGGAAGCTTCGTGGAAAAATAAGCCCTGGGCGTTGATTTCGTCCAATTCGAGAATATTTCCTTACTAGGATTTCTGAAACCAAAAACAGAAAACAACAACGGCTCTTCGGCATCTCGTCAATAGGTTAGTGCCGGAAAATGCATAATAATGACATATGATGTGTATAAAACATGTGAGTATCATCATAAAAGTAGCATGGAACATAAGAAATTATAGATACGTTTGAGACGTATCAGGAATCAACTTGAGAATTTGAATATGGAAATTTCTGGTTTGCAAACTAAGCTTTCAAATGCTGAAAACCGAATTTCATACATGTCTGAGTCACAAGCTTCTTTAATTAATAAAATGGCTGCTAAACCTGAGGATAATGATAACAAAATTCTTGCTACAACAAATGCTATCCAAGTTCGAATTAATGACAATATTAGAATGATGGCTGAATTGCATGCTAGGTGGGAAAGAGAAGAAAAACTTGCTAAAGAGAATAATATAGCTAGAGTTTGGACTATTACCACCACTAGTAATGTTGATGCTTCACATGTTGCTAAACCTCCTACTATCAATGGTAAAATAATTGGTGTTGGCAATGTTTCTACTTCTACTACAAAGCGTGCAAAATTGCCTGAAACTGCTGAAACTGTTTGTGATAAAAGTGCTGAAATTTTTCAAAGTGTTGGGGACAATGGTCCCATTGCTTTAGATCATAATGGTTTTGATTTTGATAATTGTCATATTTCTGAAGTTATTAAGTTCTTACAAAAACTTGCTAGAAGTCCTAATGCTAGTGCTATAAACTTGGCCTTTACAAAACATATTACAAATGCTCTCATTAAAGCTAGGGAAGAGGAATTAAAACTTGAAGCTTCTATCCCTAGGAAGTTGGAAGATGGTTGGGAGTCCATCATTAAGATGAAGGTCAATGATTTTGATTGTAATGCTATATGTGATCTTGGTGCAAGTATTTCTGTTATGCCGAAGAAACTTTATGATATGCTTGACTTGCCACCTTTGAAATGTTGTTATTTGGATGTTAATCTTGCTGATAATTCTATAAAGAAACCTTTGGGGAGAATTGACAATGTTCACATTACGGTTAACAATAACCTTGTCCCCGTTGATTTTATTGTTTTGGATATTGAATGCAATGCATCTTGTCCTATTGTTTTGGGAAGACCCTTTCTTCGAACCGTTGGTGCTATTATTGATATGAAAGAAGGAAATATTAAATATCAATTCCCTCTTAAGAAAGGTATGGAACACTTCCCTAGAAAGAGAATGAAGATGCCTTTTGATTCTATTATTAGAACAAATTATGATGTTGATGCTTCTTCTCTTGATGTTACTTGATTTTCACTTTCTGCGCCTAGCTGAAAGGGGTTAAAGAAAAGCGCTTATGGGAGACAACCCATTATTTTATTTCTGCAATTTTTGTTTTATATTTTAGTAAAGGTGCTTGTTACTACTGTAGCAATACCTTTGTATCTTTATTTTCTTGCATTGTTGTGCCAAGTAAAGTCTTTGATAGAAAGTTGATACTAGATTTGGATTTCTGCGCAACAGATTTTTAGCTGTCACAAATTTGAGCTTTTCTCTCTGTAGAAAAATCTAAAAATTCTGAAAAAATTCATGTGTAATCCTCAGATATGTACGCAACTTTCATTCAACTGGAGCTTTTCCATCTGAGCATGTTAAGTGCCTCGAAAAATTTCGTCTTTACGGACTGTTCTGTTTTTGACAGATTCTGTCTTTTATTTCGCATTGCCTCTTTTACTGTGTTTGAGTGGATTTCTTTGCTCCATTAAATTTAAGTAGTCTTGGGTAATGTCCAGAAGTGTTGGGAATGATTGTGTCCTTGCTGAACATGTGAATTTTTGATTATGCACTAACCCTCTAATGAGATTGCTTTGAGTTTGGTGTGAAGGAATTTTTCAAGGATCAAGAGAGGAGGATGATATAATATGATCAAGAAGAGTGAAAAGTCTAAGCTTGGGGATGCCCCCGTGGTTCATCCCTGCATATTTCAAGAAGACTCAAGCATCTAAGCTTGGGAATGCCCAAGGCATCCCCGTCTTCATCAAACTTATCAGGTCACCTCTAGTGAAACTATATTTTAATTCTGTCACATCTTATGTGCTTTACTTGGAGCGTTCGTGTGCTTTTATTCTCGTTTGTTATTTTAATTTTTCTAAATAAATCGGATCCCAACATGCTTGTGTGGGAGAGAGACACGCTCCGCTTTTTCATTTGAACACTTGTGTTCTTCGTTTTATTTTTCATGTTCATGGCGAAAGCTGAAAGCCGCAACACTTATTGTTATTTGGTTAGAAACAGAAAATGCTTCATGTGGTAATTGGCATATTGTCTTGAATAATTTGATACTTGGCAATTGTTTTGAGCTCTCAAGTAGATCATGTTTAAGCTCTTGCATCATGTAGTTTAAACCTATTAGTGGAGAACTACCGTAGAGCTTGTTGAAATTTGGTTTGCATGATTGGTCTCTCTAAGGTCTAGATATTTTCTGGTAAAAGTGTTTGAGCAAAAAGGAAGACAGTGTAGAGTCTTATAATGCTTGCAATATGTTCTTATGTAAGTTTTGCTGTACCGGTTTATACTTGTGTTTGCTTCAAACAACCTTGCTAGCAAAAGCCTTGTACTGAGAGGGAATGCTTCTCGTGCATCCAAAACCTTGAGCCAAAACCTATGCCATTTGTGTCCACCATAACTACCTACTATGTGCTATTTTTATGCCATTCCAAGTAAATACTTCATGTGCTACCTTTAAACAATTCAAAACTTTATTACTCCTTATTTGTGTCAATGTTTTATAGCTCATGAGGAAGTATGTGGTGTTTCATCTTTCAATCTTGTTGCAGACTTTCACCAATGGACTAGTGGCATATACATCCGCTTATCCAATAATTTTGCAAAAAGAGCTGGCAACGGGGTGCCCAGCCCCAATTAATTAACTTTTATTAATAATTCTCTTCACATGTTTTGCCCTGATTTATCAGTAGGCAACTTAATTTTGCAATAGACACTCCTCCATGGTATGTGAAATGTTGGAAGGCACCCGAGGATTCGGTTAGCCATGGCTTGTGAAAGCAAAAGGTTGGGAGGAGTGTCATCTATAAATAAAACTAAAATACATGTGTAAACAAAAGAAAAGAGGGATGATCTACCTTGCTGGTAGAGATAACATCCTTCATGGGAGCCGCTCTTTGAAAGTCTGTTTGACAAGGGGGTTAGAGTGCCCACTACCATTCGTTGACAACAACAAACACCTCTCAAAACTTTATTTTTTATGCTCTCTATATGATTTCAAAACTTGAAAAGCTCTAGCACATGATTTAATCCCTGCTTCCCTCTGCGAAGGGCCTTTCTTTATTTTATGTTGAGTCAGTTTACCTACTTCTTTCTATCTTAGAAGCAAACACTTGTGTCAACTGTGTGCATTGATTCTTACATGCTTGCTTATTGCACTTATTATATTACTTTGTGTTGACAATTATCCATGAGATATGCATGTTGAAAGTTGAAAGCAATTGCTGAAACTTAAATCTTCCTTTGTGTTGCTTCAAAACCTTTTATTAAGAATCTATTGCTTTATGAGTTAACTCTTATGCAAGACTTTTTGATGCTTGTCTTGAAAGTACTGTTCATGAAAAGTTTTTGCTATATAATTCAGTTGTTTAGTCATTATCTTTTTGTTAGCAAACTATAGACCATTGCTTTGAGACACTTTATTCATCTCATATGCTTTACAATAGTATTGATCAAGATTATGTTGGTAGCATGTCACTTCAGATATTATTCTTTTTATCGTTTACCTACTCGAGGGCGAGTAGGAACTAAGCTTGGGGATGCTTGATACGTCTCCAACGTATCTATAATTTCTTATGTTCCATGCTAGTTTTATGACAATACCTACATGTTTTATTCATAATTTATAATATTTTTATGCATTTTCTGGGACTAACCTATTAACAAGATGCCATAGTGCCAGTTCCTGTTTTCTGTTGTTTTTGATTTCAGAAAAGTTGTTTTACAAATATTCTCCGAATTGGACGAAACAAAAGCCCACGGCCCTATTTTCCACGGAGTGTTCCAGAAGACCGAAGAGGAGTCGAGGAAGGCCAGCGGGGGCCCTCCCCATATGGCGGCGCGGGGGGGGCCACTGCCGCGCCGGACGTGGGAGAGCCCCTGGCTCCCCGACGCCGCCCCTTCGCCTATTTATTCCGTCGTCCCCGAAAACCCTAGTACCGAGAGCCAAAATACCAGAACAGTTCCAGAGACTCCGCCGCCGTCAACCCTAACTCGGGGTTCAGAAGATCTCCTCCGGCACCCTGCCGGAGAGGGGAATCATCATCGGAGGGCTCTACATCACCATGCCCACCTCCGGACTGATGCGTGAGTAGTTCATCCTTGGACTACGGGTCCATAGCAGTAGCTAGATGGTTGTCTTCTCCTATTGTGCTATCATGTTTAGATCTTGTGAGCTGCCTATCATGATCAAGATCATCTATTTGTAATGCTACATGTTGTGTTTGTTGGGATCCGATGAATATGGAATACTACGTCAAGTTGATTATTGATCTATCATATATGTGTTGTTTATGATCTTGCATGCTCTCCGTTGCTAGTAGAGGCTCTGGCCAAGTTGATACTTGTAACTCCAAGAGGGAGTATTTATGCTAGATAGTGGGTTCATGTCTCCATTGAATCTGGAGGAGTGACAGCAACCCCTAAGGTTGTGGATGTGTTGTTGCCACTAGGGATAAAACACCAATGCTTTGTCTAAGGATATTTGTATTGTTTACATTACGCATAGTACTTAATGCAATTGTCTGTTGCTTGCAACTTAATACTGGAAGGGTGCGGATGCTAACCCAAAGGTGGACTTTTTAGGCATAGATGCATGCTGGATGGCGGTCTATGTTCTTTGTCGTAATGCCCTAAGTAAATCTCATAGTAGTCATCATGATATGTATGTGCATTGTTATGCCCTCTCTATTTGTCAATTGCCCAACTATAATTTGTTTACCCAACATGTTATTTATCTTATTGGAGAGACACCACTAGTGAACTGTGGACCCCGGTTCATTCTTTACATCTGAAATACAACCTACTGCAATCATTGTTCTCTTTTGTTTTCTGCAAGCAAACATCATTTTTCACACCATATGTTTAATCCTTTGTTTTCATCAAGCCGGTGAGATTGACAACCTCACTGTTAAGTTGGGGCAAAGTAGTTTGATTGTGTTGTGCAGGTTCCACTTTGGCACCGGAATCCCTGGTGTTGCGCCGCACTACACTCCTTCACCAACAACCTTCACGTGATCTTCATCTCCTACTGGTTCGATAATCTTGGTTTCTTACTGAGGGAAAACTCGCTGTTGTACTCATCATACCTTCCTCTTGGGGTTCCCAATGGACGTGTGCTTTACCGTCACAAGCACCCCCATAAAATTCGCACCCCCCCCAACCCTAATCGACCGACAAAAAGGTTTTGCACGAGGCCAATGGGGGACCGAGTGGAGATGCTCTTACCTCAATTTTCCGTTTAGGTTGGGGGTACCTAGTGGCCCGACGCATTTTTTCCCGCCCGGTCTAATTTTAATTTTGAACCAAATTCACCAATTGACCATACAAAGTATGAAAAAGTGGTTCGAATATTAGCCAATTCAGTAAATCACGTAGTGCAAATAAGTAATAGATTGTTAAGTTGCAAAAGGGACACAAGTTCGAATGAAATGAAGCAAAAGTAGATCGATGGGGGCATTCACATGTCATTTTTGCGGATGATGGCTCGTTTCTTCTCGAACCATGGCACCCCGTCGATGTCGTATCTTGGCTCTGGGTTTCGGTCCAAAGGTTGTTTTCCTGGTTGAAGCCGCCACCGTGGATTATCGCCTCCATGTAGGCCTCTTCGTGGTCGGCGTAGTAGGCCTATGGTTCACCGGGCATGAGAGGGCTATATCACATGATAAAGGGGAACAAGGTGGGACAAGCATAACGGTTCCATCGGCATTAGGAGAGGCCCTGGCATTTCGTTGAACATGTTTTAGGGAGTAGGCATATTGCCTAGTGGGATTGCCTGAGTCTTCTTGATGGGGCTAGATCCCGGATTGCCGCCCGTCGTGCGGTTCAGGTCCAGACGAGGCCCCCCTAGGAAGCCCTCATTGTAGGGGTCATCCGGCGAAGCACCTAGGCGGGAAAATGGTGTCTAGAACTGCATTGTGGGACACGTTGTAGCCAGTAGCTGAAGTGACGATCATGGATGTAGGGGTAGTTGTGCGGCCAGCGAACTTATAGAGCTCATCGACGAGGCCTGGTTGTGGCCGATGATGGCCTCCCACTTCAACATGAAGATGGCCGCAACCACGAAAGGCGATATTCGGAGCTGGGTGCTGGCGTTGGCCTGCATATCCAAGGCCATCTCGGCAGCTGATGGGCTTTCTTCGCTTGCACGATGGTGCATCGGTCCTTGCTTTTCTTGTACTGTATCGCCCTCTCCTTCGGTGTCTGCTCCTTCTTCGTCACCTTGATCTTCTCTACATGGATGATGGTTGCGGCCTGCTTCGGGGTTAGCTTTGGGGAGCGCTCAAGAACGTCTAGAGCGCTAGTTAGGGCGGCTACGTTGATGCCCATGATGGCGGCGTCCATAGCAGGCTAGGGCTTCGCATCGGTGAAATACGAATTTTTAGGTGGCAGGAGTGGGCGTGGCTGCTATGCCACTGACGGGCGGGACATGTAGGTATAGAAGGCGGACAACAAGCGAGCGTGCGATTGAGTTCGGTGTCCGTGCCAACGCATTTCGAGCGTAAATTTGGGCCGCAGATGCATTTCCGTGGACACATTGGTCAGTATACGATCGGGCATCTAGGGTTGGGATTTACCCAAATTTGGGGTGAGCGGGCCAAAACAGACACTTCTGATCCGTTTGTGTCAGGCCGCTGGAGATACCCTTGGCGGTATATGCAATGACCTTCTCTCTGTGTGACCGTGAGTATTGCCACCACTCTAAAATCTTTATCGAAGTATAAATATATCTAGACACATTTTAATATATAGATATATTTTTATCTACAACAAGGCTACGCCACTTATATTAGAACACATGGAATACAAGGTTTAACACATGGAACTTGCCTTGCAAGATATTATTAAGTGTGATTAAGTCGATTTTTTTTTTACTTAAGGTTTATTTTCTCATTCTCACAAAAACACCGGTGGGCTTTGGTATTACCGGTTATTGGAAATACTTGTCCACATACAATCCAAGATTGTTAAAAAAATAAAATTTTATCCAGACTTTATAAATTGTTCAAATTTAAGTAAATTACATATTTTTTGCTAAATGCGGACATGTATTTATTTATACCAGCCGATACCGAGAAAACCAGTTACAGGCGAGGTTTCTGGAAAAAAATCGGCCGATAAAAAAGGAAAATGATCTAATCCCCCCGGGGGACAAGACGCGTCGCAACCCCCGCCTCCGTGGCCGTCGAATGAGCTTC
Source organism: Lolium multiflorum (assembly GCA_030979885.1). Classification (NCBI taxonomy): domain Eukaryota; kingdom Viridiplantae; phylum Streptophyta; class Magnoliopsida; order Poales; family Poaceae; genus Lolium; species Lolium multiflorum. Next base: position 238,213,715 of record CM061747.1, read on the forward strand.
ATCGTGCACGTGCACGCCCCAGCATCCCAGCACGACGCCTCATGGGTGGGCCCCCACCACAACCTTATCTCCTACGACTATTCTCTCTCCCGCAACACTGCTCGCCAGACCGAGAAATCCTCATCAAGCTCCGCCGCAGCGCCCAGCCATGCCATGGCGCTCCGCCGTCGCGCCATCCTTCGCCTTCCCTCCGCGCGTGGGCCGCCTCCCCTGACCTCGCTCTCAGTCGCCGCGTCGTGCTTCGCCTTCCCTGCGAGCGACCGCCGCCTCCCCCGGCCTTGCTCCCCGCCGCCACGCCGTGCTTCGCCTTCCCTGCGCGCGTCCACCGCCTCCCCCGACCTCGCTCTCCGTCGCCGCGGCCTGTCCTCATCAGCGCCCACGGCGAGCCTCCCATGTGCACGGTCATCAGCTCGCCTGACCCCTCCACGTGCAGCTCTTCGAGGTCAACGCCGTTGCTTCTCCGATTTCGACGCTGCCCAAGGTCCCGTCGGCGCCGGTGGTGGTGCTGGTGTGTGGAGATGGCTGCTGCTACAAGGGTCGGCTGGGCTTGCTACAAGGGCGGACGGGCTTCGCTACAATAGGCGGCCGGCCTTGCTACCGGCGGTGGGCGGCGGGAGTTGTTGCTACAAGGAGAGGGAGGTCTTGCTACATGGGGTGCAGGGCCTTGCTACCTTGGGTGCTAGGCTTTGCTACAAGGGGGCGGCCGGCCTTTGCACCGGCAGTGGCTGAAGTTGCTACTATGGCGGGAGGCCTTGCTACAATAGGTACCTGTCTTTGCTACCTCTGGTGGATGCCTTTGCTGCCAGCGCTTGGGGTCTTCCCCGGCAACGGCTCCTCCGGCCACGATGCCGTTTTTGCTGCAAGCAGTGGGTCGCTCGATCTGCTACCAGCGGCGTAAGGCGCTGCTACAAGGGGTGTCCAGTGTTGCTACATAGGCGACGATGTCTTCTCCGGCGGCGACGACGACGACTTTTCCGGCGATATCGTCTTCTCCGGCGAGCACTTTCTCCGTCGACGATTGGGTTAGAGAAGGGCGGCCAGGATAGGAGTAGACGGCGGTCAAAGTTTCCTATGGGAGAGAGTGGGGATGGTTCGTTCGGAACGAATCGTTCCTTGACCAAGTGCAAGGGACACGTGTCACCTCCTGGATCCGGGGGCTGAAAATTCTAATCCCCCGGGGGACGCTCAGCATCTTCGCCGGCGACGTGGCACAGCTTGCTACCACTGCTTGCTACGTGCAAAACGAAGATAGTTGGCGAAAACTCGAGGGATCATGCAGGCATGGGGATAACGGAAAAGGCACATTTTATTCTCATAGTGTCCACTACAGATATGAAAATACTGTCACTAACTTGAAACGTTGTGGACACATGCGTGCGTGACCGGGCTAAGGAAGACGACCTGCTGACCGTACGTACGTGTACACAACTGAACACACCCATGGGTTTGATCGCGATGGAGCTGAATGCCTGAATGGCCAAGTGTGGTGTGGGTTGCTTTTGGGAAAAAATAAACCAGTGACCACAGTCCACAGACGATGCATGGCATATGGGACTGAACGGTCGACACCCCCGCCCTCGCGGTGGAGCTGCCCCCGCGCCATGTGTTGTCGACATGACGATGCTCCAGGTCCAGCGAAACCGAGCAAGGTCTGGTCCCTCCGGTTGCTAGCTAGGAGAAGAAGGCGACACAAGTCTGGCGGCGGAACCGGCAGGGTCCTGGACTCCTGGTGGTGGTGGCAGGTGCCCGCCGGCGACTCGCGCGTGATTGTTCCACCAAATATCCGAGTCAAACTCGAACGGAGTTCCAGCTGCACGGCATGGTAAATGATTGATGCACTAGCCAATTAAATTAAAAGTCCAAACTAGAATAATTTCGGAGTACCTAATATTAGTTGTAGTCAAAGGTGAATCTAGCAAATTTTCGTGGAGTAGATATGATGGTGCCCGGGCGTGTTAGTGAATAAAATTACCTAACGAGAATAATTTTCTATTACAAAATTTTCATGGTTAAACACATAACAAAATTACCTAATATTAGTTGTAGTGTTGTTTGTTGTACTCGTGTAATGCATGTCATTGCAAAAGCATAGTTCCAGCATGCTAAATTTAAGTTTTATTTTGTAACATTATTTCCTTCATAAATTAATTTCACATAAATTATATATATATATATATTGTATACATATTATGGTAGATATTTCCAAATATTTAGTCGAAAAGTATCTTAATTGTGATTCATAGTGCATGTTTCCGTAACTTCTAGAGTACAAATTAAGTATTCGGCATGATTCTTGATGTTCTTTTTTTTTGTAGTAAAAGGTGTCATGTGAGTTAGAATTGGTTGAGTAATATGCCGAGTCTCGACTAGATGTCGAGGTAAGAGCCGGCGAGTGCTTTGAGCTCCACATCCATGGCCAGTTCATCTCCACCGCCCGAGCATGGCTAGTTACCCATCCACCTGATGTGCACATGCAGGCATCAATGCTGCCAACGATCGTCCACAGCTTTGGTCGAAGACTACAATGATTTAGCGGATAGAATGATCCCAGGGAACAGAATTAGGGTCGCTTTGTCCAACACCGACGTGGCTTCAGTTATCCTGGTTGAGGGTTTGTGATGTCGAGTCAGCGAGATCTTGTCCACCATGGACGATGTTACATCTAGTAAGTTTTTTCATGAGACTTTCTTATGTTGCGTACATGTGTTAAATTGTAACAAACTCATACATGTTTTGTTGTTAAAAGCGCACACGAGAAGATGGAATGTTATTTGTTCGTTTGCTACAAATCATTTTTTACTATGTTTTTTCGATTATGCATAATAATTGATTTCAAAATATGCCGAAACTGTATGAATTTTGTTGTGAAAGGAGAGCGTGATGTTCCAACCATTTCTGCATGTTTGTAGAAGATGTATTTTCCTTTGGTCTTTTAGAATAGTATAACACTCTTTGTGATTTTTGTTAAAAGACTAGATATTTGGGTTGCAAATGAAACTTTGGAATTTGTTTTGTTACTTGCCCACGTTTTCATTGCTATAAACACATTGCAAATCAATCCGCAGCAAAAGAAAGCTTATGGTATAGCCAAAACTATGTACATTAATTCTTAAGAAATATTGCATGTTTTTTATGTAAAATTTATTTTTGTGTATGTTAGGATAGTTTCAAACATTTCATGTCAGTCTAAGGATGCTGATAACAACCGATTTTGTCGGCCGGCCGAGCGACCGACGGCTAGCGCGCTGGGCCTTTTAGGTTAGGCCGGGATAATTCTCCATAAAAACATGTCAAAACATGGTCTACCAAAGGAGGCCCCAAGGATAATTCTCCATAAAAACATGGCCACGTTTTCATTGCTATAAACACATTGCAAATCAATCCGCAGCAAAAGAAAGCTTATGGTATAGCCAAAACTATGTACATTAATTCTTAAGAAATATTGCATGTTTTTGATGTAAAAATTTATTTTTGTGTATGTTAGGATATTTTCAAACGTTTGATGTCAGTCTAAGGATGTTGATAGCAACCGATTTTGTCGGCCGGCCTAGCGACCGACGGCTAGCGCGCTGGGCCTTTTATGTTAGGCCGGGATAATTCTCCATAAAAACATGTCAAAACATGGTCTACCAAAGGAGGCCCCAAGGATTTTGTAGCTCCTCTGGAGGCCCTTGTGTTTGGTCGGCTCCGTTGCATGGGCTTTTCTCACTGCTTGCGTTTGTACCTTTTTTTTGCGAAACACGGTACATACGTAGACGCGTACATATACGCATATACATTCATTTATATGAACGCACGTACGCACATCCTACCCCTATGAGCACCTCCGAGAGACTGCGTCCAAGAAATTTCATCCAACGGATCTTGAGATTGACGAAGTCACTACAGGCGTCTCGTTGTCGATGAAAATGTCGCCTCCCACTAAAAAATATTCCGCCTTTAATGAGACACCAAGGTGTTAAACCTAGGGTTTGAACTCTGGGGATGCCCACTGTCCTCCTAAGAGCATCTCTAGTAGAGCCCAAAAAAGTGCAAACCGAAAAAGTGGTTTTCAGTCTTCCGAAAAAGTAAGTTCGTTCGATTTTGGCAGTGGCGCAGATCATAAACCGTAAAAATGGAACTGAAAAGCGGAATTCGAAATGGCGCGGGTAAATTAGGCGATGATCATAGTTCAATATGAAATTGATGCTCCGATTGAGCATCAAAACTTACATTGTTCGACAAATTAAACCTACATTACTGGTACACCGGCGAGCGCTACCTAGCTAAAGCAAAATGCGGTCAATATAGTGACCTACGCGCGTGGCGGTGCCGGTGGTGGCGCAGCGTGTCAGCGGCAGACGGCACCGACGCTATCGTGGACGTTGTTCACGCGTCGTCGGCGTCAAGCTCGACTATTTCGAGCTTGACGCGGTGGACGAGGGCCTCTTGGCGGGCCGCCTCGTATTCACGGACCTGGCGGACGGCGTCCGCCTCCTCCCGACAGAAGCGCGCGCGAGCCTCCGCCTTGCTGACGGCCTTGGTCTGGGCGAGGGCGGCCTCCTCCTCGTCGCTGCCGTGGACGTAGTCCCCGGCGGAGATGGTGGGCGACCGCGCGGGGACGAGGTCCGCGTCGTCACTGCTATCCGCGACGGGGGGCGCGCCTTGACTGGCTGGACGAGGAGACCTCGCCGGCGTTGCCGTACCTGGCGAGCATCCCTGGGGGCGTGAGCCCCCAGTTCGTCCACCGGCGGGCGTTGCGCTTGCGTGCTCCCTCCGACCGGTTCCATTTGCGCCGCTCCGCGTCGGTGCGGAAGACGGGCGGACACGGCGGCGAGTCGCCGCCGCCCAATCCAGCGCCACGGTCGTCGGAGCCGCCACGGGACGCCATCGCGCACCGGCGGGCACGGGATCGCTGCCTGGGGTCGCTGGATTGCTCGCCGGAAATGGTGCTTGGTGGCGGCGGAGGGAGAGGAACGGCGGAGGGAGTAGGGTTTGCGAACCGAACTCCCGTCTGCTAACCCTTTTAATACGGGGCGTGCGAGGAGTTACTCGGGCCCCTAAACTTCTTTTACGGTCTGGCCCATCTTTTTGGGCTCCGTTCTACGATAGATTCAGCCCGAACCCGTAAATCCGTCGGAAAAGTTCAGTTCCCGCGGGATTTACGGGCTCTGTTAGAGATGCTCTAACCACCCAACCACAGGTTGGTTTTCCCAAAAGCAACACCCACCACACTTGGCCATTCAGCTAAATAGCGATACCTGCATGGGTGTGTATGTACGAATAGTTTAGTCGCTTGTCCTAGTCATATGAGCCAAGGACGTCTCCTCTCTCCCCCACTTTAGCAGGAGAGGCGATTTTTCGATCCCCCCGTCTGATCCACCTCTTCCCCGTTGATTCGTCAGATCTCTCGCCCTCCGGTGGCCGCTCCGGGCGGCGGGACGGCCGGGGATCCCCGTCTCACGGGTGTATATATGGTAGGGTTAGGTGGGTTTCCCGCCGGCGGTGCCGTGGAGGAGCTCGGGTCGCCGGAGTGGGTTTTGGTGCAGGTGCGTGGTTCCTCTGACGGTGGTGCACGGTGGAGCTCTGCGGTGGCGCGCCTGCTTCATCCACACTCGCGCATCGGCGGATCCCCGCTGTGTGTCTTCTCCCTCCTAGATCCGTGCGGTGGCGGATCTGGAAGTTGAAGTTCCTGAAGAAGGCGATGGGGTGCTGTGCGGCGGAGCTGAAGATCCATGGCGTTACCCCTTCGGGGGCGGTGAGTTGGAACTTCCCGTCTCCTAAGGAGCTGAGTTCGTCGATCCTTGGCGTGTGGACGATTAGTGGCGGCGGCGCGTTTCTCTCTCGTCTTGGTTGTAGGCGAGGCCGGAGCCCAATAGGGTGTCGTTGTAATTTCCTTCGTTTTCTGGGTTTTTCTGTAAGTTCTCAGTATCAATGAATCGTCTTCTTCCTCGCAAAAAAAAAAGAATAGTTTAGTCGCTTTCCTTAGCCCGGTCACGCCGTGTTACCTACTTACCTTTTGTCCTTAACCCTACTCCTCTGTCTACAACGCTTATCGCCACTCGTCAGCGGGACAAGCTAGTTTTTGTATCCGGAACGATATGAGCATAAAATGTGATTTTTCCCTTTAAGTTCCATGCCTCGAGCTTTCGCGATCAAACTCGAACGGTTCCGTTTTGTACGTACAAAGCCATGGACGCAAGCTGTGCCACGTCGACGTCGCCGGCTTCAGCTTGCATGGACGTTGGTGGGCAACCACGGGCGCGTGTGGCTGCTAGTTCTGTCCGTATGGGCGTTACGCGTACGGACGAATTCTTCAGTACCTGTAGCTTCCATCCTAGACGCAAGACATCGCCTTGCCCAGGAGCAAGACATGCACGTCACATTTGTTTTTGATTTTTTCCAAAACTAGCGCAAATGCAGGGTTAATGTTAATTTTGTTTGTTATTTTTGTGTTTCGAGTATATATATTTATATGTAATATGTATATTTAAAAATATAAACAGTTCTATCTAACCAAGAACAATACAAACTCAAGTATTAATTAAAATGGGACCACCTCTAGGAAATATAGTGGAATCATAGCATACAATAAAACTATGCTAAGAAAAAAAATATCGCACTAAAAAGAGGTGTCAGTTCTTCACCCAACCCAATCATATCGGTTGGTTCAGCACGTCAAGAGTTATTCACTCACTCAACAAGTCAGCTTAACTAATTTTGTTAGGAAAGTGGATGCACCACCCAACCACCCAGGTTTAACTCCTCACCACATTACTTTTAAAAAAACTGTTTGCACCCATCTAGTAATATAAGAATCACACGATTCCCAGTATTTATGTGTAATTGATAATTTAGTTAATAATATATGGACTACATGATACTACAATGATAACAATTGGCCTCGATATTAGTCTTATCAAGTAGAACAAACCTATGATAGTAAGGGAAAGCAAAGCTACATCAAAGTCAAAGTGAGCTTAACAATGAAGGCAAGCCTACAACAGGAAGAGAAAGTGAAACTACATCAATGTCAATGTAAGCTTCAACCAAAAACACAACAACTTCAAAGGTTCAATCTTGTCTGTAGTTGGCTCCCGAGGGACCAAATCTTTGATTTGTGGAACACCTCGGTGGCCACCGCGGCGAGTGTTCTAGGTACAACCAGAGGGCGCTCATTTCCGTTTCCATTTGCAAACCTTCCCTTTCATCAATCCATCGATGAAAGAAGTACATCAAAGAGGTGGGGCCATATAGGAGGATCCCTAAAAAAACAAGCCATACCAACCGCTATATAAGTTTCTTCTAAATTCTAGAAAACGATGCTACCACTCAATACATTGAGTCACATTGGCAGGAGTTAAAGGAAAATGAAAAGCACATTGAACTATTTTTAAAATGGAGTCACATCACATATACAAGCAGGTGATCAATGCCATTTTCAAAGCTGAATAGGCACTTCCTTTTTCATTGCGCCATCTTGTATGTCGTACAGTGTCTCTTGTCAGAACACATACCATGAGAATGAAGCAGAGAGAACACTCTTTTTTTTTTTTAGGAATCTTGAATGTTGAAACAAACCTTCAAGAAGATATTAGTATATGAGAATGAAACTACATAGAAGAATCTAACATAGAAACCTTTAGTAGGATTGGGTAGCCATGCAAAAGTATGTTGTTCATCTGTAAATGTGTTGGTACTCACTAGACTTGTCATAGTTACCCATGGATTCAAATATCTCTTCTAACATAAATAAATCCAGTCTCCTAGGATAGTACAATATTCATTATATTCACCTTTTATAGATAAATCTCTTACATAGCGCCAATTTTGTGGGACAAAGGTTCATCCCCAATCAAAAATCTTCCTAAATTGTGGTTCTTTTCCCAACTTTTTTCCTTCTGCAAACAGGAAGGTAAACGTATTTTACTAGCATTATGGAGTTCTAGGACTAAGATTTTTTCAGTTTCTTTTGCATGAGATAGTGTAATTGTGAAGATAGTTCCTCTCAAAAATCATTCTAGCTATCACCAACATTCTCCAGTATATAGATCCATTTATTCAACAACTTACGATCATAAGGGCGATTATGAATACCTAGTCTACCTAAATTAATAAGCTTTACCATGTGATGTTTCTTATTTCACGTATCTACATGCAATATAATTCTCTTCTTAAAATAGTCCATTTTGTACTCTACACCTTTAGGAATGTCATAAAGGGCATCATATAAATGACACTAGTGCAGAATACCATACCAGTGTCGTGGAAAAATCGTTACTAGTGGCGTGCCACGCCACTAGGGATGCCACAAGTACCGTGCGTACTAGTGGTGTGTTCGCGATAGTACACGCCACTAGTGTGATAGGCCTGGGTGAAAGGATCGTATGCCGCACCTAGAGGGGGGGGGGGGGTTGAATAGGTGCTAACCAATTTTTAGTTCTTTTTCAATTTAGGCTTGACACAAAGGTAAATTCTCTAGATATGCAACTAAGTGAATTTACCTATATGACAAGGTTATCAACTAAGCAAGATATAGCTACGCAATATATAGGAGATAGAATGGGATAGAGGTAACCGAGAGTGGAGCACGCGATGACACGGAGATGATTCCCGTAGTTCCCTTCCTTTGCAAGAAGGTACGTCTACGTTTGGAGGAGTGTGGTTGCTACGCAAGCCAAACCAACAGCCACGAAGGCTTCACTCAGATCTCCTGTGAGCAACGCCACGAAGGCCTAGCCCACTTCCACTAAGGGATTTCCTCGAGGCGGAAACCGGGCCTTTACAATGTTCTTGGGGCACACATCCACAACCGAATTGGAGGCTCCCAAATCTGTAACAACACAACAATCAACAACAACACATCAACACAAATCAACTAGGGAACCAAATAGGAACACTAGCATGAGATCCCTCAAACAAATGAGGGGGAAATGAAAATCGCTTCGGTGAGGATGTAGATCGGTGGCTTCTCCTTCGAATCTCCAAAGATCAAGAGCTTTGGTTGGGGGAGGAAGGAGATCTTGCAAATCTTGTGTTTCTTGAGGTGGCTCTAATGGTGGTGAAGCTTGGCAGATTTTTCTTGCAATGATTGAGCAACTTGTCCCTTTGGAGAAGAGAGCTATTTATATGATTGGAGCTCTCAGATCTGACCGTTTGGACCATTTCTCGTAACACCGGAAGTTCCGGCCAGGAGGGCCGGAAGTTCCGGATGGCACCGGAAGTACCGGCCAGGAGGCCCGGAACTTCCGCCAGGAAGATTCTTCGTCAGGCAACCTGTCAGAAAAAGATAGAGGCGGAACTTGGGCGGCGGAAGTTCCGGCCAAGTTCCGGCTAAGTTCCGAAAATACAGAAAAAGCATACTGGACATACTGAGCCACAAATCGCTGACTTTCGGAACTTGTCCGGAAGTTGGGCGGAAGTTCCGCTTGACCGGAACTTCCGGTCACCATCACCGGAACTTCCGGCCAGAGAATAAAACCTGTGATCAGATCTGCGCTGAAGGGCTTCTGCTGGAATCATCTGGGCGGAACTTCCGCCTGCTGGGGCCGGAACTTCCGCCAGAAATAAAAATGCCTTCAGAACTTCAGAACAGCCATACCATTTCACCGATCAAGTATATTTCTCGAAAACCTGTACCTGTCTACATCAACACACATAAAAATATAACTAGTGTTGACATCAAACACACAAAACCCAAAAGGGCGGGAAATGTTCTTTCAATCTCCCCCTTTTTGGTGTTTGATGACAACACAAGTATTTGCAAGGAATGAATAATGTCAACCAACAATGTGGGAGATATAGAGGAGCTCCCCCTAGATATGAGCATTGGTACAAACGAAGCTCCCCCTAAATCTTGCATCCGTCTTCCATGGGTTAGCAATATAACATAGTGATAAGCATATGGATAAAAATATCATGCACACATAGATAACCATGGAAGACTCACATACGGAGTTTACCATCCACATAGATAAGGTTCCAAACACATAGATAGAGTTTACAAGCCAAAAAAAAACTAGGAACATAGTTCGACACCACAAGGATAAATAGAGTCACAAGCGATAAAAATCAAAGCCAACACAAGCTTGTGACTCCCCCATGCAAATACCCAACGGAGAGCAGCCTAGTAAGGTTCTCACTCTCCCCCTTTGGCACCAAGGCACCAAAAAGGGATAGGAGAAACTACTCGTCCCAAGGGTCGGCGTTAGCCCAGCCGGGAGGGAGGTTCGATGGAGCGCCGGGGTAGGGAGGAGTGTGAGGCGGAGACTCGATCTCGAGGCCATCTGGAGGAAGAGGCATGCCGTGCTGAGAGACCCACTCAGCCTCCGGAGTGATGTTCTCCTCGGATCCTGGAGGAGACACGTCCACACTAAGAGCCCTCATGATGCTCTTCTGACGAACCCAAGACTTCTTGGCTTCTGCATGCTGCTGATACTGACGGTGGTTGCACTACTAGAAAAAGGCCTAGCCGTAAGATCATTAGTAGTGGCGCACCCCTCTAGTGGTGCTCCACTGCTATATAGCAGTGGCGCACCAGAAACAGGTGCTCCACTGCTATGAAAATACTAATGGCGCACCACACCAACCATGCGCCATTGCTATATTTTTTTTATGATTCAGCTCCACCCCAGACTTAGCAGTGGCGCACCTAATGTAGGTGCGCCACTGTTATCTCGACTAGCAGTGGCGCACCTAAAAGTAGTGCGCTATTGGTAAGTGTAAAGCTAGATTATAAATCAGGTTCAGGGATTAGCAGTAGCGCACCACATATATATGCATATATGTGCGCCACTGTTGGCTCAAATAGCAGTGAGGCACGTAGAATCGTAGATGTGGTGCGCCACTGTGCTCCACGCCACGCGCCCCCACCTCGCACACGCCGGCCTCCACGCCACGCCCTCACCACGCGCGCGCCCCCACCAGCAGCCACCGGAGTGGAGAGGAAAGGAACGGTGGGGCCCAATGCCCGGTCTCATCTGGCCTCACCACGCACGCCTGCCTCATCCACCCACCCACCGCACCGACGCTCTCATCCCCTTCCTCTCTCCCACCAACCGCACCCACCACTCCCCTTCTCTCCCATCTGCACAGCCCATGGCGGCGTGGCCCTCCCCGCGCTCGCTGACGCCCTCCCCGCGCTCGCGGAAGGACCAGATCGACGACCACCGCGGCCCGGCGGCGCCTCTTCACCAACCCCGGACGACGGCGCCCGCATCATCGAGCTGCGCCTGCCGGGGCTCGGCCTCACGGGCCCGGTCCCGCGCGGCATGCTCGGCCGCCTCGCCGCGCTGCAGATGGGCCTGCTTCCTGCCCCGCGACCTCCCGCCGCTCGCCGGGATTCGCTGCAGGCCGCCGGGATCGACCCCTCCTCGCGCCGCCCGCCGGGATCCGCCGCAGACCGCCGGGATCGACGCGACCTCCCGCCGCTCGCCGGGATCCGCCGCAGACCACGCGGGGATCGACCCGTCCTCGCGCCGCCCGCCGGGATCCTCCGCAGGCCGCCGGGATCCGCCGCCGCCCGCCGGGCTTAGCTGCTCCCTGCCTCTGCATCTGCGCCTCCGCCGCGCCCCGCCGCACTCTGGGCTCCGCCGCCGCCCATGGTCCTCTCCCCCCCCGCCCCCGCCCCGCCCCGGTCATCGATCTTCGCGCCGGTGTTGACCGGCGGCGTGCTCAGCCGGAGCTTCTCCGTCCCTGTGGATGCAGGGACTTGATTGCTTTTTCTCCTTTTCTTGTAGGGTTTTACTTGCAAAGTTACAAAAGTGGTTGTATTTTTCTGTAATAAATCTGTTATATATATTTATAACAAATGTTCAATCGAATCTGTCTTGAATATGAAAATTAAAAAAAAAGGTAAGAAAAGGGGAACAGGACCTCCGCACCACGACGTGCATTTTTTTTTGTTTTTTCCAACGAATTACAGTGGCGCACTGCTACGTTTCCTATAGCGCACCTAGTGCTCCTGCTTGTGGCGCACAGGGTGGGACTACGATGGCGCACCTACTACTCCTGCTTGTGGCGCACTACCTGGTGCGCCACTGCTAAGCCAAATAGCAATGGCGCACCACTAGTGCGCCACTACTAAAAGTTAGCAGTGGCGTGATAGCAGTGGCGCACCACTAGTGCGCCACTGATGGGTAAAAGTGGTGCGCCACTGATTGCCCTTTTCCTAGTAGTGTTGACTGCAGAGGTGAGGCAAAAAATCTGTCTCATGCGGCGAGCAAGCTTAGAAGCCCAGCTAGGTGGCTTCTCATCCATGGGGGCAACATCTTCTATGGGGGCGTTGTGGCGCTTGGTCCTCAAAACCTTCACTTCATGGGATGTAACATTGAGAGGAATGGAGTGAAGGAGGGAAGTCTGACAAGTATCAACCCAAGTGTCCTCAATGGGCTTCATAATGTATGGGGCATATGAGGGAAGCTTCTTCTCCATCACACATGACCACATCTCATTGTAGATGTAGTCCATCACATCAAGCTTCTCACCGGTGCCCCTCTTAGCAAAGGAGTTTGCCATAAGATCGACTTCATATAAATGCAACTCATCAAGGTTGCCACCCTTTGGTCCAATGGTTTCCCGGTAGACCCTAAGCATAATGTCCCAAGTAGGGAGAAGATCCGCACTCTTGCCCGGGACACCCCAACCTTTGATGTAGAGGTTCTCCAAGACTTCCCTTGGTTGAGAAAATGAGCTATCATGGCACCTCCAACCATTTGCATCTACGCCCGGGAGGCGAGGGTATCCAAGGGCACTTCCAAACTTTGCCAAGTTAGACTCAAGGAGCCTTTCATGAGACATCCACCGGAAAGTTTTAGCTCCATCTGAATCAAAGTGGACGGTGGCATAGAATTGGTGGATCAACCCGATATCATAATCCTTGTTGAGCTCCATAATGGGATAGAGCCCAAACTCTCCACACATAGCATAGGCTTCTTCAAAGTACCTAGAAGCGGCCATCTTGCCGGTGTCAATAGCATGTTGAGGGGCTACCCCCTTCTTGAATGGCACATACACCTCATAGAAAATCTCCTCTTGAGTCTTGTTGTGGAACCGCTTATCCCCAACCCTATTGTTCCGAGGGGTGAGGTAGGGGTTCATGTCACGGAGCTCCTTGTACTCAAGATACTGCAAGTTCTTCACGGAAACATGGACATTCTTGCCTCGAACAGCGGGTGACTTATGCCTCTGAGCAGCTTGCTGACGAGTGGTGAGCTTGGATGGTCTAGTTTGCTCAAGTTCTTCCTCAATCTCGTCCACCGGACCTTTGTTCCTCTTCTTGGAAGAACCTGGGATGGAATCAACAGGATAGGAATGATAAATGAGTGCACACTAGCAAGGAAGCCAAAAACCAGAGCCTACACAGGATATTGAGTAACAGCAGAAAAATTTGCCAGGCCGGAAGTTCCGGTGAGAACCGGCGGAAGTTCCGCCCGGGGCGGAAGTTCCGGCCTTTGGAGCCGGAACATCCGGCTGTTCGAAAAACAGCACAGTTTCTCACCAGATCTGTGGCAATGGCTCGTCTAACCGCATTACCACAACATCCTATGCAAGATCTAGTCAAGGAAAGGTATCTAGAGATGTTCTACCATAGCTTTGCCTAGAGTATGCCCTATAGTTCATCTAGTGAGGTCTACCCACACATAGAGAGGGAGAGGGCACAAACCGGGGGGAGCCATGGTGGAGAAGAGGGAGGGGATGCCAATCCACGGAGCCAATCCGGCGGGGGTCGCCGGAGAAGGGAGATCCGGCCGGAGGAAGATGCAGCCGCCACCCTTGAGAGAGAGAGAGAAAAGATCTTGGATGGGGAAAAGTGGGAGTGTGAACTGCCACCCGTTCGGTTAAGTGGAGAAATCGTAAGGGCGGAAGTTCCGCTCGTTGGAGCCGGAACTTCCGGTCCCACAGAAATCCCACCAACAGACACGAACGGGTGGACCAGAACGGATCCAGCCGGAAGTACCGGCCGAAACGACCGGAACTTCCGGTGAAGCAGGAAAATGTGCCAAAAACTGGAATTTGACAAAGGATTGATGCACTCGGAGAGGGAAAAGAATATGGCTTAGATGAGATAGGCTTAGGACAGATGCGCCAAACTGTGAGATGGTACATGATCACTCATTTTTGCAAATAATGCAAATGAAGGCCAAAAGTGAGTGATTTCCCATAAACAAAGAGATGTCAATAAAAACCAATGAAGATCCAAATAACTCCAACTCTTCCCAAAGAAGAGTGTGGTGGCCTAGGCCACCATATATGAGTGTTATGGTATGGCACCGCGAAGATATATCTTGGGTCCAAACCAATACTCATCATTGAAGCTCACATATCAACATATGATATAACGAGAATGATATCTTTAATGTTGGCATTATGGGGGGAGGGATAGCTCAATAATTTAAACCGCACTCCCCCTATTTCCATGCCCACATCTAAACCAAATAAAGTTTTGAGACAAAGGTGTGTTTGCAAGATGGTCAAGCTATACTCCTTGAATCAATGATATTTAGCTCATTCCTCAAATAAGAGAACCTTGCTTCATCAAGAGGCTTCGTGAATATATCGGCAAGTTGATCTTTGGTAGGAACATAGATAAGCTCAATATCACCACGGGCAACATGATCCCTAATGAAATGATTCCGGATCTCAATATGCTTCGTTCTTGAATGTTGCACCGGATTATAGGCAATCTTGATGGCACTTTCATTGTCACATAATAGAGGCACTTTGTCACAAATGACACGTATTCCTTTAAAGTTTGCCTCATCCATAACAATTGAGTGCATCCACTTGCGGCGGCAACATATTCGGCTTCGGCGGTGGAGAGAGATATGCAATTTTGCTTTTTAGAAGACCAACACACCAAGGACCTACCAAGGAATTGGCAAGCCCCGGAAGTTGATTTCCTATCATCCTTGTCACCCGCCCAATCCGCATCGGTATATCCATTGAGAATAAAGCTTGAGCCTTTGGGGTACCAAATACCATATCTTGGGGTATCAACCAAATATCGAAAGATTCTTTTGAGAGCCATCATGTGGCTCTCCTTAGGAGAAGCTTGATACCTTGCACACACACCAACACTCAACACTATGTCCGGTCTAGATGCACAAAGGTAAAGCAAGGATCCAATCATGGAGCGATATACCTTTTGATCCACCTCTTTACCATTGGGATCTAGTGCAAGATGACATTTGGTAACCATAGGAGTGGCCACACCCTTCAACTCGGTCATCTTGAACCTCTTGAGCATGTCTTGGAGATATTTTGCTTGATTGATGAAGGTTCCTTCTCTCAATTGCTTGATCTCAAAACCAAGGAAGAACTTCATCTCTCCCATCATAGACATCTCAAACCTATCGGTAATAAGCTTCGAAAATTCATCATTGAAAGCTTTGTTAGTAGAGCCAAAGATAATGTCATCAACATATAATTGGCAAACGAAAAGCTCCCCATTGACCCTCTTAGTAAAAAGAGTGGGATCGATTAACCCAACATCAAACCCACGGTCTACCAACAATTCTTTAAGGTGCTCGTACCAAGCTCTAGGAGCTTGTTTGAGACCATAAAGTGCTTTATCAAGCTTGTAGACATGGTTAGGAAAGTTGAGATCCTCGAACCCCGGGGGTTGCTTGACATAAACCTCTTCATGCAAAGGACCATTAAGAAATGCACTTTTCACATCCATTTGTTGTAACTTAAAGTTATGATGCGATGCATAAGCAAGAAGGATACGGATGGACTCAAGGCGAGCCACGGGAGCATAGGTCTCTCCAAAGTCAATTCCTTCAACTTGAGAGAAACCTTGAGCCACCAATCTTGCCTTGTTCCTCACAATATTTCCAAACTCATCTTGCTTGTTCTTGAATATCCATTTAGTGCCTATAACATTGCGGCACTCTTTTGGCTTCTTTACTAAGGTCCACACTTTGTTGCGCTAGAAGTTGTTGAGTTCCTCGTGCATAGCTTCCACCCAATCCGAATCTTCAAGGGCTTCAAACACTTTCTTGGGTTCCACTACGGAGATATAAGCATGATGATTGCTAAAGTTAGCCAATTGCCTTCTTGTGGAGACCTTTGCTCGAACATCACCAAGGACCTTGTCATGTGTGTGTCCACGAATTTCAAGGGTCCTATCTCTTCTTGCTAAACGACGGGCCTCGATCTCCTCCTTTGTTCTTCTTGGCCTTGGAGGTGTCACTTGATCAACTTGATCATTTGGGTCCCCGTCTTGACCTTCAACTTGAGCAACTTCAATTTCTTGAGAGTGCTCAACCTCATGAGCTTGATCTTGGACATCATTTGGTGCGGAGTGAATATCAAATGGATACTCATCGGAGCCATCATGAATTCTTGGTTGATCTTGTCCTTGATCTTGTTCATGAGAGGGAGGGTTTTCTTCTTGTTCTTGGGTTGGTGCATCATTAGCTTCAAGAGATGGGGTTTGTTGATGTTGAGAGGATGAGGGCTCCACCGTGGTAGAGCATAGTTCTTCCCGAGACGCCACACCGTGTCCCTCAATGGGGCGGAAAAATCCCACACCCATTCTTACTATGGCATCTTGAGGTATTTCATCACCTGCACATACATCAACTTGCCCCACTTGGGAGCCATCATTTTCTTCGAACCTCACACTACAAGATTCGATGATAATCCCGGAGGCTATATCATAGACTCTATAAGTGTGAGATTCGGCACCGTAACCAACAAATATACCCTCCAAAGCTTTAGGAGCGAATTTAGACAAACGAACTCCTTTGATTTTGTAGAAACACTTACAACCGAACACCTTGAAGTATGAGATATTTGGCTTGTTGCCGGTGAGTATTTCATATGGAGTCTTGTTCAATCCCTTGCGGAGATAGAGCCGGTTAGAAGAGTGGCAAGCGGTGGAGATGGCTTCGGCCCAAAAGTTATAGCGGGATTTATACTCCGCCATCATAGATCTTGCCATATCCATAAGAGTCTGGTTCTTCCTCTCCGCAACACCATTTTGTTGAGGGGTGTAAGCAGCGGAATATTGATGACGAATCCCCTCATCACTAAGAAAATCATTGAGTGTATAGTTCTTGAACTCGGAGCCGTTGTCACTTCTTATTGCCATAATGAGGAGGTTGTGTTGGCGTTGCACCTCGGTAGCAAAGTCAATGAATATTTGTTGAGTCTCATCTTTCGTCTTGAGAAAGTAGACCCAAGTGTATCTTGAGTAATCATCAACAATCACCAAGCAATGTTTCTTCGCACCAAGACTTGCATGAGTAACGGGACCAAAGAGATCCACATGAAGGAGCTCCAAAATCCTCTTGGAAGAGATGATAGTCTTGCTTGGATGCGGAGAGTCATGCATTTTGCCTTCAACACAAGCCCTACAAACATGATCTTTGGCAAAAGAAACATTTTCCATTAGTCCCACAATATGGTTCCCCTTGTGAAGACTTTGCAAAGTTCTCATGTTGACATGGGCTAGGCGGCGATGCCACAACCAACCCACATCCGCCTTTCCGAATAGGCACATCGCACTTGAAGTGGTGGTCCCCGAAAAGTCCACCACATACAAGTTATGTTCGCGATACCCAACGAAAGCGACTTTTAGAGTCTTGCTCCACAAGAGGACCACAATATCATTATCAATAAAGACGGCGAAACCCATCTTGCCAAGGGCGGAAACGGAAAGCAAATTGTAACCAAGGGTTTTGACAAGCATGACATCCACAAGAGTAATGTTGTGTGCAACCACAACCTTGCCAAAACCCATTACCTCGGATGTAGAATTATCGCCAAAGGAGACGGTGATATTATTTATATTGGGCCTCAACTCCTTGACGAGGTTCTTGCCGCCGGTCATATGACTTGTACATCCACTATCAAGTACCCATTTTGACCCTCCGGCGGCATAGTCCTACATGAGATCAATTCTTGGATTTAGGTACCCATTTCTCAATGGGTCCTCTTTTGTTAGCAACAAGGGTCTTTGGGACCCAAATAGACCAAGCAACATAACCATCATATGGACCAACATATTTAGCATAAACATCACCATAATAATCTTTAAATAAAACATAGTGAGGGTTAGCATTTCCCGCATCATCATCATTAATGGTTTTGCCCTTAGGGGCTTCACCATTAGTGATATCTTTCTTTTTCTCTTGTGCGGGCTTGGCCTTTTGCTTGTTTGCCTTCTTTGCCTTGGCCCCATAACCAAGGCCCTCCTTCCCATTGTTTGATATTTTCTTACTCAAAAGATCATCCAACGAAAGTTTACTTTGGGGAGAGGAGGCCTTAGCAAGTTCATCCTTCAACCTAGCATTTTCCTCAATAACATTTGCATGATCACATGAAGGAGTAGAGGAACTAGGCACATCATATGAAGCAAGCCTAATTTGAAGTTGCTCATAAGACTTGGATAGGAGAGTGTATTCACTCTTCAAAGCTTTGTGAGCTTTGTCTAGTTCATCTAGATCCTTCACAAGTTTCTCATGATCAACATCAAATTGGGCCTTTTCCTTTTTAAGCACTTTAGTCTTAGCCCTACCAAGATCTCTAGCTTTAGTGAGCTTGTTAATTTTATCTTGAGGCTCTTCAAGAGTTTCTAGCCTCTCCTCAAGAGAAGCCATAGTTTCTTGACTTTTCTCAAGAGCATTTTTAAGAGCATGGATTTCAAGAGAGTCTTCTCTCTCTATTTGACCCTTTTTCTCAAGAGTATCATTTTGTTGAGCTATACGAGCCATGAGATTTGAAACATGCTTTTTAGTGTTACCTTGTAGGTTGAGAATGAAATCATCAAACTCTAGCATTTCTTGTTTCACTTTTAGACTAGCATCATCAACCCCTAGATCACTAGATATGTTAGGCATAGAGGGGCTAGGAGATGATACATCGGAGGATTTAGCCATGAGACAACTTTCTTCCTCCACATGAATGACCTCATTGGGGGATTCACTTGGTGATGAAGAGTTAGTGGAGAGGGAGGCAAGAGCGACCAATCCATTAGAGGTTGCATCTTCTTCATCATCAACATCATCATCTCCGGAGGTATATTCTTCTTGAGTTGATAGCACAATAGATGTGTCCAAGGAGGACCTTGCCATGAAGCAATGTGCATTCTTGATATGAGGATTCTCATTGGGGGACTCAAAGAGAGATGAAGAGGGAATGTTGGTAGTGGCAATGGCGGCCACTTCCTTTGAGCTTTCTTCTCCTTCATCACCACTAGAACTTTCAACTTCATCGGAAGAATATTCTTCCCTTGTTACTAGCACAACTCTTGAGGGCCTCTTGCCCTTCTTGGTCTTGTTTTTGTAGAATTTCTTGTTGGGGGCTTTTGAGTATTTGCCCTTTGTGTCTTTGCTCTTGTCCTTGGGAATGAGCCTTCCATTATGAAGCTCTCTATTCTCATAGGGGCATTCGGCAATGAAGTGGCGCTTGTCATCACAATTGTAGCATGATCTTGTCTTTGGACCAAAGCTAGTGAACCTACTTTTGTTGTTTCTCTTGATGTTGTCTTCCTTGGCCTTGGAGGGATCAACCCAAAAGGACTTTGCATGGAAGGCCATGTGATCATGGTAGTGGCATTCCAAATCTTCCGGATAGGACATACTCCAAGATGCCCTATATTGCTCTTGAGGGTGCACTTCTTCTACGGGGTTGACCATCAAGGCAAGATTGTTCCCTTTTGACATACCAATGGCACGATTGCGAGAATCATGAGAGTTTTGCTCGAGCACCTTGAGGGCTTGCATCTCGTGCACGGCTTCTTGAGATGTGAGAGAAGAATAGAATTCTCTCCCAACAAGGGTCTTGACATCAATGGGTACAAACGGCATCATGCATTCAATGTACTTCTCCTTGATCCAAGAGTCATTGATGTGGGTGGCACCAATAAGCCGGAAGGAATCGGCAACGGTGAGAAGTCTTCCATACATGACTTGATGATCTTCATCCGGTAGCCTCATGAATCCTTCGGCTTGATTCCGAAGAGCATTATACTTGTTCCTTCTCGTGCTCTCACTTCCAATGCAACTAGCGGCCAAACCCTCCCAAGCTTCCTTGGCGGTGGTGTAGTTCCGAACACGAGACAAATCCTTTGTCCCCACACTCGTTTGAATCATGTGCAAAGCGGTGTTGTTGAGTTGACTATCAACCGCTTCTCTTCTAGTCAACTTGTCGGGGTTGTAGGGCTTGAAGCCTTCCAAGATGATTCTCCAAAGTTCATTGGAGGCACTGCAAACATGAGAGCGAAACTCAAATTGCCAAGTATCGAAATTCTCAACGGAAAACTTAGGTGGGTCGCCTCGAATGTTCAAATGGGGATGGGGAACCGGTATATCGGGAGATAGAAAAGGTGGAGGTACTCGATTGTAGCTCTCACCTCCACTAGTTCCCCTAGGAGATGCAACGGGAGATTTGATAGTGTTTAAGTTATCACCTTCCACGGGTTTGGTAGAGGAGGGTAATGCCGAAGCACCTCCCTCTTCTAACACACCCGTGTCCTTTACCTCTACGGTGGGAGCCCTAGGAAGGACCGGAGTCAAAAGCTCGGAAATCATTTTTCTCATGCTTTCCATTTGAGCATCCATGGAGGATCTCAACGAATTGATGTCCTCCATGGTGACCATCTTAGCGGCCTCTTCCGAAGGCCCATCGTCCGGCATACTCTTAGGCGGTTAAGCCCGAAATAAGAGCCGAGGCTCTGATACCAATTGAAAGGATCGTATGCCGCACCTAGGGGGGGTGAATAGGTGCTAACCAATTTTTAGTTCTTTTTCAATTTAGGCTTGACACAAAGGTAAATTCTCTAGATATGCAACTAAGTGAATTTACCTATATGACAAGGTTATCAACTAAGCAAGATATAGCTACGCGATATATAGGAGATAGAATGGGATAGAGGTAACCGAGAGTGGAGCACGCGATGACACGGAGATGATTCCCGTAGTTCCCTTCCTTTGCAAGAAGGTACGTCTACGTTTGGAGGAGTGTGGTTGCTACGCAAGCCAAACCAACAGCCACGAAGGCTTCACTCAGATCTCCTGTGAGCAACGCCACGAAGGCCTAGCCCACTTCCACTAAGGGATTTCCTCGAGGCGGAAACCGGGCCTTTACAATGTTCTTGGGGCACACATCCACAACCGAATTGGAGGCTCCCAAATCTGTAACAACACAACAATCAACAACAACACATCAACACAAATCAACTAGGGAACCAAATAGGAACACTAGCATGAGATCCCTCAAACAAATGAGGGGGAAATGAAAATCGCTTCGGTGAGGATGTAGATCGGTGGCTTCTCCTTCGAATCTCCAAAGATCAAGAGCTTTGGTTGGGGGAGGAAGGAGATCTTGCAAATCTTGTGTTTCTTGAGGTGGCTCTAATGGTGGTGAAGCTTGGCAGATTTTTCTTGCAATGATTGAGCAACTTGTCCCTTTGAGAAGAGAGCTATTTATATGATTGGAGCTCTCAGATCTGACCGTTTGGACCATTTCTCGCACCGGAAGTTCCGGCCGGGAGGGCCGGAAGTTCCGGCGCACGGAACCGGGAGGCCGGAACTTCCGCCGGAAGATTCTTCGTCAACCTGTCGAAAAAGATAGGCGGAACTTGGGCGGAACTTCCGGTGATCGGAAGTTCCGGCCAAGTTCCGCTAAGTTCGAAAATACGAAAAAGGGACTTAATCGCTGACTTTCGGAACTTGTCCGGAAGTTGGGCGGAAGTTCCGCTTGACCGGAACTTCCGGTCACCATCACCGGAACTTCCGGCCAGAGAATAAAACCTGTGATCAGATCTGCGCTGAAGGGCTTCTGCTGGAAGCATCTGGGCGGAACTTCCACCTGCTGGGGCTGGAACTTCCGCCAGAAATAAAAATGCCTTCAGAACTTCAGAACAGCCATACCATTTCACCGATCAAGTATATTTCTCGAAAACCTGTACCTGTCTACATCAACACACATAAAAATATAACTAGTGTTGACATCAAACACACAAAACCCAAAAGGGCGGGAAATGTTCTTTCACTGGGTCTTGGAACTTATCCCCAACACCAGTGGCATGGTCCCTTCAGAGGCAACCATCGATAGTGGTTTATTGGTGGCATGCCACTTTTGATCACGCCACTGGTATCTATGGCTTGTTAATATGGTGAGATGTCACTCATATTCTGGCACCTATAATCCATTATTGCTAGTGTGAGTCTGGACCCTAAATTCTATTTACAAAAACTATTGACCTTCCAATGGAGAGAAATCTCCAATGTCAGCATTAAAGTTTCTTTTCCATCGTCTTTTATACCTATTTTCATTTCATTTTTTTGAAGTTACAATAATTCCAAAATAAGTCATGTGTAAGATTGCATGTTTACATGTAAATGTGTCCTTGTAATTTTTTTTGTTT
The DNA here is from genome assembly GCA_030979885.1 of Lolium multiflorum. NCBI lineage: Eukaryota > Viridiplantae > Streptophyta > Magnoliopsida > Poales > Poaceae > Lolium > Lolium multiflorum. Next base: position 238,236,072 of record CM061747.1, read on the forward strand.
TTCTATGGATTGACACAAAGTTAAAGTTCCATCTTTCTAAATGTGATAAATCTCTGACATATGCTACAACTGAAGTGATATGGGTTCAAACTTTGTTGACAGATTTCGTCATCAATGATCCTAATGCAATTGGTGGGGTAATAATCTTGATGCTACATATTTGTCATCCAATCTGTATACGATGCTAGGACAATACATATTAAGATGGACTATCACATCTTGTTCTTGATATAGTTGCTAATAAGTTGTTGAACACCAGGTTCATACCTACAGATGATCAAGTTGCTGATGGGTTTACAAAGCCTTCTCAGTTCGGCAACTAGAAGCTTTTTGACGTAATCTCAACTTAAATAAATTGGGACTGATGGAGGGCATAAAATAGTGTGTGTATGTGTTTTTTGTACATCGATATGGTTAATTAGAGGAGATTGCCTAGTTGTACCTACCATGTATAGTGTTCTTAGGAACTCAGGCATATCTAAAAATTCGTAATATATTTGTAACTTTTGTGGTCCGTTAACACACATAAAGATATACCGTTAACCCGATTCTTATATAGGGCTGGTGCGAGGTGCTATTGGACAGCGCTTTGTGCCCATCGAGACCACTAGGGAAGGCGCTCGAAAAAGAGATGTTGGCTGGCTCCGTGGTTTGGCCGTAGCTCAGAAGTCCGGTGGGATGTGGCGGCGGCAGTGTACTTAGTGGTACAAGCTGCCAACACGTGGATCATGGGAGTAGAGATGGCCTTTAAACGACGGCGAAAGTGGCAACCTACATCAGGGAAGCCCTGTGCATGGTTGCTGGGGAGGCGGTGTCAAAAGGTTGACGTAGAAGTGGGTAGGCCCCGTCGATTTGGTGGGGTGGGGAAGCAGAGAAACACATGAGAGAGGAGTCACTAGCATGTGGTGCCCACCAGTTGGTATCATACAGGGCGTCACCGGAGTCCTCTTAGAGGACCAGTAGGGTGCGCAAACTACCATTTATACAGACAGGGAGAGACCCGAGTTAATTTATAGGACAACTATGGCAAACATATAGTCTTTCCCATATCAACGTGTCATAGATATCACAACTTTGTTTTTGTATTCTCGATTTGTCTTTACGACATTTTATGAATATGATAGTGTTGCTTTCATTGATTAAGAGGAGATAAGTAGATAACAACTTAACAAGGTTGGTTTTTGTAATGATGTAAGTGGCATAGGTGCCATTTCCAGTTTCTCGCTACCGGTGAGTTGTCGTAGATTGAAATTAATGCCATATACATCAATTGATGCAGTGGTTAGGACATGTTTTCTTGTTTTTCGAATAAGCGGTTTTGCTATGTCTCAGTCAACTGAGATTTTCTTAAATCTAAGTCACTTACAGTACAAAAAAGTGCAATTGGACCGAGTTACACTTTTCTTTAAACTGTAGTTGCACTTTTCTGAGGTGACTGAGACTTAACAAAATCTCAGTCAGCTGAGACATAGACACACCCTCGAAAAAAATCTGTTGTCGCAGGCAGGCGACGATCATTCCTTGTTTGTAATTATTGGTACCAAAATGCGATGTCGATGGGGCTCGTCCATGCATCAGGTTCAATCCCCACCGCTGCGTTTGCGTTTCTACTTACCCACGTCACTCGCACTAAACAAGCAGCCAGCAGCACCTTGGTTCCCTCCAGCTCATAATGCTCCTGGCGCCTATATATGGGGGCATGGCCGTTACCCAGCTCATCGGACCAACCGCGAAACAGAACAACTGAACAATCCACATCTCCCGCCCTCCCCTGTTTCGGCAACCCACGTCCTCTGTTCATTCTCATGCCGTGGTGAACACAACAACAAGGGTGGTCCGTGTAGTAGCTATGGTGGCGATCACAGTGCCCTGCACCATCGACCAGATCCCGCTGGTCAAATGCCCCAAGGCAGCGAATGCCGCGGTGCCGACCATAGACCTGTCAGCACCAGGCGCGGCTGCGGCCGTGGCGGACGCGTGCCGCGGCGTGGGCTTCTTCCGCGCGACCAACCACGGCGTGCCGGCGGCCCTCGCCGAGGCGCTGGAGTCCCGCGCCGGGGCCTTCTTCGCGCTGCCGCACAAGGACAAGCTGGAGCACTCGTCGGCGCGGCCCTTCGGGTACGGCAGCAAGACCATCGGCCCCAACGGCGACGTCGGATGGCTCGAGTACCTTCTGCTCTCCGTCGGCTCCAGCACAATACAGGCGTCCTCGCTGCCGCCGTCGCTCCGGGCGGCGCTGGAGGAGTACACGGTGGCGGTGAGGGCTGTGGGCACGCGGGTGCTGGAGCTGATGGCGGAGGGGCTTGGGCTGGCGGACCGTAGCGCGCTGCGGCGGATGGTGGTGGACGCCACGGGGAGCGACGAGATGGTGCGCGTGAACCACTATCCGGCGTGCCCCCTGGCGTCGAGCGTGACGGGATTCGGGGAGCACACGGACCCTCAGATCATCTCCGTGCTGCGGTCCAACCGCACCGGTGGCCTCCAGATCATGCTCCGCGACGGCCGCTGGGTCCCCGTGGCCCCCGACCCCGATTCCCTCTTCGTCAACGTCGGCGACGCACTCCAGGTAAACACACACTCACTTGCTGTTACCTTTAGACTACTCATAGTGGAAGTAACATAGCTAGTAACATCACACACACCAATGGATTTTGGTGACATGGCATGACAATAAATGAAGAAAGAGAGTAAGGTGGTAACTAGCTATGTTACCATAACATCACACACCCCAAGACAAGATGAGTCTACAACATACTAAATGACACAATGCATGACATCACATATAAGTTACAACCCACTATGGAGGTAGTAACTTAGACTAGTAACATACTCCCTCCGTCCACAAATAAGTGGACATCTAAGGTCTAAACTTTGTCCATAAAAGAGTGTACTCCTATCTTTCCAATGCACTTTAATTGATTCTCTCTCATCGCACGGAAATCAAACCCAATAATATTAAGCATATGTCCTCCTTGTTTTCTACAAGCACTTAGCTCATTGGAGGTGAAATAATTGAAGTGGAGAGATACATCTTTCCAATGCACTTTTCACTTCACTTCATAATTTGTCTTGAAAACCCCGCGTGTACACTTATTTGTGGACGGAGGGAGTATGTTATGTTACTAGTCTAAGTTACTCCCCACTATGACTAGCCTTACCGTCTACCCCGTTCAGCAATCTATCTGGGATCCATTATTTAGGTTGTGTCGGTTCTTGCCTCGATCGATCGTGCAGTGTAAACCACCACCTCATGTTCTTGCTTGTCAACGCCGTACCGTGCAACTTGCACCTCAACTCATGGCCGTGCGACCACGCGTAGCTAGCTCGTGTGTGTTCCCTACTACCTGTACGGCGGTCTCGAACTTTATCTCATCTTGATCTTATCTAATGGCTGATGCACATGCACTGGTTACTGATTTTTTTCTCACATGCATTCTGATGCTGAGAACTTTTGGGTCGATGGAGCAGGTGCTGACCAACGGGCGGTTCAGGAGCGTGAAGCACCGGGTTGTGGCGCCGGAGGCCGGGAAGCAGTCCAGGCTGTCGGTGATCTACTTCGGCGGGCCGGCGGCCACGCAGCGGATCGCGCCGCTGCCGGAGCTGATGCGGGACGGGGAGCAGAGCTTGTATAGGGAGTTCACCTGGGGCGAGTACAAGAAGGCCGCCTACAAGACTCGCCTCGGTGACCACCGCCTCGGCCCATTCGAGCTGCCCCAAGCCGTCACCGCCGCCGTCAAAGAAAACACCAGCACCGATCACAACTGCAGCAGCAAGGCCGTCCAACCGCCGCCGCCGCCTCACGTCGCACAAGTGTACTAGCTAGCTACCATTCTGGAGTAGTTTTTTTTTTTTTTTTGCTCACGGGAATGTACCCATCATATATGTGTGTAAATAGTACCAACTGAATGTAGTTGCTGTTAGTACATACTTACTTGACGAGCCCAAAATGCACATGCTAGTACCTGACTCTGCCTGCTCAATTTGTCCAGGGATCGAAAGGCTTTGTAACTTGCACTGGTAGTAGCAGATGCCTCCTTTTTTGCCTAGTTTTCACCGGCAGGTATAACGGATCGCTACCTTTATAATTACTCCGTAATTACTTAGCCTGAACTTAGGAAACCAAGATATATAATCGTGTGTTCGTCTATGGAAATGTGAATCACCGTAAAGTGTTCAGGGCATCTCCAGCCGCCCGGTGTCACACGGACCGTTTGGGACTACGTGGTTGGAAAATGGGTATGTATTTTAGCTGAGAGGCCCAACAAAAACTGATCGGGTTGTCTACGGGGACACAAACACGACTTAAATTTGGGGTCGAAATATGTGATGCAACGCGCAACTGCTCCTCTCCGCCTTGAGCCCGGCTGACAGCAACCCCGGTCCGCTTTGTCTTCCGCCTGACGCGACAGTACTGGTGGGACGGCTTCACTTCCACGTTCTGCACACAAAATTAATGGCGCACCCGCACAGCGATGCAGGTTCCCCGGGCCTAGACATGTGTGTTGGCCTTAATGCGCCACCATCCCCTCGACTGGCTCCGGCGTATAAAATGGGGCATTGGCGCATCCACCCCCCTCACGCAACCCTAGCCACCTCATCAATCCCCAACCCTAGGGCCGCCACCCACCTTCTCTCCATCCGCCTTCTCCCCACGAGCGCCATGGCTGACCTAGGGTCCGAGGCTGTGAATGCCGCTGCGGGCAGGGCAGGGGTGGTCGTGCTAGATCTGCACTACCTGCACGCTCGCCCTCACCTGCGAACTCGGGAGTGGCTGCAGGACATGTACTACGAGTTCTTCCTCCACATCACCGAAGACCCATTCGGCAGAAAGAGACTCTAGACAAGTTTGTGGAGTTTTCGCTCGTCGGGACCCGACGGGTGTGCACCTGCAGGAAGCCAGCTGCTGCTTTTGTCGCGTCGACGTCCTGTTCGACGGGCAAGTCAAGATGTACCTCGACGCTGCCAGAGCCCACAACCTGAAGGTTGGATGCCCGCTGCACTGCCTCTACAGAGGCGATGGCCACATGAGCTTCATGGTGTTCGACTACTCATCCTATCGTAGGCACAACACAATGACGACTTTGTCAAAGACAACGCCAACATCTACATGGCAGCTGTAGGTTCTAGGGTGTTCCTTCTTTGCAACGAAGATGGCAAGCGCCAGTTGAGTCCACTACTGTAGATTTCCTGATGTTCTTCCATTGTAGCTATAAAATGACAGCACATCACCCTTGTCTAGTTTAGGTGACTACGTGTTCTTTTTCGCAACGAAGAAGGTGATGAGCAGGCGAATCCACTAATTAGGTATCTTATTTTGCACTATTTCATGTTATGTCCGAAAACATATGTAATATGTATGTATCCATCAATAAAAAAATGTTTGCAAACTGTGGAATACGGCAACTAGAGGCATTCCCAAGCGCAAACGGTCCAGGCTAATTTCGTGTCAACGTCCCTATGTAAACAGACGCACGCGGTCAGTTTTGATGACCTTAATTTGCATGATAGAATGATAGATGTATCTCTTTTTTTCCTTGTATCGCGCACGCGAAGCAGAGGCAGGACATCTGGTTCTGGTCTGGGCAGAAAAAAGAAAAACTGTTTTTTTTTTAGAGTCAACCAAGAGCCTTTATTAATTCTGACCAAAGTTACATGCTTGTTCAGTACAATGAAGGATGTATTCCGGAACCTGGGATATCCAGGCACAGTCCGGGTCAAAAGAAGAAGCAAATTTAGCAATGTTGTGAGCAGCTACATTTGCTTCTCTATTTACATGCATAATATCAAAATAGCTACATCCTTCTACCAGCTCTTGGATCTGTTTTAAAACAGGTAGAATACTAGCTCTATGATTGTTTCTTGATTTCCATAGCGAAACCAGCTCTAGTGAATCAGATTCCATAATAACTTGACTTATGTTCAGACGTCTGATTAATTTAGCTCCATCCCTACAAGCATATGCCTCAGCAGTTAACACATCAGGGATAAATTCATGCCATGTACTGCTTGCCGCAAGTACCATGCCATTATTATCTCTAATCACCACACCCGACTTTGCTTCCATACTATTGGCATTATAAGCTGCATCTACATTTACCTTAAGAAAACCTTCTTGTGGTCGTTGCCAATGTGTTTTGATCTGCGTCTTGACTCTGGAATATGGTTTTGAGCCGGCAAGAAGATCTGCTACAGTATCATGCACCCATCTACAAGCTTGTGTGATTTTCACCTGAGAATTACCATGCAGACGGTCATTACGAGCAGACCAAACCGACCACATGCCACAAAGAATATAACATGCTTTCTCTTCTTTGCAAATAGATGTATCAAGTAAATCTTGCGCCCAAGTTAAAGGATGCAATTTTGGAAGTTTAATGTTATAGAGGGATTTGAAAGTAGTCCAAAAAGCTTTAGCATAGGGGCATTCAATTAGAGCATGGTATATTGTATCCTCTTTTGCACCACACTCTAAGCAATTACCTTGTTTCTCTATATGCCTCTGAAGCAGCACCTCCCGAGCTGGTATGAAACCATGAATAACTCGCCACCAGAAGGTCCTAATTTTAGGAGGAACTGCAAGTCTCCAAAGTTTAAACCATATTTTGTTTTTATCTGTTTCAGAATTTCCCGCAATGCCTTTTCGATAGTGCTCCTCATATCTTGCAGAAGATGCTAGCAATCTGTATGCCGATTTGACTGTATAAAGTCCATGCTTTTCCCCGTTCCATGCCCATAAATCTTCATGAAGCTTTCCAATGGGAATCTTCATTATTTCATTTGCTTCTAGGGGATTCATATTGTTATTTAACTTCTGAACATCCCATGCACTTCCTTCTGAATTAAGGAGTTCTGAAACCTTTGTTGTTGTTGCACTTCTCTTCTTGCTAATTGGTTTGCACCCAGGAACGCCTGGGATCCAGCGGTCCTGCCATATGTTGGTTGATTGTCCATCACCTATTCTTCTCACTAGACCAAGCTCTAGTGCTGCTCTTCCTTTTAAAATTGCCTGCCACACCTGTGAGCTATTTCTTTTTTTTGTTGCATTCATAAAGTCTGTATTATGATAATATTTACCAGCTAGAATACGTGCACAAAGAGTGTCTGGTTTCGTCATTAATCTCCAACCCTGCTTTCCCAACATAGCTATATTGAATAGATGGAGATCTCTAAACCCCATACCTCCTGCTCTTTTCGGTTGCGCTATATCATTCCATTTCCTCCAATGCATTTTTTGTTTGTCTCCTTCACTTCCCCACCAAAATCTTGACATTGCCGTAGTCATCTTCTTGCAAGTGGTTTTTGATAATTTAAAGCAACTCATAGGATAAGTGGGGATTGCTTGCATCACTGCTTTAATCAGAACTTCACGCCCAGCTGAGCTCAGTTTCCTTTCTGACCCTCCACTTGCCAAGCAATTTACTTTTGTGTATAGCTTTTCAAATGCACCAGATATGTTTCTTCCAATAGCAGTTGGAAGTCCCAAATATTTCTCCTCGAGAGCCTCTTTGTTGATGCCAAGCATTTGTTTTACTTCATCCTTGATGCCAAAAAGAAAAACTGTTGATGCGATAGGACTTGCGAGGATGAGGAACGGGGGACCGCGGAGCTTGAGGCGCGCGAGGTCGCTTTCTTTTTTGTGGGATAAAACATTGCATGTACCACATGAGCGAAAAAAAAGGAACTGCATACATTCGTCGTGCGTGCCATCCAGTCGGCTTGGTCGATCGGACTCTAGTCTCTAGGAAAGGAAGAATCACTCATCACTGCTCACGTACGTCCGCAGAGTCCCACCAGCTTCGGTCTCTTCGAGCCAGGCAGCAGGCCACCTGTTTACACTGCCTCTTTCATGCATTGGTAACCCGGCCTGATCTTCACCGTGAATCTGTTGCTAGTTGGACCAATGCTCTGTATTTGAACCCACAGATTAGCCCGGAAAGCATTTGTCACCAAAAGAAAATGATGATCAACGATGTATTTTGATTCTTTATGCCGAGAAAATGTGTTTCCTTCAACTCGTTCTGTCTAGCATCGAACACTACACGTAAAGGCTAAACGGCTTTTTGATGACGCCCTTGGTACAGATGCGTAAGGCCATAAAAAGTCGTCAGCAAAAACATGTCGTCGGCCTATAGGATACTTTGGTTACAACTTGGCAGAACGGTTGTCATCATGGATGGACCGTCGGCAAATAGGACACTATGCCGACAACTTTGCTAGAACGGTTGTCGGCATGGACGGGCAGTCAGCAAACTGGAACAAATACCTAGGGATACTCTCGGCTTAGGCATGGCTATCAGCACAGGACGTAGCCACGTGCCCCTGCCGATTCGCTGGCTAACGGTTGCTCGACGGTGATAGTTGTATGCGGCAGCCCTAACGGAGGCCCTCGGCATACAACATATGCCGGCGGCCGTTGCTCTACTCCTTGTTCGGAGAGCCCATTCACCCTGATTTACACCCATGATGCTTGTGGTCCTGTCGCTTCTACCTCGTCGCATAACTAACCGATTCTCGTTATTTCCATGCATCAAACTCATACCTGCACATTTTTCCATGCAAAATATTAGAATAAGACCAATTGCCATGCTAAAACTTAGAATTCGACCAATTCCCATTCTCAAGGGATGCCCTTCTTCGTTTGTAGTCACAATGCTCTCGGCGGTGGACTTCGTGATGTGGCGGTGCTCTAAGTCCGTTGTTTGCTAGTTTGTATCGAACATGTCATTTGCACTATGTGTAATAAACTTGTCGTGCTCGTGTTGGATATCACCATGTGAACTTTTCGTGCCTCTTGTGATACATATCTATGACTATGAGAACTTGTGTGAAATCATGCAAACTTCTCATGATTTGTGACATGTATCGATCATGTTGCATCGACCATGGGATGGATTGGTTTTTCTATATGTGGATTTGATGATGATCATGGGGGTGTGTGTAAGATAAATTCTAATATATATATGCAAATTTTCATTTTAATTTACCGAAATGGCCAAAAAAACAAGCAAAAAAAACTAGAAACCTAGACGGCCGCTAGTGAGGTATCACGTGCTACCGCGTGGCAGGCTTTAACGACAGCCAAGCCCCTCTTCATACCTGGCCAATGTTTGCTGACGATCTAGCCCTCTGCTGGCCACCAACGAGCCACCTCAAGATGCCATTTGTGCCTTGTGTGTCGACCGTCAAACCCTCAACATATGGCCACCAGTTACGCTAACGTCCTGGCCCTTGGCATATGGCCATATGGGGATGCATGAGAGCCACCAGGTGCGGCAACGTGTGGTTCTTAGCCAACGGCTCGGCCTGCATCATCCAACACTGTCAAACAAACAACACCGTCAATGTTATACATTGACTATATGTTTTCGATGGCTGGCCAAAACTATGCATTTGTCTATATGCCGACGAGCGACGGCCACGTGATATGTGCCATGGAACAGATGCCGGCGGCTCTATGCCAAGGGTCATCGTCGTCATACCCCTATGACAAGGGCTTCTACATGTATGTTGACCCTTGGTATAGAGTCGTTTAGGCAAACCTATCATTGCGAGCGCGGACTTCTCTAGCTTAGCGCATGTACAATGGTGATATCTTAGCAGCGCCATGTAGGATAAACGCTGAGGTGGAGAAAAGAGAATAAAAAAAATGGTTTGCTTTCTCATAATTAAGAGATGATCTCTTAGTACAATCTCTCTCATCACAAATTTAGATATCTAATTACTGAAGATAAAACTAAAAAATAATCTATTATACATTATATTTTATTGTTATATCTAAATTACGTTAAGACTTTACCTTATCAACCATTGCACATACCCTTGGCTGACCAAGTTATTGTACCAACTAGGTCGAAGTTGCATGTATAATTTTAAAATCTAATAGGATCTGGTAGCACTGTAAAGCAACAGTCCTGTATCGACTGTTGTCTGCTGGAAAAGCAGGAACCGCCGTTCAACAACACTATGAAACGTAGTTTAGATACGTAGGCGTGAACTAGATTAAGTGATGGACGACCACTGTCATTTGACACGGAACGGCAGCATCAGTTAATCACGGAGAGGCGGCGTTGCTTTCAGCCTAGACAGAAATCCGGATAAGGATGTAATCGAATCTATTTCTCCAAGTGGCGATGTCATGCACGGCGTTGAACTTTGGTACTCCAGGAAACATCACGTGCACGCACAGTTCTTCACCAAACAGTTTATGCCAGTCCTTTATTAATTTAGTTGTTAATCACCGTGGATAAGAACTCTACAATCGATTTTTTTTCTGAAACTCTACCGTGGATCCTGTTATGCAGCTGCTCCATTTAGCGGAAGTTTTAACTCAAACGCACATGACAATAATGTCTACTTCCTCCATTCCATAATATAGATGTCATTGATGTTCCAGTAATTACATCTTCAACGGCTCGATCCAATTTAGACAAAAGAAACAATTTAGTTTGGTTTATTTGGGTCAGCCTGCAAACATGCCATAGGCCTCGGTACCTGGACCGTCTGGGACGGGGCAAACCCCAGGGGCCAAATCCATGTTGTTCGTTTTAGCCATTTTGCCACTTCTTTTCCTCCATTTTAGTCAATTTGACCAACTAATAGAAAACAACGATATAGTTGTTAGAGATATATTTCGTGTACAACGGATAGTCTAGGATAGAGATAGGACTCTCGTGTCTTGCCTTGCACTCCAAGATGATCCCTGTACGTCTATATATACTCGCACATGAGGCTCAATAATACATCCATCATATTCCGCATATCTCTCTCCCTCTCTATCCTTCTACATGGTATCAGAGCGGCGCCGATCCTAACCTAGCCGCCGCCCAAACTTCCGCGCCGCGCCGCCCCCGGGGAGGTCGATCTCCATGATCTACTCCGGGGGCCGCGCAATCCGTATGAGGGTTCGTCCGCCGATCCGTTGATCCGCTGCCCTCGAGTCTTTTTTCCAATCCGTAGATTGGTTTTCTTTTTGCTCCGCCGGTCGCTTGACCGGCGTTTTCTTTTTTGGTTTTGCCGATCCTCGATCGGATTGAGTCGCCCACCGCCGTCGTCATCACGCGCCTCTACTCCAACCTAGGCGTCGACTGCACCGGCCATCTTCATCAACCGTGTGGCCGGCCGCACGCGTCACACACGGGACGCCTACGTGCGATGCAGCAGGCTGTCTCGCCCGCGAGGTCTCCATCGCTGGTCCATCTACGCCGTCATCGCCCGGGACATCACCGACAACGTCGCCAACGACTCCAATCTGCGGCACGTCGTCCTCGTCATGGCGCGTACAACACCGCCGTCGGTCTGATCAACCGACCGCGCGCACGTCTCCGCCAAGCACGTCCCCGAGCACGCGCCTACCATCGATCGAGCTACGGGTTGCCGCTGCGTCGCCCCTTCGGGCCACAGCGCCGCCGCCTTAGGTCCATGCTACCGGCCTCCGACGCGCCTTCCAAGGCGTGTACGTTGCTGGTGGCCTCCCGCCGCTGCATCGACTCGCGCCCTGCAGCTACGCCGGCCCCTCGGGCCGAGACGTCGCCGCACGTAGTCTACTTCGCCGTCCCCGCGCACCGACGTTCTAGGCTACTACCGCGCCGCCCCATCGGCGCAGGTCGCCACCGTCAGCGCAAGGTCTACGTCAAGCCGCCGGGTTCCTCCTCGCCAACTTCGAGTACCGCCGCCGCACCTCCACAGGTACCCTGCATGACCACTCTGGTCGTCGCATGCCTCACCGACCACCTCTACAGTCTAGGCATCCAGCATGGTCCCTCCTGGTCACCGCTGGTTTCGCCGCCTTCTACGTCTCCGTCCACCACGACCTAGCAGTCCATGATGGTCCCTTCCCTCGCACGCCCGGTATTGGCAACACCGACGCATGCCTTCATCCCCGACGCGCCCCGAGCCTGGCAAGCTCGGGCCAGCGCCTCGTCTTCATCGGTTCGACAACGTCTTTATCGGCATCGACTCTTCTACGACTGCCTCGACCGCGTCGCCGACTTCGTCTTTGCGTACTCGGTTCTGGCGAAACCGGAGTATGCCTTCGTCCCCGACGTGCGCCTAGTTCTGACAAAACTAGGGCAGCACCTCGTCCTCGACGGCTCGGACTGCATCGACTTCGGCATCGACAACCTCCACGACTGCCTCGACGCGTCTCCGTCACTCTCCTCGCGCACTATGCGCTTGCGGCTTCATGTGCGGCTACCTCGACACCGGCACCCGACCACGACATCGACCACGACATCCCCTCGCGCGGCTACCCCGACCAAGGTTGCAGCACCCACGCTCTCGGCTACCTCGACATCGGCACAAAGGGCTATCACCTCGCATGAGCACCTCAGCTTCTTCTACAGTCCAAGCATCCGCGACGTGACACCGTCCACGACGCTCCCGCTACGACTGCGGGGGAGTGTCAGCCTTCTGGGGTCCACTTCGGTTTATCTCCAGTCTGACCGTCCACGTCGTTCATGTTGTTCACGACGCTCCCGCTACGACTGCGGGGGAGTGTTAGAGATATATTTCGTGTACGTATAAACGGATAGTCTAGGATAGAGATAGGACTCTCGTGTCTTGCCTTGCACTCCAAGATGATCCCTGTACGCCTATATATACTCGCACATGAGGCTCAATAATACATCCATCATATTCCGCATATCTCTCTCCCTCTCTATCGTTCTACAATAGTTCACAACCAATTATATTTAAATATTTTGCAAGAAAATAAATAATATGGTTCACAATCAAACGCATTCACAAGAAAGAAAAAAGAGGAGGTGACTATTGATTTCCTATGTAAGCCCACGTATCCTCAATCAAATATGCTTGTAGCTAATTGTGAGTGTAAGGATCATGAATCTCATGATGCACATAAAGGAACTGTTCGGACGATGTTGCCGAGGGTCCAACTCAACCAATTCACCATGAAATTTCCACATGTCATCATAGAGGTAATCATCACACTTATCCTCAAAGATCATCTTGTGCAGGATCACGCAAGAAGTCATCGCCTCCCAAACTCGTGGCTTCTTGTTCTAGTATGGTGGCGAATAATAACCTATCGAGATTGGAACACATCAAATGCCGGCTCCACATTCTTCCTACAAACCTCTTTTTTTTTTGCAAACCTCCATCATTTCTCTTCTTCAGGGTTGTTGATTGTCTTCACAATTATAGCTAGTTAGGATAGATGTCGTCAGCTGGATATTACCCCTTGTTGTATGCATGACCATTAATCTTACAGTGAATTTCTGGAGTATTTCCCTCCGCAAGCCTAAATAAAACCGAAGAGCGCTGGAGCACCTTGATATCCTTGTGAGAACCTGCCACACAAAAAAAAGAGTGGAAAATCTAAAGATCTTTTGAGGCAACAGCCTCACTCATCAACATGCCCGCTATATTACCAGCTGAGCACAGTGACAATTTTCCACTCTCAATGCATGAAATCTATGCTTTTGAACATCCCGAGAAACCTCCTTGACTCATCGATCGACAACAACCGGACAGTGTTGGTAGCAGTTGGCTCTCTCAAGTAAATTTCACCAAACACCGCAATAACTTCTATGTGGAAGTTGTACATTGAGTAAGACATGTGGTCTCGCTCCTGTGCATAGTTAGATCACCAACAACTCCATACCCTAGCATGCAAATAGTTGCGGATCATTTTTTGGTAAGAAGAGAAGCCAATCTTATAGACGGCTTCGGTATTCCATTCAAAGTACGAGTAATCATCCCTTACACCATCGAGAATAGTTAAGAACAATTTTCTTGACGTCCAAAAGCACCGCCAGAATACGTGCTAGCAGAAGAGTGGATCGATGCGATCGAAGTAGTATTTAATGAGTCTATTATGGCCAGATTTTCAATTAGGCTTCAAATATGCAACTATGTGGCCTCGTTGAGCCATTGAACTTTGGCAGCTGCATGACATTGTGCTTATGGATGAGGGTTGCGGCTACCATAAAAAATTCGGCATCACCGTTGGAATCGCCGTCTGAAGATGTATCAAACATTATTCTAGAAGACTAGATCGAATTGTTGTCCATCTACGTACAACATGAGACAATGGTCATACAACAGTAACTATGTCAGCGTCTGTGCCGGCGCAAGTTGTCATGTACAAAATATAGGCCAAGTATGTAACTCAAAAGTGGCCGCACAAATGGCCAAGCAGGTCCTAGGCGGCGCGGTTGTCGGGCGGGTCCGAGCTGCTGGCTAGCAAAGTGGACCTGTCCTAGCCGGATCAGAACTGACAACTATTACATGTAAAATGCATACATGAACTTTGTCCTTTAACATATTAAATCCCTACATATTTGCAACATATATGATTATAATACCATGTTTTACATTGATTTATCGAGATTTACCAATGATACCCTTTATTTGGTTTATAACTCTGCAGAACAGAAAAACCCTCATTTGCGTATTTTTCACTTTCAGAGACCTATAAGGAGTCAAATTGACCTGAGATTTTTGGAGCGTCATTTTTCATCGTGAGAAGCACCCTGGAACCCGGAATCACACTGGATGGGAATGAGGCCCAAAAGACACCAGGTTGCGCACCCAGACATGTAGGGCGCGCCACCCGAGGTCTTTCGGCCGTCGTTCGTCCAATTCACTTGATTTTTTCGCCCACCAACATATTTTGACCTAAAAATCACTATATAGATGGCCCCGAAGAGCAATCGGGAGGAGAGCGCCGCAGAAGACAAAACACGAAAACAAAGGCTGCAGCAGTGAAGATTTGAGGGGGAAACTCCGTCGGGATCATCATCGGAGGGATCTCCACCTTCGCCAATGCCTTCATCATCATCACCTTGATCAAGGAGGAGTAGTCCAGCTCTGGACTACGGGTTTGTGGCAGTAACTTGATCTATTTCTCTTATGTTCTTCATAGTTTTTAGTGCCATATGAGCTGCCCTACATGATTATGGGCATTTTGTAATACCTATGTGGTGGATCCTTATCCTATGATATTGTTCTATAAGATCTGATCATATTATGTGTAGGACGTATTGATAGATGCATATTACTGTTATATGAGATCTGATCATATTATGCAAGAGCGTTGATGCATGTAAAATGCATACATGAACTTTGTTCTTTAGCATGTTGAATTCCGACATATTTGCAACATATATGATGATAATACCGTATTTTACATTGATTTATGGGGATTTACCAATGAACCCTTTTATTTGGTTTATAACTGTATAGAACTGGAAAACCCTATTTTGTGTATTTTTCACTTTCAGAGACCTATACGGAATCTAATTGACCTCAGACTTTTGGAACGTCACTTTTTCATCGGGAGAAGCACCCTAGAGCTTTGGAGGACACCTAGATAGGCCTGAGGCCCAAAAGATCTCAGGTGGCGCGTCCAAACACTTAGGGCACGCTACCTGTACTCTTTCAGCCGTCGATCGTCCAATCGACCTGATTCTTTCGTCCACTGACGTATTTTGACCTAAAAATCACTATATATATGGCCCGAAGAGTTCTCGGAAGAAGAGCGCCGCACAAACACATAAACACAAAAACGCAGGCTGCAACAGAGAAGATTGGAGGGGAAAGCTCCGTCGGGATCACCGCCGGAGGGATCTCCACCTTCTCGAACATCTTCATCATCATCACCATGATCAAGGGAGAGTAGTCCACCTCTGAACTATGGGTTTGTGGAAGTAGCTTGATCTATTTCTCTCATGTTCTTCATAGTTCTTAGTGCCATATGAGCTGCTGATGCATGTAAAATGCATAGATGAATTTCTTCCTTTATCACTGAATTCCCACATATTTGCAACATATATGATGATAATACCATGTTTTACATTGATTGGGCATTTATCAATGATCCCCTTTATCTGGTTTATAACTCTGCAGAACAGGAAAACCCTCATTTGCGTATCTTTCACTTTTAGAGACCTATACGGAGTCAAATTGACCTAAGATTTTTGAAGCGACACATTTCATCGGGAGAAGCACCCTGGGCCCTGGAACCACACCTAGAGAGGCCTGAAGCCCGAAAGAGTACAGGTGGCGCGCCCAGCAAGGTAGGGCGCGCCACCCTGCCTCTTTCGGTTGTCGATCGTCCGCTTGCCCTGATTCTTTCGCCCACCAACGTATTTTGACCTAAAAATCACAATATAATGGCCCCGAAGAGTTCTCGGGAGGAGCACAAACACAGAAACATGAAAAGGGAGGCTGCTGCAGAGAAGATTGGAGGGCGAAACTCCGTCGGGATCACCGTCGGAAGGATCTCCACCTTCTCCAACGTCTTCGTCATCATCACCATGATCAAGGAAGAGTATTCCACCTCTAGACTATATGTTTGTGGCAGTAGTTTGATCTATTTATCTCATGTTCTTAATAGTTCTCAGTGCCATATGAGCCGCCTCACATGATTATGGCCATATTTGTAATACCTATGTGGTGGATCCTTATTCTATGATATTGTGCCAAGAGATCTGATCATATTATGTGTAAGATGTATTGATAGATGCATATTATGTACCCCGTTCTTAAGTACTTGTTCTGATCCAACATCTCTGCAAGAGAGTGTGTGGGGTGATGTGTGTATTATATGGAGTAGCATGGTTTTTGTGATTGGATAGTGACAATATTTTCAAGATCTATTATGGCCTTGGCCTTTTCTTTTCCTATCTCACTGGGGATAAAGCGAATGCATGTGCTATGTTCTCACGTCACAGTAGTGACGATCTTGTTTGTTCAAGGTAGCATATTTGATATTCAAACATCATGTAAAAGTGCTTATGGCTATGCTCTATTAATTCTTAATACAAGATTGCATGGAGTTTTCCCATTTCTTGTGGAGTATAATAGAGGTGTGTTGCATCATATCTATGTTAGGACGCGATGCCCATATTAATTCTAATCTTCCGCATACTATTATTTGCACCTTCATATCTGATTGATGAATTACTATTTGTCACTACAACTTAAAGAGACAATAGTCAACTGAATCCATAAACCCCGGTGCACTTTTTGTCATAAGAAACACTTTTACATTGCTTTTATCTTGTTTTCTATTTGATGTACTATTTTAATCTGGTTCCACATTTCAGGTTGCTTGTTTGTCCCAAATGTGCTGACCTACCATGATCTATCTAGGGGTTTGTGATGTTCACAGTTGCAATGAATTGCTTGTCTGATTTAGGATGATGTTGGTATGGTTTGTGTTGTTGATACGTCTCCAACGTATCGATAATTTCTTATGTTCCA
Organism: Lolium multiflorum; assembly: GCA_030979885.1. Taxonomy (NCBI): domain Eukaryota; kingdom Viridiplantae; phylum Streptophyta; class Magnoliopsida; order Poales; family Poaceae; genus Lolium; species Lolium multiflorum. Next base: position 238,253,298 of record CM061747.1, read on the forward strand.
TGCTACTTTATTGATGATACCTACATGTTTTATGCACACTTTATGTCATATTCGTGCATTTTCTGGAACTAACCTATTAACAAGATGCCGAAGTGCAGTTCCTGTTCTGCTGTTTTTGGTTTCAGAAATCCTAGTAACGAAATATTCTCGGAATTGGACGAAATCAACGCCCGGTTCCTATTTTGCCCGGAAGCATCCAGAACACCCGAGAGCCGCCGAGGGGGGCCCTGTGGGCCCCAGATGATAGGGTGGCGCGGCCTGGGCCTTGGCCGCGCCAGCCTATGGTGTGGGCGCCCCTTCGACCCTCCGAGGCTGCCCTTTCGCCTATATAAAGCCCCTGCGTCGAAAACCCTTACGGAGGAAGCCACGTTACGAGAAAAGTTCCAGAGCCGCCGCCATCGCGAAGCCAAGATTCGGGGGACAGAAGTCTCTGTTCCGGCACGCCGCCGGGACGGGGAAGTGCCCCCGGAAGGCTTCTCCATCGACACCGCTGCCATCTCCACCGCCATCTTCATCACCGCTGCTCCCATGAGGAGGGAGTAGTTCTCCATTGAGGCTCGGGGCTGTACCGGTAGCTATGTGGTTAATCTCTCTCCTATGTACTTCAATACAATGATCTCATGAGCTGCCTTACATGATTGAGATCCATATGATGAGCTTTGTATCGCTACTACTTGTGTGCTACTCATGTGATGTTATTAAAGTAGTCTATTCCTCCTGCATGGTGTAAAGGTGATTAGTGTGTGCACCGTGTGGTTCTTGTCGTAGGTTATGATCATGATCTCTTGTAGATTGTGGAGTTAATTATCATTATGATAGTATTGATGTGATCTATTCCTCCTTCATAGTGTAATGTGGACAGTGTGTGCACTATGTTAGTTCTTGGTTTATTTTGCAATGATCTATTATGCTCTAAGGTTACTTAAACATGAATATCGAATGTTGTGGAGCTTGTTAACTCCGGCATTGAGGGTTCGTGTAATCCTACGCAACGAATGATGTTCATTATCAAACAAGAGTGTATGTAGCACATATGAGAAGAAGTATTTATTATGCGATCAATGTTGAGAGTGTCCACTAGTGAAAGTATGATCCCTAGGCCTTGTTCCTAAATACGCTATCGCTGCTTGTTTACTGCGTTACTACTGCTTGTTTACTTCCTACAATATTACTACCATCAACTGCACGCCAGCAAGCTAAGCGCCGTACTACTGCTCATATTCATTTATACCACTTGTATTTCACTATCTCTTCGCCGAACTAGTGCACCTATTAGGTGTGTTGGGGACACAAGAGACTTCTTGCTTTGTGGTTGCAGGGTTGAGAGGGATATCTTTGACCTCTTCCTCCCCGAGTTCGATAAACCTTGGGTAATCCACTTAAGGGAAACTTGCTGCTGTTCTACAAACCTCTGCTCTTGGAGGCCCAACACTGTCTACAAGAATAGAAGCACCCGTAGACATCAAGCACTTTTCGGCGCCGTTGGGGAGGGAAGGTAAACGGCACTCACACATTGGCAAGCCCGGCAACTAAGCACTTTTCCTCCCTCGTCAACTACGCGCCAAGCACTTTTCTGGCGCCGTTGCCGGGGAGGAAAGGTAAAAGGCACTCATACTCCGGTTCCAGGTAACAGTACTTTTCTGGCGCCATTGTGTGTGTGCTCGAAGCTATTTCCTTTAGACTCTGCAATTGCGACATTTGGTTTCTTGTTTACACTAGTTGGCATAATGGACAACAATGACCTTTTTATTCTATTTCCTGATTTAAGACATGGATGGTTTGATGTGAAAATTAAAAAACCCATGGAACATATTAATATGAATGCTTTGAACACTATTGTTGCTAATGCTATGGAAAATTCTAAGCTTGGGGAAGCTGGCTTTGATGAGCATGATATTTTTAGTCCCCCAAGCATTGAGGAGAAAATTTACTTTGATGATACTTTGCCTCCTATTTATGATGATTATAATGATAGTAGTCTTTTGTTACCACCTGTTATGGAGGATAAATTTGATTATGATTACAATATACCTCCTATATTTGATAGCTACTTTGTTGAATTTGCTCCCACTACAATTAATAAGAATGACTATGCTTATGTTGGGAGAAGTAATTATTTTATGCATGAGACTCATGATAAGAATGCTTTATGTGATAGTTATATTGTTGAGTTTGCTCATGTTGCTACTGAAAGTTATTATGAGAGAGTAAAATATGGTTGTAAAAATTTTCATGTTACTAAAACACCTCTCTATGTGCTGAAATTTTTGAAGCTACACTTGTTTTATCTTCCTATGCTTGTTACTTTGCTCTTCATGAACTTGTTTATTTACAAGATTCCTATGCATAGGAAGCATGTTATACTTAAATGTGTTTTGAATTTGCCTCTTGATGCTCTCTTTTGCTTCAACTTCTATTTCTTGCGAGTGCATCATTAAAACTGCTGAGCCCATCTTAATGGCTATAAAGAAAGAACTTCTTGGGAGATAACCCATGTGTTTTTTTACTACAGTACTTTGTTTTATATTTGTGTCTTGGAAGTTGTTTACTACTGTAGCAACCTCTCCTTATCATGTTTTTGTGCCAAGTAAAGTTTCTATGCTAAAGTTGATGTTATATTTGGGATCGCTGCGCAGAAACAGCATTGCTGTCTGTCACGAATCTGGGCACAGTTCTCTGTAGAAAATTCGAAAAAATCTGCCAATTTACGAGCGTGATCCTCAGATATGTACGCAACTTCCATTAGTTTTGAGTTTTTCCATTTGAGCAAGTCTGGTGCCAGCTTTAAATTCGTCTTTACGGACTGTTCTGTTTTTGACAGATTCTGCCTTTTATTTCGCATTGCCTCTTTTGCTATGTTGGATGAATTTCTTTGATCCATTAATGTCCAGTAGCTTTATGCAATGTCCAGAAGTGAAAAGAATGTTTGTGTCACCTCTGAACATGTGAATTTTTGATTATGCACTAACCCTCTAATGAGTTTGCTTGAAGTTTGGTGTGAAGGAAGTTTTCAAGGGTCAAGAGAGGAGAATGATATACTATGATCAAGAGGAGCGAAAGCTCTAAGCTTGGGGATGCCCCCGTGGTTCATCCCTGCATATTTCAAGAAGACTCAAGCATCTAAGCTTGGGGATGCCCAAGGCATCCCCTTCTTCATCGACAAAGTATCAGGTTCCTTCTCTTGAAACTATATTTTTATTCGGTCACATCTTATGTTCTTTACTTGGAGCGTCTGTGTGCTTTTATTTTTGTTTTGTTATCTTAGTTCTCTGAATAAGTTCATACTTGTGTGGGAGAGAGACACGCTCCGCTGTTGCATATGGACAAATATGTCCTTAGGCTTTACTCATAATGTTCATGGCGAAGTTTCTTCTTCGTTAAATTGTTATATGGTTGGAATTGGAAAATGCTACATGTAGTAATTCTAAAATGTCTTGGATAATGTGATACTTGGCAATTGTTGTGCTCATGTTTAAGCTCTTGCATCATATGCTTTGCACCCATTAATGAAGAAATACATATAGCTTGCTAAAATTTGATTTGCATATTTGGTCTCTCTAAGGTCGAGATAATATCTAGTATTGAGTTTTGAACAACAAGGAAGACGGTGTAGAGTCTTATAATGTTTACAATATGTCTTTTATGTGAGTTTTGCTGCACCGGTTCATCCTTGTGTTTGTTTCAAATAAACCTTGCTAGCCTAAGCCTTGTATCGAGAGGGAATACTTCTCATGCATCCAAATCCTTGAGCCAACCACTATGCCATTTGTGTCCACCATACCTACCTACTACATGGTATTTCTCCGCCATTCCAAAGTAAATTGCTTGAGTGCTACCTTTAAACAATTCAAAAGTTATTACCTCTTATTTGTGTCAATGTTTTATAGCTCATGAGGAAGTATGTGGTGTTTATCTTTCAATCTTGTTGGGCAACTTTCACCAATGGACTAGTGGCTTCATCCGCTTATCCAATAATTTTGCAAAAAGAGCTGGCAATGGGATTCCCAGTCCCAAATTAATTAACAAAAATAGACACTCCTCCATGGTATGTGATTGTTGGACGGCACCCGAAGGATTCGGTTAGCCATGGCTTGAGAAAGCAAAGGTGGGGAGGAGTGTCATCATAATAAAACTAAAATAAAAGGCACTCCTTCATGGTATGAGATTGTTGGCAGGCACCCGAGGATTCGGTTAGCCATGGTTTGTGAAAGCAAGGTTGGAAGGAGTGCCACCCAAAAATAAAATAAAATGGGAGCCGCTCTTTGAAGGTTTGTCTGGCAAGGGGGTTAGAGTACCCGATACCATTCGTTGACAACAACAAACACCTCTCAAAACTTTACTTTTATACTCTTTTCATGTTTTCAAAATAAAAGCTCTAGCCCAAATATAGCAATCGATGCTTTCCTCTTTGAAGGACCTTTCTTTTACTATTATTGTTGAGTCAGTTCACCTATCTTTCTCCACCTCAAGAAGCAAACACTTGTGTGAACTGTGCATTGATTCTTACATACTTGCTTACTGCATTTGTTATATTACTCTATGTTGACAACTATCCATGAGATATACATGTTACAAGTTGAAAGCAACCGCTGAAACTTAATCTTCCATTGTGTTGCTTCAATGTCTATACTTTAAATTATTGCTTTATGAGTTAACTCTTATGCAAGACTTATTGATGCTTGTCTTGAAGTACTATTCATGAAAAGTCTTTGCTTTATGATTCATTTGTTTACTCATGTCATTACCATTGTTTTGATCGCTGCATTCATTACATATGTTTACAAATAGTATGATCAAGGTTATGATGGCATGTCACTTCAGAAATTATCTTTGTTATCGTTTTACCTGCTCGGGACGAGCAAACTAAACTAGATTATTGACTCTATTTCATGTTCCATGCTACTTTATGTTGGAGATATGCCCAAGAGGCAATAATAAATGGTTATTATATATCTTTGTGTTTATGATAATGTTTACATACCATGCTATAATTGTATTAACCGAAACATTGATACATGTGTGATATGTAGACAAACAAGAAGTCCCTAGTATGCCTCTTAAACTAGCTTGTTGATTAATGGATGATTAGTTTCATAATCATGAACATTGGATGTTATTAATAACAAGGTTATGTCATTGTATGAATGATGTAATGGACACACCCAATTAAGCGTAGCATAAGATCTCGTCATTAAGTTATTTGCTATAAGCTTTCGATACATAGTTACCTAGTCCTTATGACCATGAGATCATGTAAATCACTTATACCGGAAAGGTACTTTGATTACATCAAACGCCACTGCGTAAATGGGTGGTTATAAAGGTGGGAGTATCCGGAAAGTATGAGTTGAGGCATATGGATCAATAGTGGGATTTGTCCATCCCGATGACGGATAGATATACTCTGGGCCCTCTCGGTGGAATGTCGTCTAATGTCTTGCAAGCATATGAATAAGTTCATAAGAGACCACATACCACGGTACGAGTAAAGAGTACTTGTCAGGAGACGAGGTTGAACAAGGTATAGTGTGATACCGATGATCAAACCTCGGACAAGTAAAATATCGCGTGACAAAGGGAATTGGTATCGTATGTGAATGGTTCATTCGATCACTAAAGTCATCGTTGAATATGTGGGAGCCATTATGGATCTCCAGATCCCGCTATTGGTTATTGGTCGGAGTGAGTACTCAACCATGTCCGCATAGTTCACGAACCGTAGGGTGACACACTTAAAGTTGGATGTTGAAATGGTAGAACTTGAATATGGAATGGAGTTCGAATATTTGTTCGGAGTCCCGGATGTGATCCCGGACATCACGAGGAGTTCCGGAATGGTCCGGAGAATAAGATTCATATATAGGATGTCATTTTATGTGAATAAAATGATGCGGAAGGTTCTATGGAAGGTTCTAGAAGGTTCTAGAAAAGTCCGGAAGAAACCACCAAGGAAGGTGGAGTCCACATGGGACTCCACCTCCATGGCCGGCCAACCCTAGTGGGGGAGGAGTCCCAAGTGGACTCCCCCTTAGGGGGCCGGCCACCCCCCCTATGGAAGGTGGAATTCCCACCTCTAGTGGGAGGGAAGGTTTCCCACCATATGGAAGGTTTTGGGTTCGGGTCTTATTCGAAGACTTGTAGTCCAACACTTGGGGCTTCCACCTATATATAGAGGGCCAAGGGGAGGGGGCCGGCCACACCAAAGCCATAGCTTGGCCGCCCGGCCACCCCCTCTCCCCAAACCCTAGCGCCCCGCTCCTCCACCATATCCCGCACGCTTAGCGAAGCTCCGCCGGATTTCTCCACCGCCACCGACACCACGCCGTCGTGCTGTCGGATTCAAGAGGAGCTACTACTTCCGCTGCCCGCTGGAACGGGGAGGTGGACGTCGTCTTCATCAACAACCGAACGTGTGACCGAGTACGGAGGTGCTGCCCGTTCGTGGCGCCGGAACCGATCGTGATCAAGATCTTCTACGCGCTTTTGCAAGCGGCAAGTGAACGTCTACCGCAGCAACAAGAGCCTCCTCTTGTAGGCTTTGGAATCTCTTCAAGGGTGAGTCTCGATAATCCCCTCGTTGCTACCGTCTTCTAGATTGCATCTTGGCTTGGATTGCGTGTTCGCCGTAGGAAAATTTTTGTTTTCTATGCTACGTTATCCTACAGTGGTATCAGAGCCAGGTCTATGCATAGATGGTTGCACGAGTAGAACACAATTGTTTTGTGGGCGTTGATGCTTATGTTGTCTTTAGTTTGAGTACTTTGCATCTTTGTGGCATAGTGGGATGAAGCGGCTCGGGCTAACTTTACATGACCGCGTTCATGAGATTTGCTCCACGCTTGACATGCAACTTGTATTGCATAAGTGGCTTTGCGGGTGTCTGTCTCTCCTACTATAGTGAAGATTCAATTTACTCTTCTATTGACAACACTAGTATCACCGTTGTGGTTCATGTTCGTAGGTAGATTAGATCTCACTCGAAAACCCTAAACCACGTAAAATATGCAAACCAAATTAGAGACGTCTAACTTGTTTTTGCAGGGTTTGGTGATGTGATATGGCCATAATATGATGATGAATATGTATGAGATGATCATTATTGTATTGTGGCAACCGGCAGGAGCCTTATGGTTGTCTTTATATTTCATGTTGAGTAGTATTTCAAAGTAGTTGTAATAGTTGCTACATGAGGTGAACAACCATGAAGACGGCGCCATGGACCTTGACGCTACGCCGATGATGATGGAGATCATACCCGTTGATGATGGAGATCATGTCCGTGCTTTGGAGATGAAGATCGAAGGCGCAAAGACAAAAGGGCCATATCATATCACATATGAACTGCATGTGATGTTAATCCTTTATGCATCTTATTTTGCTTAGATCGCGACGGTAGCATTATAAGATGATCCCTCACATTAATATCAAGATAATAAAGTGTTCTCCCCTCGTATGCACCGTTGTACAGTTCGTCGTTTTGAAGCATCTCGTGATGATCGGGTGTGATAAACTCAACATACAACGGGTGTAAGCCATGTTGCACATGCGGAATACTTGGGTTTGCTTGACGAGCCTAGCATGTACAGACATGGCCTCGGGACAACGGAAACCGAAAGGTTGAACACGAGTCATATGGATGATATGATCAACATGTTGATGTTCACCATTGAAGCTACATCATCTCACGTGATGATCGGTTTTGATGTAGTGGATTTGGATCGTGTACCACTTAACAACTATGAGGGATGTTGTATTAAGTGGGAGTTCATTAGTAATTAGATTAAAACATGAACTAATTATCATAAACATAGTCTGAGTAGTATTTTGAATTAATTTTGTAGTATTGGCATCCGTTTACTACTATGCGCTAGTCTTGTTATTGAGATAGAAATACTGTTAAAATCTGATAAGAAACTTTACGGATTAGTACCGTATTGTTAAAGAATCAAGAATTGATTAAGTCCTATTGCAAACTTTTAGTGAAACTCACTTTGTTGATTCAGAGAGCTATGGTTTCAATTAGTACCTAAAGTTATCTTGTCTCCGTGAAACTTGAAGTTCAAATCTGTTTGAAAAGTAAGGAGCTGAAAATTTAGTTTTCAGAAATAATCAAGGTATGAGATATATGTGATATCTAAGACCTTATTGCAAGATGATAGAATATAATTTGGTGAGACTACATAAACTCATAAGTTTTATGGGAATGTATGAAGGTTGAAGACGCCAGGCGTCACAATCCTCCAACTATTGGAGCACTAACGATATTCGCATATCCATGAAGTTATCATCCTTAGTATGCACCGTTGCTAAGACTCGTCGTATCGAAGCATCACGTGATGATCGGGTGTTATAGATTCTACGTGTGCTTACAATGGGTGCAAGCCAGATTTGCACATACAAATACTAAGGTTAAACTTTATGAGCCTAGCATGTACAGACATGGTCTCAAAAAGTTGTCATGAATTGATGGATAAAATTATGAGTGAAATTGTTCATCATAGTTACTAATAAGTGAAATCTAGAACACTTGTCATATGATGAACAACTTCAAAGTAAAAACCTCAAGGTTATTGGTATTTGACCAACAAACCTAGAAGTTATTGATGTTGAAGTGTTTTTCTGAATAATGAGGAAAGCTAAAAGAGAAACTGCAAAAGATATTCTGGCAGAAATAAAGAAAAGACTAGAAAGTCTAGCTCAGGTGTATATAAATGATATACATGTTATGGATGTATTCCTAGTTTAGTCACACAATGAAATTCTTGGGTATTAGTGCTATATTGGTTGGTATGAAGTGTCATACAAAACAACACAATACAAGAATACAATGGCCTAAGTGACTGACAAGGAATATGATAGGTATGCACGTCTGGAACAAAAATAAAGTGTTATTATGTTCATCGTTGGCATTCTATCTAGCCCTTAGAATTTATAATAAAGAACTTAATAATTGTTATTTTGCTCTGGTCAAATGAAAACAATGAGTTGTTCAAATTATGACATTACTCCATGTATGATGGATAAGTTATTATAAATCTTAATGGTGAAACACACATACATAACACTGACGCTAAAATGCCATAAGGCAAATGATTTGAATTCCACTTATTTGTGGAACCGCCATTTAGGTCATGTTAGAAAGGAACGCATGAAGGAACTCCATGCAAATGGATTTTTGGAGTCATTTGATTTTTGAATCGTTTGACACTTGCAAATCTTTTCTAAAGAGAATGACTAAAATACCGTTCATAGGCCAAGAGTTGAACGGGCAACTAACTTAGTGGAAAAATACATGATGATGTATGTGGTTCACTGGGCATAGTTGTGTGCGGGAGATTCTTCTACTTCATGAAAACTTCCAACAATGAATTGAGTATATATGTATATATTCGATAAGGAAGAAGTTTGAAACATTTGAATGGATTCAAATAAATTTCAGCATGAGGTGGAAATCATCGTAATAGAAAAGTCAAATATCTATGATTGGATCATAGTGGAAATATTTGAATTACGAGTTTTAGCGAACATCTAAGAGAGTTATGAAGTTGTTCTACAACTCACGTTTCTTGGAGTATCATAGTGATGATGGAGTATCCGAGAGATGTATCCAAACCTTGTTGGATCAATGATGAGATAAAATATTGATGCCATTATATTTTTGGGGATTATGCTTTAGAGACTACCGCTTTTACACTGAATAGAGCATCATCATGATCCGTTGAAATGACACCATACGAGTTATGGCATGGGTATGAAACCTAATAGTTATTTCTTAAATTTTGGTATGCATAGCATAAGGTAAATAAAGTTTACAACCAAAATCGGATGTATGTCTTTGTTGGTTATCCCAAAGAATTAATTGGGAATTCTTTCCACTATGGAGACAAAGACAAAAGTGTTTGTCGATGTTTCTTACTTATTTCCAAGAAATTGTTTTTAGCGAAGTATTTGAGTGGGAGGACAATAGAACTTGATAAAGTTTATGAACCTGAGCATAATGATCAGAGTAGCGTAGCATCGGAATTAGTTCCGGAAGCGGCCACGACGATCATGGCTCCCATGTCTACAAAATGTTATAGTCATGGAGATCAAAGTACTTATTGAACCTTGTAGGTATGATTTACTTTGTGATCAAATAAATGATTTGTGAACAAAGGATTGTTTTTGAACAATGATAAACCAACTACAAACAAAGAAGTTATGATGGGCCCTGACTCCGTTAAAATGGCTATACGCCATGAAATCCAAGATAGATGAATATTTTTTGAAAGTAAATGGATCTATAAAATTGATGAACTTGGATGGAATATCCTTGAATAAGCTCGACTTGTCGAAAAGTTGTTTACGACAAAGTTCAAAGAGTTGACTACGATAAGATTAGATCTTCCGTAGTAATGCTTATAGTCTATGTGGATTATTCTAGTAATCGCTACATATTTCTTTCATGAGATATGATAGTAGGATGGCAAAATACATTACTTAACAGAAGTGTGTATTAAAGGTGTATACAAGATACAACCAATTGTTTTGCTAGTCCGTGGAATACTAGATAGGTATACGAACTTCAATTGGATGAAGTGAGTATCGCGGAGTTGGAATCTTCACCGGATGAAATAGTCAAAGAGTTTTGATTTCATCAGAAACGATGAAGGTGCTTGCATTTGCAAGAAATTAAGTGGGAGCGCTGAGACATATTTGTAATACTTTATGTAGCTGACATATCGTTGATTATAAATAGTGTAATTATATAATTGATTAAAAAGGTTTCATTGAGAATTAACTTCAATGAAAGAATATGGACTGAAACATATTTAGTGTCAAGATCTATGAAGATAGATTGAAACACATAATAAGTTTAAGTCAAAGTACATAGAAAGGATATTGAAGTAGTTCAATATTAAGAAAATGTTCTTGTCATGTGAAGTTTTAACAAGACTTGAGTGTATCTGACACTCAATGAGTAAAAACACATGAGTGATTTTAAATCACAATTAATATGTACACAATCAGATGTCCTGAGCTCTAAAAGTTAGGAGCATATACCAGAATGATTCATGTGATGATCATTGACAAACAGTAAGAATATCCATGTGTGCTTTAGAAGGACCAAGGATATATATATATATATAGTTTTATATGGGTAATGACAAAACAAAATCGTTGTAAAGTGTTGCACCGATATTAGTTTGGTCATATATAAAATTAAATTTCAATCTCAATTAGGCTAAGTGTTATTAAAAAGGTAGCACAATGCTAGATTTAGAAGAGTTCTAAATATTGTGACGGATTCTACAAAAGAAGGCAGAGTATGTCATTGTTTTGACAATGATTGAGGATGTTGAGTTAAGAAGTTCTTTGAGAACTTGGTGTAGTTCCGATAGTGTCAGAACTTTGAAGCTATATTGTGTGTGACAATATTAGTGACATATTTCAGACCGCGGAATTAAGGTTCCACCAGAAGACCAAACATATTTAATGCCGACTCATTTGGAAAATGAGTGATGCGTGAAGACGCAAATGAATTGCAAAATACATACGTTTCTGAGTGTGTCAGAACCGTTGACTAAAACCTCTCCCGTGAGCAAAACATGATAAAACACCAGAAGGCCAAGGTGTTATATCTTTACATATGTAAACTAGATTATTGACTCTAGTGCAAGTGGGAGACTGTTGGAGATATGCCCAAGAGGCAATAATAAATGGTTATTATATATCTTTGTGTTTATGATAATGTTTACATACCATGCTATAATTGTATTAACCGAAACATTGATACATGTGTGATATGTAGACAAACAAGAAGTCCCTAGTATGCCTCTTAAACTAGCTTGTTGATTAATGGATGATTAGTTTCATAATCATGAACATTGGATGTTATTAATAACAAGGTTATGTCATTGTATGAATGATGTAATGGACACACCCAATTAAGCGTAGCATAAGATCTCGTCATTAAGTTATTTGCTATAAGCTTTCGATACATAGTTACCTAGTCCTTATGACCATGAGATCATGTAAATCACTTATACCGGAAAGGTACTTTGATTACATCAAACGCCACTGCGTAAATGGGTGGTTATAAAGGTGGGATTAAGTATCCGGAAAGTATGAGTTGAGGCATATGGATCAATAGTGGGATTTGTCCATCCCGATGACGGATAGATATACTCTGGGCCCTCTCGGTGGAATGTCGTCTAATGTCTTGCAAGCATATGAATAAGTTCATAAGAGACCACATACCACGGTACGAGTAAAGAGTACTTGTCAGGAGACGAGGTTGAACAAGGTATAGTGTGATACCGATGATCAAACCTCGGACAAGTAAAATATCGCGTGACAAAGGGAATTGGTATCGTATGTGAATGGTTCATTCGATCACTAAAGTCATCGTTGAATATGTGGGAGCCATTATGGATCTCCAGATCCCGCTATTGGTTATTGGTCGGAGTGAGTACTCAACCATGTCCGCATAGTTCACGAACCGTAGGGTGACACACTTAAAGTTGGATGTTGAAATGGTAGAACTTGAATATGGAATGGAGTTCGAATATTTGTTCGGAGTCCCGGATGTGATCCCGGACATCACGAGGAGTTCCGGAATGGTCCGGAGAATAAGATTCATATATAGGATGTCATTTTATGTGAATAAAATGATGCGGAAGGTTCTATGGAAGGTTCTAGAAGGTTCTAGAAAAGTCCGGAAGAAACCACCAAGGAAGGTGGAGTCCACATGGGACTCCACCTCCATGGCCGGCCAACCCTAGTGGGGGAGGAGTCCCAAGTGGACTCCCCCTTAGGGGGCCGGCCACCCCCCCTATGGAAGGTGGAATTCCCACCTCTAGTGGGAGGGAAGGTTTCCCACCATATGGAAGGTTTTGGGTTCGGGTCTTATTCGAAGACTTGTAGTCCAACACTTGGGGCTTCCACCTATATATAGAGGGCCAAGGGGAGGGGGCCGGCCACACCAAAGCCATAAGCTTGGCCGCCCCCTATAGTGGCCGGCCACCCCCTCTCCCCAAACCCTAGCGCCCCGCTCCTCCACCATATCCCGCACGCTTAGCGAAGCTCCGCCGGATTTCTCCACCGCCACCGACACCACGCCGTCGTGCTGTCGGATTCAAGAGGAGCTACTACTTCCGCTGCCCGCTGGAACGGGGAGGTGGACGTCGTCTTCATCAACAACCGAACGTGTGACCGAGTACGGAGGTGCTGCCCGTTCGTGGCGCCGGAACCGATCGTGATCAAGATCTTCTACGCGCTTTTGCAAGCGGCAAGTGAACGTCTACCGCAGCAACAAGAGCCTCCTCTTGTAGGCTTTGGAATCTCTTCAAGGGTGAGTCTCGATAATCCCCTCGTTGCTACCGTCTTCTAGATTGCATCTTGGCTTGGATTGCGTGTTCGCCGTAGGAAAATTTTTTTTTCTATACTACGTTATCCTACACTTTATTGATGATACCTACATGTTTTATGCACACTTTATGTCATATTCGTGCATTTTCTGGAACTAACCTATTAACAAGATGTCGAAGTGCCAGTTCCTGTTTTCTGCTATTTTTGGTTTCAGAAATCCTAGTAACGAAATATTCTCGGAATTGGACGAAATCAACGCCCAGGTTCCTATTTTTGCCCGGAAGCATCCAGAACACCCGAGAGCCGCCAGGGGCCTGTGGGCCCAGATGATAGGGTGGCGCGGCCTGGGCCCTGGCCGCGCCTATGGTGTCGGCGCCCCTTCGACCCTCCGAGGCTGCCCTTTCGCCTATATAAAGCCCCTGCGAAACCCTTACGGAGGAAGCCACGGTACGAGAAAAGTTCCAGCCGCCGCCATCGCGAAGCCAAGATTGGGGGACAGAAGTCTCTGTTCCGGCACGCCGCCGGGACGGGAAGTGCCCGGAAGGCTTCTCCATCGACACCGCTGCCATCTCCACCGCCATCTTCATCACCGCTGCTGCTCCCATGAGGAGGGAGTAGTTCTCCATTGAGGCTCGGGGCTGTACCGGTAGCTATGTGGTTAATCTCTCTCCTATGTACTTCAATACAATGATCTCATGAGCTGCCTTACATGATTGAGATCCATATGATGAGCTTTGTATCGCTACTAGTTGTGTGCTACTCATGTGATGTTATTAAAGTAGTATATTCCTCCTGCATGGTGTAAAGGTGATTAGTGTGTGCACCGTGTGGTTCTTGTCGTAGGTTATGATCATGATCTCTTGTAGATTGTGGAGTTAATTATCATTATGATAGTATTGATGTGATCTATTCCTCCTTCATAGTGTAATGTGGACAGTGTGTGCACTATGTTAGTTCTTGGTTTATTTTGCAATGATCTATTATGCTCTAAGGTTACTTAAACATGAATATCGAATGTTGTGGAGCTTGTTAACTCCGGCATTGAGGGTTCGTGTAATCCTACGCAACGAATGATGTTCATTATCAAACAAGAGTGTATGTAGCACATATGAGAAGAAGTATTTATTATGCGATCAATGTTGAGAGTGTCCACTAGTGAAAGTATGATCCCTAGGCCTTGTTCCTAAATACTGCTATCGTTGCTTACTGTTTGCGTTACTACTGCTTGTTTACTTCCTACAATATTACTACCATCAACTGCACGCCAGCAAGCTATTTTCCGCCGTACTACTGCTCATATTCATTTATACCACTTGTATTTCACTATCTCTTCGCCGAACTAGTGCACCTATTAGGTGTGTTGGGGACACAAGAGACTTCTTGCTTTGTGGTTGCAGGGTTGCTTGAGAGGGATATCTTTGACCTCTTCCTCCCTGAGTTCGATAAACCTTGGGTAATCCACTTAAGGGAAACTTGCTGCTGTTCTACAAACCTCTGCTCTTGGAGGCCCAACACTGTCTACAAGAATAGAAGCACCCGTAGACATCAGTTGTCCACTGTAGGCATGTCTTTGTTCCCAAGTAGATTCACGTTATATGTACTACGATGTGTTCAGGACTCCTTCTGTGATGACTTTAGCCAGGCGCTTGCCTGCGTTGGGGACTCTCCGATCCCTTCGCAAATTCCCGATTCACAACCCCACTTTGATTCGAAGGTGGAGGTCACCCCTCTGTCGGTCGTCAATGGGCCTATGGCTGACCTGGTGGCTCGGGTAGCGGCAGAGGTCGCGGCTAGGTTTGCCGCCACAAAGAAGAACAAGAACCGCAGGGAGGCGGACAGGGCCTTGAAGGCCTCACAGAAAGGGACCGGTGCCATGAAATGGCTTCCATTCATGTCCAGCTTTGTCTTGGAGAAAATGTGCGGCTTGATCAAGACCGGAGTGAAAACTGACAAAGGATTCAAGGAAGTCCATCTGGCTGATGTGGCGAAGGGCCTGTATGAACACCATGGTGTCTCCGCGTGCTCCACTCAGGTGTACAACCACATGAGGAAGTGGAGGCAGAGGTGGCTCACCATTAGCAGGCTCCGTGATCTAAGCAGGGCTCAGTGGTGCGAGAATACCAAATGCATCATCCTTGAGGGTGAGCACTACTATGGGCACGTCGCGGTGCCACCTCACTAACTCTTTTGATCAGCGATGAGCAGAACTAACATCATTGTCCCTTCGTATCGTAGGATCATCCAAAGGATGTGGAGTATCTGAATGTGCCCATTGGCAACTACGATGAGATGCATACCATCTTCTCTTTCAGCCTCGCCAGCGGTAAGTATGCCATGGGATCTAGTGAGCCCCTGGGCTCGGCTGCAGCAAATCCTTCACCTGAGGATGCTGAAACCCAGGAGTCTGACAGTCAACCTAGATGGCCCACCTGAGAAGGTTGCCGACGCGCCTGAGAAGGCGACCGTCGGGAAGAGGAAGAGAGGCGCCTTCGCCGGCGACGAGCTGGTGGCCTTCACTTACATGACTGTTGCTGTGATGGACGTCGAACATGCCATCAGGGACAACAAGCCCACAAACATGCACCCTGGCATGTATAATGCGGTCATGAACATGCTTGGCTTCGCCAAGGATGATCTCATGGCGGCGCTGAGCCACCTCGTCAACCACAAGGCCCAGGGTTGCAGCTTTGTGGGCATGATCGAGCCACGCCATGTACCACTGCAAGGTGTAGTGGTGCCCTTGAGGGGGTGATTTAGGGGATGCATGCATGGAGGTGATGAACTTGATGATGGTGATAATTATGATGATGATGATGATGATGATGTACATTTTGGCAGTAGCTAGGATTGAAAGACATTTGATGGCCCCCTTTTGTAACTACGATGAGGTGGTATATACTAACCCCTCATGTGATGGTGAACTTGCAGTGTTAGGACGACACCCACTTTTGTTGTGGTGGTAGGATGACACCATAGTAGTGTAGGATGAACTTGTGATCCACTTTTGGAACGATCATGCATGCCCCTGTTAGTTTATCATTTGATGTCTATACTTGTGTAGTTCTATTGCTCTATCATGAATTGGTTCATGGTTGTGATCGATTACCTGTTCTTCTTATGCCGTGCTAGTGGTATGTGGTGTTCCGCTGAAGGGTTCGAGGAATCTGCACCTCATGGAGAGTATGTCAAGACCAGGTCAGTGGCTACTCTAACAACAGCTACCGAAGGTATGAAACATTGGAGGAGGCACATCAAGTGTACCTCACCTTCCTGGAAGAAGAGTTCCTGACAAATCAGACCATCGATTAGCCAGTGCAATTAGCACAGCTAACGCCGGAGGAATTGCATGCTCTACAACTACAAGGAGCACCACCGGAGGTACGTCCGAGTCGGGTCAAAGATTATATCATCGTCTTCCTCATCGTGGTGATCGTGAGGATCTTGTTCTTCTGAATGGTGTCTGATCGTACGTAACATGCTATGGCATGATATTCTCACCCTATTTAAATTATGGTAAGGATATGGACCTGTGATTTGAGCAACCAAACAGCTGATTCATGTTTTTCTGCGTGCAAGTTGGGCTGGAAACGGGCAATCAAACTTCCCTCTCCGGTGCAGAAAAGGCCGTCCAGCCTACCAAACGTCCCGCGTTTCATGGCCCATGGCCCGTTCACGATGCGCAGGTAAGCCCATCTCGCTAGCCTAGTGAGCCAAGAAATCCATGCACCCTGCCTAATGCGCCTATAGGGTTTCTTCTTCCTTGGTCGTTGCAGCTGTACTGCGAACAATGTAAGCGGTTAGGAGATGAAACATTGAGTCGGCTCAATCGGTGCAAGCACGAAAGACGCGCCGCGCGCGCACGGCTGTGCCCGTATACTGACTTTCACTTCTTGGTTTTTGTCTCCGTTGATTAGTCTCCACTCTCCACTGCATGAACTATCTTCTCTCTCTCGTGACGTCTTGCCGCAAAACGAGGCGCAGGGTCGCGCGTGGGCACGGCGAATGGGACGAGCGTGGGCAAGTTGGCACAGCCGGATCGAGCTCCTGCATGCGTATCGGCCGGGCCGGAGGGGACAAGTCCTCCTCGTGCAGCTTAGCCTTATCCGTCTAGCTCGCGTCTCGTGCATGCATGTTTGATGTTTCTCCTCGTGATCTCCATGTGGCGTACGTGAAGATAAATATCGTACAGGCTATCGATACCCATCGGCTCATCTCCTATCGCCGGGAAAGGTGCAATGCACTCGGTTGCCCTAGCTAGCTAGGGATATTCTCTCTAGCTATCTTGTTGTCTCTAGGAAGGAAGCTAGGTTGTGGCACGTAGAGGCCCGGACCGAATGCTGAAAATCGACAACCAAGTGCGTTGGTGACCAACATATGTACCCACGTACTTTCCTAACAATGCATACATTTTAGTCTTGGGGTAAATAGTTTGGATCAATGTAGGTATATATAGTCTACGTGACAGAATTCTACGGAGCTACGGTCGATAGACACACTGCACTAGTGGAAAACAGGGCTTTCGTGGGAGCCTTTTGTCGCGGGCGCGACTGCACCCGCGATAAATGACGTGAGCACGTCGCCCTGAAACCATTTGGAGCGAGCCGGGCCTTTTGTCGCGCCCTTTTATCGCGGGCCGTATCCCAACCCGCGTCAAAAGGGGTCTGAGCTCTGGCGCCTCCTGCCAAAGGGCCACGCCTATATATCAGCCCCCCCCCCCCACATCCCTACATTTTTTTCCTTGGTGGTGAAAGGTGGAGGTGTATGCTAGCTCATTTTTTCTTCATGTGCACAAGAGGTGTTTGATGGAATGCTTGTGAGGGATGCCACTTGATTTTATTTGATAAGATTTCTCCTCTTTTTGATCCTAAAAGGTTAGCAACTATTTTCTCGTATATACATAGTCCGTACAATACTAATTTTAGCAAGGTGATTGCATCTGATACATAATTGTACTTATGATGCAGATGAGTCATCCATGGATGTACGGTAACCGATGTGCTCCCGCTTTCAGAGAGGGCGTGAATTCTTTCCTGCTTGTGGCCGAGGCCAACAAGTCGAAGCAAGGTTTTATGTGTTGTCCATGTCTGAAATGTAAGAACGAGAAGGATTACTCTTGCTCAAGAGACATTAAGAGCCACCTGCTTCGGTTTGGATTCATGTCCAGCTATAATGTTTGGACCAAGCACGGAGAAGAAGGGGTTATGATGGAAGACGGCGATGAAGAAGAAGATAACGATGACCAGTACCGATCTATGTTCTCTGAATGCGATGATACCGCAATGGAAGACAATGAAGAAGAAGGAGGTGAAGAACAGGCAGCAGATGATCCTGTTGATGATGATCTTCGTCGGGCCATTTCTGATGCAAGAAGAGACTGTGGCACGGATAAGGAGAGGTTGCAGTTTGACAAGATGTTAGAGGACCACCACAAATTGTTGTACCCAGGTTGTGAAGATGGGCAGAGAAAGCTGGGTAGCATATTGGAATTGCTGAAATGGAAGGCAGAGGTCGGTGTGACTGACTCGGGTTTTGAAAAATTGATGATAATATTAAAGAAGCTGTTTCCAAGAAATAACGAATTGCCCGTCAGTACATATGAAGCAAAGAAGCTTGTCTGCCCTCTAGGATTAGATGTGCAGAAGATACATGCATGCATTAATGATTGTATCCTCTACCGCGGTGAGAAGTACGAGAATTTGAATAAATGCCCGATATGCGGTGCATTGCGGTATAAGATCAGAAAAGATGACCCTGGTGATGTTGAGGGCGAGCCACCCAGGAAGAGGGTTCCTGCGAAGGTGATGTGGTATGCTCCCATAATACCACGGTTGAAACGTTTGTTCAGAAACAAAGAGCATGCCAAGTTGTTGCGATGGCACATGGAAGAACGTAAGAAAGACGCGATGTTGAGGCACCCCGCTGATGGTCGGCAGTGGAGAAACATCGGGAGAGAGTTCCCGGATTTTGCAGGTGAGGCAAGGAACTTATACTTTGGTCTAAGTACAGATGGCATGAATCCTTTTGGGGAGCAGAGCTGCAGTCACAGCACCTGGCCCGTGACTCTATGTATCTACAACCTTCCTCCTTGGTTGTGCATGAAGCGGAAGTTCATTATGATGCCAGTGCTTATCCAAGGCCCAAAGCAACCGGGCAACGACATTGATGTGTACCTAAGGCCATTAGTCGATGAACTTTTGGAGTTGTGGGGCAAACCAGGTGTACGTGTGTGGGATGAGCACACCGAGCAAGAATTTAACCTACGAGCGTTGCTATTCGTAACCATCAATGATTGGCCTGCTCTTAGTAACATTTCAGGACAGACGAACAAAGGATACAATGCATGCACACACTGTTTAGATGAGACTGAAAGTAAATATTTGGGAAAAAGCAGAAAAGTTGTGTACCCGTTCAATCGTCGTTTCCTTCCGCACAAGCATCCCTTAAGGAAAAAAGGCAAGCATTTCGATGGCGAGGCAGACCGCCGTCCGAAGCCTGTCCCCCGTAGTGGTGCTGATATATTTGACATGGTCAAGGATTTAAATGTTATCTTTGGAAAGGGTCCAGGCAGTCGACCTGTTCCGAAAGACGCCGACGGACACGCGCCCATGTGGAAGAAGAAATCTATATTTTGGGAGCTAGAATATTGGAAAGCCCTGGAAGTCCGCTCTGCAATCGACGTGATGCACCTGACCAAGAATCTTTGTGTGAATATTCTAGGTTTTCTGGGCGTGTATGGGAAGTCAAAAGATACAACAGAAGCACGTGAGGACCAGAAACATCATAAAGGACGAGACGGCAATCATCCAGGGAAGTTTGAAGGGCCTGCCAGCTACGCTCTTACCAAACAAGAGAAGGAAATATTTTTTGAAGCCCTATTCAGTATCAAGGTTCCGTCTGGTTTCTCATCGAATATAAAGGGAATAGTAAATATGAAGGAGAAAAAATTCCAGAACCTAAAGTCCCATGACTGCCACGTGCTTATGACACAATTGCTTCCGGTTGCATTGAGGGGACTTTTACCAGAAAATGTTCGACTAGCCATTGTGAAGATATGTGCATTCCTCAACGCAATTTCTCAGAAGGTAATGGATCCAGAAACTTTGTCAGGGTTACAGGCTGATGTGGTCGAATGTCTTGTCAGCTTCGAGTTGTTGTTCCCACCATCCTTCTTCAATATTATGACGCACCTCCTCGTTCACCTAGTTGAAGAGATTAGAATTCTCGGTCCTGTATTTCTACACAATATGTTCCCCTTCGAGAGGTTCATGGGAGTCTTAAAGAAATATGTTCATAACCGCGCTAGGCCGGAAGGAAGTATCTCAAAGGGCTACGGAACTGAGGAGGTCATTGAGTTTTGTGTTGACTTTCTTCCTGACCTTAAGCCGATTGGTGTTCCTGAATCTCGGTATGAGGGGAGGCTGACTGGAAAAGGCACACTAGGAAGGAAAGCAAAGGTGTGCAGGGACAAGATTTCTTTCAATCAAGCACACTACACAGTTCTATACAATTCCATCTTGGTGGCTCCGTACATCGAGAAACACAAGAATGTTTTACGAGAAATAAACCCGGGGCAGCCCGAGTCCTTGATTACACGTCAACACATGAATACCTTCGGCAGTTGGTTGCAAAGACATCTCATGAATACCACTGTTGTAGAGCAGCTGTACTTGTTGGCCAAGTTACCATCTTCAAACATATGTACATTCCAAGGGTACGAGATAAATGGGAATACATTTTACACGATCGACCAAGATAAAAAGAGCACCAACCAAAACAGTGGTGTCCGCTTTGATGCAAAAGACGAGAATGGGAAGACCACCACATATTATGGGTACATAGAGGAGATATGGGAACTTGACTATGGACCCACTTTTAAGGTCCCTTTGTTCCGGTGCAAATGGGTGAAGCTCAACGGTGTACAGGTAGACGATAAGTACGGTATGACAACAGTGGATCTCAACAATCTTGCGTACATGGACGAGCCATTCGTCCTAGCCAACGAGGTGGCTCAAGTTTTCTACGTGAAGGACATGTCTAGCAAATCGAGAAAAAGAAATCAACAAAAGAATACATCAACCGAGGAGCCAAAGCGCCACATAGTTCTTTCGGGGAAAAGAAACATCGTGGGAGTGGATGACAAGACAGACATGTCAGAAGATTATAATAAGTTTAAAGAAATTCCGCCCTTCACGGTGAAAATTGACCCAAGCATCTTGCTAAATGATGAAGATTCTCCATGGCTACGGCGTAGAAGATCACAACACTAGATGGCGATGTAATAATGTATTTTTCATATATATTTACCAAGACAATCTCTACATTTATGTAATAATGAGAACCCTTTCCCCAAGACTGTTAGAGGAGATGGAGTCTTTCACGGGCTTGCAGGGAAATTTTTCCGAGGAGCAGCTTCCGAAGATGCCGTAGGGCGTGTGCACCAACAACATCTTCGAGAAGCTGCGCCACGGGAGATTTCCCAACCCTTTCCCCAACACTGTTAGAGGAGATGGAGTCTTTCACGGGCTTGCAGGGAAATTTTTCCGAGGAGCAGCTTCCGAAGATGCCGTAGGGCGTGTGCACCAACGACATCTTCGAGAAGCTGCGCCACGGGAGATTTCCCAACCCTTTCCTTCATCCATGGGAATGAAACTCTGCTTGGCTTGTTGATCTGCTTGGCAAGGCGTATCGATGCTCCTTTTATAGGCACGGCACCGCTTCTACTTTGTCTTGTTCCTTCGACAGGGCGTCGTGCGCTACATGCTTTATCTCATCGAGCAGTGCGTCCACCCACGCGTCCTTATCCTGCCGACAGCTTTAGTCCCGGTTGCACCCACCAACCGTGACTAAAGGTTACCGACACATCCTTATCCTGCCGACAGCTTTAGTCCCGGTTGCACCCACCAGCCGTGACAAAAGGTTACCCGCACATCATCCCCCCAGATAAGGCCCTCCTAGATAAGCCTCCCCCAGTCTTTTGTCCCGGTTTGAGCCTCCACCCGGGATGAAAGTTTCCCGCGCCACTGCGTTCCCGCCTATTTTCTTCCCGCGTTCCCGCCTCCGTCTTCCCGCCATTTTTTCACTATATATATGTAGGCTTGGCCTCCATTTACATATCACATCTAGACTCATATCTGCAAACCTCATCACTCTCTCCCATGGCTTCCATCGTATGTCTAACACCCCGGGAGGCGGAGGCGCTTTGCGCCTCGAACTACCCCTGCCCGCCGGGCTACCGCGTCCCGACCGGCTGGTTGCTGAGCGTCGGAGGCGTACCGGTCCCTCCTATCCCTCTAGGTGTGCCACGCGAGATGGCCATCACGAACCACTACTATTTCGAGCTCACGCCTGAGCAGCGGAGGAATCCCCAGTGGCATCCCGACTACAGCCCGACTTGGGACAACTTCTTCATCAATCGGCGTGAGAGGGCGGTTGCCAGGTACGAGGAGGACGGCCCGCCTCCTTCGAACTTCAACGAGGCCGGCCGTCGGCTGTGGTGGCGCGGCCGGACTCTCCAGAGCGTCATGGCCTACCGTGGCCCCCGCCTGCGCTACCCTCAATCCCAGCCCACGCGTGCTCACCCGCCGAGGTTCGACAACCGCGACCCCGATGGTGCGAACCCGACGCCGACACCGGCCCTCTCCCTCTCGCAAACACGCGACGCCGACACTCTCCCCTCTCGCGATGACCCACAAGTATAGGGGATCGCAACAGTCTTCGAGGAAGTATTACCCAATTTATTGATTCGACACAAGGGAGACAAAGAATACTTGTAAGTTTACGGAGTTGTCAATTCAGCTGCACTGGAAACAGACTTGCTCGCAAGAGTTTATCGGTAACAGTTTTATGGCAGTAGGAATAGTGAAATAACAGCAGCGGTGAAATAAAGACAGCTTGTGATTATAGTAAACAACAGATTAAAAATAGGCACAGGGACGGATTTAACGGGCGTTGCATGGATGAGAGAAACTCATGTAACAATCAAAGCAGGGCATTTGCAGATAATAATAAAACGGTATCCAAGTACTAATCAATCAATAGGCATGTGTTCCATATTTAGTCGTACGTGCTCGCAATGAGAAACTTGCACAACATCTTTTGTCCTACCAGCCGGTGGCAGCCGGGCCTCTAGGGAAACTACTGGAAATTAAGGTGCTCCTTTTAATAGAGCACCGGAGCAAAGCATTAACACTCCGTGAACACATGTGATCCTCACATCGCTACCATTCCCTCCGGTTGTCCCGATTTCTGTCACTTCGGGGCCATTGGTTCCGGACAGCGACATGTGTATACAACTTGCAGGTAAGATCATAAACAACGAATATCTTCATGAATCAATAACATGTTTAGATCTGAGATCATGGCACTCGGGCCCTAGTGACAAGCATTAAGCATAACAAGTTGCAACAATATCATAAAAGTGACATCTACGGATACTAGGCACTATGCCCTAACAATCTTATGACTATTACATGACCAATCTCATCCAATCCCTACCATCCCCTTCAGCCTACAGCGGGGGAATTACTCACACATGGATGGGGGAAACATGGCTGGTCGATGGAGAGGCGTTGGCGGTGAAGATCTCCTCCAATTCCCCGTCCCGGCGGAGTGCCAGAACGGAGACTTCTGGCTCCCGAGGCGGAGTTTCGCGATGTGGCGGCTCTCTGGAGGGTTTCTGGCGACTTCGACTTCTCTTTGTGCATTTTTAGGTCGAACCCGATAAGTAGTCCGAAGGGGGCGTCGGAGGCCAGCCGAGGGGGCCACACCATAGGGCCGCGCGGGCCCCCCTAGGCCGCGCCGCCTTATGGTGTGGGGCCCTCGGGCCTCCACCTCTCTTGCCCTTCTGGCTCCTTCAATATTCTGGTAAAATAGGGCCTTCGCATAAATTCCGAGGATTTTCCCGAAAGTTGGATTTCTGCACAAAAACGAGACACCAGAGCAATTCTGCTGAAAACAGCGTTAGTCCGTGTTAGTTGTATCCAAAATACACAAATTAGAGGCAAAACAATAGCAAAAGTGTTCGGGAAAGTAGATACGTTTTGGACGTATCAACTCCCCCAAGCTTAGCTTATTGCTTGTCCTCAAGCAATTCAGTTAACAACTGAGCGATAAAAGAACTTTCACGAACACATTTGCTCATATGATGTATATATTCTCATGCTATGGCTAATACTTAAGCAGTTCATAATAAGATACATGCAAATAAGATCATCCAACAGCTATGTCAATCATGGAGAGGTACCAACAATTAATAATAAGCACCATGAATCATGTATATAAGCAGGATTGCAATGTTCATAAGAGAATATGATAAAGTGGTATCTCGCTTGCCCGTATTTGATCGGCAAAACATAAATGCCGAGGCACCTCTGAGTTCATAGAAAGACTAGAAGTAGTGATTGTCAAAGATAAAAGCATCAAAGTTATACCACAATCAATCATATTTTGAGACAAGCATATTATACTAAGAATGACAGTTGTGCTCTCAAGATAGTGCTCAAAGAAAGAATGGAGACACAACATAAAAGTAAAAGATTGACCCTTCGCAGAGGGAAGCAGGGATTAACATGCGCTAGAGCTTTTCATTTGTAAAGCAGGAGTAAAATTATTTTGAGAGGTGTTTGTTGTTGTCAACGAATGGTAATGGGTACACTAACTACCTCATCAACCGGACTCCCAAGAGCGGCTCCCTTTTTTTTTTTTGGGTGGCACTCCTTCCAACCTTTCTTTCACAAACCATGGCTAACCGAATCCTCGGGTGCCTGCCAACAATCACATACCATGAAGGAGTGCCTTTTTATTTAAGTTTTATTATGATGATGACACTCCCCCAACCTTTGCTCACACAAGCCATGGCTAACCGAATCCTTCGGGTGCCGTCCAACAATCACAAACCATGGAGGAGTGTCTATTTAAGTTAATTAATTCGGGACTGGGAATCCCATTGCCAGCTCTTTTTGCAAAATTATTGGATAAGCGGATGTGCCACTAGTCCATATGAGAATCCGTCAAAAGTAAATGACAAGGTTGAAAGCTAAACACCACATACTTCCTCATGAGCTATGAAACATTAACACAAATTGAGAAGCATTTTGAAAGTTTTAAAGGTAGCGCATGAGAATTTACTTGGAATGGTTTGAAATGCCATGCATAGGTATTTATGGTGGACACTTTGGAACAACTTGGTTTTCAGGTGTTTGGAAGCACGAGCGGCGTTCCCGCTCAGTACAAGTGAAGGCTAGCAAAAGACTAGGGAGCGACAAATCAAGAGAGCAGTAACTGTCATAATCATGCTTGCGGCAAAATAAATTAACGGAGGCATAAAAGTGATACAATAACTCTGAAGCAATATAAATCATCGAGGCTTAATTGACTTTTTGTTCAGTCATATGCATGCGTGAGCATGTGCCAAGTCGATATAAATGAATTATTCAGAGGAGGATACCACAATGCCATACTTACTTATGAATAAAACAATGCAAGCGAACATCCATGACATGCTACTCATATTAATAAATTGGAGCTAAACATGAGAGATCATGAACTACTAGACTTTCTCAAATAACATATACCTCACATGAACCAACTAAGCATGCTCATATGGATGAGTATATGTACAAAAATGAAAGCAAATAGAGTTCATACCAGCCTCTCACCACAATCAGATTGTCGTAGATCGTCATTATTGCCTTTTCACTTGTGTAGCTTGGATAATATGAAATGAAAACCACGCTCCAGCCACCGAAGACCATTGAACTCATGATGAACTTTACAAACCAAAGAAGAACAGCAAATATTTTTGGTGTTTTCGAATTGGAAACAAGAACAAAAGAAAACAAGCAAACAAAGCAAAATCTTTTTGGGTTTTCTCATAACAAACCAACGATAGCAAATAAAGCAAACTAAGAGCAAGGAACCAAATAAACAAATGGTGAAGAGAAACAACAGAAATATTTTTGGTCTTTTTGTGTTTTAGGAAAGAAACAAAGTGAAAACAAAAGAATGCAAACTAACAGAAACACAGAAAAGCAGGATGACAGAAATCTGCCAAATCCTGACAGCAGTACAGAAATCGAAATTAACAAAAATCTTCCATTGCTCAGACCAAAAAGTGTTCAACTAATGAAAGTTAGATAACAACCTGGGGAACATGCTCAAAAATTGGCAGCTCAAAATAACGTTCTGGCTGTGCGTACGAATTTTTTTGGTAACAGCCCAGAATCTGTTTTTGGACAGCACTTCCCCAAATATCATCTCCCTCTCATTAGAAAACCACTCTAAGAGACTAAGCAAGTATGTACAAGTATCCAGCAACCATAATATGCAAAGAATGAGTGATGCCGGTATACCTCCCCCAAGCTTAGGCTTTTGGCCTAAGTGGAGTTCATTCCCACGGTCCCCATGAAGTGGTGTCTCCGTAGTATGACGAAGAACGACCCGGTTCCAGGTATGTGCTGGAGGAAACGTCGGGGTATGTGACGGTGTAGTCGTAGGAGGGCTCGGCGTTCTCGGAGTCATGTTGCTGGTGGAATTCTTGTATCTTCATATGTTCCTCCACCGCCTCCTTAGTGAGCGACCATGATTGCCTGTCAATATTGAACAAACCTGGCTGGGGAAGAGGGATTTCCTTCTCATTCCCATCAGCAAACAACATTCTATAGACCATATTATCTATAGTGGAGTCAGTAGTAACAAAATGATGGCTCTTCATAGCAGCAATATCTAGTCTCCTAGGGGTTAATGGCACATCATTAGAATCAAGAGGAATCTTTAGATGTGTTAAAATGCGCAGTGCAATAGTTCCTCCAAAAATAGGCCCCCTGCTAGACAGGCGGCGAGCAATAAGAGAACCAAGATGATAAGATGTCTCTCCAGTAAGTGCAGCATTCAAGAAAGCAAGATGGTAGCTAGAGATATTGCTAGTATTTTCTCTACCCAAAATGCTAGTAGCAATGTAATATGCGAAATATTTAATAGCGGGGAGTTGAATGTTTCTTATCTTCCCTCGCTGGATGGTGCGGCAATCATCCTCGGTGATCCCTCGGTAGAGCTCCAACAGGTCCCGGGGGTTGTCATCAATCCTCCTTGCTGTACCTACAGGGGCAATATCCAATGCACGACAAAATTCTTCCAATTCCATAGTAACAGGAATATCATAGATCTTGAATGCAACTGTCGGCTCATATTGCGTGTTGTGGAACTTGAAGCTCTCAACGAAAACTTTGGTGAGCCTGTAGTATTGTTCCCTTTCATCTCCCACGTAGGTGGCTAAGCCTGCCCTGTTGACAAGGGTGAAGAAGTCATCCAATATCCCTGCATTTGTCAGAAAATCATAACATGGGAAGGATGAAGCATTAGGAGCCCCATTGTCCTCCTCGGGCGCGAAGCTAGGCGCGATGACATCCTCATTGTAGGATCGCCTAATCTGAGTGGATGCCCTCGAGGGCCTACCGGTGCTGGTTGTTCCTTTCTTGAACAATTCTCCAAATTTGAATTTCTTCATCTTCCTTTTCTGAAATTTTCAACAATCATTATAAAATTTGATTTCAAGGTATGTAATTGAAGGGAACTACTATAGGAACTTGCTAGAGTACTAAACATGCATCAAAACTAGTTTCTTCCACCTAGAACAAGCATGCAAGCTCACTAAACATGTTATCTACAGCAGCAAAATATTCAAGATATACTCAACCAAATGAAATTCTAATTGGACAATCAAAGGAGTCACATACCAAGGAGTAAATGTGCCAAATTTCAAACAGAAATCTGGGCTGAGCAAGGAGATCGAAAAATCGCGAGTTCTTGAGCAGAAACACGAGTGAGAGGAACTTGGTACGAGTTTTTTCGGGAGAGAGAAGATGCTGGGAGGAAGAGATGATGTAGTGGGGCAAGGAGGGGCCCACACCACAGGGTGGCGCGCCCACCTCCTTGGCCGCGCCGGCCTGTGGTGTGGCACCCTCTGGTGCCCCACAGGTCATCCTCTGGTACTCCCAGGTGCCTCGTCGAAAAATAGGACCAACGGTATAATTTTTGTAATTTTTAGAGAACTTCGAAAAATGCACATTTCTGGGTATTAAATTAATGATTACTGCGCAGGAAAATGATTTCCAAAATCTTAAACAACTAAAGCATATTGCAAAACAAAAGGTGCTACAGCAAGTAAAATAAGTGGAGGGAGAAAGAAAGAAAGAAATGTTGTTTAGCTCTCTTATGCATTAAAATATACTTGTTAACAAGGTTGATCAAGTCTTGCTACCAAATAAATTTTATATGACATAAGAAGAAATAAACCTCAAATCAATCATGTTACCTTATATTGAATTGATATGGATCCAATCACAAGAGTTTGATATTCTTCTTTAGGCTCATATATAGGACAATCAATGGATCCCACTTTGATAGTTTTCACATTAAAAATTGTATTAACTCCACATACTTTATCGATCCTCTTGGGAAAATAGACAGTGTGTTCCTTATCATCAACATTGAAAGTAACCATGCCTTTATTGCAATCAATAACAGCCCCTGCAGTATTAAGAAAGGGTCTTCCAAGAATAATGGACATATTATCATCTTCAGGCATTTCCAACACAACAAAATCAGTTAATATCAAGCAATGCTGAGTAACTTGAACAGGAACATTTTCACATAAACCAACAGGAATAGCAGTAGATTTATCAGCCATTTGCAAAGATATATCAGTTGGTATCAATTTATCTAAATCAAGTCTCTTATAAAGAGAAAAAGGCATCACACTAACACCTGCTCCCAAATCACATAGAGCAGTTCTAACATAATTATTCTTGATGGAACAAGGAATAGTCGGTATACCTGGGTCTCCAAGCTTCTTTGGAATCTTACCATTGAAGGAGTAATTAGCGAGCATAGTGGAAATTTCCTCATTGGGGATTTTCCTTTTGTTAGTAACAATATCTTTCATATACTTTGAATAAGGAGGCAATTTAATAGCATCAGTCAAAGGGATTTGCAAAAATAAAGGTTTCATCCAATCACAAAATTTATTATAATGTTCCTCCTCCTTTGATTTTAGTTTCTTAGCAGGAAAAGGCATTTGCTTTTGAACCCAAGGTTCTCTTTCATTACCATGTTTCTCAGTAATAAAATCTTCTTTAGTGTACTTTTTATTTTTAGCAGGCTTTTCAGGTTCTTTTTCAATTTCTTCTTTATCAGGAGTATCATTCTTATCATTATCTTCCTCATGTTCATTACCACTTTCAGTTTCAGCATCAGAAATAGAAATACTATTAGGATCATTAACAGGTTCAGAGGATTCTACAACATTCTTATGTTTCTTTTTCTTTTTCTTAGATGGAGCACTAGTTTTAATTAGTTGAGAATCTTGTTCAACTCTTTTGGGATGCCCTTCAGGATATAGAGGATCCTGGGTAGAAACACCACCTCTAGTTGTTACTTCATAAGCATGTTTTTCTTTAGAATTATTTCCCAACAAGTCATTTTGCACTTTAGTAAGTTGATCAATTTGAGTTTGAACCATTTGAAAATGTTTAACAAGTATCTTAACATCATTGGAGGTTCTCTCCACAATACCATGCAATTCACTAATAGCTCGAGAATTTTCCATTAAATGATTCTCTACTCTCATATTAAAGTTTTCTTGCTTAACAATATAATTATCAAATTCATCTAAGCATTGAGCAGGAGGTTTTGAATACGGAATATCTTCCCTAGTAAAGCGTTGAAGAGAGTGTACCTCAATCATGGATGAAGGGGGAGTTATCTCACATAAATCTTCTATAGGAGGTAAATTCTTCACATCTTCAGGTTTAATACCCTTCTCTTTAAGAGACTTCTTGGCTTCCCTCATATCTTCATCATTTAATTTAATCATACCCCTCTTCTTCACTATCGGTGTCGGGGTTGGTTCAGGTGTAGACCAATCATCATGATTCCGGCCTATTTTAGCCAATAATTCTTCAGCGTCGTCTGGAGTTCTTTTCCTGAAAACACAACCAGCACAACTATCCAGGTATGCCCTAGACTCAATAGTTAGTCCACTATAAAATATATCAAGTAAATCATGCTTTTCCAAATCATGGTCAGGCTGAGCTCTAATAAGAGAGCAAAATCTAGCCCAAGCCTCAGGCAATTTCTCTCCATCTTCCTGGTCAAAATTATAAATTCTCTGCAAAGCAGCATGTTGAGCACTAGCAGGAAAGTATTTCCGGAAGAAAACATCAAGCAATTCTTTTGGACTTTTAATAGAACCAGGAGGCAAATTATTATACCAAGTTTTAGCATCATCCTTTAATGAGAAAGGAAAAATTTTAGCGACAAAATAAGTACGCATCTTAATATCATCAGAAAACAAACCACTAAGAGTAGATAACTCAGTCATGTGTTCAACAGCACTTTCTTTTTCAGTACCACAAAAGGGTGTTTTCTCAACAATAGCTATATGAGATAAATCAAGAGAAAAATCATAATCTTTATCCCTAATGTTTATAGGAGATGTGGCAAATTTAGGATCAGGAGATAGTTTATATCTAACAGCATGTTCTGCAAGCAACTTTTTAATTTTTCTTGCATCAGTAGTAGCATTGCATTTTTCAATAAAATCATCATCAAGCTCTACATAATCTTCATCAAGATCATCACTAGAATATTCAACAGACTCAGGTGAATTAACAGGTGTAGCAGCATTTTCATTAGGAGTTTCAGTATTTTCAATTTGTCTAGACTTAGCAATTGTAGCATCTAGAAAAGATCCTAACGAACCATCATTATCAAGCACAGCAGAAGCATCATCACAATTATGAGAGGAATTTTCAGATTCAGCAGAAGTACCAGCATTTGAAGCTTGTGGTGGTGAAACAAGTTTACTTATCACAGATGGTGAATCAAGAGCAGCAGAGGTACTAAGAGTTGTACCTTTTCTTGTAGTGGATGGTAATATGGCGATCTTAGTATCGCGAGGTTTACCCATGATGGAGAATTTCAGCGAACAATATCAATCCAAGTGAACTTCCAAATAAAGCTATGCTCCCCGGCAACGGCGCCAGAAAATAGTCTTGATGACCCACAAGTATAGGGGATCGCAACAGTCTTCGAGGGAAGTATTACCCAATTTATTGATTCGACACAAGGGGAGACAAAGAATACTTGTAAGCCTTAACAGCGGAGTTGTCAATTCAGCTGCACCTGGAAACAGACTTGCTCGCAAGAGTTTATCGTAGTAACAGTTTTATGGGTAGGAATAGTGAAATAACAAGCGGTGAAATAAAGACAGCTTGTGATTATAGTAAACAGCAGGATTAAAATACGTAGGCACGGGGACGGATTTAACGGGCGTTGCATGGATGAGAGAAACTCATGTAACAATCAAAGCAGGGCATTTGCAGATAATAATAAAACGGTATCCAAGTACTAATCAATCAATAGGCATGTGTTCCATATTTAGTCGTACGTGCTCGCAATGAGAAACTTGCACAACATCTTTTGTCCTACCAGCCGGTGGCAGCCGGGCCTCTAGGGAAACTACTGGAAATTAAGGTGCTCCTTTTAATAGAGCACCGGAGCAAAGCATTAACACTCCGTGAACACATGTGATCCTCACATCGCTACCATTCCCTCCGGTTGTCCCGATTTCTGTCACTTCGGGGCCATTGGTTCCGGACAGCGACATGTGTATACAACTTGCAGGTAAGATCATAAACAACGAATATCTTCATGAATCGGGCCCTAGTGACAAGCATTAAGCATAACAAGTTGCAACAATATCATAAAAGTGACATCTACGGATACTAGGCACTATGCCCTAACAATCTTATGACTATTACATGACCAATCTCATCCAATCCCTACCATCCCCTTCAGCCTACAGCGGGGGAATTACTCACACATGGATGGGGGAAACATGGCTGGTCGATGGAGAGGCGTTGGCGGTGATGGCGGTGAAGATCTCCTCCAATTCCCCGTCCCGGCGGAGTGCCAGAACGGAGACTTCTGGCTCCCGAGACGGAGTTTCGCGATGTGGCGGCTCTCTGGAGGGTTTCTGGCGACTTCGACTTCTCTCTGTGCGTTTTTAGGTCGAACCCGATAAGTAGTCCGAAGGGGGGCGTCGGAGGCCAGCCGAGGGGGCCACACCATAGGGCCGCGCGGGCCCCCCCTAGGCCGCGCCGCCTTATGGTGTGGGGCCCTCGGGCCTCCACCTCTCTTGCCCTTCTGGCTCCGTCAATATTCTGGTAAAATAGGGCCTTCTGCATAAATTCCGAGGATTTTCCCGAAAGTTGGATTTCTGCACAAAAACGAGACACCAGAGCAATTCTGCTGAAAACAGCGTTAGTCCGTGTTAGTTGTATCCAAAATACACAAATTAGAGGCAAAACAATAGCAAAAGTGTTCGGGAAAGTAGATACGTTTTGGACGTATCAGCGCCCTCTTCGCCCTACTCCACGCCTTCCCCTCCTCTCCCTCGACGAGACCTCTGGAAATGCCGCAACTTCCCTCTCCTCTCCCTCTCGCCGACGCTAGTCGCCGACACCCTCACGCGGCCTCTTCCTCTCGCGAAAACCACCGACGCCACAACTCTCCTCTTCTCTCCCTCTCGCGAACAACCGACACCGACACCGGCCCTCTCCCTCTCGCGAACAACCGACGCCGATTAGGGTTAGGGTTTGGTTAGTGTTTGGTTAGCTAGGGTTAGGGTTTGGTTTGGGTTAGAACATGTACTTATCGATTTAATTTTTTGCAGAAACAATGGATCCATTCGAACGGGACTTGGAACAGGAAGACATTTTCGAGAACATAATCCGCGATGGTGATGGAGAAGCCGGCGGCTCCGTGATGGTGATGGAGAAGCCGGCGGCTCCGGTGATGGAGAAGCCGGCGGCTCCGGTGATGGAGAAGCCGACGGCTCCGGTGATGGAGAAGCCGACGGCTCCGGTGATGACGAGGTATACGATTAGTATAGATGCATTAATGGAATTCTATATGTACATATGTATATAAATTAATTAATTTTTATTCTCTTAGGCCTCCGAAGATAAGTTGGACAAACGAGGCCCGGCAAAGAAGTTGACCAAAAAAGACCACTTCACAATTGAAGCTATATCACCGGAAGGCCAACCTGTGGCACCCTCACTTGTCAGAACGAAATTTAAAAATCAGTGCGGAGTTCTGGTTAGGGATTCTCTCCCGATCACTATTAGAGAATGGAACAAGACCAAGAAGGTGTCCGAAAATCAGGTTGCCGATAGGTACAAAGACACACTTTTTGACGACCTCATGGCACATTTCACTTTGCCAGATTTGGGATCGGAGTCTGAGAATGCTAAGCAGAGGGCGCTAGTGAAGAAATGGGCTCTTAAGAAGATGGGGGAACTTTTCCGGGCGTATAAGAACCGGTTATGGGCAACTTATAAGGCCGAGAAGAAGCCTCCAGTATTCGAGAACTATCTAGCGAAGCAGGAGCATAATTGGGAAGAATTTGTGAAGTACAAAGAATCAGAGGAGGCTGTGAACCTGTCCAAGAAAAACCAGAAGAATGCAAGCGAAAAGAAATATCACCATCATACGGGGCGAGGGGGCTACGAAGTAGCCATGCCTAAGTGGGATGCACAAGAGGCTGAGATGGAGCGGAATGGGATCACTCCAGAACCCACGCGAGAAGGATGGGACATTAGGGCTCGAAATTGGTTCCTCGCGCATGGCTGTGAGTATGACATGAAGACAGGGAACATTGTTGAAAGTGACAGCAGGGTTAGGGTACCCAGGGAAAAATGGATTGAAGTGACGACAGATATAAAGGCGGGAAAACTAAAGTTTGCTCCCGATAGAGAGAAAGACTTGCTGACGCTTGTCCTCGGTAATCCTGAGAAGGGAGGACGAACAAGAGGCTTCGGCCCTAGTGTTCCGTGGTCGCTTGGGTTTCCGGCCGACTGATACGTCTCCAACGTATCGATAATTTCTTATGTTCCATGCTACTTTATTGATGATACCTACATGTTTTATGCACATTATATGTCATATTTATGCATTTTGGAACTAACCTATTAACAAGATGCCGAAGAGCCAGTTGCTGTTTTCTGCTGTTTTGGTTTCAGAAATCCTAGTAAAGAAATATTCTCGGAATTGGACGAAACTTTCGCCCAGGGTCCACGAAGCTTCCAGAAGACCGAAGACCTAACGAAGTGGGGCCACGAGGAGGCCAGGGGGTGGCCGGCGCGCCCAAGCCCGGCGCGCCGACCTATCCCCTGGGCCCCTCGTGTGGCCCCTCGCGTTGACCCTCCGCCTACTTAAAGCTTCCGTCGCGAAACCCCAGTACCGAGAGCCACGATACGGAAAACCTTACAGAGACACCGCCGCGAATCCCATCTCGGGGGATTCGGAGATCGCCTCGGCACCCTGCGGAGAGGGGATTCATCTCCGGAGGACTCTACACCGCCATGGTCGCCTCCGGAGTGATGAGTGAGTAGTCCACCCCTGGACCATGGGTCCATAGCAGTAGCTAGATGGTCGTCTTCTCCTTGTTGTGCTTCATTGTTGGATCTTGTGAGCTGCCTAACATGATCAAGATCATCTATATGTAATTCTATATGTTGTGTTTGTCGGGATCCGATGGATAGAGAGTACTATGATTATGGTGATTATCAATCTATTGTTCATGTGTTGTTTATGATCTTGCATGCTCTCCGTTATTAGTAGAGGCTCTGGCCAAGTTTTTACTCTTAACTCCAAGAGGGAGTATTTATGCTCGATAGTGGGTTCATGCCTCCATTGAATCTGGGACAGTGACAGAAAGTTCTAAGGTTGTGGATGTGCTGTTGCCACTAGGGATAAAACATTGATGCTATGTCTAAGGATGTAGTTGTTGATTACATTACGCACCATACTTAATGCAATTGTCTGTTGCTTTGCAACTTAATACTGGAGGGGGTTCGGACGATAACCTGAAGGTGGACTTTTTAGGCATAGATGCAGTTGGATGGCGGTCTATGTTCTTTGTCGTAATGCCCGGATTAAATCTCACTATATTTACCATGTCATGTATATGCATTGTTATGCCTTTCTCTATTTGTCAATTGCCCGACTGTAATTTGTTCACCCAACATGCTTTTATCTTATGGGAGAGACACCTCTAGTGAACTGTGGACCCCGGTCCTATTCTTTACATAGCATACAATCTACTTGTTTTACTGTTTTCTTTGCAAACATCTTCCACTCGATACGTTTAATCCTTTGTTACAGCAAGCCGGTGAGATTGACAACCTCACTGTTTCGTTGGGACAAAGTACTTGGGTTGTGTTGTGCAGGTTCCTAGTTGGCGCCGGAATCCCTGGTGTTGCGCCGCATCACATTTCGCGACCATCAACCTTCAACGTGCTTCTTGGCTCCTACTGGTTCGATTAAACCTTGGTTTCTTTCTGAGGGAAAACTTGCTACGTGCGCATCATACCTTCCTCTTGGGGTTCCCAACGAACGTGTGAGTTACACGCCATCAAGCTCTTTTTCTGGCGCCGTTGCCGGGGAGATCAAGACACGCTGCAAGGGGAGTCTCCACTTCTCAATCTCTTTACTTTGTTTTTGTCTTGCTTTATTTTATTTACTACTTTGTTTGCTGCACTAAATCAAAATACAAAAAAATAGTTGCTAGTTTTACTTTATTTACTGTCTTGCTCTCTATATCAAAAACACAAAAAATTAGTTACTTGTCTTTACTTTATTTGCCTAGTTTACTTTTTGCTTATTTCATCATGCTTAATCCTAAGTTTACTTTGGAAGAGATACCGGTAGGACGAGGGTGTATCATTGGAAGAGATAATATAGAAGAATTTTTCAATCATGTTAGTATTACTGAAGATTTTGAAGATAGACACTTGGTAGAACTTGCACCTACCTATGAAATTGCTGCTGCTGCTTTAGTTCGCATGTTGGAAACTAAATTTGTTAATCTCAATCCTATAATCCAACACATGTTTCTTACACTTGGTGATATGGAAGAGGGGGAAAAGAAAGATTTTGTTTTAGAAACCCTTCTTAGAGAATTTGGTGGTCTAGCAAGAGAGGCTAGAAAGGTTTTTGCTAAATTTAATATGCTAGGTTCTCATACCAATTTTATTGGTCTCCTTGAAAAAATGGACATGGATAGAATAATGTACACTAATAACATTAATGATGGTGGGGAAATCAAAGCACCAATACCATGTAAACTCCTAGCTATGAATGATGCACTAGAAAATAACTATGCTTGGCTTGTTCCGGAAAATTTGTTCGATGAGAGTAGCAAGCCTAAGACTAATGAAAAGGGAGACGCTAAAACTTATATATCAAATATACTATGCTTGGTTGAGAAAACTCCCAACACCCCTGGTAATAATGTTGATGCTTCATCTCTCGACAATACTTGATTTGCACTTTCTGCGCCTAGCTGAAAGGCGTTAAAGAAAAGCGCTTATGGGAGACAACCCATGTTTTTATCTACAGCAATTTTTTGTTTTGTTGAGTCTTGGAAGTTGTTTACTACTGTAGCAACCTCTCCTTATCATGTTTTTGTGCCAAGTAAAGTTTCTATGTCAAAGTTGATGTTATATTTGGGATCGCTGCGCAGAAACAGCATTGCTGTCTGTCACGAATCTGGGCATAATTCTCTGTAGAAAATTCGAAAAAATCTGCCAATTTACGAGCGTGATCCTCAGATATGTACGCAACTTTCATTAGTTTTGAGTTTTTCCATTTGAGCAAGTCTGGTGCCATTTCTAAATTCGTCTTTACGGACTGTTCTGTTTTTGACAGATTCTGCCTTTTATTTCGCATTGCCTCTTTTGCTATGTTGGATTTATTTCTTTGATCCACTAATGTCCAGTAGCATTATGCAATGTCCAGAAGTGAAAATAATGATTGTGTCACCTCTGAATGTGTGAATTATTAATTGTGCACTAACCCTCTAATGAGTTTGCTTGAAGTTTGGTGTGAAGGAAGTTTTCAAGGGTCAAGAGAGGAGAATGATATACTATGATCAAGAGGAGTGAAAGCTCTAAGCTTGGGGATGCCCCCGTGGTTCACCCCTGCATATTTTAAGAAGACTCAAGCGTCTAAGCTTGGGGATGCCCAAGGCATCCCCTTCTTCATCGACAACATCATCAGGTTCCTCCCCTGAAACTATATTTTTATTCAGTCACATCTGGTGTTCTTTACTTGGAGCGTCGGTTTGTTTTCGTTTTTGTTTTTGTTTGAATAAGATGGATCCTAGCATTCACTTTGTGGGAGAGAGACACGCTCCGCTGTTGCATATGGACACATGTGTCCTTAGGCTTTACTCATAATGTTCAAGGCGAAGTTTCTTCTTCGTTAATTTGTTATATGGTTGGAATTGGAAAATGCTACATGTAGTAATTCTAAAAATGTCTTGGATAATGTGATACTTTGCAATTGTTGTGCTCATGTTTAAGCTCTTGCATCATATGCTTTGCACCCATTAATGAAGAAATACATAGAGCTTGCTAAAATTTGATTTGCATATTTGGTTTCTCTAAGGTCTAGATAATATCTAGTATCGAGTTTTGAACAACAAGGAAGACAGTGTAGAGTCTTATAATGTTTACAATATGTCTTTTAT
Organism: Lolium multiflorum; assembly: GCA_030979885.1. Classification (NCBI taxonomy): domain Eukaryota; kingdom Viridiplantae; phylum Streptophyta; class Magnoliopsida; order Poales; family Poaceae; genus Lolium; species Lolium multiflorum. Next base: position 238,291,243 of record CM061747.1, read on the forward strand.
GTGAGTTTTGCTGCACTTGTTCATCCTTGAGTTTGCTTCAAATAACCTTGCTAGCCTAAACCTTGTATCGAGAGGGAATACTTCTCATGCATCCAAAATCCTTGAGCCAACTACTATGCCATTTGTGTCCACCATACCTACCTACTACATGGTATTTATCCGCCATTCCAAAGTAAATTGCTTGAGTGCTACCTTTAAAATTCCATCATTCACCTTTGCAATATATAGCTCATGGGACAAAATAGCCTTAAAAACTATCGTAGTATTGAATATGTACTTATGCACTTTATATTTTATTAAGTTGCTTGTTGTGCGATAACCATGCTTCTGGGGAACGCCATCAACTATTGTTGAATATCATGTGAGTTGCTATGCATGTCCGTCTTGTCTGAAGGTCTATCATTTTAGTGGTTGGAGCATGCAAAATTGTTAGAGAAGAACATTGGGCCGCTAACTAAAGCCATGAACCATGGTGGAAGTTTCAGTTTTGGACATATATCCTCAATCTCATATGAGAATAATAACTTTGCTACATGCTTATGCATTTAAGAGGAGTCCATTATCTGTTGTCCATGTTGTCCCGGTATGGATGTCTAAGTTGAGAATAATCAAAAGCGAGAAATCCGAAATGCGAGCATTCTCCTTGGACCTTTGTACAGGCGGCATGGAGGTACCCCTTTGTGACACTTGGTTGAAACATGGCATGCGAAGACCCGGTAGTCCAAGTTAAGTAGGACGAGGTGCGGGCACTATTAGTATACTATGCGTGAGGCTTGCAACTTGTAAGATATAATTTACATAACTCATATGCTTTATTACTACCGTTGACAAAATTGTTTCATGTTTTCAAAATAAAAAGCTCTAGCACAAATACAGCAATCGATGCTTTCCTCATTGAAGGACCATTCTTTTACTTTTATTGTTGAGTCAGTTTACCTATCTCCTTCCACCTTAAGAAGCAAACACTTGTGTGAACTGTGCATTGATTCCTACATATTTGCATATTGCACTTGTTATATTACTTTATGTTGACAATATCCATGAGATATACATGTTATAAGTTGAAAGCAACCGCTGAAACTTAATCTTCTTATGTGTTGCTTCAACACCTTTACTTTGATTTATTGCTTTATGAGTTAACTCTTATGCAAGACTTATTGATGCTTGTCTTGAAGTACTATTCATGAAAAGTCTTTGCTATATGATTCAGTTGTTTACTCATGTCATTACCTTTGCTTTGATCGCTGCATTCATTACATATGTTTACAAATAGTATGATCAAGATTATGATGGCATGTCACTTCAGAAATTATCTTTGTTATCGTTTTACCTGCTCGGGACGAGCAGAACTAAGCTTGGGGATGCTGATACGTCTCCACATATAGATAATTTCTTATGTTCCATGCTACTTTATTGATGATACCTACATGTTTTATGCACATTATATGTCATATTTATGCATTTTGGAACTAACCTATTAACAAGATGCCGAAGAGCCAGTTGCTGTTTTCTGCTGTTTTTGGTTTCAGAAATCCTAGTAAAGAAATATTCTCGGAATTGGACGAAACTTTCGCCCAGGGTCCTATTTTTGCACGAAGCTTCCAGAAGACCGAAGACCTAACGAAGTGGGGCCACGAGGAGGCCGGGGGTGGCCGGCGCGGCCCAAGCCCTGGCCGCGCCGACCTATCCCCTGGGCCCCTCGTGTGGCCCCTCGCGTTGACCCTCCGCCTACTTAAAGCTTCCGTCGCGAAACCCCCACGAGAGCCACGATACGGAAAACCTTACAGAGACGCCGCCGCCGCGAATCCCATCTCGGGGATTCAGGAGATCGCCTCCGGCACCCTGCCGGAGAGGGGATTCATCTCCCGGAGGACTCTACACCGCCATGGTCGCCTCCGGAGTGATGAGTGAGTAGTCCACCCCTGGACCATGGGTCCATAGCAGTAGCTAGATGGTCGTCTTCTCCTTGTTGTGCTTCATTGTTGGATCTTGTGAGCTGCCTAACATGATCAAGATCATCTATATGTAATTCTATATGTTGTGTTTGTCGGGATCCGATGGATAGAGAGTACTATGATTATGGTGATTATCAATCTATTGTTCATGTGTTGTTTATGATCTTGCATGCTCTCCGTTATTAGTAGAGGCTCTGGCCAAGTTTTTACTCTTAACTCCAAGAGGGAGTATTTATGCTCGATAGTGGGTTCATGCCTCCATTGAATCTGGGACAGTGACAGAAAGTTCTAAGGTTGTGGATGTGCTGTTGCCACTAGGGATAAAACATTGATGCTATGTCTAAGGATGTAGTTGTTGATTACATTACGCACCATACTTAATGCAATTGTCTGTTGCTTTGCAACTTAATACTGGAGGGGTTCGGACGATAACCTGAAGGTGGACTTTTTAGGCATAGATGCAGTTGGATGGCGGTCTATGTTCTTTGTCGTAATGCCCGGATTAAATCTCACTATATTTACCATGTCATGTATATGCATTGTTATGCCTTTCTCTATTTGTCAATTGCCCGACTGTAATTTGTTCACCCAACATGCTTTTATCTTATGGGAGAGACACCTCTAGTGAACTGTGGACCCCGGTCCTATTCTTTACATAGCATACAATCTACTTGTTTTACTGTTTTCTTTGCAAACATCTTCCACTCGATACGTTTAATCCTTTGTTACAGCAAGCCGGTGAGATTGACAACCTCACTGTTTCGTTGGGACAAAGTACTTGGGTTGTGTTGTGCAGGTTCCTAGTTGGCGCCGGAATCCCTGGTGTTGCGCCGCATCACATTTCGCGACCATCAACCTTCAACGTGCTTCTTGGCTCCTCTGGTTCGATTAAACCTTGGTTTCTTTCTGAGGGAAAACTTGCTAGTGTTCCGTGGTCGCTTGGGTTTCCGGCCGACGCGGAGACTTATAGAAGCCGAGCGAGAGCTAAACAACGCGAGCTGGAGGTGCAGAATGACCGGATGGCCGAGTTCCAACGCCGACTTGACCAGCAGCAGCGGGAGATTCAGCAGCAGCAGCGGGAGATAAATGAACTAAAAGGACAGCGCCAGCCAGATAATACCGCCGGCATATCTCAGCAGCGAGACAGCAGCGTTGCCGACTCGGAGGTGGCACCGCCTTTAAAGATGATAGATGGCGGTCCTGGCGACCCCGTGGATGGAATCAAGGAGCAAACACCTTGTGATCTCCATGACGTGTTCAGGAACGTATCTGTTAAGGTGGCGGTCGGCTATGTCTTACCTGCATTTGGAGCTGAAGGTGAGCCGGCAACATGGCATGGCAATGAGATTCCAGCTGGCTATGCTCGTGTCGGGGTGGATTCAGTTGTACCGTCGTGGGAGACATTGCAGCTCGATATCCCTGGAGGTGATGGGGGGGTTACACTCCGAGAGGTGCTGGGAGAAATCATTCTCTGGGAAAAGAAGAACATCAGGCTGCCAGGCTGGGTAGCCCCTAGTACCAGTCGTCCCAGGTCACCATCACCTCCTCCAGGTGATCGCAGGCCACCATCACCTCCTCCTACTGATCACATGTCGCCACCATCACCCCATGGGTACGACGTCGACCACGACATCCGTAGTCCATCTCCATCTCCAGCGCCGCCGCCTCCGCCCACTAAGACTCGGAATGCACCCAGCCGGAAGCGTTTCAAGAGTCCTATCCGCAAGATGTCGCCCCTCCCAAGAGTACCAAAGGTTCCTCCCCCCCGTCCTTGGGATCTTACTGTCGAGGAAAATGCGGCCGCTGTTGCGAAACACAACTATGATCATTTCCATAAGCCAAAACCTCCAGCGCCAGAGCCATACACCGAGAAGCAAAAAGCATATGCTATTTCTTTTCTGAACACACCATCGCAATATGACTTACACGAGAAGAAGGATGACTATACACGCCACCTTGCGAGGGTAATTGATGACAAGGCTAAGAAGAAGGAGGATGGCAAGGCTAAGGAGAAGGATAGTGCTAGCACGAGCAAATCATCAGCCGGGAAGAAGACAAGTGCACCCCTCAAGGCGCCCAAGCAAACGACAAAAGGCAAAAAAAGAAAGGAAGTTTCCCAGCTCGGAGAACAGGCCAAACAATCGATCCCAGCACTCAAAGTGTTTGATGTTCCCAAGCTGTACCGGGAACATGGTGAAGGTTTCAATATGGAAGAAGCTGAGGCGCTAGCGGCTTCGATGGATTGTACCGTGGAGGAATTGCTGAGTGCCGCAGATGTTGCACTACCCTTTGCTGACATAGCTCCTACATTTGTCTACGGGGCCGACTTGGTCAGCAGAGAGCGGCTGCAGAAAATGCCAACGCATATGCGGAATTTGCATCAGTGGTACCTTGATGCGTGCAAGGAGAACCAAAGGTACATCGTGGCGAAGATCCCACGTGAATATTACTACCGAAAGGAGGAGATCCATATTGAGATGAATGAACTCTGGCAGTTATTCAATTTAGAAGCCCTCGACAAATCTCTCATGAGTTGCTATTGCTGATGGGGTTCGTTAAAAACAAAAAATTTCCTACCGCAAAGCGAATAAAACCAACAGATCTAATCTATGGAACACCCAAGATCCAATCTACTAGATCTAAGCAACGAGATGGAGATGAGACTAACCCTCGAAGATTCCAAAGCCTACGAGATTAATCTCGTTGTTGGTGTAGACGATCGTCCCCGGTGCTGCAATCCGGCAGCACTTCCGTACTCGGTCGCGCGTACGGTGTCGATGAAGCTCCTTCCTCTCCCGTTCCAGCGGGCAGCGGAGGTGTGGTAGATCTCCTCCAACGTCCAGCAGCACGACGGCGTGGTGGTGGTGGTGGAGGAAGAAAACTGCAGGGCTTCGCCTAAGCCCGGACAGCGTATGGTGGAGGGAGAGGCGGCCAGAGGAGGAGGCAATGGGGGGTGGTGTGGCCGGCCACCCCCTCCCCTCTTTATATAGGGGGCTGGCCGGCCAAGGTGGCCCCCCTTCCCATCTAGGGTTGGGGGGGCGGCGGCCAAGGGGGGAGAGGGGCTTTCCCCTCCCCCAAGTTGATCCCCCCCAGGGAAACCCTAGGGGGTTGGCCGGCCTGGGCCTTGGGGGCCAAGTGCCCCTGGCCCATTAGGCCAGGGAGCATCCCCTCGGCCCACGGTGGGCCTCCTAGGTCGTGGGCCCCATGGTGGACCCTTCCGGAACCTTCTAGAACCTTCCAGTCAACACCGGAATAATCCCGAACATTTCCGAAAACCCAGAAATCAACTTCCCTTATATGAATCTTATTCTCCGGACTATTCCGGACCTCCTCGTGACATCCTGGATCACATCCGAGACTCCGAACAAACTTCGTCTCCATACCATATTCAAATCTACTTATGCGACATCGAACCTTAAGCGCGTCACCCTACGGTTCGCGAACTATGCAGACATGGTCGAGACTCCTCTCCGAGCAATAACCAATAGCGGGATCTGGAGATCCATAATGGCTCCCACATATTCAACGATGACTTAGTGATCGATTGAACCATTTACATACGATGCCAATTCCCTTTGTCTCGCGATATTTTACTTGTCCGAGGTTTGATCATCGGTATCTCCATACCTTGTTCAACCTCGTTACCGACAAGTACTCTTTACTCGTACCGTGGTATGTGATCTCTTATGAACTATTCATATGCTTGCAAGCTAATCAGATGACATTCCACCGAGAGGGCCCAGAGTATATCTATCCGTCATCGGGATGGACAAATCCCACTGTTGATCCATATGCCTCAACTCACACTTTCCAAATACTTAATCCCACCTTTATTGTCACCCATTTACGCAATGACGTTTGATGTAATCAAAGTACCCTTTCGGTGTAAGTGATTTACATGATCTCATGGTCGAAGGATTAAGACAACTATGTATTGAAAGCTTATAGCAAATGAACTTAATGACTTGATCTTATGCTACGCTCATTTGGGTGTGTGTCCATTATATCATTCAAATAATGACATAACCTTGTTATTAATAACATCCAATGTTCATGATCACGAAACCATGATCATCTATTAATCAACAAGCTAGTTATACAAGAGGCTTACTAGGGACTCCTTGTTGTTTACATAACACACATGTATCAATGTTTCGGTTAATACAATTATAGCATGGTATATAAACTTTTATCATAAACACAAAGATATTATAATAACCACTTTATTATTGCCTCTTGGGCATATCTCCAACAGTCTCCCACTTGCACTAGAGTCAATAATCTAGATTACATTGTAAGGTACCTAACACCCATAGCATTCTGGTGTTGGTCATGCTTTGCCCTTGGGAGAGCTTTAGTCAACGGATCTGCAACATTCAGATCCGTGTGTACTTTGCAAATCTCTACTTCACCATCTTCGATGTACTCGCGAATCGAATGAAAACGCAGCTTGATATGCTTCAGCTTCTTGTGTGACCTTGGTTCCTTTGCATTGGCGATGGCACCCGTGTTGTCACAATAAATGACTAGCGGGTCCAATGCACTAGGAACCACACCAAGCTCAACAATGAACCTCTTCATCCATACCGCTTCCGATGAAGCCTCTGAAGCCGCTATATATTCAGATTCTGTTGAAGATTTCGCCACCGTGCACTGCTTGGAACTGCTCCAGCTTACTGCCGCACCATTCAATATAAACACGTACCCAGACTGAGACTTAGAGTCATCAGGGTCGGTGTTCCAACTTGCATCGGTGTAACTGGTTACAACGAGCTCTTGGTCACCGCCATAACAAAGAAACATATCCTTAGTCCTTTTCAAGTACTTCAGGATATTCTTGACCGCTGTCCAGTGTTCCATCCCTGGATCACTTTGATATCTGCTGGTCAAACTAACAGCATGTGCGATATCCGGTCTAGTACACAGCATGGCGTACATGATAGAGCCTACTGCCGAAGCATAGGGGATCTTGCTCATCCTCTCTCTTTCATCTGCCGTAGCCGGACCTTGAGTCTTACTCAAGACCTTACCTGGCAACATAGGCAAGAACCCTTTCTTGCTTTCATCCATTCTAAACTTCTTTAGAATCTTGTCCAGATATGTACTTTGTGAAAGGCCTATTAGGCGTCTTGATCTATCTCTATAAATCTTGATGCCTAAAATGTATGCTGCTTCACCAAGGTCTTTCATTGAAAAAGACTTATTCAAATAACCTTTAATGCTGCTTAAAAGTTCTATATCATTCCCAATCAATAATATGTCATCTACATATAATATCAGGAACGCTACAGAGCTCCCACTCACTTTCTTGTAAATACAGGCCTCACCATGAGTCCGTATAAAACCAAAATCTTTGATCACTCTATCAAAGCGTAGGTTCCAACTCCGGGATGCTTGCTTCAGTCCATAAATGGAACGCTGAAGTTTGCATACCTTGTCAGCATTTTTAGGATCGACAAAACCTTTGGGTTGTACCATATACAACTCTTCCTCAATGTCTCCATTAAGGAACGCCGTTTTGACATCCATCTGCCAAATCTCATAATCGAAAAATGCAGCTATTGCTAACAAAATCCTCACAGACTTTAGCTTCGCTACAGGTGAGAAAGTCTCATCGTAGTCAACTCCTTGAATTTGTCGGAAACCCTTTGCGACAAGTCGAGCTTTATAGACAGTAATATTACCATCAGCATCTGTTTTTCTTTTGAAGATCCATTTATTCTCGACAGCCTTGCGGCTATCAGGTAAGTCTACCAAAGTCCATACTTTGTTATCATACATGGATCCCATTTCGGATTTCATGGCTTCTTGCCATTTGTTGGAATCTGGGCTCATCATCGCTTCTTCATACGTCGCAGGGTCCTCATCATTGTCGTCCACAATCATGACATTTAGACAGGGATCATACCAATCAGGAGTGGTACGTTCCCTCGTCGATCTGCGAGGTTCAGTAGCTTCCTCGTTCGAAGTTTCATGATCATCATCATTTGCTTCCTCTCCTATCGGTGCAGGCTGCACAGGAACTTCTTCCGGCACTGCGCTACTCTGATCTATGAGAGAAGGTTCATCAACCTCGTCGAGTTCTACTTTTCTTCCAGTCACTTCTTTAGTGAGAAACTCCTTCTCAAGAAAGGATCCGTTCTTGGCAACAAAGATTTTGCCTTCGGATCTGTGATAGAAAGTATACCCAATTGTTTCTTTAGGGTATCCTATGAAGACGCATTTCTCCGCTTTGGGTTCTAGCTTGTCAGGTTGTAACTTCTTTACATAAGCATCGCAACCCCAAACTTTAAGGAACGACAGCTTAGGTTTCTTCCCAAACCATAATTCATACGGTGTCGTTTCAACGGATTTAGATGGTGCCCTATTTAAAGTGAATGCGGCTGTCTCTAAAGCATAACCCCAAAACGATAATGGCAAATCGGTAAGAGACATCATAGAACGAACCATATCTAAGAGAGTTCGATTACGACGTTCGGACACACCATTGCGCTGTGGTGTTCCCGGCGGTGTCAACTGTGAAAGTATTCCGCATTTCTTTAAATGCATGCCAAACTCATAACTCAGATATTCGCCTCCGCGATCAGAACGCAGAAACTTAATCTTCTTGTTACGTTGATTTTCTACTTCACTTTGGAATTCCTTGAACTTCTCAAAAGTCTCGGACTTGTGTTTCATAAAGTAAATATACCCATATCTACTCAGATCATCCGTGAAGGTTAGAACATAACGATAACCACCGCGCGATGCTACACTCATTGGTCCGCACACATCGGTATGTATGATTTCCAATAAGTCTGTAGCTCGCTCCATTGTGCCAGAAAATGGAGTCTTAGTCATTTTTCCCATTAGACATGCTTCGCATCTGTCAAGTGACTCAAAGTCAAGTGACTCAAGAAGTCCATCGGAATGGAGTTTCTTCATGCGCTTCACTGTCGTGGTATCGTCATGACATATGCCATAGGGTGGCTAATCGAAGTGGTTCCTTGTGGTCTCACGGCGGTATCCGGATGCGGGTATGGGCACGAGCGACACGGCGACGTACCCAGGTTCGAGGCCCTCCGATGGAGGTAACACCTCTACTCCTGCTAGAGTGTATATGATGATCACACAATACAATGGTGCTCCTAGGCGGGCGACTGGCGAGGGCAGCTCGGAGTGCTTCACCATGGAGGACTACATGTCGTCCCTGGCTGCCCGCGTCGAGCCCATCACCAAGTTTGGCTGGGAGCTCCGGAAGGCGGCTGAGGAGCTGGTCCCGATGCTGTGGCCCGCGGAGGCGGTGCCGCAAGATATCTCCAGCCTCACCTCTTTGATCGAGCGGGCGCCGGACCGCTTCCTCGACTGGAAGGAGTCTGCCACGCGCGCTGGTGCCGACATGGCGCTGTCCTTTGTCCTCTCCTGGTACAACGAGGTGGACCTGGGGCAGCTCGAGTATCGGCGAGCCGGCGTGGAGGACGAGCTCTCAGCCGATCAGAAGGCCGCCCGGCTTGCCCGAGCCAGCGCCATCGCCGACTTCGTCGACAAAAGCCTCTTCGTCGCGGACCCGAACCCTCACTCTGATGAGGAGGAGGAGCTTGAAGACGAGGAGACAAAAGCCTGGATCTCGTGCACGCCCTCACAGGAGTTGCGCATTTCGCACCAGCGCGTCAGGTATGCACGGTCCGTCTCGTCCGCGCCCTGCTTGCACATCTCAAGCTGTTGGGGGCGACCCGGCCGGCGGTAGGTGCCGGTGAAGTTGCTGATGAAGGCGTCCTCGAAGTCGAGCCAGCCGTTGATGCTGCCGGCTGGCAGGTTGTTGAGCCATGTGCGGGCGGAGCCGAGCAGCATGAGGGGGGAGTAGCGCACAGCCCAGCGCTTGTTGCCTTTGGCGATGCCGACTGCGGTGGAGTAGTCCTGCAGCCAGTCCTCCGGCTTGGCCGTGCCGTCGTACTTGGGCGTGTCGCGGGGGAGCTGGAAGCCGTCGATCATGGGCTCGTTGAGGATCCGCGGCCCGAAGCACTTGGGGCCGGCTGGCCCTTCTTCCTCCGCGATGCGGGATTCGACCAGCCGGTCGAGGCGATCTCTGGCGTCGGTTGGCTCGACGCGCGGGCCCAGCCGGGAGCGGGCCGGCTGGCGCTGGCCGCTGGCCTCTGGAGCCGCGCGGTGCTTGATGGTGGACGGCCTCTCGTACTCTTCTTCGTCACGCCGGCTTGATGGTGGCCGGCTGCGGCCGCTGTTGCCACTGGGCGGCCGGCTTGTGCGGCTGGAACTTGCGTGGGTGTTCCGGGAGTCGGCTCGCCGGCTTGGTGCGGGGGAGGCGGACTCGGCCGTGTCCCTCGGACCGTCCCGGTCGTTGCCTGCAGCGCCACGAGCGTGAGAAGCTCTGGGGGCATGGGCGTACCTGGGGTCTTTGGTCAGCCGGTTGGCCGCCTTCAGCAGCTCAGTCACCCGCTCAGTTTGGCGGCGTAACTCTGCGCCTTCGAGGCGGTGCAGCTCTTCCGCGGCAGCTTCAGCCGCGAGCATGTTCTTGTCGGGGGTGTTGTAGACGGGTTGCTCCGCGGACGGAGCCGGCGATTCTGCGCCGTCCCGGGCGATCTCTGCGCCCAGGGCGCCTCCTCTCCGGCGGATCTGGCCGGCTCGGCTTGGGTTGTCGCCGGCGGGCGTGAGGCCGTGGGCGCGGTTGAACTCGCGCTGGGTGATTTCCCACTGGCGCTTTGCGGCAGCCAGTTCTTCTGTTTGCTTGAGGAGGAGCTGGCGGTGCTCCTCCAGGTCCTTCTCGATGGTGGTGGGGTCGGCGCCAGGCGTGAGCGGGGTGCTCAGCTTTGCCCGGACTTCCTCCAGCCGGGACGGTGGTGGCGGCGCCTTTGCGCCCGAGGCGGATGCGCCGGCAGCGGCTTCGCGCTCCAGCACTGGCCCACGGATGCGCGTGGATTTGCCCCCGGCGTCGTCGCCGGTGGCCATGACCTCCTGCATGATGCAGGGGCCGGTGGTGGTGAGGCTGGCGCCGGCTCCAGGGGGAGGGCTTGCACAGCGCACGATCTCGCGCGGGTAGCGCGGTGGTGCGACGGTGGCGACGTAGACGTCGAAGCCGCCGAAGCTGATGATGTTGCCGCCGGCAGGGAATGGCCGGTCGGCGAAGCAGCCAGCGTTGTCGCTGACGCAGTCGAGGGAGCCGAATCTCCAGACCAAGCCTGAAGCGACCCTCTCGCCGGTGGTGGTGGTGAGGCCCGTCCGGATGAAGACACCGGCCGCGGACGCTGAAGGCCCCACGGTGGGCGCCAAATGTCGTGGTATCGTCATGACATATGCCATAGGGTGGCTAATCGAAGTGGTTCCTTGTGGTCTCACGGCGGTATCCGGATGCGGGTATGGGCACGAGCGACACGGCGACGTACCCAGGTTCGAGGCCCTCCGATGGAGGTAACACCTCTACTCCTGCTAGAGTGTATATGATGATCACACAATACAATGGTGCTCCTAGAGCTGTGTCCGGCTGCTCCTGGGAGGCTAAGGTAGACGAAGGTCTCTCTCACAGGGCAGCGCTAAGGGTGGAGTGAAGTGAGAATGATCGATCGTCCCCCGCACGAGGGGGTAGCCCGGCTTATATAGGCACCGGTACTTTACATATAAGTCCCTATAGTCTAGTGGCCGGCTTGGCCGGCTCCGGCTCCCGCTCCTTCCCGAGGCGCTGACATCAGGGAGCCGTTGAGCGTAGTGGCACGTCCCATCCGCCTGCTCAGGTCAGCGGCATGGCGAGGTGGTGTCGTTGTCGCCATCATGCTCTGTAGCGCGTACGGTCCGACGTACGCCATGATGGCCTGTCCGGCGCGTGGCACTGCTGCTCTACAGTGCCCCGTACTTTACGGGAGATGAGGTCAGCGTGGACCTTTGAACCCGGATCACCTACCCAGTTCCTTCCGGTGCAAGACTCGCCAGCCTCGAGTCGGTCTGAGGTACAAACCCCAGTCGGATATGGCTTGTAGAAGCCGGCCCAGCTACAGCGTTGAAGGCCGCAGCCAGGCCGACTAGGACTTAGAGCCAGCCGGCTCCCGAGGCAGCCGGCCACGGCTCCAGCCGGCTGCTCCTCAGCCGGCCTTTGCCGCGAGCCGGCCGTCCTCAAGCCGGCCGCTCCGCGTCCATTGCCCTACCCGGGGTCTTCCCCCCGACATTCACTCCAATATGACCAAGACGACAGTGCCACATATAAGTAGAATTATCATTCAATTTAATTCGCTTAGCATCAATGTTATGAACATGTGTATCACTACTATCGAGATTTAACAAGAATAAACCATTCATCTCAGGTGCATGGCCATAAAAGACATTACTCATATAAATCGAACAACCATTATTCTCAGACTTAAACGAATAACCGTCTTGCATCAAACAAGATCCAGATATAATGTTCATGCTCAACGCAGGTACCAAATAACAATTATTAAGGTTTAAAACTAATCCCGAAGGTAGATGTAGGGGGAGCGTGCCGACGGCGATCACATCGACCTTGGATCCATTTCCAACGCGCATCGTCACCTCGTCCCTTGCCAGGCTTCGTTTATTCCGTAGTTCCTGTTTCGAGTTACAAATGTGAGCAACCGAACCAGTATCAAATACCCAGGCACTACTACGAGAACCAGTAAGATAGACATCTATAACATGTATATCAAATATACCTTTCTTCTTGACGTGGCCGCTCTTCAGATCGGCCAAGTATTTGGTGCAATTCCGCTTCCAGTGCCCCTTCCCCTGGCAGTAGTAGCACACAGTCTCAGGCTTAGGACCAGCCTTAGGCTTCTCAGGAGGCGCTGCAACTTTCTTGCCGCCCTTCTTGAAGTTGCCCTTGTTAGGCTTGCCCTGCTTCTTGAAACTGGTGGTCTTGTTGACCATCAACACTTGGTTCTCCTTCTTTATTTCTACTTCAGCAGACTTCAGCATGGAGAAGAGTTCAGGTAACTCTTTGTTCATGTTCTGCATGTTGTAGTTCATCACGAAGTTCTTGTAACTTGGTGGCAGTGATTGGAGGACACGATGAATACCCAGCTGGTTAGGGATCACAATCCCCAAGTCACTGAGCTTCTTCGCATGTCCGGACATTGCGAACATGTGCTCACTAACGGAGCTGCCCTCTTCCATCATGCAGTTAAAGAACTGTTTCGAGGCCTCATAGCTCTCCACGGCCGCATGAGTTTCAAAGATAAGTTTGAGCTCACGCATCATATCACAAGGGTCGTGGTGCTCAAAACGCTTTTGGAGCTCTGCCTCTAAACTGCACAGGATGGCACACTGAACTTCGGAGTACCGAGTTACCCGAGTCTCATAAACATTCTTTATGTCCTCGGATACTGCAGGAGGTGGTGGGGGACCTAGCGGTGCTTCGAGCACATATTGCATGCTTACGCCAGTGAGGAAAATCCTCACATGACGGAACCAGTCAGTGAAGTTGCTACCATTGCCCTTAAGCTTTTCTTTCTCTAGGAACTGATTAAAATTGATGGAGGGGGGCGCCATGATCTACAACATATTTGCAAAGAGTTTAGACTAAGTTTATGATAAATAGAGTTCAATTTTAATTCTTAAATTAACTAGGTGAACTCCCACTCAAAACAACATCCCTCGCATTGTCTTAGTGATTACACGAACCAAATCCACTACACCAAGTCCGATCTTCACGAGAAAAGATGTAGCTTCAAAGGCGAACACTCAAAGTGTTCATCATATCATTCATATGACTCATGCTCTACCTTTCGGTATCCCGTGTTCCGAGACCATGTCTGTACATGCTAGGCTCGTCAAGGCAACCTTAGTATCCGCGTGTGCAAATCTGGCTTGCACCCGTTGTATGCACATGTAGAGTCTATCACACCCGATCATCACGAGATGCTTCGAAACGACAAGTCTTAGCAACGGTGCATACTAAGGATGAACACTTTATTATCTTGATATTTAGTGAGAGGGATCATCTTATAATGCTACCGTCGCGATCTAAGCAAAATAAGATGCATAAAAGGATTAACATCACATGCAATTCATAATGTGTGATATGATATGGCCTTTCTTCTTGTGCTTTTGATCTCCATCTCCAAAGCACGGACATGATCTCCATCATCACCAGCATGGCGTCAAGGTCAGTGGCGCCGCTTCATGGTTGTCCATCACTTATAGCTACTATAACAACTACTTGAAATAAAGCTATTACATGATGAATAGACACGCAGGTCTTTAACAAAAATTAAAGACAACCATTAGGCTCCTGCCGGTTGCCATAATACAACAATGAACATCTCATACATCAAATATAATCATCATCACATTATGGCCATATCACATCACCAAACCCTGCAAAAACAAGTTAGACGCCTCTAATTTGGTTTGCATCTTTTACGTGGTTTAGGGTTTTCGAGCAAGATCCAATCTACCTACGAACATGAACCACAACGGTGATACTAGTGTTGACAATAGAAGTGCAAATTACAATCTTCACTATGGTGGGAGAGACAGACACCCGCAAAGCCACTTATGCAATACAAGTTGCATGTCAAGCGTGGAGCAAGTCTCATGAGACGCGGTCATGTAAAGTTAGCCCGGGCCGCTTCATCCCACCATCCCGCAAGAAGCAAAGTACACAAACTAAAGCAACAAAAGCATCACCGCCCACAAACCATTGTGTTCTACTCGTGCAACAGATCTATGCATAGACGTGGCTCTGATACCACTGATGGGGTTCGTTGCATAGAAAACAAAAAATTTCCTACCGCAAAGCGAATAAAACCAACAGATCTAATCTATGGAACACCCAAGATCCAATCTACTAGATCTAAGCAACGAGATGGAGATGAGACTAACCCTCGAAGATTCCAAAGCCTACGAGATTAATCTCGTTGTTGGTGTAGACGATCGTCCCCGGTGCTGCAATCCGGCAGCACTTCCGTACTCGGTCGCGCGTACGGTGTCGATGAAGCTCCTTCCTCTCCCGTTCCAGCGGGCAGCGGAGGTGTGGTAGATCTCCTCCAACGTCCAGCAGCACGACGGCGTGGTGGTGGTGGTGGAGGAAGAAAACTGCAGGGCTTCGCCTAAGCCCGGACAGCGTATGGTGGAGGGAGAGGCGGCCAGAGGAGGAGGCAATGGTGGGGTGGTGTGGCCGGCCACCCCCTCCCCTCTTTATATAGGGGGCTGGCCGGCCAAGGTGGCCCCCCTTCCCATCTAGGGTTGGGGGGGCGGCGGCCAAGGGGGGAGAGGGGCTTTCCCCTCCCCCAAGTTGATCCCCCCCAGGGAAACCCTAGGGGGTTGGCCGGCCTGGGCCTTGGGGGCCAAGTGCCCCTGGCCCATTAGGCCAGGGAGCATCCCCTCGGCCCACGGTGGGCCTCCTAGGTCGTGGGCCCCATGGTGGACCCTTCCGGAACCTTCTAGAACCTTCCAGTCAACACCGGAATAATCCCGAACATTTCCGAAAACCCAGAAATCAACTTCCCTTATATGAATCTTATTCTCCGGACTATTCCGGACCTCCTCGTGACATCCTGGATCACATCCGAGACTCCGAACAAACTTCGTCTCCATACCATATTCAAATCTACTTATGCGACATCGAACCTTAAGCGCGTCACCCTACGGTTCGCGAACTATGCAGACATGGTCGAGACTCCTCTCCGAGCAATAACCAATAGCGGGATCTGGAGATCCATAATGGCTCCCACATATTCAACGATGACTTAGTGATCGATTGAACCATTTACATACGATGCCAATTCCCTTTGTCTCGCGATATTTTACTTGTCCGAGGTTTGATCATCGGTATCTCCATACCTTGTTCAACCTCGTTACCGACAAGTACTCTTTACTCGTACCGTGGTATGTGATCTCTTATGAACTATTCATATGCTTGCAAGCTAATCAGATGACATTCCACCGAGAGGGCCCAGAGTATATCTATCCGTCATCAGGATGGACAAATCCCACTGTTGATCCATATGCCTCAACTCACACTTTCCAAATACTTAATCCCACCTTTATTGTCACCCATTTACGCAATGACGTTTGATGTAATCAAAGTACCCTTTCGGTGTAAGTGATTTACATGATCTCATGGTCGAAGGATTAAGACAACTATGTATTGAAAGCTTATAGCAAATGAACTTAATGACTTGATCTTATGCTACGCTCATTTGGGTGTGTGTCCATTATATCATTCAATTAATGACATAACCTTGTTATTAATAACATCCAATGTTCATGATCACGAAACCATGATCATCTATTAATCAACAAGCTAGTTATACAAGAGGCTTACTAGGGACTCCTTGTTGTTTACATAACACACATGTATCAATGTTTCGGTTAATACAATTATAGCATGGTATATAAACTTTTATCATAAACACAAAGATATTATAATAACCACTTTATTATTGCCTCTTGGGCATATCTCCAACAATTTCTTGTAAGTTGTTAACTACATATAAGTTCATTTTCATTCAGTTCATGTTCGTTTTCATTGCATATACTCATTATATCTTATGTGTTCTCTTATGCAGACTGAAGATCAGTGAATGCAAAAGTAATAATATTATCAATATTGGGTTTGTTGACCCAGATAAAGTACATGTTGAAACGGTAAAGCATAAACGCGAAGAAACGGGGGGAAACCTACTAAGGTTTTTGGGGGAGCAATATTTCTGTGATTCAATATTGTTTCCTTACAACTACGAGTGAGAGTCTTAATGATCTTTTATGCACATTCAATTTTGCTTACTCGATGTTAAGTGTAATTCCTGACGTATATACATAAACATGTGCAGCTTCCACTGGATTCTACTAGACATTCAACTTGATAAGGGAATAGTTGAAGTAAGGGACCCAATGAGTAGAGGCCTGGACGGGTTCCGCGACTTGCAGAAGTTGCTCCAAGTGTAATTTCCTTCATCGCCGCGCTATATCTTTCGTGAGATATCAATTAATTATCCACTCATTCAATCATTCTTTTGCCTGGCAGGGCTTGGATAGCTTTCAAGAAAAACATAAGGGTACCTGGGCAGAGAAGCTAACATTTACTCCTGTACCGTGCGCCCAGCAGCCACAAGGGACGAATCTATGTGGATACTACGTTTGCGAGTCCATTCGCATGTTAACCACTGAGAAGCAGAACAATAATAAATTCAACGTAAGCAATAACATTCACAACTTTATTTATTTTCATCAATATTTCGTTATCAACATTGATATAGTCATACTCATCTCATTTTCCTATATAGGTCGACTACATGCGGGACACACTCCAACCAAAGGAACACCTACTAGGAATTGCGGAGGAAGTGGCGGGACTTTTGCTTAGAGAAGTAATAGACAACAACGGCTTGTTTAGTCCAAATAGGCGCTCTCCCTCTCCCAAAGTTTAATTAGTCCCGGTAGTCGTGAGCTCATGTATATGTATCTATATGTAAGGGGAATCGACTTTTGTTTCCAATATTTGGTTGATCAATCTATATACACTACAAGAAAAGTTGCCATGGCCGACGAAGTTGAAGTCGCGCCGTGGTTGCTGGTGTACCATGGCCGACGATTTTGGTCCCTCCGTGGTGCATGTCAAAACTTTTTTTTCTCGTTTTTGAGGCCACCTAGCCCGACGAAAGCGGCCAAAACGTGGCGTATGGTGGCCCGGGACGTGGTGCATCTCGAAATCTCGGGTTCGCCGGCCGAGTCAACGCAAATCCGCACCGCCGAGGGATGTAGGGCCCAGATGGCAGCCTCTCTGGCATTGTTTTTTTCTACATCGCGCCATCTCGTTCAACGAGCCGTTTACGATGCAGGATCATGGGTCCCGCATGTCATCCTCTATGAACCAAAATTCTTTCTATTCTTGGATTTTTTTGACCCCCTGATTTCTGGCTACTTCCTTTTTCTTTTGATCCCTTGCCGCCTTGGAAACGTTGAGACCGCTGCTGCTAAATGGGACCCGCATGTCATCCTCTATGTGCAATCAACTTTCTTTTCTTGGAGTTTTTTTGGCACCTCAAATTTGGTCACTTGCCTTTTTCTTTCGATCCCTGCCGCCTCTCAAACGGTGATACCGCTGCTGCTAAATGGGACCCGCATGTCATCCTCTATGTACTATAAAACTTTCTTTTCATGGATTATTTTTGGCACCTCAAATTTGGTCACTTGCCTTTTTCTTTCGATCCCCTGCCGCCTCTCAAACGGTGATACCGCTGCTGCTAATGGGACCCGCATGTCATCCTCTATGTACTATAAAACTTTCTTTTCTGGATTATTTTTGGCACCTCAAATTTGGTCACTTGCCTTTTTCTTTCGATCCCTGCCGCCTCTCAAACGGTGATACCGCTGCTGCTAAATGGGACCCGCATGTCATCCTCTATGTACTATAAAACTTTCTTTTCTGGATTATTTTTGGCACCTCAAATTTGGTCACTTGCCTTTTTCTTTCGATCCCCTGCCGCCTCTCAAACGGTGATACTGCTGCTAAATGGGACCCGCATGTCATCCTCTATGTACTATAAAACTTTCTTTTCTTGAATTATTTTTGGCACCTCATATTTGGTCACTTACCTTTTTCTTTCGATCCCCTGCCGCCTCTCAAACGGTGATACCGCTGCTGCTAAATGGGACCCGCATGTCATCCTCTATGTACTATAAAACTTTCTTTTCTTGGATTTTTTTGGCACCTCATATTTCGTCACTTGACTTTTTCTTTCGATCCCTGCCTCTCAAACAGTGATACTGCTGCTAAATGGGACCCGCATGTCATCCTCTATGTACTATAAAACTTTCTTTTCTTGGATTTTTTTGGCTCCTCATATTTGGGCACTTGCCTTTTCTTTCGATCCCCTGCTGCCTCTCAAAGTGATACCGCTGCTGCTAAATGGGACCCGCATGTCATCCTCTATGTACTATAAAACTTTCTTTTCTTGAATTATTTTTGGCTCCTCATATTTGGGCACTTGCCTTTTTCTTTCGATCTCATGCCACGTTTGAAACGTTGAGGAACCTGCTGGCTCATGGGACCCGCATGTCATCCTCTATGTGCTATAAAAGTTTCCTTTGTTGGATTTTTTTCACCCTCTGATTTTTGGCTTGCCTTTTTCTTTTGATCCCCTGCCCCCTTTGAAACGTTGAGTAAGCTGTTGGCTCAAGGGACCCGCATGTCATCCTCTATGTCCATCAACTTTCCTTTCTTGGATTTTTTTTCCCCCTAATTACTAGCTACTTTCTTTTTCTTTTGATCTCAAGCCGCATTACAAACATTGAGACCGCTGCTGCAAAATGGGACCCACATGTCATCCTCTATGTACAATAAAGTTTCTTTTCTTGGATTATCTTTTGCTCCTGATATTTTGTCACTTGCCTTTTTCTTTCGATCTCATGCCGCCTTTGAAACGTTGAGTAAGCTGCTGGCTCATGGGTCCCGCATGTCATCCTCTACGAACAATAAAAGTTTCCTTTCTTGGAGTTATTTTTGACCCCTAATTTCTGGCTATTTGCCTTTTTCTTTGGATCTCCTGCCCCTTTGAAACGATGAGGACGCTGTTGGCAGGTCGGTCCCACAAGTCATCCTCTATGAACAATAAAAGTTTCCTTTGATGGATTTTTTTGAACCCCTAATTAATTTCTGGATATTTCCTTTTTTTTCTTTGATCCCCTGCCGCCTTGGAATCGTTGAGGATGCTGCTGCCTCATGGGTCCCGCATGTCATCCTCTCAGAACGGTAAATGTTTCTTTTCTTGGATATTGTTTACCAAATGATTTTTGGCTTATTTTTTCTTTCGATCTCCTGCCGCCTTTAAAACGTTGAGGACGCTGCTGGCTCACGGGTCCCACATGTCAGCCTCTATGAACAATAAGCGCTGAGGACGCTGCTGCCTCATGGGTCCCGCATGTCATCCTCTCAGAACGAAAATGTTTCTTTTCTTGGATTTTTTACCAACAGATTTTTGGTTTATTTTTTCTTTCCATCCCCTGCCGCCTTTAAAACGACGCTGCTGGCTCATGGGTCCACGATGTCAGCCTCCCCGTACAAGAAACATGTGATATCTTGATTATTTTGCAGACAATAAACAGTGTATTGCGCTCTGAGCTATTGCAAACGGATAAATTAAATCTTTATTTTTACAACATATATCTTGAATCTCCTTGTTTTTTGTTTTGGCGAAGCATAGGACTTTCCTGTTTTTTTTTTTTGAGAAAAATCCGAACTATCATGTTCTGGAGTGGGCTGAAATTGTACGTGTCAAAAGGCCCAGAAGGATAGTTCGAAGGCCCAGATGTCTAGATGCAGCCCAATTGAAATCTTTCTTTTCTTGGATTTTTTTCACCCCCTGATTTCTGGCTACTTCATTTTTCTTTTGGTCCTGTGCCGCCTTGGAAACGTTGGACCGCTGCTGCAAAATGGGACCCGCATGTCATCCTCTATGTACAATAAAGTTTCTTTTCTTGGATTATTTTTGGCTCCTGATATTTGGTCACTTGCCTTTTTCTTTCGATCTCATGCCACGTTTGAAACGTTGAGGAATCTGCTGGCTCATGGGACCCGCATGTCATCCTCTATGTACAATAAAAGTTTGATTTCTTGGATTTTTTTCACCCTCTGATTTTTGGCTATTTCCTTTTTCTTTTGATCCCCTGCCGCCTTTGAAACGTCCGAAGCTGCTGGCTCATAGGTCCCACATGTCAGCCTGTATGAACGATAAAGCTTTCCTTTCTTGGAGTTTTTTTGACCCCCTAATTTCTGGCTACTTTCTTTTTCTTTTGATCTCAAGCCGCATTTGAAACGTTGGGACCGCTGCTGCAAAATGGGACCCGCATGTCATCCTCTATGTACAATAAAGTTTCTTTTCTTGGATTATTTTTGGCTCCTGATATTTGGTCACTTGCCTTTTTCCTTCGATCCCATGCCACGTTTGAAACGTTGAGGAACCTGCTGGCTCATGGGACCCGCATGTCATCCTCTATGTACTACAAAAGTTTATTTTCTTGGGTTTTTTTCACTCTCTGATTTTTGGCTATTTCCTTTTTCTTTTGATCCCCTGCCGCCTTGGAAACGTTGAGTAAGCTGCAAACTCGTGGGACCCGCATGTCATCCTCTATGTACAATCAATTTTCTTTTCTTGGAGTTTTTTTACCCCCTAATTTCTGGCTACTTTCTTTTTCTTTTGATCTCAAACCGCATTTGAAACGTTGGGACAGCATGTCATCCTCTATGTACAATAAAAGTTTCTTTTTTTGGATTATTTTTCACCCTCTGATTTTTGGTCACTTGCCTTTTTCTTTCGATCTCATGCCGCCCTTGAAAACGTTGAGGAACCTGCTGGCCCATGGGACCCACATGTCATCCTCTATGTACTATAAAAGTTTCTTTTCTTTGATTTTTTTCACCCTCTGATCTTTGGCTATTTCCTTTTTCTTTTCATCCCCTGCCGCCTTGGAAACGTTAGTAAGCTGCTGACTGGTGGGACCCGCATGTCATCCTCTATGTACAATCAAGTCTCTTTTCTTGGATTTTTTTTACCCCCTTATTTTTGGTCACTTGCCTTTTTCTTTCGATCTCATGCAGCCTCTGAAACGTTGAGAAGCTGCTGGCTCATGGGACCCACATGTCATCCTCGATACTATAAAAGTTTCTTTTCTTGGATTTTTTCACCCTCTTATTTTTGGCTGTTTCCTTTTTCTTTTGATCCCCTGCCGCCTTGGAAACATTGATTAAGCTGCTGACACAAGGGGCCCGCATGTCATCCTCTATGTACAATCAACTTGCAAGATCTTGGGGCGGAAGAGCTTGTATAAGTGGGACCCATATGTCATCCTCTATGTACAATAAAAGTTTCTTTTTCTTGGATTATTTTTTGCTCCTGGTATTTGGTCTCTTTCCTTTTTCTTTCGATCTCATGCCGCCTCTGAAACGTTGAGTAAGGTGCTGGGTCATGGGACCCGCATGCCATCCTCTATGTACAATCAACTTTCTTTTCTGGGAGTTTTTTTTACCCCTAATTTCTGGCTACTCTTTTTCTTTTGATCTCAAGCCGCATTTGAAACGTTGACACCGCTGCTGCAAAATGGGACCCGCATGTCATCTTTTATGTACAATAAAGTTTCTTTTCTTGGATTATTTTTTGCTCCTGATATTTGGTCACTTGTCTTTTTCTTTCGATCTCATGCCCCCTTTGAAACGTTGAGGAAGCTGCTAGCGCATGGGTCCCGCATGTCATACTCTATGAACAATAAAAGTTTCCTTCCTTGGAGTTATTGTTTACCGCTAATTTCTGGCTACTTCCTTTTTTCTTTTGATCCCCTGCCGCCTTGGAAACGTTGAGTAAGCTGCTGACACAAGGGGCCCGCATGTCATCCTCTATGTACAATCAACTTGCAAGATCTTGGAGCGAAAGAGCTTGTATAAGTGGGACCCATATGTCATCATCTATGTACAATAAAAGTTTCTTTTCTTGGATTATTTTTTGCTCCTGATATTTGGTCACTTTCCTTTTTCTTTCTATCTCATGCCGCCACTGAAACGTTGAGTAAGGTGCTGGCTCATGGGACTGTACAATAAAGTTTCATTTCTTAGATTTTTTTTACCCACTGATTTTTGCTAACTTGCCTTTTTCTTTTCGATCATATGCCGCCTTTGAAATTGAGGTCGCCGCTGGCTCATGGGTCCCACAAGTCAGCCTCTATGAACAATAAACCTTTCCTTTGTTGTATTTTTTTTACCCCTAATTTCTGGCTATTTGCCTTTTTCTTTTGATCCCCTGCGGCCTTTGAAACGATGAGGACGCTGCTGGCAGGTCGGTCCCACATGTCATCCTCTATGAAGAATATAAGTTTCCTTTTTGGATTTATTTTTGACCCCTAATTTCTGGCTATTTGCCTTTTTCTTCTGATCCCTACCGACTTCGAAATGATGAGGATGCAGCTGGCAGATCGGTCCCACATGTCAGCCTCTATGAACAATAAATGTTTCCTTTGTAGGATTTATTTTTTACCCCTATTTTCGGGCTACTTGCCTTTTTCTTTGAAACGTTGAGGACGCTACTGTCTCATGGGTCCCACATGGCATCCTCTCTGAACGATAAACCTTCATTTCTTGTTAACGACAGGTTTATCAGTATTATTTTCGCAGACTAATACAAGCTCTTTGGCTCCAAGATCTTGCAAGTTGATAGATTAAATCAAGGAATTATTAGGATATGTTTTAAATTTCAAATCCACTTTATGAATTTTTAAAAATACCGTTATCCATGTGGGTATGGAGCGATCAAGGATTTTCATATTGGGCATGAGCAGTTTCAAAAATTGGAACCCTATAATTCAAAATAAATAAAAACAACTTTTATGTAGAATCTCCGTGTATTTTTTTTTTTGCCAATCATAGGATCTGTGTTTCATTAGAAAAGGGCCGAAATTGCATGAGCAGAAAGGCCCATTTGAAGTTATTGGGCTTCGACGGCCGGAGCAAGTAGACCGATAACAATTACCATGTAGATGTTCCTTGGCAACCCAAAAGTGAAATATTGGGCCCAACAGGGGAAGGTTGAACAGTACTTTTTCTATTGGGAAGGTGGTACATGGGGTTATCCTGACAAAAAAAATGGAACATGGGTTACTGAAGGTTGCCCATTTGTGCCTAATATGTTTGTCAGCAGGAGCTTTACCTTCCGCCGCCGCCGCTCCGCTTCCGCCGCCGCCGCCATGCCTCGTCGCGGGTCGAGCTACCGGTACGGCGGCGTCTCGAGCTCGGGGTACCGCAGCGTCCGCGCGCGCCCCAAATTAAGGTACTTCCTCCTCGGGACGGCACCTACGATAGGCTCGGCTGGCCTTGGGGCATTTACCCCTAGCCTCTTCCATGCTCAAGTTTTTGAAATGTTTCTGGCTCTGTTCAACACTGGATCAAATTTGTCAACATGACCATTCTTATGGAGTAGCAACGAGTTGAATCTCTCAAAACTCTTTAAGTTCTGCAATATAACGACTAATTGGTACTACCTTATACAAAATGATTACATATCCTTATTTTGGAAGCAAGCAATCACACACTTATAGTTTGCTAGTCAGCTGCACGTAACGTTAAAAATCGGCAATTATAATGAATAAACCTGTAATTTTCACTTAAAATGCATTAAGGAGCATCAAATTTGACAAATCAAACCATGTCGTACTGAAAATTGACATGTCTTTCTCATGCAGAAATGTAAAATTATCCATGCATGTGCGTTTATACAGGTTAAGTTTTGCACGTATTATTTTTTGTAACTTTTCTGACTACCTTCAAAGCTCCAATCCTTCTTCATCATCTTTGTTGTACCGCACTGATGCAAGTGAATGCGAGCTGCTCGCCAGACGCGACTTCGTGTCCGATATGTGTACTATGCCTTCTCCATCTAGTGCTAGTTACGCCTCTGTGCTAATTAATTCAGCACAAACCTCTGTCATTGCAGCTGTGACTCACCTCGACCATTGGAGCCCAATCACAAGAGCGAGCTCAGTCTCAACCAGAGAGGCATGTGTCTCATGGTTAGCTATCTACAACTTGCTGTCTTACTAAAACCGTGCCTATCATATAGAGATCACCTCGCTGGTGTAGTGTAGCAATGGCTGCAAGTAGCTGCTAGCATGAGCGAAGGGGATAAGGAAGAAAAGATTAAAAAAATGGGGTGGGGCCAACAAGCAGGAAAGCTATCTACTGTACTAGCTTTATGGATGTTTCTGGAATTGGGTAGAAAATAGTACTCGATGACACTGTAGCAGCGAATCCCAGAGACCAAAGGCCGTTGGATGATGTCTAATGAACGGCAGAACAAAATCGGCGAAATTAGCTTGAATTTTGATAATAAATCTTGGGCATTTTCCCTCGAACATGATTTATCAACTTTGGGTAGTCTCTGGACTAGTCTCCCTCGTCCACCAATTATTATCATAAACTACTGCGGAAAGTTGAGGGCAGTCCCTAGTCCCGAGCACTTCGCCCACTTCCCCTGGCCTCATCCCAGAGATCTCACACCAACCACCTCACCGTCGACTAGCCGCCAGTCTACAGCCCTCCGAAGAATCCCCAATGGCGGCGACGCCCCTACTAGAGCGCTCCTCACGCGAGCGCATCATCGAGTCTGGCCCACATGTCTTCCGTGCCTGCCGTGTGTCGGCAAGCACGACCGACTTCTCCGTCGGCGAGCCGCCGGCCGTGGGCGAGGGCGAGGCGTCCCCGTACACTATGACAGTGCACATCTTCTTCTCGAGGACGTACGAGCTCAGGAGGATGGCCGGCCCCCTCCCTGCCCCACTGGATGAGGACGATATCACCACTACACCCTGCGAAGAGGTGGTGCTGGATCTTAGCTTGCCTCCGAGGAAGCTGCGTAGTGGGGGCAATGTCGTGCGAACTATGCGCGAGATTCTTGCCCGTGTATGGCTGCTCAAGAACCTGAACCTCACGGAGGAGGAGTGGGACATCATCATGCCTTACGATGTTATGCACCTGATGTGGCAGCAGGCGTGTCGTCGGCTCGGTGGCCTCCACTTCGACCTCACCCTTAGGGTGGACCACCGGCTCATCGTCAACTTGCCGGCGCTGCAGGACAGTTGGGTCCTAGTTGCGCCGGAGGACGGCCACTGCAGCATATGCATGCTGGGGCTGTCGCAGCGCACAACGGTGCGTCTCCGGGGATGCAAACACCCGTTCCATAGGAAGTGCATCTTCTCCTGGTTTGTAACGAACGCCAGCTGCCCTATCTGCCGCGATAAAGTGCTGACCCATCTTATTTTCGATTTGTAGCATAGTATGAATAAAAACCCTGTATGATAGGGATGCCATGCCAACTTGAATCCTATGTCAAGAGAAATTCTATTTGATTGTGGTTATAAGATATTCTGCATTAGTTTGATCTATTATCATTCTATTTTCCTATGGGATATGACCCTATGAATCAAACAGCATGTGATTACTTCCACACAATTAAGTTTGACCAACTTTTAGTAGGACAACAAACATAAATAATTAGTCATCATGGGATTACAATCCAACAGATAATTGTCTTCAGGACTCATACATTTTCCAAATAGAAAAATCAAAACAAATCATGGTTCTTCATCTCACAGCATGATACAGAGACAAGAGTCTAATCATCATCATCATCATCATCATCATCATCATCATCATCACCTCCGTCTTCATTCTGATATTCGTGCATGGTCTCATCCTGCTCGTCCTGTCCATTCTCCTCCTGAGATTCACCAGGTAGCTTCAGTTTATCCATCTCTTTGTCGACTATGCTAACCTCAACAGTGAAATCTACTTCTCCATCATGTGCAGGGATACCTGTATCCAACGAGGTTTCATCAATGTCAGCAACTTTAGTTTGCATACAACCAGCGAAATCATCTTGCTGGGCACCAATTATTGGATCCGCATTCTCATCCAAATCATATATGTTCCTTGCCACAAACTTTTGCACATACTGCCATCCTTTTCTAGATCTGTCTTCCAAGAAAAGTACCTTGGCCGCTTGAGGTACCAAAATATAAGGATCATCCTTGTACCACTGAGCAGTAGTATCGACTGATATGAAATACCCATCATTTCTGGCACCTTTGCCCTTGTTTGGATCTTGGTTGTACCAATAACACTTAAATAGAACCACAGATCGGACAGTAACCTTATCACTATAGAACAACTGAATAACCTCTTCTATGTGACCATAATGGTCAAATGACTCTGATCTCTTTTTTCTGGTTGTCAAGTGATCTCCACTGGTTGTGATGCCACTATTTCGTGTCTTCAAATGTTGTTCACGCTCATAGGAGCTGTAATGGACACCATTGGCATTGCAAGCTGCAGCTACCAACACCCTCTTATCTGGACCACGTGATAGGACAAGGAGATCAGCACTAACAGCGCCTGGATTCTCCGCATGGAGTTTCGAGATCTACGATTACAAAATAGACAAGAGGTCATCTCATGTGAAAACACATAGACAAGTCAGAGTGCAATTGAACATCTTACATATTTCTCAAACCAGTCCTGAAACCCACTCCCACGTGCCGATAGCTTTCCATTCGTTTCCATGTACAACCTGCAAAACATAGCCAAGTCAGCTGAATATATTTCATTTTGATACAAGTTCATAGTATATGCGAGGAACTGAGTAGTTCGTGTGCATAGTACTCACTTAACATATTCATCAGCCTCTGTAGCATTATTCAGCACATACCAAGACAGCTGTTCAAATTCAGACTGCTCTAATGTTTTTTCGGTCCTCTTTCCTATTAGCTCAACACCATGTTTAAAAACAGATCCTCCAACTTCCAAAATTCTGCGACCCCGATTGAATCTGGTCTCAATATCAGGAATATATCTTGAGGCAAATGTATATGCTTCAGCAGCAATATACGCCACTGCAATGCAAGCCTCCGGTCTAGCTTTGTTCCTAACTGTATTCTTGAAAGTGCACAGTCGACGTTCTATAGGGTACATCCATCCATACTGTACCGGACCTCTTAAAAGTGCCTCATCAGGTAGATGAACAGCCAAATGCACCATCACATCAAAGAAGGCTGGAGGATATATCAGCTCCAGCTTGCACAGGATTACTGCTATGTCCACCTTAAGACGTTCTACAACAGCTCTGCTTAGAGTTTTACTACATATTTCCCTAAAGAACCTTCCCAACTCTGCAATCACGTTGTACATATTTGGCTTCACTAAATCTTTAATGCCAATAGCTAAAAGCCTTTGCAGCAGGATGTGACAATCGTGAGTTTTCAACCCTTGGAGCTTGTTTCCTTCAGCATTGAGACAATTTGCAATGTTGGAAGCAAATCCGAACGGGAACATCACACCTCGGAGGTACTCACAAAATAATCTCCTTTTAGGCATCGGCAATGTGAATTCCGCGCCTCGAAATTTATAATGTTTTTCCTTGCCTTTGTTCACTTTGTCATTACGATCCAGTTGCAAGTGCCTGTTAACATTCAATGTTGCACAATCAATCCTAGCATTTGAGCTATCTTTTGTCTTGGATGGAATGTTGAGTAATGTGCCGACAATGCTGTCACATATATTCTTCTCCATGTGCATGATATCAATATTATGCCGAAGCTTCTTACCAGCCCAATACGGCAAGTCCCAAAGAGTGGTCCTGCGCTTATAAAATATTCTCGGTCTATCATTTTCCATTTCCTTCCTCTTGGTACGTGCTGCTATTTCACCTCCCATCTTCCTTTTGGTAGCTGCTAGACTCAGTTCATCTCGTCTCTTCTTCCTTTTTCTATCTGCTACTACTGCTGCTGCATCTTCTGTATTCTTCTCTGCTGTACCTGCTGTGGCGGCTGGTGGTTTTCCTGGTTTAACATTTCTGACCGCTTCTAGGTGCGCCTCCAACTCGTGACTCTTAAAGTGCTGCGGTTTAGTCTTTTTACAGGCCTGATCACCAATAAATTGCAATTTTTTTCTATTTTTTCGGAAACTGTGATCTAATGGAAGGAAACGGCGATGGCCCATATAGCATATCTTGTTTATTATCCTCACTGCCAGCTGATCAGTATCACAGTGAACACATGCATTATAACCTGATGTTACTCTGCCTGACATAGTGCCCAAAGCTGGATAATCATGGGTGCAATACAGTACAGCAGCACGTAATAGAAAATTTTGTTCTTTAGGTTGACACACATCCCGTGTAGGGACACCCTCCCATAATGTTTGCAAGTCTCTAATAAGAGGCTGCATGAACACATCAAAATCCTTCCCAGGAGATTTGGGACCTGGGATGAGTAAGGCCATCATACAGTTCGACTGATCGGTGCATGTCCAGGGAGCCTGGTTGTAAGGTGTAACTAGTACTGGCCACATGCTATACGAGTTGCTCATGTTGCCAAATGGGTTGAATCCATCTGTAGCAAGGCCAAGTCTCAGGTTCCTTGGATCTGCAGCAAAATCTGGATGATCCAGGTCGAATTGCTTCCATTCATCGCCATCAGCAGGATGCCTCAGTAAATCAGGGTCGGGCGTGAGAATCTCTTTGTGCCATCTTGTTTCCCGAGATGTTTGTTCTGAAGCAAACAACCTCTGCAATCTTTGTACAAGTGGAAAGTATCTCAGAACCTTCCAAGGAATCTTTTTCTTACCACCAGCTCCATCATGTTTCCATCTTGATTCCTTACATACTGGACATTCATCGAGGTCATTATACTCCATCCAAAACAGTGCACAGTTATTTTTGCAAAAATCAATCTTCTCATATCCAAGTCCCAGTACCTTGATGTACTGCTTCACCTCATAAAAGGATTTTGGCAGTCCAGCCCCAGGGAGTGCATCGCTGTATGTCTTCGCAACTGCATTGAACGCTTTATTGGTAATCCCCTGGTATGACTTGTCATGAAGTAATTTCACAATTAATTCGAATCTTGACACAACAGAACCAGGGGCCACTAAGCGCTTAGCATCTTCTATCAGGTCATGGAAAAGAGGCTTTTTGTGATAACCATGGGGCTGTTGGCTTGCATATGGATACAGATCCCGTAACAAATTAGCAGTAGCCTCATCCTGGACGAGATCTTCAGGCTGATAACCATCAGAATAAAGAGGATCAATAATGTCAGGCTGATCATAGTGTTCACCATGGTTAATCCACCTGATATATGTCTGGTCCATCCCATAAACGAATAAATGATCTGAGACTACATGTTGAGGCTTGGACCCAATATTCAAACATACGCGGCATGGACAAATCACTTCCTTTGTCTTGTCGCCGTCAGTAAAATCACTAACGTGCTTCATGAAGTCTTCAATACCACTCAAATATGTTGGTGTGGTTAATGAGTCAAATAATATCCAAGTTCTGTCCATCTGTTGAGGAGATAGATGGTCAGAGAAGCGATAAGCTATTTCAACAAACAGGTCACCTACGAATGTAAGCAAGCATACCTGAGCAAACAGGTCGAATATAAAACTATAAATGCTACATTATTTGAGCCGATTTCAGCAAACAAACTGAGTGCAAAACTACGGCTACCTAGCGAACAGATTTTTTTAGGCTGACCACTGGGTTTCCCCACTTATTATTTTTTTATTAATAAAAAGAGGGAAATATGTACAAAAGTTGCTGGAGAGCAGCAACTAAAAGGATCATAGATCCCAAGCAGCAAAATATATATATAATGTTCTACCCATGATATGATTTCCTCTTTGCCTTATGAACAAGGAGAGCAATTTCATCCTTGAATCTCTTGTGCCATCTATAAATGCTTGGGGGGGAGGGGCGAACAGATCTATCGAAAGCAATACAATACCAACACATTCTTTCTTCTTTTTTGCCGTAATTCCGCCGATCTATTAGCAGTGCAAAGAAGCCAAAAGTAATAAGATTACATACAGGTTCATAGACCACCAGGGCCGTACCTGAGAATACGGAGGGCCTGAGCAAAACAAGAAATAGAGGCCCTCAACATGATCATTGGCAACTAAAATGATTTTATATATACTACTCACTCCATTTCAATAAACAATGCACCCTTGTTTTTCGTATTTTATCTTCGAAAAAATATTAATCTATATCTCTCTATTTAAAAATGATGTTTCAATTTTATGTAGATATACATGTATTTAGATGAGTTTAGTTTGCAGATACATGCAAGTTTTGATGAAGTTGAAACATATTTTTCAGGATGAAGTATATAAAAAAATTGATATAAAACTGGTATCATTAGAAAGTATTTTCCAACACGATTCTAACAATGCTGCTTATGTATTATATGATCGTGATATTGTTGTCCTATTTATTTGGTCAAGGTTCACATTGAAATGTGGTAAAATAAATTAAAAGAAGTGCATCGTGTGAAAAGGCAATCTAAGAATTCAAAAGTGCTAATTGTTAGTCGAAACATGACATCATTGAGACAAAATATTAATATTCATTGGAAGACTAACTGAATTAGCTGCACTCGCGATGAAAGAGAAAGAGAAGATACGGGTAAGAGCAAGTACAATAAGGTACAGTCTTTTTTTTGTTTGTTTGGGTTGCTCATCAAGCTTATCGCTCGATACAATAAGGTACAGTCAGCGGGAGTGGTGTTTGGAACATGGGTGCATAGTGGGTGGTATCATAGAGTACTATCATAGATATGCTATATTTATTATAGTGGAGTATTGAGGGAAAATCGGCTAAATCAATTTGAAGAAAATCGACAAAGTCAAATTAGAGGAAATTCTTCATCGATGATCAGATTTCTTACATAGAAGAGCTGATTGCCCTCAAAAGGAAGAATCTATCCATCTTCATTGATTTAAAAGGGGATTTCTTACAAGGAGAAGCTGATTGCTCAACAAAAGGGGAACAGATTGCTACGGCTAGTCTTATGCTAGTAAATCCCTACTCTAAGGGCTGTTGCCGTCTTCGTCGTCGCTGGGGTAGCTGCCGTCATTGCTACTGTCGACGAATTCCTCGTCGCTGCTACTGTGACCTTCAGCGGAGGCCTCTTCCTCTTCATCATCATCCTCCTCATCGGACCAGGCCCAGCCACGGATGCGCTTTGGTGGCGGTTCATCGGAGGAGGTGTCGTCCTCTGGTTCCTTCTTCGTGTCGGAGGAGATGTCTTCGTCTTCGTCGTCCTCTTCTTCTTCTTCTTCTTCTTTGGTGGAGGAAGTGAATTTACCCCGGAAGAGAGGGTCGTCGTCGTCGCTCTCCGCCTCCAGTTCTCCGTCAATCAGGAATCGGAGGTCATCTTCCCCGTCAGTCAGGGGCATGTCGCCATCCGACCAGACGAGGTCCTCGGGTCGACCCTCTGGTACGAAGTCGAAGTCGAACTCTTGCTCGTCCCAATGCTTGGGAGCGCGCCTATTGTACGCTTCCATCTGGCTGACCTCTGGCTCCAGCTCACTCGAGGAAAAGGATTGGGAGGAGGAAGAGGAAGACATGGTTACAGAGGAGGAGGGTTTTTGGGCCGATGGCTGGTTTGAAGCAGGAGGATGAAGAAGTGAACTGTTCGATGCGGTTAAATAAAAAGAGACATGTGGTGGTCATGTGGCAAATAATAGACACTTTTAAGAAAAGTGTGGCAAATCATAAAATATTCAAAACTGTCAAATCGTGCAGAGAAGTTGAGAAGGCAAGGCGTCATGATGAAGAATACTGCGACGGTTCTGCTCTGCCACGACATGACCCCTCGAAGGAAAAACAGATGGTTTTGATATTATCATTACCAAAACCAGGGGGGCATGTGTTATCACCGGATTTTGGCCAAATCAATCGGATGTCTAATCAATCGGTTACATGCACTAGCTCAGTGTTCGCATGGCTGCACCGCCACATGTATTAGCACCGCATGTATACATATACATCACTCATCTTGATTAATTGCTCAGCTCATTAAACTATCAAAGATCTTGCACGGCTTGGACGCAGGGTATGCCGTGGCATATACGGCATACCCTGTAGATCCGCCACTGCAAACAAGGAGAGCCATTTCATCCTTGAATCTCTTGCGGCTTCTGTAAAAGCTTGGGGGCGAACAGATCAATCGAAAGCAATATAATACCAACAAATTCTTTCTTCTTTTTGGCCGTAAATCCACCGATGTATTAGCAGTGCAAAGAACCCAGAAGTAATAAGATTACAAACAGGTCCATAGAGGACTGGCACCAAGCGACGACTAGAGACATTGGGCAATGGTGAGCAGTACAGTGTACAGTACGAACGAATTCGAGCAAATAGGTAAAGCGGAAAACAATGTCAAACAAACACATCGAGAGGAAAACAATATCAACCGATCGATTCGAACGAACTAACGAACTTATAAGGGCTGGGCGACGGCGACTGACTTCGATTGAGCTATAATGAATCGTACTTGCCCAGGCCTGAAGATAGCATGCATACCGTGAGGATCTACCAGCTGACCGCGCCTGCCGGTGCGGCTGGAGAAGAACGGCGCCACCAGCAGTCGCCGGCTGACGCGGCTGATAGACAGCGTGGGGAAGTTTTGGTGCGCGGCCTGGTTCACCGAGGGTGTGTCTAGAGAAGAACAGGGCGCCGAAGGAGGTGTCTAGAGAAGAACAAGGTGGGCTGGGTGCTGAGTTAAAGGCGAGCGTTCGAAATATTGGGCGCGC
The DNA here is from genome assembly GCA_030979885.1 of Lolium multiflorum. Taxonomy (NCBI): domain Eukaryota; kingdom Viridiplantae; phylum Streptophyta; class Magnoliopsida; order Poales; family Poaceae; genus Lolium; species Lolium multiflorum. The sequence goes on from CM061747.1 coordinate 238,324,279, forward strand.
GTTCGAAAGTTTAGGTGCGCGAGGGAGGTGTCTGCTGTGCTGAGTTAAAGGCGAGCGTTCGAAATTTCCCCGTCCTCTTCTTTTTTGGGCTAATCTATCTATACCTCTATTCTATCTACATGTTTTTTATTTTTTTCTATTCTATACATGAGTTTTTGAAATTGAATTTTTTCACTCTGTCAGCGTTCCGGCCAATGCTCATTTGAAGTAATTGAAGCTGTTGATTTGCAGCTTAGAGGTGCTATCTACCGCTCATCATACAAGGACTCTTCAGATCTAAACGGCTGTGAATGCACGGATTCGTCACCCATCCTTCCCTTGGACTGGCGATGCTGAAAGCCTGAAACACTGGAACCCTCTAGATACTTCGGGATACCTCACTGCCCCACATTATTAGACAGGCCTTTTCCGACACGGGAAGTCAAAAGTTGGGGGCTCCATGCAGTACATATGAATACTCGCTAGCTGCATGGTCTAGAAGCAGACTAGAGTAAATCATCAATTCGTCAAATCAATTGGTGTATAATTTTTTTTAGGAGCTAAGACGCCTGCATGAACCATTTTATCAACTTGAATGCTTACTACATGACATAAGAAGACTATGTACTTTGGTTTTTCATTTTTCTGATTTTTTAAATTTTGTGCCCACTTGAATCTTGGTCAAATCCTAGGTTTGACCAAGATTAAACAAGTTTAAAACATGAAAATGAAAAGGTAATCATGGATCCTTCTTAGTCACTCTAAAATGAAGCTTTTGGGATGTTCTTGAAATTTCCATGTTTGAAACCCAAAACGACTTCTCTTCATGCTTGACTTCATAAGACAGAGTTTAGGGGTTAGGGGGTAGATACATGATTTGTCTAGTTTGCATATGTCTAGACCTTTTTTGTCAACTTTAATGCTTACTATATGACATAAGAAGATTATGTGCTTTGGTTTTTCATTTTTCTATTTTTTTTGAATTTTATGCCCATATATTTGAATCTTTGTCAAATCCTAGGTTTGACCAGGATTTAAACAAGTTTAAAACATGAAAATGAAAAGGTAAGCCTGGATCCTTCTTAGTCACTCTAAAATGAAGCTTTTGGGAGGTTCTTGAAATTTCCATGTTTGAAACCCAAAACTCAAGCTAGTTGATAAACAAAGTGTAGACATATTCAAACCAGAAAAATCATGTATCTACCCCTAACCCTAAACTTTGTCTTAATTATGAAGTCAAGCACGAAGAGAAGTCGTTTTGGGTTTCAAACATGGACATTTCAAAAACCCTCCCAAAAGCATTGTGGTGTGACGTACTAAGAAGGATACATGCTTACATTTTCAACAACCCCCCTAAAAGCTTCATTATAGAGTGACTAAGAAGGATCCAGTCTGGCGGGCTTACCTTTTATTTTCTTGTTTTAAACTTGTTCAAATCTCGGTCAAACCTAGGATTTGACCAAGATTCAAAATGTGCATCAAAATTTAAAAAAAATAAAAACCAAATTAAAGCACATAGTGTTCTTATGTCATATAGTAAGCATTAAAGTTGATAAACAAGGTCTAGACACATATTCAAACAAGACAAATCATGTATCTATACCCCTAACCCCTAAACTCTATCTTATGAAGTCAACAACATGAAGAGAAGTGGTTTTGGGTTTCAAACATGGAAATTTCAAAAACCTCCCAAAAGCTTCATTTTAGAGTGACTAATATATATAAGAAGGATCCATGCCTGCTTACCACCTTTTCATTTTCATATTTTAAACTTGTTTAAATCCGTGTCAAATTAAACCAAGGATTTGACCAAAAGATTCAAATGGGCATAAAATTTTAAAAAAATCAGAAAAATGAAAAACAAAAGCATATAGTCTTCTTATGTCATATAGTAAGCATTCAAGTTGATAAACAAGGTTTGGACATGCATATTCAAACCTAGGCAAATCATGTATCTATCCCCTAGCCCCTAAACTGATCTATCTTATGAAGTCAAGCATGAAGAGAAGTGGTTTTGGGTTTCAAACATGAAAATTTCAAGAACATCCCAAAAACTTCATTTTAGAGTGACTAAGAAAGGATACAGGCTTCCCCTTTTCATTTTCATGTTTTATACTTGTTTAAATCTTGGTCAAACCTAGGATTTGACAAAGATTCAAATGTGCATCAAAATAAAAAAATCAGAAAAATTAAAAACCAAAGCACATAGTTTTCTTATGTCATATAGTTAGCATTAAAGTTGATATAAACAAGGTCTAGATATATTCAAACAAGAAAAATCATGTATCTACCCCTAACCCTAAACTCTGTCTTATGTAGTCAAGCATGAAGAAAAGTGGTTTTGGGTTTCAAACTTGGAAATTTCAAGAACCCCCCAAAAGCTTCATTTTAGAGTGACTAAAGGATCCAGGTTGGGCTTACCTTTTATTTTCATGTTTTAAAATTGTTCAAATCTTGGTCAAACCGTACCTAAGATTTGATCAAGATTCAAATGGGCATAAAATTTCAAAAAAAAATGAAAAACCAAAGCATATAGCCTTCTTATGTCATATAGTAAGCACTCAAGTTGGTAAACAAGGTCTAGACATATTCAAACCAGAAAAATCATGTTTCTACCCCTAGCCCTAAACTTTGTCTTATGAAGTCAAGCACGAAGAGAAGTCGTTTTGGATTTCAAACATGGAAATTTCAAAAACCTTCCCAAAAGCTTCATTTTGGAGTGACTAAGAAGGATACAGGCTTACCTTTTCATTTTCATGTTTTAAACTTGTTTAAATATTGGTTAAGCCTAGGATTTGACCAAGATCAAATGGGCATAAAAATTCAGAAAAAATCAAAAAAAAATGAAAACCAAAGCACATAGTATTATTATGTCATATAGTAAGCATTATATTCAAGTTGATAAACAAGGTCTAAACAACAAACTAGACAAATCATGTATCTACCCCCTAACCCTAAACTCTGTCTTATGAAGTCAAGCATGAAGAGAAGTGGTTTTGGGTTTGAAACATGGAAATTTCAAAAAACTCCCAAAAGCTTCTCATTTTTGAGTGACTAAGAAGGATTCAGGCTTACCTTTTCATTTTCATGTTTTAAACTTGTTCAAATCTTGGTCAAACTTAGGATTTGACCAAGATTCAAATGGGCATAAAAATTGGGAGGAAGGGTATGAATTACAATTCAAAAAAACAAGGTAACTTAAATACTTGGATGCCCCAAAGATGTGTGGAAGCCCAGAACAATGGCAAAACATGTGCGCACGCTGCATCCAATTCAAGTAGAACACATAGTAGGCATCGATAGTTTGACCTAAATTTGAAATCAAAGAGAAGGTGGTTAGAAAAAATCGAAATTGGCAAAGCAAAGCATGAAATCATAAATTTGTGATGCACTATAGCTATGAAAAGTATCAAACAATGCATACCAAAATGATTTTTTAGAGGAATACTAGTTCAACTTATTTTAATTTTATATTAGTAGCCCAAAATCGAACTAGTAGTTGGATATTTTTGAACTTGATCTGTAGTAGTGGGCAAAACCCTAGTTTAACCTATTTAATCATAGATTCGTAGGTCGATTTTTCTACTTTTTTATTATTACTATGCAGCACATGTGTGTTTGCCCGTCGAGTGAAACTCGGAGGAAGAGGGATCACTCGGAAGGAGAGAAGAAGGGAGAGAATTATGGTGTCTCCCCTTTTTCGGGTGATGATGTTGACTTTTGTGCAGGGTTTGTCAGTGAGCAGGAGGTGCGAGCGAGCGAGCGAGCGAGTCGAGCGAGGCCGAGAATGAGAGAGATTTGTTTTTTTTTTGAGAGGGACGACCGAAGGATCCAGAAGGACCCACAGACTTCCAATACGCATCCTGATGCGTCTTCTCTTGACAAAGAAAATGTCTGGGAGTTTGCGTACCTATTGCACGTGACTTGTGCTCACTGAAGTGTGGGACCTCACGCATGGGCACCACACGTAAGTGACAGACCTGTTGATGTAAAAACTCGGTTGATTATTATACTACTACATTTATACAAAGTTTCCTATGGATTCAAGGGTACGAAAGCCAAGTTAAATCATTTACATGACATTATTTTTTCCATGAAGCCAAGTTAACTCATTTATCAATTGGTACATTTTGGAGTGACTAAGAAGGATCCAGGCTTACCTTTTCATTTTCATGTTTTAAACATGTTTAAATCTTGGTCAAACCTATGACTTGACCAAGATTCAAATGGGCATAAAAATTCAAAAAAAAGAAAAACAAAAGCACACCGTCTTCCTATGTCATATATCAAGGTGATAAACAAGGTCTGACATATTCAAACCACAAAAATCATGTATCTACCCCCTAACCCTAAACAAGGATCCAGGCTTACCCTTTTCATTTTCATGTTTTTAAACTTGTTCAAATCTTGGTCAAACTTAGGATTTGATGAAGATTCAAATGGGCGTAAAAATACTTAGAAAAATCATGTACGTATCTACCCCAAACCCTAAACTCTATCTTACGAAGCCAAGCATGAAGAGAAGTGGTTTTGGGTTTCAAACATGGAAATTTCAAAAACCTCAAACTATAGGCCGGGTTAGCATCTAGTGCAGTATGTGTGAGAATGTATGCACTATGTGTGCTATAACTTGTGTGTCTTTCAAATTTGAACCAAATTTGAATAAGTTTGAAATATTTGAAATGGGGCTTTTGGCTTAAACATTTGAAACCCAAAACGACTTCTCCTCATGCTAGACTTCATAAGACCGAGTTTAGGGTTAGGGGGTAGATACATGATTTGTCTGGTTTGAATATGTCTAAACCTTGTTTATCAACTTGAATGCTTACTATATGACATAAGAAGACCATGTGCTTTTGTTTTTCATTTTTCTATTTTTTTTAAGAATTTTATGCACATTTGATTCTCGTCAAATCCTAGGTTCAACCAAGATTTAAACAAGTTTCAAGCATGAAAATGAAAACGTAAGCCAAGATCCTTCTTAATTAGTCACTCTAAAATATATGAAGCTTTTGGGACGTACTTGAAATTTCCATGTTTGAAACCCAAAACCAATTCTCTTCATGATTGACTTCATAAGACAGAGTTTAGGGTTAGGGGTAGATATACACATGATTTTTCTGGTTTGAATATGTCTAGACCTAGCTTGTTTATCAACTTGAGTGTTTACTATATGACATAATTAAGAAGGCTATGTGCTTTGGTTTTTCATTCTTTAGATTTTTTGTCTGAATTTTTATGCCCATTTGAATCTTGGTCAAATCCTAGCTAGGTTTGACCAAGATTTAAATAAGTTTAAAACATGGAAATGAAAAGGTAAGCATCGATCCTTCTTAGTCGCTCTAAAATGAAGCTGAATTTTGGGAGGTTTTTGAAATTTCCATGTTTGAAACCCAAAACCACTTCTCTTCATGCTTGACTTCATAAGACGAAGTTTAGGGTCGATAGGGGGTAGATACATGATTTGTCTTGTTTGAATATGTCTAGACCTTGTTTATCAACTTGAATGCTTACTTTATGACTTATAAGAGGACTATGTGCATTGGTATTTCATTTTTTGATTTTTATGCCCATTTGAGAATCTTGGTAAAATCCTAGGTTTGTTGAGCAAAATTTAAACAAGTTTAACATGTGAAAATGATAAGGTAATTAAGTCTGGATCTTTCTCTTAGTAACTCTAAAATGAAGCTTTTGGGAGGTTCTTGAATTTACCATGTTTGAAACCCAAAACCACCGTACTTCTGTTCATGCTTGACTTCATAAGACAGAGTTTAGGGTTAGGGGTAGATACATGATTTTTCTGGTTTGAATATGTCTAGACCATGTTTATCAATTTGAATGCTTACTATATGACATAAGAAGGCTATGTGCTTTTGTTTTTCATTCTTTCGATTTTTTTCTGAATTGTTATGCCCATTTGAATCTTGGTCAAATCCTAGGTTCGACCAAGATTTAAACAAGTTTAAAACATGACAATGAAAAGGTAATTAATCATGGATCCTTCTTAATTAACCAGCCGGTCTAATTAAAATGAAGCTTTTTGGGAGGTTTTTGAAATTTCCATGTTTGAAACCCAAAACCACACTTCTCTGCTTCATGCTTGACTTCATATATAATTAAGACAAAGTTTAGGGTTAGGGGGTACATGATTTGTCTGGTTTGAATATGTCTAGACCTTGTTAATTAATGAACTTTTGAATGCTTACTATATGACATAAGAAGAATATGTGCTTTGGTTTTTTATTTTATATATTTTTTTATTTTATGCCCATTTGAATATTGGTCAAATCCTAGGTTTGACCAAGATTTAAACAAGTTTAAAACATGAAAATGAAAAGGTAAGCCTGGATCCTTCTTAACTAGTCACTCTAAAACGAAGCTTTAATTTTGGGAGGTTTTTGAAATTTCCATGTTTGAAACCAAAAACCACTTCTCTTCATGCTTGACTTCATAAGACAGAGTTATTTATGGTTTTGGAGGGGTAGATACATGATTTGTCTTATTTGAATATGTCTAGCTAGACCTTGTTTATCAACTTTTGAATGCTTACTATATATATGTATGTGACATAAGAAAACTATGTGCTTTGGTTTTTCATTTTTCTGATTTTTTTGGAATTTTGATGCACATTTGAATCTTGGTCAAATCCTAGGTTTGACCAAGATTTAAACAAGTATAGATCATGAAAATGAAAATGGAAGCCTGTATCCTTCTTAGTCACCCTAAAATGAAGTTTTTGGGAGGTTTTTGAAATTTCCATGTTTGAAACCCAAAACCACTTATCTTCATGCTTGACTTCGTCATAAGACAGAGTTTAGGGGTTAGGGGGTAGATACATGATTTGTCTAGCTAGTTTGAATATGTCCAGACCTTGTTTATCAACTTTAATGCTTACTATATGACATATAAGAAGACTATGTGCGCTTTGGTTTTTCATTTTTCTGTTTTTTTTTTGAATTTTCTGCCAATTTTGTTTGACCAAGATTTAGACAAGTTTTACACGTGAAAACGAATAAGTAAGCCTGGATCCTTCTTAGTCACTCCAAAATGTACCAATTGATAGGTGCGTTAACTTTGCTTCATGGAAAAAATAATGTCATGTAAATGAGTTAACTTGGATTTCCTACCCTTGAATCCATAGGAAACTTTGTTCTAATGCACTATAATAATCAACCGAGTTTTTACACCAACAGGTCTGTCACTTACGTGTGGTGCCCATGCGTGAGGTCCCACACTTCAGTGAGCACAAGTCACGTGCAATAGGTACGCAAACTCCCAGACATTTTCTTTGTCAAGAGAAGACGCATCAGGATGCGTATTGGAAGTCTGTGGGTCCTTCTGGATCCTTCGGTCGTCCCTCTCAAAAAAAAAAAAACAAATCTCTCTCATTCTCGGCCTCGCTCGACTCGCTCGCTCGCTCGCTCGCTCGCACCTCCTGCTCACTGACAAACCCTGCACAAAAGTCAACATCATCACCCGAAAAAGGGGAGACACCATAATTCTCTCCCTTCTTCTCTCCTTCCGAGTGATCCCTCTTCCTCCGAGTTTCACTCGACGGGCAAACACACATGTGCTGCATAGTAATAATAAAAAGGTAGAAAAATCGACCTACGAATCTATAATTAAATAGGTTAAACTAGGGCTTTGCCCAGTACTACAGATCAAGGTTCAAAAAATCCAACTACGGGGTTCGAACAACCCCATTTCTAATCCAAGATTTTTTTCGACCTCATCCAATGGCCTCAAACTATAGGCCGGGTTAGCATCTAGTGCAGTATGTGTGAGAATGTATGCACTATGTGTGCTATAACTTGTGTGTCTTTCAAATTTGAATAAGTTTGAAATATTTGAAATGGGGCTTTTGGCTTAAACGTTTGAAACCCAAAACGACTTCTCCTCATGCTAGACTTCATAAGACCGAGTTTAGGGTTAGGGGGTAGATACATGATTTGTCTGGTTTGAATATGTCTAAACCTTGTTTATCAACTTGAATGCTTACTATATGACATAAGAAGACCATGTGCTTTTGTTTTTCATTTTTCTATTTTTTTTAAAGAATTTTATGCACATTTGATTCTGGTCAAATCCTAGGTTCAACCAAGATTTAAACAAGTTTCAAGCATGAAAATGAAAACGTAAGCCAAGATCCTTCTTAATTAGTCACTCTAAAATATATGAAGCTTTTGGGACGTACTTGAAATTTCCATGTTTGAAACCCAAAACCAATTCTCTTCATGATTGACTTCATAAGACGTACAGAGTTTAGGGTTAGGGGTAGATATACACATGATTTTTCTGGTTTGAATATGTCTAGACCTAGCTTGTTTATCAACTTGAGTGTTTACTATATGACATAATTAAGAAGGCTATGTGCTTTGGTTTTTCATTCTTTAGATTTTTTGTCTGAATTTTTATGCCCATTTGAATCTTGGTCAAATCCTAGCTAGGTTTGACCAAGATTTAAATAAGTTTAAAACATGGAAATGAAAAGGTAAGCATCGATCCTTCTTAGTCGCTCTAAAATGAAGCTGAATTTTGGGAGGTTTTTGAAATTTCCATGTTTGAAACCCAAAACCACTTCTCTTCATGCTTGACTTCATAAGACGAAGTTTAGGGTCGATAGGGGGTACGTAGATACATGATTTGTCTTGTTTGAATATGTCTAGACCTTGTTTATCAACTTGAATGCTTACTTTATGACTTATAAGAGGACTATATATGTGCATTGGTATTTCATTTTTTGATTTTTATGCCCATTTGAGAATCTTGGTAAAATCCTAGGTTTGTTGAGCAAGATTTAAACAAGTTTAACATGTGAAAATGATAAGGTAATTAAGTCTGGATCTTTCTCTTAGTAACTCTAAAATGAAGCTTTTGGGAGGTTCTTGAATTTACCATGTTTGAAACCCAAAACCACCGTACTTCTGTTCATGCTTGACTTCATAAGACAGAGTTTAGGGTTAGGGGTAGATACATGATTTTTCTGGTTTGAATATGTCTAGACCATGTTTATCAATTTGAATGCTTACTATATGACATAAGAAGGCTATGTGCTTTTGTTTTTCATTCTTTCGATTTTTTTCTGAATTGTTATGCCCATTTGAATCTTGGTCAAATCCTAGGTTCGACCAAGATTTAAACATGTTTAAAACATGACAATGAAAAGGTAATTAATCATGGATCCTTCTTAATTAACCAGCCAGTCTAATTAAAATGAAGCTTTTTGGGAGGTTTTTGAAATTTCCATGTTTGAAACCCAAAACCACACTTCTCTGCTTCATGCTTGACTTCATATATAATTAAGACAAAGTTTAGGGTTAGGGGGTACATGATTTGTCTGGTTTGAATATGTCTAGACCTTGTTCATGAACTTGAATGCTTACTATATGACATAAGAAGACTATGTGCTTTGGTTTTTTATTTTATTTATTTTTTATTTTATGCCCATTTGAATATTGGTCAAATCCTAGGTTTGAACAAGATTTAAACAAGTTTAAAACATGAAAATGAAAAGGTAAGCCTGGATCCTTCTTAACTAGTCACTCTAAAACGAAGCTTTAATTTTGGGAGGTTTTTGAAATTTCCATGTTATTTGAAACCCAAAACCACTTCTCTTCATGCTTGACTTCATAAGACGAAGTTTAGGGTCGATAGGGGGTAGATACATGATTTGTCTGGTTTGAATATGTCTAGACCATGTTTATCAAATCCTAGGTTTGACCAAGATTTAAACAAGTTTAAAACATGAAAATGAAAAGGGAAGCATGTATCCTTCTTAGTCACTCTAAAATGAAGTTTTTGGGCGGTTTTTGAAATTTTCATTTTTGAAACCCAAAACCACTTCTCTTCATGCTTGACTTCATAAGACATAGTTTAGGGGTTAGGGGTAGATACATGATTTGTATGGTTTGAATATGTCTAGACCATGTTTATCAACTTTAATGCTTACTATATGACATAAGAAGACTATGTGCTTTTGTTTTTCATTCTTTCGATTTTTTTCTGAATTGTTATGCCCATTTGAATCTTGGTCAAATCCTAGGTTCGACCAAGATTTAAACAAGTTTAAAACATGACAATGAAAAGGTAATTAATCATGGATCCTTCTTAATTAACCAGCCGGTCTAATTAAAATGAAGCTTTTTGGGAGGTTTTTGAAATTTCCATGTTTGAAACCCAAAACCACACTTCTCTGCTTCATGCTTGACTTCATATATAATTAAGACAAAGTTTAGGGTTAGGGGGTACATGATTTGTCTGGTTTGAATATGTCTAGACCTTATTTATGAACTTTTGAATGCTTACTATATGACATAAGAAGAATATGTGCTTTGGTTTTTTATTTTATCTATTTTTTTATTTTATGCCCATTTGAATATTGGTCAAATCCTAGGTTTGACCAAGATTTAAACAAGTTTAAAACATGAAAATGAAAAGGTAAGCCTGGATCCTTCTTAACTAGTCACTCTAAAACGAAGCTTTAATTTTGGGAGGTTTTTGAAATTTCCATGTTTGAAACCAAAAACCACTTCTCTTCATGCTTGACTTCATAAGACAGAGTTATTTATGGTTTTAGAGGGGTAGATACATGATTTGTCTTATTTGAATATGTCTAGCTAGACCTTGTTTATCAACTTTTGAATGCTTACTATATATATGTATGTGACATAAGAAAACTATGTGCTTTGGTTTTTCGTTTTTCTGATTTTTTATGGAATTTTGATGCACATTTGAATCTTGGTCAAATCCTAGGTTTGACCAAGATTTAAACAAGTATAGATCATGAAAATGAAAATGGAAGCCTGTATCCTTCTTAGTCACCCTAAAATGAAGTTTTTGGGAGGTTTTTGAAATTTCCATGTTTGAAACCCAAAACCACTTATATATCTTCATGCTTGACTTCGTCATAAGACAGAGTTTAGGGGTTAGGGGGTAGATACATGATTTGTCTAGCTAGTTTGAATATGTCCAGACCTTGTTTATCAACTTTAATGCTTACTATATGACATATAAGAAGACTATGTGCGCTTTGGTTTTTCATTTTTCTGTTTTTTTTTTGAATTTTCTGCCAATTTTGTTTGACCAAGATTTAGACAAGTTTTACACGTGAAAACGAATAAGTAAGCCTGGATCCTTCTTAGTCACTCCAAAATGTACCAATTGATAGGTGCGTTAACTTTGCTTCATGGAAAAAATAATGTCATGTAAATGAGTTAACTTGGATTTCCTACCCTTGAATCCATAGGAAACTTTGTTCTAATGCACTATAATAATCAACCGAGTTTTTACACCAACAGGTCTGTCACTTACGTGTGGTGCCCATGCGTGAGGTCCCACACTTCAGTGAGCACAAGTCACGTGCAATAGGTACGCAAACTCCCAGACATTTTCTTTGTCAAGAGAAGACGCATCAGGATGCGTATTGGAAGTCTGTGGGTCCTTCTGGATCCTTCGGTCGTCCCTCTCAAAAAAAAAAAAACAAACAAATCTCTCTCATTCTCGGCCTCGCTCGACTCGCTCGCTCGCTCGCTCGCTCGCACCTCCTGCTCACTGACAAACCCTGCACAAAAGTCAACATCATCACCCGAAAAAGGGGAGACACCATAATTCTCTCCCTTCTTCTCTCCTTCCGAGTGATCCCTCTTCCTCCGAGTTTCACTCGACGGGCAAACACACATGTGCTGCATAGTAATAATAAAAAGGTAGAAAAATCGACCTACGAATCTATAATTAAATAGGTTAAACTAGGGCTTTGCCCAGTACTACAGATCAAGGTTCAAAAAATCCAACTACGGGGTTCGAACAACCCCATTTCTAATCCAAGATTTTTTTCGACCTCATCCAATGGCCTCAAACTATAGGCCGGGTTAGCATCTAGTGCAGTATGTGTGAGAATGTATGCACTATGTGTGCTATAACTTGTGTGTCTTTCAAATTTGAATAAGTTTGAAATATTTGAAATGGGGCTTTTGGCTTAAACGTTTGAAACCCAAAACGACTTCTCCTCATGCTAGACTTCATAAGACCGAGTTTAGGGTTAGGGGGTAGATACATGATTTGTCTGGTTTGAATATGTCTAAACCTTGTTTATCAACTTGAATGCTTACTATATGACATAAGAAGACCATGTGCTTTTGTTTTTCATTTTTCTATTTTTTTAAGAATTTTATGCACATTTGATTCTGGTCAAATCCTAGGTTCAACCAAGATTTAAACAAGTTTCAAGCATGAAAATGAAAACGTAAGCCAAGATCCTTCTTAATTAGTCACTCTAAAATATATGAAGCTTTTGGGACGTACTTGAAATTTCCATGTTTGAAACCCAAAACCAATTCTCTTCATGATTGACTTCATAAGACAGAGTTTAGGGTTAGGGGTAGATATACACATGATTTTTCTGGTTTGAATATGTCTAGACCTAGCTTGTTTATCAACTTGAGTGTTTACTATATATGACATAATTAAGAAGGCTATGTGCTTTGGTTTTTCATTCTTTAGATTTTTTGTCTGAATTTTTATGCCCATTTGAATCTTGGTCAAATCCTAGCTAGGTTTGACCAAGATTTAAATAAGTTTAAAACATGGAAATGAAAAGGTAAGCATCGATCCTTCTTAGTCGCTCTAAAATGAAGCTGAATTTTGGGAGGTTTTTGAAATTTCCATGTTTGAAACCCAAAACCACTTCTCTTCATGCTTGACTTCATAAGACGAAGTTTAGGGTCGATAGGGGGTACGTAGATACATGATTTGTCTTGTTTGAATATGTCTAGACACCTTGTTTATCAACTTGAATGCTTACTTTATGACTTATAAGAGGACTATGTGCATTGGTATTTCATTTTTTGATTTTTATGCCCATTTGAGAATCTTGGTAAAATCCTAGGTTTGTTGAGCAAGATTTAAACAAGTTTAACATGTGAAAATGATAAGGTAATTAAGTCTGGATCTTTCTCTTAGTAACTCTAAAATGAAGCTTTTGGGAGGTTCTTGAATTTACCATGTTTGAAACCCAAAACCACCGTACTTCTGTTCATGCTTGACTTCATAAGACAGAGTTTAGGGTTAGGGGTAGATACATGATTTTTCTGGTTTGAATATGTCTAGACCATGTTTATCAATTTGAATGCTTACTATATGACATAAGAAGGCTATGTGCTTTTGTTTTTCATTCTTTCGATTTTTTTCTGAATTGTTATGCCCATTTGAATCTTGGTCAAATCCTAGGTTCGACCAAGATTTAAACATGTTTAAAACATGACAATGAAAAGGTAATTAATCATGGATCCTTCTTAATTAACCAGCCCGTCTAATTAAAATGAAGCTTTTTGGGAGGTTTTTGAAATTTCCATGTTTGAAACCCAAAACCACACTTCTCTGCTTCATGCTTGACTTCATATATAATTAAGACAAAGTTTAGGGTTAGGGGGTACATGATTTGTCTGGTTTGAATATGTCTAGACCTTGTTCATGAACTTGAATGCTTACTATATGACATAAGAAGACTATGTGCTTTGGTTTTTTATTTTATTTATTTTTTATTTTATGCCCATTTGAATATTGGTCAAATCCTAGGTTTGAACAAGATTTAAACAAGTTTAAAACATGAAAATGAAAAGGTAAGCCTGGATCCTTCTTAACTAGTCACTCTAAAATGAAGCTTTAATTTTGGGAGGTTTTTGAAATTTCCATGTTATTTGAAACCCAAAACCACTTCTCTTCATGCTTGACTTCATAAGACGAAGTTTAGGGTCGATAGGGGGTAGATACATGATTTGTCTGGTTTGAATATGTCTAGACCATGTTTATCAAATCCTAGGTTTGACCAAGATTTAAACAAGTTTAAAACATGAAAATGAAAAGGGAAGCATGTATCCTTCTTAGTCACTCTAAAATGAAGTTTTTGGGCGGTTTTTGAAATTTTCATGTTTGAAACCCAAAACCACTTCTGTTCATGCTTGACTTCATAAGACAGAGTTTAGGGGTTAGGGGTAGATACATGATTTGTATGGTTTGAATATGTCTAGACCATGTTTATCAACTTTAATGCTTACTATATGACATAAGAAGACTATGTGCTTTTGTTTTTCATTCTTTCGATTTTTTTCTGAATTGTTATGCCCATTTGAATCTTGGTGATCAAATCCTAGGTTCGACCAAGATTTAAACAAGTTTAAAACATGACAATGAAAAGGTAATTAATCATGGATCCTTCTTAATTAACCAGCCGGTCTAATTAAAATGAAGCTTTTTGGGAGGTTTTTGAAATTTCCATGTTTGAAACCCAAAACCACACTTCTCTGCTTCATGCTTGACTTCATATATAATTAAGACAAAGTTTAGGGTTAGGGGGTACATGATTTGTCTGGTTTGAATATGTCTAGACCTTGTTTATGAACTTTTGAATGCTTACTATATGACATAAGAAGAATATGTGCTTTGGTTTTTTATTTTATCTATTTTTTTATTTTATGCCCATTTGAATATTGGTCAAATCCTAGGTTTGACCAAGATTTAAACAAGTTTAAAACATGAAAATGAAAAGGTAAGCCTGGATCCTTCTTAACTAGTCACTCTAAAACGAAGCTTTAATTTTGGGAGGTTTTTGAAATTTCCATGTTTGAAACCAAAAACCACTTCTCTTCATGCTTGACTTCATAAGACAGAGTTATTTATGGTTTTAGAGGGGTAGATACATGATTTGTCTTATTTGAATATGTCTAGCTAGACCTTGTTTATCAACTTTTGAATGCTTACTATATATATGTATGTGACATAAGAAAACTATGTGCTTTGGTTTTTCATTTTTCTGATTTTTTTGGAATTTTGATGCACATTTGAATCTTGGTCAAATCCTAGGTTTGACCAAGATTTAAACAAGTATAGATCATGAAAATGAAAATGGAAGCCTGTATCCTTCTTAGTCACCCTAAAATGAAGTTTTTGGGAGGTTTTTGAAATTTCCATGTTTGAAACCCAAAACCACTTATATATCTTCATGCTTGACTTCGTCATAAGACAGAGTTTAGGGGTTAGGGGGTAGATACATGATTTGTCTAGCTAGTTTGAATATGTCCAGACCTTGTTTATCAACTTTAATGCTTACTATATGACATATAAGAAGACTATGTGCGCTTTGGTTTTTCATTTTTCTGTTTTTTTTTTGAATTTTCTGCCAATTTTGTTTGACCAAGATTTAGACAAGTTTTACACGTGAAAACGAATAAGTAAGCCTGGATCCTTCTTAGTCACTCCAAAATGTACCAATTGATAGGTGCGTTAACTTTGCTTCATGGAAAAAATAATGTCATGTAAATGAGTTAACTTGGATTTCCTACCCTTGAATCCATAGGAAACTTTGTTCTAATGCACTATAATAATCAACCGAGTTTTTACACCAACAGGTCTGTCACTTACGTGTGGTGCCCATGCGTGAGGTCCCACACTTCAGTGAGCACAAGTCACGTGCAATAGGTACGCAAACTCCCAGACATTTTCTTTGTCAAGAGAAGACGCATCAGGATGCGTATTGGAAGTCTGTGGGTCCTTCTGGATCCTTCGGTCGTCCCTCTCAAAAAAAAAACAAATCTCTCTCATTCTCGGCCTCGCTCGACTCGCTCGCTCGCTCTCTCGCTCGCTCGCACCTCCTGCTCACTGACAAACCCTGCACAAAAGTCAACATCATCACCCGAAAAAGGGGAGACACCATAATTCTCTCCCTTCTTCTCTCCTTCCGAGTGATCCCTCTTCCTCCGAGTTTCACTCGACGGGCAAACACACATGTGCTGCATAGTAATAATAAAAAGGTAGAAAAATCGACCTACGAATCTATAATTAAATAGGTTAAACTAGGGCTTTGCCCAGTACTACAGATCAAGGTTCAAAAAATCCAACTACGGGGTTCGAACAACCCCATTTCTAATCCAAGATTTTTTTCGACCTCATCCAATGGCCTCAAACTATAGGCCGGGTTAGCATCTAGTGCAGTATGTGTGAGAATGTATGCACTATGTGTGCTATAACTTGTGTGTCTTTCAAATTTGAATAAGTTTGAAATATTTGAAATGGGGCTTTTGGCTTAAACGTTTGAAACCCAAAACGACTTCTCCTCATGCTAGACTTCATAAGACCGAGTTTAGGGTTAGGGGGTAGATACATGATTTGTCTGGTTTGAATATGTCTAAACCTTGTTTATCAACTTGAATGCTTACTATATGACATAAGAAGACCATGTGCTTTTGTTTTTCATTTTTCTATTTTTTTTAAGAATTTTATGCACATTTGATTCTGGTCAAATCCTAGGTTCAACCAAGATTTAAACAAGTTTCAAGCATGAAAATGAAAACGTAAGCCAAGATCCTTCTTAATTAGTCACTCTAAAATATATGAAGCTTTTGGGACGTACTTGAAATTTCCATGTTTGAAACCCAAAACCAATTCTCTTCATGATTGACTTCATAAGACAGAGTTTAGGGTTAGGGGTAGATATACACATGATTTTTCTGGTTTGAATATGTCTAGACCTAGCTTGTTTATCAACTTGAGTGTTTACTATATATGACATAATTAAGAAGGCTATGTGCTTTGGTTTTTCATTCTTTAGATTTTTTGTCTGAATTTTTATGCCCATTTGAATCTTGGTCAAATCCTAGCTAGGTTTGACCAAGATTTAAATAAGTTTAAAACATGGAAATGAAAAGGTAAGCATCGATCCTTCTTAGTCGCTCTAAAATGAAGCTGAATTTTGGGAGGTTTTTGAAATTTCCATGTTTGAAACCCAAAACCACTTCTCTTCATGCTTGACTTCATAAGACGAAGTTTAGGGTCGATAGGGGGTACGTAGATACATGATTTGTCTTGTTTGAATATGTCTAGACACCTTGTTTATCAACTTGAATGCTTACTTTATGACTTATAAGAGGACTATGTGCATTGGTATTTCATTTTTTGATTTTTATGCCCATTTGAGAATCTTGGTAAAATCCTAGGTTTGTTGAGCAAGATTTAAACAAGTTTAACATGTGAAAATGATAAGGTAATTAAGTCTGGATCTTTCTCTTAGTAACTCTAAAATGAAGCTTTTGGGAGGTTCTTGAATTTACCATGTTTGAAACCCAAAACCACCGTACTTCTGTTCATGCTTGACTTCATAAGATAGAGTTTAGGGTTAGGGGTAGATACATGATTTTTCTGGTTTGAATATGTCTAGACCATGTTTATCAATTTGAATGCTTACTATATGACATAAGAAGGCTATGTGCTTTTGTTTTTCATTCTTTCGATTTTTTTCTGAATTGTTATGCCCATTTGAATCTTGGTCAAATCCTAGGTTCGACCAAGATTTAAACAAGTTTAAAACATGACAATGAAAAGGTAATTAATCATGGATCCTTCTTAATTAACCAGCCGGTCTAATTAAAATGAAGCTTTTTGGGAGGTTTTTGAAATTTCCATGTTTGAAACCCAAAACCACACTTCTCTGCTTCATGCTTGACTTCATATATAATTAAGACAAAGTTTAGGGTTAGGGGGTACATGATTTGTCTGGTTTGAATATGTCTAGACCTTGTTTATGAACTTTTGAATGCTTACTATATGACATAAGAAGAATATGTGCTTTGGTTTTTTATTTTATTTATTTTTTTTATTTTATGCCCATTTGAATATTGGTCAAATCCTAGGTTTGACCAAGATTTAAACAAGTTTAAAACATGAAAATGAAAAGGTAAGCCTGGATCCTTCTTAACTAGTCACTCTAAAACGAAGCTTTAATTTTGGGAGGTTTTTGAAATTTCCATGTTATTTGAAACCCAAAACCACTTCTCTTCATGCTTGACTTCATAAGACGAAGTTTAGGGTCGATAGGGGGTAGATACATGATTTGTCTGGTTTGAATATGTCTAGACCATGTTTATCAATTTGAATGCTTACTATATGACATAAGAAGGCTATGTGCTTTTGTTTTTCATTCTTTCGATTTTTTTCTGAATTGTTATGCCCATTTGAATCTTGGTCAAATCCTAGGTTCGACCAAGATTTAAACAAGTTTAAAACATGACAATGAAAAGGTAATTAATCATGGATCCTTCTTAATTAACCAGCCGGTCTAATTAAAATGAAGCTTTTTGGGAGGTTTTTGAAATTTCCATGTTTGAAACCCAAAACCACACTTCTCTGCTTCATGCTTGACTTCATATATAATTAAGACAAAGTTTAGGGTTAGGGGGTACATGATTTGTCTGGTTTGAATATGTCTAGACCTTGTTTATGAACTTTTGAATGCTTACTATATGACATAAGAAGAATATGTGCTTTGGTTTTTTATTTTATCTATTTTTTTATTTTATGCCCATTTGAATATTGGTCAAATCCTAGGTTTGACCAAGATTTAAACAAGTTTAAAATATGAAAATGAAAAGGTAAGCCTGGATCCTTCTTAACTAGTCACTCTAAAACGAAGCTTTAATTTTGGGAGGTTTTTGAAATTTCCATGTTATTTGAAACCCAAAACCACTTCTCTTCATGCTTGACTTCATAAGACGAAGTTTAGGGTCGATAGGGGGTAGATACATGATTTGTCTGGTTTGAATATGTCTAGACCATGTTTATCAAATCCTAGGTTTGACCAAGATTTAAACAAGTTTAAAACATGAAAATGAAAAGGGAAGCATGTATCCTTCTTAGTCACTCTAAAATGAAGTTTTTGGGCGGTTTTTGAAATTTTCATGTTTGAAACCCAAAACCACTTCTCTTCATGCTTGACTTCATAAGACATAGTTTAGGGGTTAGGGGTAGATACATGATTTGTATGGTTTGAATATGTCTAGACCATGTTTATCAACTTTAATGCTTACTATATAACATAAGAAGACTATGTGCTTTTGTTTTTCATTCTTTCGATTTTTTTCTGAATTGTTATGCCCATTTGAATCTTGGTCAAATCCTAGGTTCGACCAAGATTTAAACAAGTTTAAAACATGACAATGAAAAGGTAATTAATCATGGATCCTTCTTAATTAACCAGCCGGTCTAATTAAAATGAAGCTTTTTGGGAGGTTTTTGAAATTTCCATGTTTGAAACCCAAAACCACACTTCTCTGCTTCATGCTTGACTTCATATATAATTAAGACAAAGTTTAGGGTTAGGGGGTACATGATTTGTCTGGTTTGAATATGTCTAGACCTTGTTTATGAACTTTTGAATGCTTACTATATGACATAAGAAGAATATGTGCTTTGGTTTTTTATTTTATCTATTTTTTTATTTTATGCCCATTTGAATATTGGTCAAATCCTAGGTTTGACCAAGATTTAAACAAGTTTAAAACATGAAAATGAAAAGGTAAGCCTGGATCCTTCTTAACTAGTCACTCTAAAACGAAGCTTTAATTTTGGGAGGTTTTTGAAATTTCCATGTTTGAAACCAAAAACCACTTCTCTTCATGCTTGACTTCATAAGACAGAGTTATTTATGGTTTTGGAGGGGTAGATACATGATTTGTCTTATTTGAATATGTCTAGCTAGACCTTGTTTATCAACTTTTGAATGCTTACTATATATATGTATGTGACATAAGAAAACTATGTGCTTTGGTTTTTCATTTTTCTGATTTTTTTGGAATTTTGATGCACATTTGAATCTTGGTCAAATCCTAGGTTTGACCAAGATTTAAACAAGTATAGATCATGAAAATGAAAATGGAAGCCTGTATCCTTCTTAGTCACCCTAAAATGAAGTTTTTGGGAGGTTTTTGAAATTTCCATGTTTGAAACCCAAAACCACTTATCTTCATGCTTGACTTCGTCATAAGACAGAGTTTAGGGGTTAGGGGGTAGATACATGATTTGTCTAGCTAGTTTGAATATGTCCAGACCTTGTTTATCAACTTTAATGCTTACTATATGACATATAAGAAGACTATGTGCGCTTTGGTTTTTCATTTTTCTGTTTTTTTTTTGAATTTTCTGCCAATTTTGTTTGACCAAGATTTAGACAAGTTTTACACGTGAAAACGAATAAGTAAGCCTGGATCCTTCTTAGTCACTCCAAAATGTACCAATTGATAGGTGCGTTAACTTTGCTTCATGGAAAAAATAATGTCATGTAAATGAGTTAACTTGGATTTCCTACCCTTGAATCCATAGGAAACTTTGTTCTAATGCACTATAATAATCAACCGAGTTTTTACACCAACAGGTCTGTCACTTACGTGTGGTGCCCATGCGTGAGGTCCCACACTTCAGTGAGCACAAGTCACGTGCAATAGGTACGCAAACTCCCAGACATTTTCTTTGTCAAGAGAAGACGCATCAGGATGCGTATTGGAAGTCTGTGGGTCCTTCTGGATCCTTCGGTCGTCCCTCTCAAAAAAAAAAACAAATCTCTCTCATTCTCGGCCTCGCTCGACTCGCTCGCTCGCTCGCTCGCACCTCCTGCTCACTGACAAACCCTGCACAAAAGTCAACATCATCACCCGAAAAAGGGGAGACACCATAATTCTCTCCCTTCTTCTCTCCTTCCGAGTGATCCCTCTTCCTCCGAGTTTCACTCGACGGGCAAACACACATGTGCTGCATAGTAATAATAAAAAGGTAGAAAAATCGACCTACGAATCTATAATTAAATAGGTTAAACTAGGGCTTTGCCCAGTACTACAGATCAAGGTTCAAAAAATCCAACTACTCTTCATGCTTGACTTCATAAGACATAGTTTAGGGGTTAGGGGTAGATACATGAAAATGAAAATGGAAGCCTGTATCCTTCTTAGTCACCCTAAAATGAAGTTTTTGGGAGGTTTTTGAAATTTCCATGTTTGAAACCCAAAACCACTTCTCTTCATGCTTGACTTCATAAGACATAGTTTAGGGGTTAGGGGTAGATACATGATTTGTATGGTTTGAATATGTCTAGACCATGTTTATCAACTTTAATGCTTACTATATGACATAAGAAGACTATGTGCTTTGGTTTTTCATTTTTCTGATTTTTTTAGAATTTTGATGCACATTTGAATCTTGGTCAAATCCTAGGTTTGACCAAGATTTAAACAAGTATATATAGAACATGAAAATGAAAAGGGAAGCCTGTATCCTTCTTAGTCACCCTAAAATGAAGTTTTTGGGAGGTTTTTGAAATTTCCATGTTTGAAACCCAAAACCACTTATCTTCATGCTTGAGCAAGATTTGACCAAGATTTAAACAAGTTTAAATCATGAAAATGGAAAGGTAAGCCTCGATCCTTCTTAGTCGCTCTAAAATGAAGCTTTTGGGATGTTCTTGAAATTTCCATGTTTGAAACCCGGCCAAAACGACTTTTCTTCATGCTAGACTTCATAAGATCGACACGGGGTACATATATACATGATTTGTCTGGTTTGGATATATCTAGACCTTGTTTATCAACTTGAATGCTTACGATATGACATAAGAACACTATGTGCTTTTTGTTTTTTATTTTTTGTGCCTATTTGTATCTTGGTCAAATCCTAGGTTTGACCAAGATTTAAACAAGTTTAAAACATGAAAATGAAAAGGGAAACATGTATCCTTCTTAGTCACTCTAAAATGAAGTTTTTGGGAGGTTTTTGAAATTTCCATGTTTGAAACCTAAAACCACTTCTCTTCATGCTTGACTTCATAAGACAGAGTTTAGGGTTAGAGGGGTAGATACATGATTTGTCTTATTTGAATATGTCTAGCTAGACCTTGTTTATCAACTTTTGAATGCTTACTATATATATATGTGACATAAGAAGACTATGTGCTTTTGTTTTTCATTTTTCCGATTTTTTAATTTTATGCCCATTTAAATCTTGGTCAAATCCTAGGTTTGACAATGATTTAAACAAGTTTCAAATATGAAAATGAAAAGGCAAGCATGGATCCTTCTTAGTCACTCTAAAATGAAGCTTTTGATAGGTTTTTGAAATTTCCATATTTGAAACCCAAAACCACTTCTCTTCATGCTTGACTACATAAGACAAAGTTTAGGGTTAGGGGGTAGATACATGATTTTTCTTGTTTGAATATGTCTAGACCCTTGTTTATCAACTTTAATGCTTACTATATGACATAAGAAAACTATGTGCTTTGGTTTTTCATTTTTCTGATTTTTTTGGAATTTTGATGCACATTTGAATCTTGGTCAAATCCTAGGTTTGACCAAGATTTAAACAAGTATAGAACATGAAAATGAAAAGGGAAGCCTGTATCCTTCTTAGTCACCCTAAAATGAAGTTTTTGGGAGGTTTTCAAAATTTCCATGTTTGAAACCCAAAACCACTTAATCTTCATGCTTGACTTCGTCATAAGATAGAGTTTAGGGGTTAGGGGGTATATACATGATTTGTCTAGTTTGAATATGTCTAGACCTTGTTTACCAACTTTAATGCTTACTATATGACATATAAGAAGACTATGTGCGCTTTGGTTTTTCATTTTTTCATTTTTTTATTTTATGCCCATTTGAATCTTGGTTAAATCTAGGATTTGACCAAGATTTAAACAAGTTTAAAACATGAAAATGGAAAGGTAAGCCTGGATCCTTCTTAGTCGCTCTAAAATGAAGCTTTTGGGATGATTTTGAAATTTCCATGTTTGAAACCCAAAACCAATTCTCTTCATGCATGCTTGACTTCATAAGACAGAGTTTAGGGTTAGGGGGTTAGATACATTATTTGTCTAGTTTGAATATGTCTAGACTTTGTATATCAACTTGAATATATTATTGTACCATGTCTCCACACAGCCCAAAATGCACATATTTTCAAAAGTTTTCATGCATGAGTACTTGTAACTAGTAAAAATAGAAAGTAAAAATAGGAACCCCATGTATGAAGGATACTAAAAAGACTCTTTCACATTTTTTTGGTATAGATTATGAGTTTGCTTGGCTTCATACACAAGTGAGTACATGTCATGCAAAAATTAACACGAAATTTAGTTATCATGACCCATTTTTGGCAGGCATTGTGCATATCGCCTTGAGAAACATCTTTGCGAGCCAGTGTATTAAACGTTTATTCACATATAATGGATTTTTTACTTTATTAGTGCACACAATGACAGAATCGGCCAAATGTGTATGATTTTTGTGAAGGTGCTAGAAAAACAAGATGCACTACGATGAAGCATGAAAGGAGGCAAGGGGAGGGATAGTGAAGAGGTGGGAGAGACCGAGAGATGAACCGCAAGGTAATTAAAAAATTGGGGCCAAAACGATTCCAACTTCCTAGGCATTGACCAACTTTGCCCCTCTTAACCCAACGTGGCAGTGAACCCGTATAAGCAACAACTTCCTCTTACTCCGCTTCTCCGAAATGGTAAGAGAACCTCTCTCCAGCTTAAGTGACCAATCGACATATCTATGGCCTTCCGACTTGGCTCTGGTCGCCGCGCGCGTAGTCCTACCACCGACGAGGAAGCGGAGCATCAGCGCCGCCTTCGCTTCGTCCATCGCGCACCAAGGCATAACCCGCCCGCTCTGCACTGGCCGGTTGTTCAGCCCGCGGCGGCGGCGCTGGCCGTGGAGCCCCTCGCCAGCCGCTTCCCGTGCGGGCCGATGGATGCAGAGGCAGGGATCTCCCACGCAACCCCGCATGCGACGCCCGCTCGGCCCTGGCCGGCTTTTCCGCCCGCGCATGCCGCATGGTTTTCTTTGCCAGCAGGTGAGATCCCCTTCCCGGCCGGCGCGAACGATGCGGAGGCAGGGAGCTCCCGTGGCCAGCCGCCTAATCCGACCGCACTTCAGGCGGTGCCGGCCGTGGAGCCAGGCCGTTCTTTCGAAGCGCATCACGGCGACGCCCTTTGCAGGAGCAACACCGCCAAGGAGCTCGTATATAACGTGATGTTCCCGGCACTCTATAGATGCCGGGATGCTCTGCAAGCTTTCGTGCAGGCTAAGAATGCGGCGGCTGCAAATCCCAGGGACGCAGCATTGCAGCGGCGCGCCGATGAGGCTAAGGTGGCGCACGCTTTCCACCAGGCGTGCCTCGACAGGCTTAACATCCAGCACGGCTTCGTGCAACCGCCAAACGCCGCTCCAGCTAAGATCCAAAAATACTCCGGTGAGCATATCACTCCGGAGTAGAACAATCCAATTTCTAGTACTGTAGGAGTACTTTATTAGTGCACAAACCTGGCGAAATTAAAGGTGTGTTCTTTGTGTGTGATGTAAATCTAAAAATTTGAAGGTTCTAGCAAAAACATTTCTTCAGAAATATTCGATGTGTTTGCTTGGCCTTATCTATATATCCGGTGAGCATATATGGATGCCAAATCCTTTACAAACTTTATATTTTTTAAGTGATCGATGTGCATGCATCTATCTCGCCATGGTAAATTAATGAAACAAGTTGCATATTTGCCAGAATTCCAAACTTCGTGAGCAGTATAGAGATCGAGACCTTAATTAATTATTATGAGTAGGATGCATGCATGCATGTCCATTTTCTAGGGTTTTAAAGGATACTAGAGCTTTTCTAGGTTAATTTGCAACTATATGTATATTTGTTTTCTAGTTCTGGGCTGATCATTAAACTCGACGTTGAGTTGTAGATTATGTGAAATTAGTACATGCCATAAAATATAGTATAATTTTTTATGTACCCTACGAGGCAGTACGTGTGGTGTACCCTTAATTATTAATTGGTAGACATGTACCGTTGGCATGTTTGAAGAAAATTTGAATTTGGAAGAAGTTTTTAAAGTAAAATTAACGCAAGCACAAAATCATGTGTGATGGTGAAATTTCTTGAACAAATTAATACAAACCTAGTAATATGAGTTTGTTTGGCTTTCTGCCCACAAGTGAGTATTGTGCGCATGTCCTTTGATGCAAAATCCCGCCATACAAAACTTTTTAGTTATCATATGACCTCAAGTTTGGAAGAGATCGTATTTTAAGCAACTTCACAAACAAGAGATTCTAACAATTATATGCATGCATGAAAGAATGATTTCCCTTTTTTATTACTGTACAAAAATGGCTAGATGTGTGTTAATTGTGAAGGAGGGCTACCAAATTTTAACAGTTGCACATTATTGTCATAATTCCACCTTTTGGAAGCAGTAGGGTAGACATGCTTTCCGCTTGGTAGGATGTGTTAGTGCCATCAATTTTGTAGATATAGGTTCAAGGATTTGTTCATCTTAATCTGGAACTATATATGGATTTTTAAGCTTTTGCCTAGTAATTAAACTCATAATTGAAATAATGTAGGTTATTTAACTACATACATGCCATAAATTCTGACAGGAAATACTTGGACGTGCCTTGCGAGGGTGGTAACAAACAAGAACACAATGACCAAACTTCAAATGCCAATCCACCCACCAAGCTATACGATTGGCATGTACAATCGATCGACTCCTTCTAATCAAATTTGAATACAATAGAAGAAGTTTTAAAAAATTTCAAAATGAGATCAACTTGTGCATTGAGTCATCCTTTGTTATTTATTTGCTTGTAAAAATAGAAACATAGGCATATGAATGTATTCGAAACACTTCACTTTTCAACGGGGAAGGGACCCGAAGGTCCCAGAAAAACAAAAAAAGATTACAATAGTAGTACTCCTTTGAGAAGGCAGTAGAAGAAGGATCCTCGAAGAGCCAAATGCTTTTATTATCCACAGCTGTTCGGCTCTTTTCCTTCTCGTGTAAGCTATCGCGCAATGATTATACTAGGCTGCTCGATTATACTAATGGTCGGATGGTAGTACAACCATTTTCGCAAACTTCTGCGCCCTTCGTCATGTCAGCATCGTATCCCAGTGTGCAAGCAGTCTGCTCGAATGAAATACTCCTAAGTACGTACGGTATTCCCTCCAAAGACACACCACACGGTATTCCCTCCAAAGACGCACCGTCGCCCCGATCTGCTCGAATGAAATACTCCAAAATACTTCTGCGCCCTTCGTCATGTCAGCATCGTATCCCAGTGTGCAAGCAGTCTCCTATGAAATGGAGACGACATTTTGTTGAAAAGTGTCGGTGCATGCTATATATACCACACTAGTATGAGAGTTTTTACAGCATTATTCCGATTTCCACAGAATGCATTAAATTTGGAAGCGATGCCACACTGACAAGAGTGGTTTAAACAAGGCCATTATTTTTATTATGTTATATTACTACAATACTCCAAGGTAGCACTAGTAGCCTTCGGTTGTACTCTGCCGGTCGCGCTGCCTCATTCGACCAGACTTTATTCTTCTTCTCATATATATATACAAAATACTGTCTGCCGAGGTTCGATGACCGCACCGTCGCCCCTCTCCGCGCCGCCGTCTTGGGCCGCGCCACCATTCTCCCCGCCGAGTTCTCCCCCGTCCCCGACGCACCACCGTCAAGCACCACCGGACCGATCTTCGCAGGTATGTACATCTCCAACCTCCGGCGAGTACAGAGGTTCATCGGTCATTGTGTTCGATATAACCTTAATTTGGGGATTGCAATGTGAGTAACTTACTGGGTTTTCTAGGAAATGAAAACGGCGTCGCTCGATGCCTACACTGCGTCGGCGGATACATGGAAAGCGGAGACGGATGCTCTGCATGCATCGGCGGAGACATGTAAAGCGGATGCGGAGGCAAAGGCGAAGGCGGTGGCTAGGACGGGCCCGGGCGCTGTGGCGCTGGCAAATGCTCGTATCGAAGCTGCATTTTGTTGGAAAGTCTTGGCGCGTGCTTCGAGAGTTTTGGCGGCGCAGCCGGGAGAACCGTCGGAGGCTTCGAAGCTGGCTGCTTTGAACGCGTCGAGAGCTTGGATGGTGACTTCATCTAAGGCGGCGCTTGTTGCATATGATCGTGACTCGTCAACCCCTTTGTAAGTTCTACCTTCCCCAACTGCAATGAGGTTAGATCTGGTGGATTGGGTTTTTTGCCCAAACCAGACGTGATGATGCATTGAGATGTTTTTGTATTTTTGATGATGCATTCTGCTTCTTTTGTAATTTGGGTGATTCATTATGCTTTTTAGGTAGTAATTTTTCTGATGCACTCACCTCTTCAGGAATTTTTCATGGTTTTTTTTGTTTTTGTTTTTCTGTCAACCTAGCTAATGCTCTCTGCTGTTTAGCCAAAAGTTGGATGATGCATTGTACTGTTTACATATATTTTACTCTGATGATGCATTTTGCTCTTTTAGCCTTTTAGGTAATTTTTCTGATTCCTTGAACAGTGTGGGAAATTTCGATGAAGAATTTTGCTGTCAACTTAGATGATGTATTGTGCTGTTTACATTTTATTACCTATATCAAAGCTAACCCCATCTGATGTTACCACAGCGTTTTGGGTCCTGTAGAGGTCTCTTTTTCCTCCAATCGTGTTGACACGTTAGCAATTATTACTGTATATGCGAGATTGCCTTCCGTTGGTGCGTCCTATTTTTGTGGTGTTTTTTTTTTGCAAATTAAGGGCTTCATTGATTATGCAACAGGATTACAATTGCATTGTCCTGTTTACAATATTTTGATTTTGCTGATGCATTGTGCTGTTCACATTATTTTGATTTTGCTGATGCATTGTCCTGTTTACATTATTTTGATTTTGCTGATGCATTGTGCTGTTTACACTATTTTGATTTTGCTGATGCACCGTGCAGTTTAGGAAACTTTGATGATGAATTAGATGATGCATTTTGCTGCTTAGTCAAATTAGATGTTGCATTTTGTTTTAAAAAATAGATGATGCAGTGTGCTGTTTACATAATTTTGACGATGCATCGTGCGATTTGCATAATCCTACCAGCTTCAGTCGAAGGACACCCACAACAATCAACGATCTGCCTGGAGATGTAGTCTCTCAGATTCTTGTCAGGCTTCCTCCCCATCCAACCTGCTTACTAGCTGCATCAGGCACCAAGAAAGCATGGAGGCAATGTATGGGAAGCAATTATTTCAGAAAGCTAACTGTGTCACACAACGGAGGAAACCCGTTGCTAGGGTTTTTCACCAACAACTCCGAGGACAATCGATTCATCACAGAGCATGATCTTCACCCGGCCATCTTGAAGATGCTGGCAATCCCGTCTCAAGTGAACGGTCCCAAAATCTATGTCCTGGGATGCCGCGATGGTATGGTGCTACTCCATTCTAATGTATCCAGAGGGTATATATCAGTCTGGGATCCAATTAGGCAAGTTCTCACAGCGATACCAGAACCACCATTGTGGCGCAATCACACAATTGAAAGCAGCGGCTCAATTCTCTGTTCGAGAAACAACTCTGAACCGTTTACACATTGTGGCAAGTTCTCGGTTGTTTGGATAACAACTAAACGTTACGATGCACAGGCTCATATCTACTCACCAGATTCAAAAGAATGGGAGTTTCTAGCTCGATCAACTCCGATGCTGTCAGAGATTGACCATAGACCGGCAACTCTCATAGGGGGTATTTTGTACTGGCCAACGAAGTCTAGATATATCATTGAGCTTGACCATGCAAAGAAGACTCTGAAATATATTCAGTGCCCTCATGAGACGCATGATATATTCATGCTTAACATTCACATCTTCAAGGGACATAATGGAGATGTTGCCCTTGCTGTTATAAGAGACTTCACCCTACAAACATGGACCAGTACAAGATCATCAACAGGCGATCACGAGTCATGGACATGTCATATAAATTTTGAATTGGATACTTTTTTTGGCCTTGACACATCATTTCCATACAATTGGAAACATCCAGTAAGGTTACTCTGCGTATTTGAGGACAAAAATGAGCTGGTTGTACGGGCAAAGGAGGGAGTATTCCAATTAGATATGAGCAACTGGCAGTGGAGAAAGTACAATTCTGCTAGACGTTGGTGCACTTTACATCCCTACTCAGTTAGACCGGGTTAGTCATTCATATGTAACCTTTGCATTCATTTACATATGACTTTTGCTGATCAATTTGTTCATTTCCTGACAGTAACCGACCTGATCCAGAGTGCAACATCAAGGACACGAAAAAGAACGCGCTGTCAGGAACCCATCTAATTCAAAGTTCAACATCCATAAGAGAAAAGGAAGTCGCATATGAAGGAGCAAGGCTTGTTTGGGCAAGAAGTGATAGCCCAGCTTTTGTTTGGTCTGATGTCTTTTAGTTTTCGTTCTGGTGGAAATGTCGCTGCACCATTTGTTTGTACTGCAGCTCCATAGTGCTAGCTGCTAGTACGTTGGCGCTGTCCTACGTCTGCTTGTTTTGGGGGCATAAATATGCCACGAAACCTTTGTTTTATGTGATCAAACGGTCATTTCTGCATGTATATGTTCGGGTTCTGATGAAACCTTTTTTGTGATCTGTACATATATTTGAGTCAGTCTGTGTTTTGTTTTATGATGGGCAGGAGTATTTGTTTTACTACACCATTGTTTATCCGAATTGTATTACTCACTCTATTCAAAAAGTTAGCGGCTCACCTTTTTCCTTCAAGATACGGATGTATCTACACACTAAAAACATATATAGATGAAACATCTTCAGACAAAGTTTAGTCACTTATGTATGGACGGGGGTAGTATTATTTATGTTGTGCTCCCAAACAAGCAGACATCGGACAGCGCCTGTTTAAAGTTCATATGTGTAATCTTATTCCCTTTGGAAGTTAAGCATTAAACTCTACTAGTACAACCGTGGTGGTCTTGTGATGTAGTACTCTTTTGATGCATTTGTGATGTAGTAGTACAGTACTTTTTTTTGAACTGGTATAGTACTATCTAAGAAGAGTACTCCCTCCGATTCACATTCATTTTACACCAATAAATATGGATCGGAGCGAGGGAGTAAATTAAACATGGCATCTCGTGCATGAAGCTTGACAGATCGATCAGGTTGGCTAGAATGGCAATACAATGCTCCTCATTAGGCAAATGCATGCCATGTACGATAGTATACATCCAGTAAAGAAGTCTATACTGACATAAAAAAGACTACATTGGGGATGAGAGTCAATTGGGGAATCTACAATACATAAAATCTTGCTCGTAGCTGATTTTGGCTAAGAGGGTTTTACTCACATTACACGTGCCACTTTCCTTGTCTGCAAAACAAGTTCCAATAAAGGAAGAGGAAAGAAGAGGACATTGTGGGCGAGATTGAACACCTTTTTATGTGTTAAGCTGAGGCCTTGTTTAGCTGAGGATTTCGACTTAGGCCTAACAGCTCAGCACACCCAGAAATAAATTTCCTTGCGCGCACCACTCTCAGCAAAAATAACAAAATTGGCACGCAAGATTAAGAACGAAGTGAATTTAAGTAACTTGGTTAGCTTTTCAAGCAATATATTCAGAGAAAGAGCACACATGTCCGGCAAATAATCGTAAGAGAAGAACAATAAATCTAAGGCATTCCACTTCATATGCAGAAGGGACGCGACAGCGCATGGATTCATACCTTGAGTCGACTCTGGCTCGTAGAAGGGCGGTCGCGCCTCGAGGATGCCGGCGACGTCTCCACGTCGATCTCACATATGACTGCTTCTCGGTGGGCGGTGCGCCACGCCATGTAGAAGATCTATCAAAAGAGGAGAGCCCGATGACGCTACCGACGCCTCAACCTTGATAGCACCGGCTTGTTGCTCCGCACCGAGATGCGCCACGTGCAAGATTTAGCGGATGCGCCAATTTTAGAGATATGTCATGATCGTTGTAACAAATTTCAACATGATGATGATTTGATCCTGCACTCGGCCTTGAACATAAGTACTAGTACAGTCTCACAATTTTTTTATCATTATACTTTGCGAGATTTAGCGGATGCGCCAAATTCAGAGATAGATCATGATCATGGTAACACAATTTTCAATGTAATGATGATTTGATGTTGCACTAGACCTTGAACATAAGTACTAGTACGGTCTCACAATTTTGTATCATTATACTTTGCAAGTTTTAGCGGATGCGCCTATTTTCAGAGGATCATGGTAACAAATTTTCAACGTGATGATGATTTGATGTTGCACTCGACCTTGAACAGAAGTACTACTACTGTCTTACAATTTCTTTATCATTATACTTTGCAAGATTTAGCAGATGCGCCAAATTCAGAGACAGATCATGATCATGGTAACAAATTTTCAACGTGATGATGATTTGATGTTGCACTCGAACTTGAATAGAAGTACTAGTACAATCTCACAATTTTTTTATCATTATACTTTGCGAGATTTAGCGGATGCGCCAAATTCAGAGATAGATCGTGATCATGGTAACACACTTTTCAATGTAATGATGATTTGATGTTGCACTCGACCTTGAACATAAGTACTAGTACGGTCTCACAATTTTGTATCATTATACTTTGCAAGTTTTAGCGGATGCGCCCATTTTCAGAGGTAGATCATGATCATGGTAACAAATTTTCAACGTGATGATGATTTAATGTTGCACTCGAACTTGAACAGAAGTACTAGTATGGTCTCACAATTTTTATTACTCGTATAATTATACTTTGAAAGATATAGCGGATGCGCCAATTTCAGAGATAGATCATGATCATGGTAACAAATTTTTAACGTGATGATGATTTGATGTTGCACTCGGCCTAGAATAGAAGTACTAGTACGGTCTCACAATTTTTTTTATCATTATACTTTGATATAGCGGATACGCTAATTTCAGAGATAGATCATGACCATGGTAGTGACCAATATTCAAGATGATGATGATTTGATTTTGCACTCGGCCTTGAACAGAGGTACTAGTACGGTCTCACAATTTTTTATCATTATACTTGGACCTTAGCGAAATTCAAAATCTCATAGCGGCAAAACTTCCCGCCTACAAAATACAAAAATTTCGTACGCTTCCAAATTCCCATTCTACCCCTGTGGAGATGACAGCAAAGTCGGTTGGTGGGGGGGTCTGCCCGTCATTTTTTGGATCACCACCTCCCTAGCCCGGAAACCCTCCCAAAAAAATTCATTTCCCTCAGACCACCCACCGGAACTTCCCAAGTCCCTCTCTCCCACCTCCACGACCACCGCACCGGAACATCCCCGCCGGACTTCCCTGGCCTACCCGAGCCCTCGCGATCCTCGTCATCCGGCTGCCTGCCGGAGCCGCTTCATCGACGCCGTCATCAACCGGACCGGATCATCCCCGCCGAACCTCGAAACCATATGCTCATCCAGCAGTCTACCGCAGTCGCTTCAGCTGCGGTATCGTCCACCCCACCGGAGCCGCTTCGCCGGATCCGTCGTCCACCGCATCGTATCTTGCTCACCGACACCGCTGTGCATGAACCGGATCTGCTTCACCGGCGCCGTGCATGATCTAAACTCTTCTACTGTCGCTTTTCTATTGCTTGCCTGCAAGTTCTTGTTTAATCTTGGGGGAACCTGTTTGTGCTAACGATTGCAGATTAGATGAGTAACCATGAAGTGTAATGGCCGTCTCTCCAACCCCAAGTAGCACATGTAGCGTACTTCATCACCGGATCTATCAACCCCAGGAAGATCTGCTGTGACTCCCACAGAGTGCTTCTCCTAATGTAAGTCCCTTGTTTTAGCGCCATGTTCTGGGTTCAGATGCTTGTTTGTCTGAAGCTCTTTTAGTTCATTCCTAGCTATGACCGTAACACGTTGCTATTTTCTACTTCATTGCTAACTTTAAGCGATTGAACATTTTGGTTTGCATTCCCTGCTCTGTAGATGTAGCCATCATAACTTCTATCTTGCTCAGTCGTTGTTACAAAAATTATACTGTAGGTATTATAGTAACATCCTGCTATTATTTAGTTCATGGCCAATTTTAAGTAATTGCACATGTTGGTTCGCATTCCCTGCTCTATAGCTTTTGGCATCGTAACTTCTATATTTGGTTTACATTCCCTGCTCTGTAGATCTAGCCATCATAACTTTATCTTGCTCAGTCGTTGTTACAAAAATTATGGCCTGCTACTATGTTGTTTGTGCCAATTTTTTACTCCATGAACATGTTGGCTTGCATTCCCTGTACTACAGGTGATGCCATTGTTTTGTATCTAGTTCATTGTAAGCTAACAAAGTAAGGACTTAGTTTGGCATGCTATCACTCTGCTATCTAGCCTGTAGTACAAATAAACTTGTCATACTACTAGATAATAATTTTGCGTGCCATCTTGTTCTTCAAAAGCTGCATTATTGACTTGTTTCTCTGACTTGGCATGACGCTCACATATGGAAAGCTGAACATATTGGTTTGCATTCCCTCTTATACAAGTTCACAGGTGATCCCACTATATTCTGTATCTGGTCCATCCTAAGCTCCAGCATTAACTATCCTCCATGTGTTGCTCATTACAAGTTTATATCCCGAAACATCTTGATTTGCATCCCCTTCACTATAAGTTCAGGAGTATTATTTAGTTCACGGCCAAAATGAAGTAATTGCACTTGGCACATGTTGGTTCACATTCCCTCCTCTTTAGCTTTTGCCATCGTAACTTCTATTTTTGGTTTACATTCCCTGCTCTGTAGATGTAGCCATCATAACTTCATCTTGCTCAGTCGTTGTTACAAAATTTATAGCCTGCTACTATGTTGTTCATGCCAATTTTGTACTCCCTGAACATGTTGGTTTGCATGGGACTCGACAGTAGTAAGTCTGCTGTTTCATTCTAACATGCTCTGTTATATTGGCTGTTGGTATGCGGCATGCACTCTTTGTTTGCTTATTGTGCGCATTACAATGATCTTGTTATAATGACGAAATGATGAGTTCCAAATTCTTTGCCAAACAATATTGTAGTGTCTTTGCCTTTCCATTGTTGTTGTCTTAACTTGTAATGTCTTTGTTTCAGATATAGGTGCTGCATGGACAACTTAAAAGATTGCCGGATCGCTTCATTGTATTGCTAGGTTTAATTACCATTCAATTTCTTTGGGTTCTGTAATATTTTTTTCAATGCCTTGCAGCTGATGTAATATTTAGTTAGTTTTTATAGTTCTTTCGCGCATTTTTTCTTTGGTGCTTGTGGTAAGTGAGGCTATCCGACAGAAATCAATGCTGCGTAAATATTCTCAGTATCTAAATCACGAATTCCCATCCCTTAAACGGCCCTATTAAGCGAAATCACATATGTGCCTGCCCGCAAAATCCTAAAGCGCATATTATGCCGGCATATAAACAGCAACTAAACGGGCTGGCCCACTTACTTCTTGGGCCAGCCCATTTGATTTACGGTGGACCCCACACTAATTGGGCTGGCCCACTTGCTTTAAGGTGGACCCCACCAACTACTGGGCCGGCCCACTAATTAGTTGGGCCAGCCCATTTGCTTTTTGGTGGACCCCACAAAATAAATGGGCCGGCGCTTCAAGAGGAAAGTGGGACCCACCTGTGTTTTTGGCCGGCCCACTATCTTGTTGGGCCGGCCCACTTGCTATATGGTGGACCCCACATACTAGTTGGGGCCCTTTAACGGAAAGTGGGACCCACATTTGTTTTTGGCCGGCCCA
Organism: Lolium multiflorum; assembly: GCA_030979885.1. Classification (NCBI taxonomy): domain Eukaryota; kingdom Viridiplantae; phylum Streptophyta; class Magnoliopsida; order Poales; family Poaceae; genus Lolium; species Lolium multiflorum. The sequence continues at coordinate 238,358,683 of CM061747.1, forward strand.
CTATCGTGTTGGGGCCCACTTGCTATATGGTGGTCCCACATACTAAATGGGCGGCCCTTTAAGAGGAAAGTGGGACCCCCTGTTTTTGGCCCGCCCACTGTCTTGTTGGGGGCCCTGCTATATGGTGGACCCCACATACTAATTGGCCGGCCCTTTAGCGAAAGTAGGACCACTGTGTTTTTGGCCGACCCACTATCTTCTTGGGCCGCCCACTTGCTATATGGTGGACCCACGAAATGGTGGCCCTTTGGAAAGTGGGACCCACTGTGTTTTTGGCCCGCCCACTATTTTGTTGGGCCGCCCACTGCTGTAAGGTGGACCCCACAAACGAAATGGGCCGACCCTTTACTGGAAAGTGGGACCCACTGTGTTTTGGCCCACTTGCTCTACGGTGGACCCCACACACTAAATGGGCGGCCCTTTAACGGGAAAGTGGGACCCACTGTGTTTTGGCCGGTCCACTTGCTTCTTGGGCCGGCCCGATTCTTAGGTGGACCCCACATGTTAAATGGGCCGGCCCATTTAACTTTTGACCAGTCAACATTAGAGGTTAGGCCCGGCCCACGTAACTAATGGACCGCCCAGCTATATAGTTGACCGGTCAAACTATGTCATCTGGCCCGGCCCGCTTAAGACGTGGCAGGCCTCGTGTGGGCCTACCATCTACCACGGGGTTTCAGCGGTTAACGCCGTTAGGCAGTTAACGGCGTCGCCACGTGTCGTTTGCATGACGTCAGCAGTCAACGGGCTCCCGAAAACACTTCCGCAACGGTCCGATTTTCCGTGGCGGAAGGGCGCCCAAGCGCGACGGACCGAAAAAATCGTCGTTGGACTTTGCCTGACGCAGTTTCCACAACGGAACCCATATCGTCGGGTTAGGCCCATAGGCGACGAAAAATACCCCTTTGCGGACGATTTTGAGACGTTGTCTATCAGAACTTTTCTTGTAGTGATATGAATGAACGTGTACAACTTCTAGTAGCGTATAAATATATGCAACTTTTATTTTCGAATGAAAAAATAAAATAAAAGGGGGCGGTGGCAGGGGGGCTGCACCCCTCAAACCCTAAAGCGCGGCGCGCGCGCACGTAGAGGTCCTTTTGTCGCGGTGGTAATACCGTCGCGACAAAAGGGGTTGTCCTGCGCGCCCCACGCCTGCCACGTGGTCGACCATATGTCGCGGGTGGTAAGAGACCCGCGACAAAAGGTGGACCTTTTATCGCGCCTTCTTTGTCGCGGATGCCCCCGCGACAAAAGGGTCTTACCACCCGCGACATTTGGCCTGTTCTCCACTAGTGACATGTCAGAAATTACTTTTCGTTTTGCTAGTTCTAGGTAGAGAATTAGTTTCATTATAGATCAACTCTAGGATCATTGGAGTTGTATCGTGATTCGTAAACGTGAGAGTTACACATGAGTGTGCAGTTGTATATAGGTGTGCAAGTACATATCTTTTTTTTTCCTAGTTGTGCACATGAAACTAGATGACCGAGAATTAAGTTAGTTCTAAAGGGATCGGGAGCTAGCAGCGTCCTTATTTCTTTGAGTTTTTTTTATAGAGCGAACAAGACTAATATAATTTTCTTGGTGCCACAAAATCTAAAGCGGTTATTTATAATCTGACGGATCCTAGAAATTTTTGGATCGTGCCAACTCGAAAAAAAAAGTCTAGCCATACGCTTGATATTCCTATGGAAACTTGTGAGGTGCCGCCTTTTCGTGCTTCAACACGAACATTATTATGGGCGATCTGCACAGCCCTGTTCTATGGGGAAGTTTAGTTCCAACCAATAATTTGCCAAGCCAAAATTTGGCAGTTTGGTATGTGTATAGTATTTGCCATACTTTAGAATTTCCACAACTTATCGTCCGTATGGTCCACCTATCATACATAGGGTCTTGCAAACTTTTCCCACACTATGTGGATCCAAATTTTTGGAGGTGCCATACACTGCGTGACGCGGCGCCATACAATAGCGCCACACAACCTGCGCGCTTAGGCTTTCACGTGAGTCACTGAGCCGCGATCCATCAAGAATTATTTCTTTTTGTTTCCTTATTTCCATTAATATTTCCTTTTTGTTTATTTCCTGTTTCCTTTTGTGTAATTCAAAATCTAAATATTTTCAAAAATGAACATTTTTTAATCTGAACATTTATCAAAAGCATGAATGTTACTTGGCAACTGAACGTTTTTAAGTAACTTTCATTTTTCGTATCTAATTTTTTTTCAAATGTGAACTTTTCAAAACTAGTTTTTTTAAGTCTGGAAAATTCAAAATGAAACCGTAAAACCGCACAGAAAAAGAACAAAAACAAACATGAAAACACGCCGCACAAAAAATGATCAAAATATAATAAGAGAAACCCGAGACAGAAAACAGAAAAAACACCGTCGAAAAACCAGCAAAACAACAAAAAAAGCCAAAGAACTTGGGTGACCGAAATGGGCGAGGCCCAAATGCCCGTTGCGGAGCAAAGTGGGTGCACATCGCGTGCGGCGGTGTATAGTGGGTGCACAAGTAATAATCGATCTCAACATAGTATTCAATATTCATCGGATCCCATCAAACACAACATGTAGCATTACATAAAGATAATTTTGATCATGATGGGAAACGCTGAATTTTGTAACTCACTAGCTAGCTAGGGGTTTGAATCTCGTGTTAGTAGTGTGTGCCGTGGGGTTCCTCCATGTTCCATCGAGGAGGCAATTTGTAATGACTATTTGATTATAGATCAATAAAGTGCACCCGTTTCCCTCCACAAAAAAAACTTGGCACACTGCGTTTCATAGCCTATACTCTTGGCACTACTCAGATTGAAGAAGTTAGAATTGAAATCGATTGGCTCAATCTGTCCGTCTCTTCATCTTGCTCGCGAGCTGAGACATTGTATCCAGGCTCTGAATTTGTTTTAGGTCCGCAACTGCCTTCAATCCCTCTGATCCGATGGAACATGGCAGACAGTTGGATATATGCTGATACATCCACTGTAGCTACCTCGCAGTTAACCTCGGATGCTCGCGAATGATCTACTCCCTCCATACCGGATTATTGGGCTTCTAATTTACTGCAGCAGGACCTAGGCGTGCAACCATTGGGCAAATATTTCATTGGTTGAACCGTTTTGAGCTAATTACTAACCAATTGAATCACGCTGATTAATTAGGGCAGACGAGTATTTAGGGGAGGTGAAACGACCAGGCCAATCGTTGGCATCTATCCCGCATGCAGTTGCCAAAACTGTAGAGCATGCAGCGGCAAGGGCCATGCTGCCAATTAAGTTGACCTAATTACTGCCGAATTAAGCCTAATATTACGATATGTTTCCAAATTCACTAAGAGCCCAATAATCCGGTATAGAGGGAGTATTATATATTATATGACATTAATATAGACTATCTACACATATTTTAATTGTAGATACATCCGTTCTAGAGGCAAGTAATATGGTTCGGAGGGAGTACTTAACCTTGGATGCCCGCGAAAGAGATTAAGTGGGCTAATTTTGTGGGTCCCGTGGGTGGCCTGATTCCACTTGCACCCTACTATCCATAGAGATGTAAATGGTATGGATAATTTCCGCTCCGTATCCGAATCCATATCCGTTTTTAAGGATGTGGTATGCATTTTCAGAAATCCGCCGGATATAGATGCGGATGTGGATAGTGGTCAAACGGATATCCGGTGGATACGGTAGCAGATATGACATTGATACTATCCGACAGATACGGATTATCCGCCGTTTTTTGCAGATTATCCGAGGTCCACAAAGAGGAGAATCCGATAAAATTAGCCTAGCCCTAAATATTTAAACAATATAGTTAATTCATCGGCTACACTATGTATGCTATTAGCACCCAATTTTCTTTGTTGTGCGAACAAATGTGTACATTATTTAGTAAAAGATGGCAACATTTTAGATCGTATTTTGCACCTTTTTAATTGCATATATTATTATCAATTGGTGGGAATAAACCTTGAACAATGTAAACAAAAAGTAACAATCCTAGAGAAGTTCGATCAACATTCAATAATACCACATCTCACGCGCATCACACAATTCTAAAAATTCGGTCAGTTCGATCTATTCGATTACTTGGAAAAATGACCGAATTGGCCAAACTAAATCCGGTCTATAAAATTTTGTACCCAATTTCTTTATCGGTAATTTCGGTCTCGGTCTTTTCGGGTTCAATCTCGGTCTTTTCGTTTTCGGTCATCGGGTTTTTTGCCCACCTCTACATTTAGCTATAGTATATAATTACAATCATATTTTACATAAAAAATCATACTTCTATTGTTTATGGATATGTTTAATAATTCTTTTACGATTCGAGTCCTGTCTTCATATCCCTAATCCGATATAATTCGCATATGAATCCACATGCAACCATTATCCGCTCCGATCCGTTACAAAAATATGGTAATGGCATACATTCCCGCACCAATTTTGGGGCGTATGCCTCGGGTTTATCCATTCCTACTGTGCCGGCCCAATCATGTGGTACCACATTCACCCATGTACAAGCCTTGGGGCTGGCCGGCTCTATGGAATGTGAGCTACACTCATCACCTATCTGCAAATCCTATTTGCAGCGCAATGCAGGAGCAACTCACTCCCGCGTGAAACAGTTGGGCCGCTGAGCCGATCTGTTAACATGTGAGGTATGCCCGGTTTTTCATTAGGGTTTTCTCCGAATTTTGTTGTCTATTCTTCTTTTTTCTGGTTTTGCTTGTATCCTGTTTTTTTTTCTTTTCCATGCTAGTATTGTGAGATTTTAAAGTTCTATTTTTCTCAGATTTTATAAATACTCAAATTTTAAAAAGTTCATGATTTAAAATTTATCAGCTATACAAAATGTTGAGTGTTGATAAAAACACGCGGTATTAGAAAGATTCAGATTTAAAATACGATCAGATCAGCAACCATTCAGATTAAAAAATTATTTAGGTTTTTTTTTATAAAAGTACTTGTTATTGGGCCGCATTTGGGCGAGGCCCATGAAGAAAAAGCTGCAGGCGGGAGAGATTGCCTCCCGCGTCACCCACAAGCCTCCGCCATATCCTCGGCCGTCCCTTGGAGCGCTCGACCGCCGGCGCCCGGATTAACATGCATTGCCGCAACACCGGTTGCCAGATCTGGTCTTGGAAGCCAAGACAGCCGGTGTACACATTAATATTATCCACATTATCAACGTCTGACGTGATGGCAGCTGCGCCGGAGCAGAGCACCGGACCAGCATGTACTGGATATGTAGCTCAGCTACGATCGAGGTCAGTTCAACGTCCGGTGCATATGCTTCGTTCAGGCCATGTGAACGGCGGACGGCGCAGTGGAAGAATGTTTGAGAAAGTGTTTCGACAAGATAAGTACAGCAGAAACTAAATGATAATTCGTGAACTTTGCTCAACAAAAGCTAAACCCAACGAATGTTGAAAGAATTACTAACCAAATACACCGCATAGCCCTCCACCAAATGCTACTGCATATTGGCTCTCCAAAACCAACGGGAAATCGATCTATCGTATGGTTGAGACGGCTGATCAGAGTGTTTCTCTGCCTTTTTCTGTCAAAAGAAGAAGAAAAAAAGCGGAGGCGCCAATAACCAGCTAGCTAGAAAGAGCACAACATTTTACCATTTCATTCATGACATCATTATTTTTCTTTTGTTTTATGCTCTCTTTCCCTTTTCCCTTTTTCAGTCCTTTTGTTTTCTTACGAGGCGGCGCCTCGTGGCCGGACACCACCGCCTTGCGGGCCTCCCGCCCCCGGGCACGACTGCCACCCCAGGGCCGGTCCTGAGATTTCGGAGGCCCAGGCGAAACTAAATTTTGGGCCCCTCTTACTACTATTTTTCGCATGTATGAGATGATGAAAAATAAATACTTTTAAGTATACACAACTTCAATATTCATATAAAAAATGTTTACATGATATCTTAAAATTTTCTCCGCCAATTCCTAGAAGCAAAGTCCGTGACGATGGAATCAATATCAAACTCGTCCACTAACTTTTTGTCGATGTATAGAGTTGCCAAACCAGTTAACCCCGCTCCTACAAATAAGAACAACAACTACTAATCAAAATTCGGAACCCGAATTATAGGCGAGCATATAGTAGAATTCCAAGAGAACTGTTGTTGGCGTCAGAAACCCACCGGCGGGCAGCGAGCCAACACGGTAGAGCGGGAATGACTAGGGCTGCGGCTGGCCCCATCCCTGCGACGGCCCGCAAAGCCTCTGGTCGCGCGCCGATGCTGGGTCGCAAGGGCGTGCCACCGACCTATACCTGGTCAGGAAGGTGTGGATGATGCCTCGCTTAGTTTCCTGCAGGGCACACACGTACACGTTAAATACGAGCCTCGATCGGCTCTCAGGTTGTCCTGTGAATCGGCTCAGGGAGCCGATTCACCCATGATTCGTCCAAGGTGGCCGAATATATGGTGGTCCTGCTTGATCAATATAAAGCGTATGAGATCCACGACGATCTAGGGTTTTCACCGCATAATCGGATCATCCTACTCACGATTGGGCCTCGCGCTCACGCACGGTAAACGTAAGCCAGCCCTAGACAAGGCCTAAAAACCAACACTAGGTTGATCCTCGGAACGTCCTGTCTAGGGGCAGCAAACTACACCCTGCATGCCGCTGGATCCTCCAACCCTTTGTAAGGCCTAACTATTGCAGATATTAAACTAATCCTTGATGAATCAAGGATCGACCATAACGGATCAGATCTACTAAATAAAGATCAAGCGGGGTGCCGCCCCTGCACCCATGATGAGGCACAAGGACGGCTAGACGCGCAAGGGTTGCACTACGCGAGCATATGATGCTAAGAACGATGCTAACCCTAACGCGTCTACGATAACTACGTTGCTCGCCATCAAAAACGCTTCAGTACGAGCAACGCATGAACAACTAGGCAGGCTTGTGCTGCCTAGATCGCGAGATGCGATCTAGGCAGCATGATGCTTACCGGAGGAACCCTCGAGACGAAGGAGTTGGCGATGCGCCGAGATTGGTTTGTGTTGAACGTTGGTTGTTGTTTATTCCATAAACCCTAGATACATATTTATAGTCCAGGGGACTTTCTAATGTGGGCGTGCACTAAACCGTGCACGAGATAAACTCTAATTTCTAAACTAAGATGCGATCTAATATGTTACAGATACACGGGCGGTTCAGCCCAACTTGGTAAACCAGGCCGATTCACGTATTTCTTCCACGTACAATCTTCACGTCCATCTTGATCGCGGCCCACCTCTGACTTGGTCAAATTCTGGTGATAACACATGCCCCCCTGGTTTTGGAAATGATATTTCCAAAATCATTACGCCTTTTTCGTCGGGTCATGTCGTGGCAGAGCAGAACCGTCGCAGAGTTCTTCATCATGATAACTTGCCTCCTCAACTTCTCTGCACGATTTGACAGTTTTGGCACCACTTCCTCGGAAACTGCTGTGGCATTGAATTTTTATCAAGCCCACTTTTATTTAACCGCCCCAAACAGTTTTCCTCTGCATCTCCTTCGCATTAGCACCCAAAAAACCCTCCTGCGCCACCATGTCCTCTTCCTCCTCCGCCTCATCGGATCTTTCCACCCAGTCCTCTTCATCTCGCGAGCCGACGCCGGAGCACAACCCGGCGGAGGTCCATGCGGCCAACATCCGCCGCGCCATTGCGGCCGGGGAGGAGTCAGACCATGACTTCTCCACCTGGTCAGAGGACGACAAGTCCCTGACTGATGGGGAGAGCGATCTCCGCTTCCTCGCCGACAAGGAAGCGGTGGAAGAAAGCGAGGACGATCGCTTCCCCTGGGATGGGGCCACCTCCGAGGAGGTGAAGGAGGAGGAAGAGGAGGATGACGATGACGACAGCTCCCCCGACGAGCCGCCGGCCAAGCGCCATTGCCCCTGGCCGGGAAATCTGAGTGACTTCGACAGCGACGACGACGACGACGAGGAAGACGAGGACAATGAAGGTCCTGCCGGCGGCCGCTGGAGCAGTGACGACGAGCCGGCCGGGAGCAGCGCCGACAGCGGCGATGATGGCGACGACGAGGGCAGCAACGGCCCGTAGATAGGGCCCTTAGCATAGGATCCGTAGAAGTAGGCGGGGCAATGTATCCCCTTTCGAGGGCAATCAGTTCTACTATGTAAGAAATCTTTCTTATTAATGAAGAACTTTTCCCCAATTTGATTTGCCGATTTCCTCTCCCACTGACCTTGCCGATTCGTCCCCTTTGCCAATGCATAATGAGCCGATAGCACCGTATCGGTCCTTCAAGATTCGCCCTTCCCTTCTCCAACCGATGATTTTCTAAATTTGGCAGAAAATGCAGTATCTTCAGGGAAACCTTTGAACTTTCCCAACCAAACCTAATAATGTTCTTCAATAATCATCATTTGTGAAGAAGGTTGCAATGAAGGACCAGCCGTTGGTATCCCAATCGGCTTTTAAACAGAGCAAAAACAAAGCATCCACCAGGCCTGCTGCCCCCCGAGCCTTACTCGAGGCGAGACTTAGCCGAATTAGCCTGGGCTTGATCATGCAGAGCCAGCCGATTTGCACGTAAATCGGCTTGCAGAGAGCCTTCAAGGTGGGCTGCCCCCCGAGTTTCCTCAGTGCGCCTCTTTGCCCTTGCGAGTCAGATCGGCTCCCTTCCTTTGGTGGATCTGATGCGACCCACCTTTAACCTGATCTGGACGCCCAAGCTGCCCTTAGCACTGTTCTTGAAGAGAAGATCTGAGCTGTTAAACCTCTCTCTTGAGGAGTTCTTCCATTGTGGCTTCTCTTCATAATTTACTAGGGCTGACCTTCTGGTTGACAATTGTATTTCTTGAGTCGATGGCCATGCATCGGCTGCTTCTCAATTCTAAAGTCGATGGCCATGCATCGGCTATGAAAAATTTAAAAATTTCAGGCCGACTTGTGTATCGGCCTCCATACTTAGTGTTTTATCCATCTAGGTGCCCCCCGAGCCGATTCTGTCAAGAGAATTGATGGTATCGGCTCTTAGGTAGTCCCTGTTGGGTCAAACGTTGATCCCAGGCAAAGCAGATGGTGAGGACAATTTTGGCCGATTGCTCGAATCGGCCTCCACGTTGCTTGCTCGGTGAAGGTTTTGTAATATCCCTTCATCAGTTTCGGAGGGCCGATCGCAAGGATCGGCCTCGCCATGTTGCTTATTGACGTAGTCTTGCTACTCGTCCATGTCGGCGGATAAAACCAGCCCAATCTCTGACTTTAGCACGTTGGTGTGCTTGCTGTTATCCATGTCGGGTGCACTGTGTAATCGTGGAGCACTACACCCCGCCGGACGAATGAACACCATGTTTGTGCCAGCCGATGTGTCATCATCGGCTCTCTTTTGCTTGGGGCGCCACTCTTTTCTTTGCGGTAGCCCCTCCTCATCCAGGGTCCTCTGGACTTTCGCAGCCAGATCAGGCCGCGCCTTCCTCAGCGTATGCAAGTACATCCTTTCAGCTTCCTCCAGACCGCGCAATCGCTGAACCCTGCGTTTTTGTGTATGGCTGAGACCGTCAGGGCACCACCTTGGACGGTGGCACCTGTCTTCTTCGTATTCCCCTTCGTCTTCTGAATCATCGAGATCTTCCAACGGAGGGGTCTCAGCCCGTCTGTTTTGCGGTGGGAGAGGCCCTAAGCGCTCGAACACAGATACGTTGGCTGTCTCCTTCTTCTTCCGGTTGCATTCTGGGCAGTTGCCGATTGTTGGTAATCGGCTCATTCCTGAATCCCAGCAGTGTCTGAAGAAGGGGCAGTGCCAATGCCTGTCCGTATCGTCCTGCTCCCTGCCATGGCGCTCCTGTCGCTCCTCATCATGATTATGCCGGCGATGTCTTCCGTCGTTTCTGGTCAGACGACCTCTTTCATCATTGTTGTTGTATCGCCGGCGTTGGTCATATCGACTAACATACTTGTTGAGGAGGTGATCAGAGAGGGGTCGTTGGTATCTTATGTTCTTCACTTCCCCCTCTGTGACGTAGCGCTTGCCATCTTGACGGAGCCGATCGCATGGAGCGGCCCCCTCAGTGTCCTTGCTCTGAGAGCAGCTGTCCTCATCCCCGTCCTTCTCAGAGCGGTGTCCAAGCTCTACCATGCTGATGTTGGCTGAGAAATCAGGCTGGTCCAAGCTCTACCATACTGATGTTGGCTGAGAAATCAGGCTGGCACCCTCCAAGGTGGGTAAACTCCACCATGTTGACGGCGGGGAAGGGGTGTGTGTCGACCTTCATGGCGTACTGGTTAAAAATTAATCGCCCATTTTCTATCGCCACTTGGATCTGCTGACGCCACACCCTGCAGTCGTTGGTGGTGTGGGTGAACGTGTTATGCCACTTGCAGTATGGCTTTCCGTTCAGCTCTTGCACCGTAGGAAACTTGTGGCCTTCGGGTACCTTTATGTGCTTCTCCGCGAGTAAGAGGTCGAAAATCTGCTCGGTTTTCGTCACGTCGAAGTCGAACCCTCTTGGAGGCCCTGGTGGCTTTACCCATTTGCAGGTTACTGGGCCTGCAGCTCGAGTCCACTCAGCTACTGCGACCTCTCGCTCTCCCGTAGGACCTTCATCTTCGCCTGCGTCAACCATGGTAACCACGCGCTTGAATTTATCTTGGTAGATATCCGGGTGGCGTTGCTCATATGCTGACAACTTCTGCACCATGTGTGCTAATGAAGGATAGTCCGCCTGGGAGGCCACTTCCTTGATCGATGATGATAGACCCACCACCGCCAATTCGACTGCTTCCTTTTCGCTTACATGAACCGAATAGCATCGGTTCCTAACGGTCCTGAAGCGCTGAATGTATTCGGACACCGTTTCTCCGCGCTTCTGTCGTACTTGGGCTAGATCGGCAATGCCAGCCTCGGAAGCCTCTGAGTGATATTGCTCATGGAACCGTTCTTCCAGCTGCTTCCAGGTCTGGATTGAGTTCGGTGGCAGCGACGTGTACCATCCGAAAGCCGATCCTGTGAGGGACTGCGAGAAGTACCTCACGCGCAGCTCATCTGACGCTGAGATCATGCCCAGTTGTGCCAAATATCGGCTCACATGCTCGATGGAGCTGGAGCCATCTGATCCGCTGAACTTTGTGAAGTCCGGGAGCCGATATTTGGGTGGTAGCGGGATCAATTCGTACTCATTGGGGTACGGCTTGGTATAGCCGATCGCCTTTCTCTTCGGCATCATGCCGAACTGATCTTTCAGGATCGTACAAATTTGATCCGCGGTGATGGCTGCAGGTGCCGAACCCTGAAGATTCGTCGGAGTGGCGTACTTAACCAGCCACGCCTGTTTCTCTGGTTCTGAGCCAACTGCAGGAGCTGGGCTCGGGAGCTTTGTCGGGGTGGCGTATTTAGCTAGCCACGTTTGCTTCTCAGGGTCTGCCTCCGACGCTCCTCCTGTTGCCCCAGAAGTCCCTGCTATAGCAACCTGGTTCGAGGGTGCCCAGGTGCTGCAGTCTGGCACGTATGCACATGCGTATCCGTGCGGGATCTCCTTGGGCGCGTCCTGTAGGAACTGGTAGTCACTGGGGTCACCACCAATCTTGTAGACGACAAAAGCCGATGAGTTCGGCGCCTCGGGCGCTGCCAACGCGAATGGCAGCGGGGGACGGGAATGGAGCAGCGCTTCCCCTTGGTGAGTCCCTAGGGCTGGTCCTGACGGAGAGTACTGATGGCTCATGATCTCCTGGATCACGCGCAGCGCGACGCGCTCCAACGTATTCACCAGGCTCTCAGAATGGCGGTGCAGCGAATGAGCCACCATGAAGTTGATCTCCTGACGCAGCGACCTGGTGCGTTCTTCGGACGGGGTGGACAGGTCCACTCCATCAAGTGCGCCTTCAGGTGTGAACCCCTTCCATCTGATGCCATGGGAGCGGGTCCTGTGGAAAGAGCCGATTAGGTCGGCTTCGAGGGCAGACTTGATCTCGTCGTACTTCTTCTTGAGCTCGCCAGTGAGATCCCCGTACGTGACCGGAGTTTCTTCTGCCACTTCTGATGAAGACGGTATGGTGTCTTTCGCCATCTCTGATGTGGATAGCGAGATGGTTGTCGTTGAAGATTTGTCGTTGAAGAGTGTCCCACCGGGCGTGCCAGAATGTGTTGGCGTCAGAAACCCACCGGCGGGCGCGAGCCAACACGGTAGAGCGGGAATGACTAGGGCTGCGGCTGGCCCCTCCCTCGAGCGACGGCCCGCAAAGCCTCCTGGTCGCGCGCCGATGCGGGTCGCAAGGGCGTGCCACCTGACCTATACCTGGTCAGGAAGGTGTGGATGATGCCTCGCTTAGTTTCCTGCAGGGCACACACGTACACGTTAAATACGAGCCTCGATCGGCTCTCAGGTTGTCCTGTGAATCGGCTCAGGGAGCCGATTCACCCATGATTCGTCCAAGGTGGCCGAATATATGGTGGTCCTGCTTGATCAATATAAAGCGTATGAGATCCACGACGATCTAGGGTTTTCACCGCATAATCGGATCATCCTACTCACGATTGGGCCTCGCGCTCACGCACGGTAAACGTAAGCCAGCCCTAGACAAGGCCTAAAAACCAACACTAGGTTGATCCTCGGAACGTCCTGTCTAGGGGCAGCAAACTACACCCTGCATGCCGCTGGATCCTCCAACCCTTTGTAAGGCCTAACTATTGCAGATATTAAACTAATCCTTGATGAATCAAGGATCGACCATAACGGATCAGATCTACTAAATAAAGATCAAGCGGGGTGCCGCCCCTGCACCCATGATGAGGCACAAGGACGGCTAGACGCGCAAGGGTTGCACTACGCGAGCATATGATGCTAAGAACGATGCTAACCCTAACGCGTCTACGATAACTACGTTGCTCGCCATCAAAAACGCTTCAGTACGAGCAACGCATGAACAACTAGGCAGGCTTGTGCTGCCTAGATCGCGAGATGCGATCTAGGCAGCATGATGCTTACCGGAGGAACCCTCGAGACGAAGGAGTTGGCGATGCGCCGAGATTGGTTTGTGTTGAACGTTGGTTGTTGTTTATTCCATAAACCCTAGGTACATATTTATAGTCCAGGGGACTTTCTAATGTGGGCGTGCACTAAACCGTGCACGAGATAAACTCTAATTTCTAAACTAAGATGCGATCTAATATGTTACAGATACACGGGCGGTTCAGCCCAACTTGGTAAACCAGGCCGATTCACGTATTTCTTCCACGTACAATCTTCACGTCCATCTTGATCGCGGCCCACCTCTGACTTGGTCAACGGTGATAACAGCGTAGCGGGCGTTCTTACCTTCTATCTTAATCTAATAACGGATGATTGTGATTGATGGCCGGGGCCCAAGCTGCGACGGCCAGGCCGGCGGACTAGCGAGCACCGTAGTCCGCATGAGGGCAGCGGTCGCAGATCGTCTCGCGATCGGTCGGTCGGTCGCGATCGGCGAAGCGAGCGGGAACCGGGCGGCCAGGCGATAGCCACGAACCGCGAGAGGACAGGCAGGGAATCGAGGCGCCGGGCTCGAGCAAATTGGCGATGTTTCACACATTGATAGATGGAACGAATTTTAGGCGCTGACTCAAATCGTGGCCGGCCAACTGGATTGGAAACCAAGAGAAAAAGAAAAGGTCTAACTGTAGACCAAGACCATCTAAAATCGTAAAACTGCTCTTTTTCTGCAATGTATAGTAAACCTATATAGAAAATATGGGCCCCCAATTTTTCTGGGCCCGGGGCGGCCGCCTACCAGACCCTCCCCAGGGCCGGCCCTGGCCACCCCTCGACAAAATTGCTGCGCCGATGAGCCGAGAAAGGTGTACATACATACTTTTTCACCGCCTATATACGCTACATAGTCATATAAATAAGTCCGTGCAGTCTTTGTGTTTAAATTTAAATTTATCTGAGTTTGGAGGGGATTTGTACTAGAGGGAACGCCTTCTACGATCACTTCACGTGTAGGCTATGCCTATGCGCACTTCATCCCAACTTGCTAGCCAGATTAACATCTTGTACTGTATGTACGGGATGCAACTGGGCCAGTCCGTGCGGCGATAGAGATGAGTAGATCACTCGGCGGCCGGGCGCGAGTGCAGGCGTGGCAATACTCGAGGCGAGGCACGTACGTGTATGTGGCTATGTGCACTTTATCCATGTGTGTCTCCCCTGCTTGGCAGCTGCAGCGGACCCATGCGCGCGGCAACTAGACTAGACCGCTAGTTAGCCTGCTCGATCAGCTACGATCGAGGTCAGTGATGGCGTCAGGGCACGCACGCAGCCAAGTGAACGGGCGGCGCCGTGGAAGAGTCTAAGAAACTTCCATGTCCCCGGTTGCTCCACCCGGGGTGTTGATCGGGGCGTAGATTAGAGAGCATGGAAAAGAGCACACATGGCACGACGTGTCGCCGGATAATGGCCAAGTTGGGCGTGTCGATGGTGCCGGTGCGGGCTAACCGCCAAGAGCAGTTCCGGCCACCCGGCCGGGCGTCTTTCTTGGCTACGTGCAACAAACGAATCCATGCATCCACTAATTCCGTAGATAGCTAGCCTGCGCTGCTACGAGGTTAGTCGCGTGCGTATGCGCCGTCAGGCCACGTGAACGTGGAATCGTCTAAGAAGCTTTCATGCATGCGTGGATGAGCTTGCTATTGGGCGTTGCGTGGAAGCTAACTCAGCTCGATCCATCGGGCCGTACGTCGCCGGCCGGTGCATGAACATGCTATAGACGTCGGTCGCTGTCACCCTATCGCCTTGGCTCGTCGTCGTCGCATGCATGGAGTGGACAGCATGGAGGGATGAGGGATCGAGCTAACGAGGCGAGCAGGAGCACGTCCACTTGATCCGCGCCGTCCCAACGCAAGGCCGTGTGCATCACTCGTGGGACCTGCTGCTATTTCTCCTGGACGCATCATCCTGCCAAGAGCGGTTAAAACAAGGTTTCCTTGTTTTTTTTTCTTCTACCTGCACGAACGTCAATTTTTCATTTATGACGGATTCCAGCTGTGACTACATGCTCTCTCCATCCGATGAAACATGTTTTAACTTTGTCAAAATTTAAATATATCTAGATAATATTTAATATCTAGATACATCTAAATCTAAACGAATCTAATACTCCGTACTACATCTTTCACTAAAAGATGTTTTCAATCGCTGAGAAATAGCAAAAACAAATATATAATTATCCTTCGCGAAAGTACTACTACCAAACGATTAAAAAATACTTAACAAATGTTGCTGCACATGATAGCTCTCTAATACCAATAGGCAAAACCGATCTATATATGTGCTCAGGACATAGCTTGTAAACGTGTTCGTGCTTGCATTTGCTTTCTTTTTTCTTCGGCGCTTGTCGGTATACATCCAAGCTGAAGATTTGACTGACTTTACCGAACCGGTACGGAAGAGAGACACAGGAGGCAGGGCGATCGTGAAACCGATCTAGGTTTCGTCCCTCTCGCCGGCGACGCTGTTGATCTGCTCCGTCTCCGGTGGCCTTTGGGCCTTGGAGGCGTGGCGGATCGCGGCCTCTCGCCGGCGGGAAGGTTTCCGTTCTTCGTTTAGTTTGTTTTCGTGTCTTCTTCGGGATGGTGAGGCGGCGGCTACTTCCTGAACTCAGAATAAGGTCCTCCCCGCCCTATCCTCGCTCCGGTGGTGCATCTAGCATCGGCGGAGGGCGCGTGGAGTTGTGTGTCCGGCTCCCGGGATCTGGTCGGTTTTCGTGTTCACGGGTGTGGTTTCAGGTCAGTCTCTTCCGATCTACGGTTGTCATCATTGGCGATGGTTGCTGCTCTGGTGCGCTGGTCCTTTGGGGCCTTAGCACGACGACTTCCCGTCTGTCTACTACAACAAGCTCTACTACGACAAGCTTTGCCTGACTCCGGTGATGGAGGGGCGAGGACGGCGGCGCGCCTTCGGCTCGCGCTAGTGTCTGTAGTCGTCGCTAGGTGGTCCAATGACCTATTTGTAATTTTTATTATTTTTAGGTCTCTTTGTACTACTATTGATGATTATTAATAGATCGGTGGAATTTTCGCAAAAAAAAAGCTGACTAAGATTTTTCTCATGCACGTCTATGCTGACCATGCTTCCATTGACAACTACTGGACACGTTCTGGGCCTGGAAGAGGCGATTTAATCAGAAGAGGCTCGGCCCAAAGGATTCTTTTTTGACCATGTTGGCCCGAAAGATAACTTCGCGGGTTAAATACCAGAGGAACTTTTAGCAGCCCAGCACGGCCTTATCCAAAAGCTACCCACGCGTACTCACTTTCCCTCCTAAAAAACACACACTTGCTTTTTTATTGGAAAAACTGGTAGTGGTTCGACGAAATGAATCCGAACTTTGAATCCCCGTCGTTTGTACCTTGAACTTGCGAATCTCGATCCAAATCAAACCCTGGAGCTATTTATTGGAGCAGAAAAATAAAATTGTAAATTGTTACTATCACTGACGACATTGGCCCACTGGTCATTAAAAAACGTGGACAGATCAATCCTCCTATTTTGCAATGCGCTCCATGGGTCGCCGTGGTGCTCCTCCGGCTGCTTGTGCTCCACCTCTCCCCCCCCCCGCGGATGACACACAGAGGCAGGCAAAGCCGGCGGCGGGAGACCCGGGCCAAGTGAGCGTGCCATCAGAGCCAATTCCCCGAGGGGAGGGACCGGACGTCGGAGCTCGTCCCGTGACCGTCGTGGCACCAGTGGCTCCAGCACGTCGAGCGGCAGCTCATGCGCGAGGTGGAGACTACGGAACTCTGGATCTCGTCGGGCGGCAACGCAGGGGCACGAGGCCGACGGTGGCCGCACTAGTCGTCAAATCTCGCCGGCAGCATCAGCCACCGGAGCTCCAGAAGAAGAGGGTGAACGCCCATACCTGCCCCTCCTTCCCTCGACGCAGCAACGGCGGGCGTACTCCCGGCCGCCTCAACTCCTCCCCTATTCCTTCTCGAGCCTGCGCCGTGTGAGACAGGGATGGGGGAGAGGAGAAATATTGAGGAAGAAAGATATGACAAGTAGGGTCCACATGTCTGTGAGACTAGTCTGTAATCCTAGTCGGGATTGTGACTTTCCCGGTCTGCCAAATAAGTTTAGGGTTTTATTTACACCGGGATCGGAAGTTCAGGGTGCAAACGACAGGGATTCTAAGTTTGGGGTTCATTTCGCCGAACCACTACCAATTCAGGGTTTAAAATAGACTTTTTCTTTTTTTATTGGTACCCGCGTCTACTTAAACAAACGACTCAAGCTGAAATCAGTACGTACAAAATTGGGATGATCCATGTACATATCGGGCGCGTTTGGTAGGCTGCATGCCCCTTGGCTCGCATCGGCCCAGCTTTTTTGGGCCCGTTTGGGTGTCTGGTCGACGACGCGTCCTTGCAGGAACCGGTTCTCAAAGCACCCTCGGGCCAGGCCCTGGAGGAACGCCCGGTTCGGCCGTTTCTAGCGAGCCACCCCGTTTCCGCAGAAGTGGAGAACGCGACGTCCTCGCAGAGCCACCGCGGGAGATGGCGGGAGCTCGCGCGGGACGGCGAAATCTCGGCGCCATGAATTCGGTCACCGCGCTTGAATTTTGACCACCGTATATAGGGGCGGCTCTCTCACCGGCAAATCCAAATCCCACATTTCCCCCCATTTCGAGCTTATCCACCATCCCCGATCTAGCGACATGGCCGACTCTACGTCACCCCCACGGTCGGCGAGGCTTGCGGCGGCGACGGCGGCTGTGGCGGCGGCTACTGGCCGCGGAGGATGGTCGTCTTCTTCGTCTGCGTCGATGACTTCGGTTGTGGTAAGTTTCTATAAACCCTAGCCTTAGATCTAGATTTTATGGGTACACAACCGGGGTCTGAACGAATGCATTGTAGGACATTCCTTCGTCGCCAGTGGAGGTTGTGGAGGTTTTCCGGGTTGGATCTGACTCTACGACGGGGACGGTGGTGCTTCCTGCATCTTCCACTGGGACGGTGGTGCTGCCTGCATCTTCGCCAGGGTCCCCGCTTCCCCTACGTGTGGCTCCTTTGTTGTAAGGCCGATCTTACCTACCTTTGTTCTTTGATGTGGTACTGGTAGTTCATTGATTTGATAGTGCTTAAGGATGTCCATGTCGTAGTTCATTTATCTGCTAGTGCTTAAGGATGTCCATGTCGTAGTTCATTCATCTGCTAGTGCTTAAGGATGTCCATGTCGTAGTTCATTCATCTGCTAGTGCTTAAGGATGTCCATGTCATAGTTCATTGATCTGCTAGTGTATGTCATGTAGGCCATCATACCTTTGGGTTCCCATGATCTATCTGCGCCAACTGTGAATGCTCAGCCATCTCTGATAGCAAGCAAACTAGCCATGGTTTAGGAACCTGAGCTATCAGAATTTGTGCTGAACTGGTTGGTTCAGCTCGTCCGTAGCGGCGTCTGCTTCAACATGGGATTCAAGGAGCAGCAGATGAAGAAGGTAGCCGCGGATGTTCTTGCATTCGCCGGCGTACATGTCACCACTCTTCAGCTGTACAACCACATCAGAAACTGGAGGACGAAGTGGAGCGTCATCATGAAGATGAAATCCGATCGCATTCTGGACTGGAGCGAAGATGGTTGCTGCTTCTAGGACGGTGATGAAGGGGGGCGGACAGTACATCGGTACGAATCCTCATTGAGCTCCTGCATAGATCTGAAAGTATATATACATGTCAATATCGTCCGCACTAACATGTGTTCCTTGTCGATTGCAGCGGTACCCGAAGCACCGTCAATACGTCGGCACCCCGATCACCAACTATGCTCAGATGAAGACGATCTTCACTCCCCGGTTCGTCTGCAAGGCGCAGCTGTTCCAGCCTAACTTGATGGTCAGGGCTATCGACTTCATTGCAGACAATGAAGCCGAGTATGCCATCTACCGTAAGCTGCAGCCACCGGAGAGGGGGAGCTGGCTTAGGACCTGGCTCCGCAACCAGTTTTCTGCCTAGTGCTTCTGCTTCCTTCTGATGATCCGCTGATTTTGGGAGGTGATCTTGTATCCCTCCATTAGCTAGGACTTGGTACAACCTGTCCTCGGTTTGTAATGATGAACTTCTTCGAGGTGGTATATACTAACCCCTCGTGACGAACATGTGATGCATCACGAAGTAGTTGCTTCGTTCGTGATGCATCTCCCACTAAGTACTAGTTGTTGTGTATTACGGCATCTTTTTCGATGAACTGAATCTCATGTGTCGTTATTCAGTATTGGGTAACCTCACCACTCTAAGTGAAGGGGTTACCACAACACTGAGCTATCTGCAACCAAATAGGTTGTGGGCTGCACGACATGGGAAGAATGGGCTGGAAACGGGCAACCAAACGATGGGGCATGGGTTCTTTCTCCGGCACGCAAAAGGCCGCACAGGCTACCAAACAACCCGCTAAAAGTGGCCCATGGCCCGTTCGCGACGCGCAATGCCTCCCATCTCGCTAGCGCGGGCATGCAGGTTTTCGGCCCAGGCAACCAAACGCGCCCATCGTGCCGTATCCGTGCCTGGATCAGTTTTAACGTCAGCGGCTAATTATATTTTGCATAATAGTTTTTAAGTTAAACCAAACGCACATCGACCAAATAAACCACCACCGGGGTAGACCACAAGATGCACAAAATCATCGCCAAGCAAGGACAGAGGCCCTACTCCGTGCAACGCAAAGCTCGCGATCGAGGGCAAGCCCCGAGCCCCTCATCCGATATGGACATAGCTGCCTCCAATAGAACTATAAGTGTTATGGACTCTAATAGTATCCTCCGTTTCATAATTCTTGCCGTGCTTTTAGTTCAAATTTAAGCTAAGAGAAAGTACTGAACATATTATTGTATTTGAACAAGGATACTATGCACCCTTTTCTCTTGTACAGACATGTCGAAGATTTGTACAACTATGACATCAAAATTGTGGGTCAACAAAGAAAGGGCCAACTTTAAATTATATATGTGTTGCTATAGAAAGTCGTACATATACAACTATATCATATACCCGTATGCGGCTGAAAGGGGACACGGTTAGTAAATCCGGACCTGCTAGTTGTGCTGTGTACACGGCTCACTAGTAGAAAACAGAGATTTTGTCCCAAGCCCGTAGGAGATTTAGTCCCGGTCTAATTACGAACCAGGACTAACGGGCCGCATTAGTCCCGGTTCGAACGGCTCGGGCCATGGAACTCGCTAATACCGGTTCATTTGGAACCTTTAGTTTCGATTGGTAATATCAACCGGGACTAAAGGAGTTGCGGCGTACCGAGGCAGGCCCCAGGACCCTTTACTCCAGGTTGGTAATACCAACCGGGACTAAATGGCCATCTCTATATATACTATGCCCTGCCCAAGCTTGTGAGCCACACTTAGCCTTTTCCACTCCTTAGCACAAGTGGTGTATGTAGTTTTTCTCTCTCTTCTTGTGTACAAGAGGTGCTCGATGAAATTCCTAAGAGCATTTGCCACTTGAGTTTACACAAAACAAGCCATAGTTAAGCTTTCTCCTCTTTTTTCTTTCTCGATCGAGGTTAACAACTTTATTCTTTCATCCATATTGATAAAATGCATGTGTGTATATGTATATACATCACTTCACTATTCATGATGTTTTGTAATGGTTTTTGATAAGCTTAATTATATAATGCAGATGAATCATCAATGGAAGTACAGTGACCGACGTCATAACGAGTTCACCGCGAGCCTAAATTTTTTTATCCGTGTAGCTCAGGAAAACAACGGCATGGTTTTATGTATTGTCCATGTGTTAACTGTCAGAATAAGATTGATTACTCTTCCTCAAAAACCATTCATACCCACCTGATGCGGTTTGATTTTATGCCCAACTACAATTGTTGGACCAAGCATGGAGAAAGAGGGGTTATGATGGAAGACAATGAAGAAGAAGAGGATGATAACAACTATCGCATGCTCCATAAATACGGTGATACTGATACGGGGGAAGCAGAAGATCAAGAGGCATCAGATAAGCCCGCTGATGATATTGGTCGGATATTTGTTGATGCAAAGAGAGACCGTGAAACTGAAACCGAAAGGTTGAAGTTCGAGAAGATGTTAGAGGATCACAATAAATAGTTGTACCCAACTTGCGAACATGGCCATAAAAAGCTAGGCAGCACACTTGAATTGTTGCAATGGAAGGCAGAGAACGGTGCGACTGACTCGGGATTTGAAAAGTTTCTGAAAATAATTAAGAAGCATCTTCAAGGGGTAACGAATTGTCCGCCAGTACGTACGAAGCGAAAGGTTGTCTGCTCTATAGGATTAGACGTGCTGAAGATACATGCATGTATTAATGACCGCATCCTCTACCGCGCTGATTACGATAATTTGGATGCATGCCCGGTATGCACTGCATTGCGGTATAATATCAGACGAGATGACTGATACGTCTCCAACGTATCGATAATTTCTTATGTTCCATGCTACATTATTGATGATATCTACATGTTTTATGCACATTATATGTCGTATTTACGCATTTTCTGGAACTAACCTATTAACAAGATGCGAAGTGCCAGTTCCTGTTTCTGCTGTTTTTGGTTTTAGAAATCCTAGTAACGAAATATTCTCGGAATTGGACGAAATCAACGCCGGGTTCCTATTTTGCCGGAAGCATCCGAACACCCGAGAGCCGCGAGAGGGGGCCTGTGGCCCAGATGATAGGGTGGCGCGGCCGGGCTGGGCCGCGCCACCCTATGGTGTGGTCGCCCCTTTGACCCTCTGCCGCCTCTTCGCCTATATAAAGCCCCTGCATCGAAAACCCTTACGGAGGAAGCCACGGTACGCTAAACCTTCCGGAGCCGCCGCCATCGCGAAGCCAAGATCGGGGGACAGGAGTCTCTGTTCGGCACCTGCCGGACGGGGAAGTGCCCCGGAAGGCTTCTCCATCGACACCGCTGCCATCTCCACCGCCATCTTCATCACCGCTGCTGCTCCCATGAAGAGGGAGTAGTTCTTCATCAGGCGGGCTCCGGTAGCTATGTGGTTCATCTCTCTCCTATGTACTTCAATACAATAATCTCATGAGCTGCCTTACATGATTGAGATTCATATGATGATGCTTGTAATCTAGATGTCATTATGCTAGTCAAGTGGGTTTTACTTATGTGATCTCCGGAGACTCCTTGTCCCACGTGTGTAAAGGTGACAGTGTGTGCACCGTGTGGGTCTCTTAGGCTATATTTCACAGAATACTTATTCACTGTTATGAATGGCATAGTGAAGTGCTTATTTATATCTCTTTATGATTGCAATGTGTTTTGTATCACAATTTATCTATGTGCTACTCTAGCAATGTTATTAAAGTAGTTTTATTCCTCCTGCACGGTGTAATGGTGACAGTGTGTGCACTCGTGTTAGTACTTGGTTTATGCTATGATCATGATCTCTTGTAGATTGCGAAGTTAACTATTGCTATGATAGTATTGATGTGTATTATTCCTCCTACATAAGCGTGAAGGTGACAGTGTGCATGCTATGTTAGTACTTGGTTTAGTCGTTTCGATCTTTCATGCACTCTAAGGTTATTTAAATATGAACATTGAATTGTGGAGCTTGTTAACTCCGGCATTGAGGGTTCGTGTAATCCTACGCAATGTGTTCATCATCCAACAAGAGAGTGTAGAGTATGCATTTATCTATTCTGTTATGTGATCAATGTTGAGAGTGTCCACTAGTGAAAGTCTATTCCCTAGGCCTTGTTCCTAAATACTGCTATATCGCTTCTTGTTTACTTTTTATGCTTACCTGCATGTTTACTTCCTACAATATTACTACCATCAACTGCACGCCAGCAAGCTACCGTACTACTGCTCATATTCATTCATACCACTTGTATTTCACTATCTCTTCGCCGAACTAGTACACCTATTAGGTGTGTTGGGGACACAAGAGACTTCTTGCTTTGTGGTTGCAGGGTTGCATGAGAGGGATATCTTTGACCTCTTCCTCCCGAGTTCGATAAACCTTGGGTAATCCACTTAAGGGAAACTTCTGCTGTTCTACAAACCTCTGCTCTTGGAGGCCCAACACTGTCTACAAGAATAGAAGCACCCGTAGACATCAAAACTTTTTCGGCGCCGTTGCGGGGAGGAAAGGTAAAAGGCACTCATACTCCGGTTCCAGGTAACAGTACTTTTTTGGCGCCATTGTGTGTGTGCTCGAAGCTATTTCCTTTAGACTCTGCAATTGCGACATTTGGTTTCTTGTTTACACTAGTTAGGCATAATGGACAACAATGACCTTCTTATTCTATTTCCTGATTTAAGACATGGATGGTTTGATGCGAAAATTAAAAAACCCATGGAACATATTAATATGAATGCTTTGAACACTATTGTTGCTAATGATATGGAAAATTCTAAGCTTGGGGAAGCTGGCTTTGATGAGCATGATATTTTTAGTCCCCCAAGCATTGAGGAGAAAATTTACTTTGATGATACTATGCCTCCTATATTTGATGATGAGAATAATAATGATAGCTACTTTGTTGAATTTGCTCCCACTACAACTAATAAAATTGATTATGCCTATGTGGAGAGTAATAATTTTATGCATGAGACTCATGATAAGAATGCTTTATGTGATAGTTATATTGTTGAGTTTGCTCATGTTTCTACTGAAAGTTATTATGAGAGAGGAAAATATGGTTGTAAAAAATTTCATGTTACTAAAACACCTCTCTATGTGCTGAAATTTTTGAAGCTACACTTGTTTTATCTTCCTATGCTTGTTACTTTGCTCTTCATGAACTTGTTTATTTACAAGATTCCTATGCATAGGAAGCATGTTAGACTTAAATGTGTTTTTAATTTGCCTCTTGATGCTCTCTTTTGCTTCAACTTCTATTTCTTGCGAGTGCATCATTAAAACTGCTGAGCCCATCTTAATGACTATAAAGAAAGAACTTCTTGGGAGATAACCCATGTGTTTTTTACTACAGTACTTTGTTTTATATTTGAGTCTTGGAAGTTGTTTACTACTGTAGCAACCTCTCCTTATCATGTTTTTGTGCCAAGTAAAGTTTCTATGTTAAAGTTGATGTTATATTTGGGATCGCTGCAGAAACAGCATTGCTGTCTGTCACGAATCTGGGCACAGTTCTCTGTAGAAAATTCGAAAAAATCTGCCAATTTACGAGCGTGATCCTCATATGTACGCAACTTTCAGTAGTTTTGAGTTTTTCCATTTGAGCAAGTCTGGTGCCAGCTTTAAATTCGTCTTTACGGACTGTTTTTTGACAGATTCTGCCTTTTATTTCGCATTGCCTCTTTTGCTATGTTGGATTCATTTATTTGATCCATTAATGTCCAGTAGCTTTATGCAATGTCCAGAAGTGTAAAGAATGATTGTGCCACCTCTGAACATGTGAATTATTAATTGTGCACTAACCCTCTAA
Source organism: Lolium multiflorum (assembly GCA_030979885.1). Classification (NCBI taxonomy): domain Eukaryota; kingdom Viridiplantae; phylum Streptophyta; class Magnoliopsida; order Poales; family Poaceae; genus Lolium; species Lolium multiflorum. The sequence goes on from CM061747.1 coordinate 238,383,105, forward strand.
TGAGTTTGCTTAAAGTTTGGTGTGAAGGAAGTTTTCAAGGGTCAAGAGAGGAGTATGATATACTATGATCAAGAGGAGTGAAAGCTCTAAGCTTGGGGATGCCCCCGTGGTTCACCCCTGCATATTTTAAGAAGACTCAAGCGTCTAAGCTTGGGGATGCCCAAGGCATCCCCTTCTTCATCGACAACATCATCAGGTTCCTCCCTGAAACTATATTTTTATTCAGTCACATCTTGTGTTCTTTACTTGGAGCGTCGGTTTGTTTTTGTTTTTGTTTTTGTTTGAATAAAATGGATCCTAGCATTCACTTTGTGGGAGAGAGACACGCTCCGCTGTTGCATATGGACAAATATGTCCTTAGGCTTTACTCATAATGTTCAAGGCGAAGTTTCTTCTTCGTTAAATTGTTATATGGTTGGAATTGGAAAATGCTACATGTAGTAATTCTAAAATGTCTTGGATAATGTGATACTTGGCAATTGTTGTGCTCATGTTTAAGCTCTTGCATCATATGCTTTGCACCCATTAATGAAGAAATACATAGAGCTTGCTAAAATTTGATTTGCATATTTGGTCTCTCTAAGGTCTAGATAATTTCTAGTATTGAGTTTTGAACAACAAGGAAGACGGTGTAGAGTCTTATAATGTTTACAATATGTCTTTTATGTGAGTTTTGCTGCACCGGTTCATCCTTGAGTTTGCTTCAAATAACCTTGCTAGCCTAAACCTTGTATCGAGAGGGAATACTTCTCATGCATCCAAATACTTGAGCCAATATTCATGCCATTTGTGTCCACCATACCTACCTACTACATGGTATTTCTCCGCCATTCCAAAGTAAATTGCTTGAGTGCTACCTTTAAACCATTCAAAATTTATCACCTCTGATTTGTGTCAATGTTTTATAGCTCATGAGGAAGTATGTGGTGTTTATCTTTCAATCTTGTTGGGCAACTTTCACCAATGGACTAGTGGCTTCATCCGCTTATCCAATAATTTTGCAAAAAGAGCTGGCAATGGGATTCCCAGTCCCAAATTAATTAACAAAAATAGACACTCCTCCATGGTATGTGATTGTTGGACGGCACCCGAAGGATTCGGTTAGCCATGGCTTGAGAAAGCAAAGGTGGGGAGGAGTGTCATCATAATAAAACTAAAATTAAAAGGCACTCCTTCGTGGTATGAGATTGTTGGCAGGCACCCGAGGATTCGGTTAGCCATGGTTTGTGAAAGAAAGGTTGGAAGGAGTGCCACCCAAAAATAAAATAAAATGGGAGCCGCTCTTTGAAGGTTTGTCTGGCAAGGGGGTTAGAGTACCCATTACCATTCGTTGACAACAACAAACACCTCTCAAAACTTTATTTTTATGCTCTCTTTATGTTTTCAAAATAAAAGCTCTAGCACAAATACAGCAATCGATGCTTTCCTCTTTGAAGGACCATTCTTTTACCTTTTTGTTGAGTCAGTTCACCTATCTCCCTCCACCTTAAGAAGCAAACACTTGTGTGAACTGTGCATTGATTCCTACATACTTGCATATTGCACTTGTTATATTACTTTATGTTGACAATATCCATGAGATATACATGTTATAAGTTGAAAGCAACCGCTGAAACTTAATCTTCCTTTGTGTTGCTTCAATACCTTTACTTTGATTTATTGCTTTATGAGTTAACTCTTATGCAAGACTTATTTATGCTTGTCTTGAAGTACTATTCATGAAAAGTCTTTGCTTTATGATTCACTTGTTTACTCATGTCATTACCATTGTTTTGATCGCTGCATTCATTACATATGTTTACAAATAGTATGATCAAGGTTATGATGGCATGTCACTTCAGAAATTATCTTTGTTATCGTTTTACCTGCTCGGGACGAGCAGAACTAAGCTTGGGGATGCTGATACGTCTCCAACGTATCGATAATTTCTTATGTTCCATGCTACATTATTGATGATATCTACATGTTTTATGCACATTATATGTCGTATTTACGCATTTTGGAACTAACCTATTAACAAGATGCCGAAGTGCCAGTTCCTGTTTCTGCTGTTTTTGGTTTCAGAAATCCTAGTAACGAAATATTCTCGGAATTGGACGAAATCAACGCCCGGGTTCCTATTTTGCCCGGAAGCATCCAGAACACCCGAGCCGCGAGAGGGGGCCCTGTGGGCCCAGATGATAGGGTGGCGCGGCCAGGGCTGGGCCCGCGCCACCCTATGGTGTGGTCGCCCCTTTGACCCTCCTGCGCCGCCTCTTCGCCTATATAAAGCCCCTGCATCGAAAACCCTTACGGAGGAAGCCACGGTACGCTAAACCTTCCAGAGCCGCCGCCATCGCGGCCAAGATGGGGGACAGGAGTCTCTGTTCCGGCACCTGCCGGACGGGGAAGTGCCCCGGAAGGCTTCTCCATCGACACCTGCCATCTCCACCGCCATCTTCATCACCGCCTGCTCCCATGAAGAGGGAGTAGTTCTTCATCGAGGCTCGGGGCTGTACCGGTAGCTATGTGGTTCATCTCTCTCCTATGTACTTCAATACAATAATCTCATGAGCTGCCTTACATGATTGAGATTCATATGATGATGCTTGTAATCTAGATGTCATTATGCTAGTCAAGTGGGTTTTACTTATGTGATCTCCGGAGACTCCTTGTCCCACGTGTGTAAAGGTGACAGTGTGTGCACCGTGTGGGTCTCTTAGGCTATATTTCACAGAATACTTATTCACTGTTATGAATGGCATAGTGAAGTGCTTATTTATATCTCTTTATGATTGCAATGTGTTTTGTATCACAATTTATCTATGTGCTACTCTAGCAATGTTATTAAAGTAGTTTTATTCCTCCTGCACGGTGTAATGGTGACAGTGTGTGCACTCGTGTTAGTACTTGGTTTATGCTATGATCATGATCTCTTGTAGATTGCGAAGTTAACTATTGCTATGATAGTATTGATGTGTATTATTCCTCCTACATAAGCGTGAAGGTGACAGTGTGCATGCTATGTTAGTACTTGGTTTAGTCGTTTCGATCTTTCATGCACTCTAAGGTTATTTAAATATGAACATTGAATTGTGGAGCTTGTTAACTCCGGCATTGAGGGTTCGTGTAATCCTACGCAATGTGTTCATCATCCAACAAGAGAGTGTAGAGTATGCATTTATCTATTCTGTTATGTGATCAATGTTGAGAGTGTCCACTAGTGAAAGTCTATTCCTAGGCCTTGTTCCTAAATACTGCTATCGCTGCTTGTTACTGTTTTACTGTTACTACTGCATGTTTACTTCCTACAATATTACTACCATCAAGCACCAGCAAGCTATTTTCTGGCGCCGTACTACTGCTCATATTCATTCATACCACTTGTATTTCACTATCTCTTCGCCGAACTAGTACACCTATTAGGTGTGTTGGGGACACAAGAGACTTCTTGCTTTGTGGTTGCAGGGTTGCATGAGAGGGATATCTTTGACCTCTTCCTCCCTGAGTTCGATAAACCTTGGGTAATCCACTTAAGGGAAACTTGCTCTACAAAAATGGAGGCCCGGTATGTCTGCAAGAATATAAGATCAGGCGAGATGACCCTAATGATGGTGAGGGCGAGCGCCCCAGGAATAGGGTTCCTGCCAATGTTATGTGGTATTCTTCTATAATACCACGATCTTTGTTCAGAAATAAAGAGCATGCCAAGCTGTTGCGATGGCACAAAGAAGACATTAGAAAGACGCGATGTCGAGACACCCCGCTGATGGGTCGAAGTGGAGATAAGTCAAGAGAAAGTTCAAGACTTTTCAGATGACGCAAGGAACTTAAGATTTGGTCTAAGTACAGATGGCTTTAATCCTTTCGGGGAGCAGAGCTCCAGTCATAGCACCTGGCCAGTGACTCTATGTATCTATAACCTTCCTCCTTGGTTGTGCATGAAGCGGAAGTTCATTATGATGCCAGTGCTCATCCAAGTCCCTAAAGAAACCCGACAAGAACATTGATGTGTACCTAAAGCCATTAGTTGAAGAACTTCTACAGTTGTGGGCCGTAACAGGTGTACGTGTGTGGGACGGGCACAAACAGGAGGAATTCAACCTACGAGCGTTGCTTTTCGTAACCATCAATGATTGGCCACTCTTAGTAACCTTTCAAGACAGTCAAACAAGAGATATAATACATGCACGCACTGTTTAGATGAGACTAACCGTATATATCTGGATAAATCTAAGAAAATAGTGTACCTCGGTGAGCATATGCACGACTGACGGATGCACAATGCATGGCCTGGTTCCCAGCGAAGAGCGAACTGGAGTGGATCAACCGCTCTGAGTTGCCTTGGTATCACCTACACCTAGAACTTCCCAATCTCGTTAACTCCCAAGGATCCGTCTACCATAAAGATCAACATCTTGCTCTTGGAACTAGGTCTATTTTGCTTCTGCTATTTTCGCTTTCGGATCTAAATTTTGTTTTTGGAGAAAAAATTTTATTCGTTTCTTCAATTCAATTAATTTCCCAAGTCTTGGGGAAGTTCTTAGCCCCAAGGGGTTGTATATGCAGGTTCCAGATTCAATTTGATATAGGATCCAAATTATTGGGTTGTTTTTGGTGAAGAACCTTAACATTAGTTTTTTTTTCTTAATGGTGAACATAAGCTCAACTATGTCCGGGCGTTCTTCATATCGAAAAGTCCTAAAGAAAATGTGATTCTTTCCTTCAAATGTGATGGAAGGGAAGATCTAGAACAATGGGGAAGGAAGAGGAATAGTGCGCTAAGCTATGGGATGTGGTTGAAGAGAGAAGCTCCAACTGGCCTATTCGGACAGAAGCAGTGACGGACATTAATTGTGTGGGCCATGCCAGTACGGAACTTGCGGGAGTTCGAGGTACCTAAAATGAAGAAAATAGACAATTTTTGAATTAACGCACGCAATACACATCATTCTTTTAGTACACCTAGGACAGATGTCCAGTAGGTGGGGGTGGCACCCAAGAGCTACACTGGGTAAGGGTGATAATGGATCGTTTTGTCTTAATCCTTTATTTTATTTTATTTATTTGGAATCATATGTCAATTTTATTGTTTATTTTGATGGCAACCCTACCTCCAAAAATAAAATTATGAATTAGAGCACGCCACTCATCAGAAAAATCATTCATTCCGAGAGTTTATTGGAGGAAAAGATCACTTAACTTTATCATAAACTTTTTCAAAATCAATGTTTAATATTACACCATTCAACTATTTTCGATGAAGTTCGTGAACTATCTAAAATATTCTACTGAAAGTAGACCTAGGACAATACGCATCATCTTTTAGTAGACCTAGGACAGATGTCCAGTAGGTGGGGTGGCACCCAGGAGCTACACTGGGCATGGGTGATAATGAGTCTCCTTATCTTAATTCTTAATTAAATTTTATTTTATTTAGAATTATCTGTGAACGTTATTATTGACTTTGATGGTAACACTACCTCTAAAAATAAAATTATGGATTAGAGTAGGCCACTCATTAGAAAAACCATTCATCCGAGAGTTTATTGGAGGAAAAGATCACTTAACTTTATCATAAACTTTTTCAAAATCAATATTTAATATTACACCATTCAACTATTTTCGATGAAGCTCCTGAACTATCTAAAATATTCTACTGAAAAGTCATATATTATGGGAAGGTAATATCACTTTACATGCCACGAGGAGGTCAGACTCGGCGTATATGGTGACGACGTACGGCTATCAAACTCTGCTTATTTGTCAAGTCAAACCACCAGGAACATGGACGCACCGATCGAACCAATCGCCCACATGGCCACATAATGCATATCGACAAATCTACCGCCATTAGTTTAACAAGATCGAGCTTAGCGCTTTCCGTCGAAGCAATGGCGCACCACGGGAAGAGCTCGGGGAGGTCGGCAGAGGTGCGCGCGCCCTACAACACAAACCTAACACCGTATATGCAATCCCATCGTTCCGATCGAGTGCATCATCATCCACGCATAGCTACTCCAATACGCTCAAGTGCATGATATACTTAAAATATTCTTGTCAGCACCGGCCGGCGACCCTATCGGCCGGTGGCCCTACTCGGGTGTGCAAGAGAGTTTTGCCGGCCGTCTAATCGCCGCGGATCGGCGCCGGGAGGGCGGTGGATGGATTAGTGGTGGAATCCTTCCATGGAAAGCGCACGGAACAACGCAGCAACGACTACCATACCAACCGTGGTGGATTTGACCATCCATCTCTCTGCCGCCTCGCCCGTGCGCACGTCGCTCTACGGCTACACTAGTTTCGGTCGGTGGGTCGAGCGAGCGCACGCCTATATAAACCACCCGCTGTTCGCCATGGCAATGCATCGAGCATTAGTCTGTCTACTGATCACTTGCAGAGTAGCAGAGAATTGGCATTGCATCTGCCAGCTTAATATTCATGGCGAAGGCTTCCGCGCTGGCCGGCGTGGCGCTGCTGTGCATCCTCCTCGTTGTCTCTTCCGCTTTTGTGGCGGCCGAGGCGTCCGGCCGGCAATGGGGTCATGGGGGAGAGAGCGGAGCCGTGGCGGTGGCAGCCGCGGCGATGACGCCAGGGAAATGGCGTCTTGTCAGGAGGGCACTGCGGGAGGAGATCGTCCAAACGGACGGCGACGTCGACATCGGCGAGACGAAGAGGAAGAGCCCCGGTGGCCCAGACCCGCAGCATCATTGATGCGTATATCACGGTCGCTCCTTGCATGCAGTTTCTTTCCACAGATATATCTGCATGCCGGCTTAGATGTGGCCGAATTCCAAAGCTAGATCGGTCGATCGTCATCGAGCTTGTGTTCTTGTCCTGATACAGAAAGAGATGATTGTTCTCAGAACATATGTATACACAGAGAGGGATGTCGTCGTTGATATGTGGCAGTTGTAGTAGTATTGTGCAATCTTCTAATGGTGTAATAATAAGGCCCTGCTGACGTCCAAAATGATGTAGTAACTGTTTTGCGGGAAAAGATATTTCATTAATCGTGAGAAGAGCTACCGTGATTCTATTGTGCAATCTTCTAATAAGCCTGCTCATAGTAACATACAATCATTATTGGAAGAAAAAAAATAGTAACATACACTAGTGTCATCCACCTCTCCCTAGCATTTGTTTCAATAATTGAAAATATACAATCAACGTAAAAACATTGAGAGTAATAGTTAATGTTTTACCAATTTAGTATACACCGATAAGTGTATCGTCTTAGAAAACGGAGCAAAACAAGCAATTAGCCATCATAAGCCTTATTGTTGGAAAAAAAACTCATTTGAACTTATCATAGCTTAGCCTTCTTGTCAACCATAAATATGACCCATCCAGCTCATGCAAATTTACAATCCCCTCCACTATATAGCGGCCATGTAAAAAAAACCATTTGAGAGGGCCAAATCGCCCTGAGAGCAATGGAGTTTAATCTGCTCATTGCAACCTTAGTGAAACTTTTGAAACCTATAAATAAAATAAATATGGGCTTATATTTTTGAATGTTAGTCACCTAGGTTCCCTTTGGTAACAATTTTATTATTCCACGATTCAAACTATGGAGTATCAAGTTGCTTTATGAAAGTCTTCAAAAAGGGCCATACTATCATTCTTAACGACTTCCCAAAAAGCCTCAAAAATTCAATTGGGCACCCATTAGTGTTAGGGGTTTTGTTCAGATTCATTTGGAAAATTTCTCGCTTCACTTCTTTTTTGATAAACTTAGTGGTTAAAATTTATTCTCCTTGGGGAGGACTAGCGGAAAATCAACGCTTGTCCATGAAAACCTGACTATTGTCATAAGGACCAAAAGGGTTTTGGCAATAATGTATGATGTAGGTTATCAACTGGCCATCTCTCTCAATGGTTCCTTCCTCTTGCTCAAGCTTATAAAAAATTATTTATGATGCCTAAAGTTAGCTAGGAATTGAAAATATATTGTATTACTATCTCCGTTTTTTTTTTTACATATTGAACATTCACAATCCATGACTTATATCATCTTCATGTAGAAGGGGTACCACATGCTCGTTACACCAACCTTTGACACACACACTTAAATAGTTCAACTTGAATGACATGAAGTTTCAGCTGCTTTTTACAAGTTAGCCGATAACGTTGAGGACCTTTCTCTTCCCCTACCATACTTTCAATTCAACTTTTTTGCCCACACACGTGACAAAATGGCGTAGTGTGCAATTTGTTAATAAGGTGTACATAGTGTACGAATCTTGGCATTGCTTTATCAAGTTATTACCTATGATCTGTTGTATCACATAGACCGTTAGGTTTACGTACCAAACTGTGAACATTCTTGACAAGTTTATGTATTATTCGCGTATTTTACTGTTCTACTATACAAAATTTTAACTTTTAGAGGCGATCATGAGCATACACTGAAACTATCTAGGGTCTCTCTCTCTCTCTGGCGGCATTGGGGTATTGGAGGTGTGGCGAACCACGGCACCTCGCCGGCATGGGGTTTCCCATTGTTTTTTTTTTGTTTTTTGTTTTTGCAGTGTCTCCATCGAGATGGTGAGGCGGTGGCTATATTTTAAAGTCATAATAAAGTCCTCCTGGACCTATCCTTGTTCCATTGGTGCGTCTAACGTCGGAGGAGGGCGCATGGTGTTGTGCATCCCACGGATCTCCTCGGATAGAGTCGGTTTTCAACTTTTCATATTCGTTGGTGTACGTTCGGGTTTGGCTCTTCCGATCTATGAGGCTCATCTTTGATGATACTTACTGCTCTGGTGCGCTAGTTCTTTGTGCTCTTAGCATGACGACTTCCTATGACAAGGTTTGCCTGGCTCCGGCGATGATGGGGCGGGGACGGCGACGCGCCTTCAGCTCGTGCTAGGTAGTCTACGAAACTATTTGTAATCTTTATTACTTTTTTTAAAAAAATGCACTGATGTGCATGATTATTAATAGATCGTTGGACTTTTTCAAAAAAAAACTTCGTCTTTTATATACTTATCGACCTTTAACTAGAGGTCAAACTATTTGTTAACTGACCTCATTCACGAATAACGCAGAGGGACCAACGTAATAATCCTAAAACCCTGAACAAACCTACACCAGCAAACATCCGTATTACTTTTCTGTCTGCCGACGATGCAGAGGAGGGTACGCAGCACGAGAAGTGCCGTTAAAGGAACAAAATGGCATGGCCTTTTTTTTCTGAGACGGCGACCAAAACGTATAAAGTTATTAATAAATAGTTAGCACACTAAAAACTGTCTGCCATTTCCGCCTATCAGCGTGCGCCGCCACGACCTGAAACTGTTTGCCGGTAAAAGCATCCCCGTTGTGTCTGCTGATAAGTGCAATCGATCAGATCGCCGTGGCCATTAGCCAAGTGGACAGTTTGGTTGGACTTGGACTTGGGTGTTATATCAACTGTCTGTCCAACTGAACTGCTCAGCAAATTAAAGTGATCAAGTGGCAACAAGTGATACATAATCGCACATCAACCTGTCAAATCCAGTCTCGAAGACTCGATCGAACGTGATCTGTAGTGGCGGGATCTGGTGCATTCGTACTGGTGGCCAATGCTACTCCTATTTGGAGAAAAGGGAGGGGGCTGGAGCTAGCCAATTACAATTAGCTCGCTAGTTAATTGGTCTAAGCTGTGGCCCTTGTTTGCTCTGTCGGCAGATCGAAAAAGGGTGACGATGATCTGATGGATGCCTGTGGAAAGTTAACTTGGATTAGGGTTAGTGGGTTGTCCTTCTTAACGAGTTGGAGTACCATTTCTGTTCAGAGTACTCGATCGAGGAAAGTGAAGGTTAATTGATAATTCACCGATCATACAATCTATTTTATAGAACATGATTTGAAAATAAAAAAAATCTGAAATTAATACTATCAGCTTTTCGAGCAACTTTTCTATCTGAAAACTGATTTCCGTAAGGTCGAGTTGTTCCATTTTGGAGAAGCTCTAGAACACATCGCTCAATACACTAATATATTTGGGTGCGAGCAAGGACACTTTCCAATGAGTCATTTGGGAATAATGATACATTATCGCAGACTCTTAAATGCCAAGTGGAAAATTATTGAGAAATGGCTAGAGAAACGTCTGAGCAACTGGAAAGGAAAATTCTTGCTTGTTGGAGAATGGTTAGTTCTCATTAACTCCGTACTCAAGAACAACATGGTTCTATATATGTTATCCTTCTTCCAAGTTTTAAAAGGAGTACTCCAACATTTGAATTACTTAGTTACGAGTAGTGAAAAAATAGACGGGCTAATGGAATGTTCTATGCCTTTCAAATGATACTGAAAATAAGGTATGGAAAAACCTCTTACTAAGGAAATATGTGGCCCAAAAGGTTATCTCCCGACTTTATTGAAAACCAAGGGATTAACACTTTTAGATAGGTGTAATGGCGACGAAGAACCACTTCTTAAACTATGGATATTTCCTCATTAAAGAAGGCTCAGAGATTCTTTTCTGGGAGGATTCCTTGCTTGAAAATGTTCCTCTTCAGGACCAATATCGTCTTGTACAACATTGCACCTAATATAAGCAATAAGATCGCAGAGGTGTTGGGAACATTACTACATAATGTGACATTTAGGCGGGATCTCGTTGGTATGCGACGTGCATCAGTTCACTCTCTATGGGAGCGGATTGCTTTTCTCCAACTAATGCATGAACATGATGAGTTCGAGTGGAACCTGCATAAGAATGGAAAATTCTTCATGGATTCCATCTTCAAATCACTAGTTCACTCCAATGATCCCTTAATTAACAGAAAAAACATCTAGAAAATAAAACTACCAATTAAAAACAATCTTTACATGCTATATTCGTCGAGGTATTATTTGAACAGAAGACAACCTGGCGAAGCACAACTAACAATGTAGTACAACGTGATGCTTCTGTCACCATGATGAGAATATAAAACACTTGTTCTTACAATGCTAATTTGCATATTCTATATGATCAGCCATCCAAGTGGCCTCGAGCCTGTATTTGTCATGCTCCGTTGCTAATATTTGGGGCAATTGGTTAAATGGCACAGATAACATAGATATAATTCCTAATGCGGGCGGGCGTGGTTGCCTTATTGTGGTCCCTATGGCTATCTACAAATGACATGGTTTTTAATGCCAAACAATCTTCTCCTACACGGGTTATTTTTCAGTGTGCTCACTATATCTCTGGTTGTGGTCTATTCATCAGAAACCGGAACACCTCTCCCTGTTTACGATTGTATGCTCGCGGTTGGAGCAAGTGATGAATGATATGGGTGACGGCGTAGTTTGCGGATTGGTCCACCATCGCCGCAAAGATTCACCATAGGCTTTTCCATAGTCACATATAGCATGTACCTTGGGCTTATGATGTCTTCTTGTTCTCTCTTTCTCCCTTTCAGTATCTTTGTGCATTTTTGTTATGTAGAGGCCGGGTGTGAGCACTATGATTGTATCACCTTCATGTGAACTGATAAGTGGAATAAATAAATAAATAAAATCTTTATCAAAACAAATCGCCACTACGAGAGGCTTATGGATAGAAGTTGTTGTTTAGGACTTCATGTCGTAGTGCATTTTGTATATAAATATCCGTTGTACAAGTAGGATGAAAAAAGTTGGTGCTCTTTTGCATTTCCATTTGGATTATTGTATGTGCATGATCTGTAGAAAAAAGGCGTTGCTCACCATCCACAAGGCCACCAAGCACCTACATTGACTTGCCGAGTGCTTATCTACGCACATGCAATGTACTATGACCTAGCAGATCAAGCTCAACCCAAAACCACTGGCCGGGCCCCGGCCACTCGCGCTACGCGCTAGGTGCGCAGACGAGATCTAGCACGCACGCGTACGCACACGCACATGCATGTCGCCGCGCGCCTGCCTTGTCGCGCGCGCAGACGGAATTGGCATAAGCGCCATCGGCCAGACAGTTGATGGTGGGGCACTGTTATGTTATCCGTCAGTGACTCGGACGTGTGTACGACCGAGATCGATCACGCGTACGTGTCGCCTCAGGGCGAGTGGCCAGGGGGCATATGCATGCACCCGGAGCTGAACAAGATAGAGACGAGTTGAGGCGGCGGCGGCCGGCCTTGTGGTCCATGTGTGCTAGCTCTATTTAAGACGCTCGGTTCGACAGAGGATGATCAGCATTCTCGACTTCACGTACGTACGTGTGTGACTGATCACCGAGAACAAAACAACGAGCTAACATCCTGAGTAAGTGTAGCTAGTAGCGAGCAGATCGATGGGGCCTCGCGTCGAGATGACATGTCTCCTCGTGCTCCTGATGCTCGTGGCGGCTACGCCAATGGCGAGGGCATCGGCCCGTGACAGCCACCTGCACGGGCTCATCCATGCGGAGCCACCGCCAGCGCCTCGGAGCTTTCGGGTGAACGGGTGGCGGCGGAACATGGGAAGGAGGGCGACGTCATGGACCTCGCCAGAGGACAACGGCGACGGGGAAGGCAAGCGACAAGTACCTGGCGGCCCTGATCCGCAGCACCACCACTGAGTACTGAACCAGCTACCTACGTTACTACGTGCAGAGACGAATAAACGCCATCCGCAGAGAATGCAACATCAGATCGATGATACGTGTGCAGTAGATAAGAAGGCCCGTCGATTTTGATCGGCGAGCACCAGTGCATAATATTGTAACTCCTCTTTTAATGAAACTATTTCCCAAAATGCTCCGTGTGGATTACATGTTTTTTCAGGAAGTAGTCACGAAGGGAATTGGTTAACCGTTTTTCTTCCTGACTCGAATATATTTAACCATTTTATATAAAAGGAAAATGAGTTAACTGTTAGGTTACTAGGTTAGAAATGGTTACCATTGGTTATTAAGGTCGAACCTTTTAATATTGTGCAATGGTAAACTACATAATTAGTTAGAGAGAGAATATATTATAACTAGTAATTTACATGTATATTCAAAATTTGACAGTCATGTAACACAAAATATGCATGAATCGACAGCAAAAAATTTCCAACAAGACTAAGAACATACAGGCCTTGTTGCTATTGCAATACTAGCATAGTATACATTTGAAACAAGACTAGCATTTGAAGCATATTTTACATTGCCATTAAAGGCAAAAACAATCAGCTCATACCAGGCACATCCCATCAACACCGACCAGGTCATTTATTGTGTGCATACGTATGTGACAATGGCATTGGAGACTCCTTGCACTTACAATCCTCGAGCCTAGTGAAGCAAAACGAAAGCATGAGTTAGTTCGCGGAGTAGTATAGGTCTACTTTACTTGGCAATTAGTGGTAGATAGCTTAGAATTCAACAAAATAGAAGAAAATAACCGACAATATGGTCTTTTGTGATAATATTTGACAGTGCATCTGCATTTACATATCAGAAGTTGATTATTTTTTTAGTCATAACAGATTAACAGTACTACGGCACTACAGATCTCTACCACCTTCTGTTCCTATCATAACAGATTACATGTTCTGTCAATATGTCAATTATCCAATGTTTAACTGGCACACGGTGTGTGTGTGCATGCATGCATATCAATGATATATTTCTGCCAATTCTTTTTACATTACCCGTACAGAATTACGGTATGCAGGCAACTAAAACAATTTGCTACTAACATTCTGCCAATGATACTGTATTCTGTTGTTAAGAGGACAACAACCCCATTAATAGAAACATGGCTACCTTATTGATGGAGCTGCAAAGGACTTCCATGTGTTTGGGATTTGGTTTCAGCATGTTTCAGTATGAAATAGAGAGACCTTCCTCACCAAGTATGTCATACACAGATGTTGTGATAAGACCAAGTGTACCTACATAGAAAAAGAATGGAACAAGTGTTACACTTGTAAACATGGTGTACGAAACAAATCTTGTAGACAAATTTATAAAATAGGGTTAATTATTGGTTTGCCACTACAGCCCGCGCATGACTCAGTTTTGCCACTAGAGCAGAATGGTGCTCAGTTTTGCCACCGCTTCTGGCGCAGCTGCTCTGTCGAGGCCAAACGGCCAGGCTTCAAACGTTTCCGTCTCTTGCCGTTACTGAAAGTGGGGCCAGATCTTACAGGTAGGACCGCGCAATGACAAATAGGTGAAGACCGAACTACCCCTGCTCCCGCCACACAGCAACACACCGATCTGCTGCACGCACCACCATCCGCGCCCCTGCCGGCACCACCTGCGCCGCCACGACCTGCGACGCCACCACCTGCGCCGCCGCGCGGCCGTCCCGCGTGGACCCCTTCTCCACCGCCTCCAGGAGCACCTGCTCTGCCCCCACCCCCTTGCGACTTAGTCGCTCATTCCGCCACTGCGCCCTCCACCTGCTCGACGGAATGGCTAGTGGCGGCGACGACCTTGGCGAGGCAGGCGTGGGGCCGGACACCCGCCGCGTCCACGACTGGGTTCCCGAGGGGTAAGCCTTGTTCCTATTGAGCTTTCTTGTGTAGTGCAATAGTCGATTTGACATGGAGTGCTCATTGCGTTTGATTTTGCTTTTGGTGTGCTCATTGCCTCTCTGTTTTTGGTTGATTAGGATGGAATTGCGGTTTGCTTTCTTGGTGAACATTAGAAGGGAGCGATTCATTGTGGATGCAAAGGATCAAAAGAAATTCCAAGGAGGGTTTGATTATCGGTTGCCAATGGATTGTAATTGGAGTTTTAGACAATTTGGCGAGGTAATTTGCGGCCCATATCCTTGGGGTATGCATGATGAAGTGGAATTCAAATACTACGATGGGGGAATTGATTGGGTGAAAGTTAGTAATGATGAAGAGCTCTCTACCATGTTTGCTAAGCATAAGGAGAAAGAGCAATTTCATGTGAGGCTGCAAAATGATGTGGTTGTGCCGGCAGTTGGAACTTCTCGGACAGATTCATGTCGTCGTAATGGCAGCTCTAGCCAGAACAGTTCAGTTAGGGGAGCTTCAGTTAGTGCACGGCGACGTGGTGGCTCGTCAAACATGGGCACCGGCAGTAGGGTCCCAAGAGAAGTGGAGCCTGAATACATCGATGATGAAGAGAGGCTATATTCTGATGTTGTGCAGAATTTACGACGGCCATGTCGGGCTGAAAACCGAGATGAGTGTGACAATGAGGCTTTTGTGATTGATGATGAGGAGGTTGAGGACGAAGACCTTCCAGCTATTGAATGGGACCCTGCAAACTCTCAGATGGAAGAAGGTACCATCTTTGCATCCATGAGTGAGTGTAGAAATGCACTTGTGACATACTGCATCAGGGCAGAGCGTACATTTGAAGTTGACAAGAGCGACAGAGTACGTTACAGAGTGCACTGTCCGACTGAAGATTGTCCATGGAGGATGCACGCGTCTAAAATGCGAAATAGCACGAATGTTCAAGTCAAAGTGAACCCTTTTAGGCACACATGCCTGGAATCAACCCTGAGGAAGGAAACAATCAGTAGAGCCAAGTCAAGATGGGTGGCTGAAGAAGTAAAACGGTGGGTGACAGAAGACCATCAAGTGGGTACAAAGGAGTTGCAGAAGAAGCTCAAAGAAAAGTTCAAGATAGAGGTACCATACATGAGGGTTTTCAATGGAAAACAACATGCTATGGATTCTATTTATGGTAATTGGCAGGAAAGTTTTAAACTGTTGTATTCATTTAAGGGTGAAGTGGAGAAGACCAGCCCAGGTAGTATTGTAGATATTGATCACCACACCGTGGAGTACACGTTGAGGGGAATGACAATGACCAAAGAGTGCTTTAGAAGGGTTTTTGTCTGCTTTGAGGCTTGTCGCCGGGGTTTTTTGGAAGGCTGCAGGCCCTATTTGGCTATTGATGCTACTTTTCTCACAGGGAGGTTTAAAGGACAGTTAGTAGCAGCTTGTGCAGTTGATGGACACAATTTTGTATTTCCAGTTGCTTATGGCGTGATAGAGGCAGAGTCTGAGGAGAGCTCGACTTGGTTTTTGCAGAATCTGTGATACGTCTCCAACGTATCGATAATTTCTTATGTTCCATGCTACTTTATTGATGATACCTACATGTTTTATGCACATTATATGTCATATTTATGCATTTTCTGGAACTAACCTATTAACAAGATGCCGAAGAGCCAGTTACTGTTTTCTGCTGTTTTTGGTTTCAGAAATCCTAGTAAGGAAATATTCTCGGAATTGGACGGAACTTTCGCCCAGGGTCCTATTTTTGCACGAAGCTTAGAAGACCGAAGAGATAACGAAGTGGGGCCACGAGGCAGCCAGGGGCTAGGGCGGCGCGGCCCGGCCCCGCGCCGGCCCCTGGGCACCTCGTGTGGCCCCGCGTTGCCCTTCCGCCTACTTAAAGTCTCCGTCGCGAAACCCCAGTCGAGAGCCACGATACGGAAAACCTTCAGAGCCGCCGCCGCGAATCCCATCTCGGGGATTCGGAGATCGCCTCCGGCACCTGCCGGAGAGGGGTTTCATCTCCCGGAGGACTCTACACCGCCATGGTCGCCTCCGGAGTGATGAGTGAGTAGTTCACCCCTGGACCATGGGTCCATAGCAGTAGCTAGATGGTCGTCTTCTCCTTGTTGTGCTTCATTGTTGGATCTTGTGAGCTGCCTAACATGATCAAGATCATCTATATGTAATTCTATATGTTGTGTTTGTCGGGATCCGATGGATAGAGAATACTATGTTATGGTGATTATCAATCTATTGTTTATGTGTTGTTTATGATCTTGCATGCTCTCCGTTATTAGTAGAGGCTCTGGCCAAGTTTGTACTCTTAACTCCAAGAGGGAGTATTTATGCTCGATAGTGGGTTCATGCCTTCATTGACACATGGGACAGTGACAGAAAGTTCTAAGGTTGTGATGTGCTGTTGCCACTAGGGATAAAACATTGATTCTATGTCTAAGGATGTAGTTGTCGATTACATTACGCACCATACTTAATGCAATTGTCTGTTGCTTAGCAACTTAATACTGAATGGGGTTCGGATGATAACCTGAAGGTGGACTTTTTAGGCATAGATGCAGTTGGATGGCGGTCTATGTACTTTGTCGTAATGCCCAATTAAATCTCACTATATTTATCATATCATGTACATGCATTGTTATGCCCTTCTCTATTTGTCAATTGCCCGACTGTAATTTGTTCACCCAACATGCTTTTATCTTATGGGAGAGACACCTCTAGTGAACTGTGGACCCCGGTCCTATTCTTTACATAGCATACAATCTGCAATTGTGTTTTACTATTTTCTTGCAAACAATCATCTTCCACTCGATATGTTTAATCCTTTGTTACAGCAAGCCGGTGAGATTGACAACCTCACTGTTTCGTTGGGACAAAGTACTTTGGTTGTGTTGTGCGGTTCCGCGTTGGCGCCGGAATCCCGTTGTTGCGCCGCATCACATTTCGCGACCATCAACCTTCAACGTGCTTCTTGGCTCCTCCTGGTTCGATTAAACCTTGGTTTCTTTCTGAGGGAAAACTTGCTCTGTGCGCATCATACCTTCCTCTTGGGGTTCCCAACGAACGTGTGAGTTACACGCCATCAAGCTCTTTTTCTGGCGCCGTTGCCGGGGAGATCAAGACACGCTGCAAGGGGAGTCTCCACTTCTCAATCTCTTTACTTTGTTTTTGTCTTGCTTTATTTTATTTACTACTTTGTTTGCTGCACCTAAACAAAACACAAAAAAATTAGTTGCTAGTTTTACTTTATTTACTGTCTTGCTCTCTATATCAAAAACACAAAAAAATTAGTTACTTGCATTTACTTTATCTAGTTTGTTTTATTTACCGTTGCTAAAATGAATACTCCTGAAAATACTAAGTTGTGTGACTTCACAAATGCAAATAATAATGATTTCCTATGCACACCTATTGCTCCACCTGCTACTACAGCAGAATTCTTTGAAATTAAACCTGCTTTACTAAATCTGGTTATGAGAGATCAATTTTCTGGTGCTAGTTCTGATGATGCTGCTGCCCATCTCAATAATTTTGTTGAACTTTGTGAAATGCAAAAATATAAGGATGTAGATGGTGATATTATTAAATTGAAAGTGTTTCCTTTCTCATTAAGAGGAAGAGCTAAAGATTGGTTGCTATCTTTACCTAAGAATAGTATTGATTCATGGACTAAATGTAAGGATGCTTTTATTGGTAGATATTATCCTCCCGCTAAAATTATATCTTTGAGAAGTAGCATAATGAATTTTAAGCAATTAGATACTGAACATGTTGCTCAAGCATGGGAGAGAATGAAAACTTTGGTAAAGAATTGCCCAACCCATGGACTGACTACTTGGATGATCATCCAAACCTTCTATGCAGGACTAAATTTTTCTTCGCGGAATTTATTGGATTCAGCTGCTGGAGGTACCTTTATGTCCATCACATTGGGGGCGGCTACAAAACTTCTTGATGATATGATGATAAATTACTCTGAATGGCACACGGAAAGAGCTCCACAAGGTAAGAAGGTAAATTCTGTTGAAGAAACCTCTTCCTTGAGTGATAAGATTGATGTGATTATGTCTATGCTTGTGAATGGTAGATCTAATGTTGATCCAAATAATGTTCCTTTAGCTTCATTGGTTTCTCAAGAAGAAAATGTTGATGTGAATTTCATTAAAAATAATAATTTCAACAACAATGCTTATAGGAACAACTCTGGTAATAACTATAGGCCATATCCTTCTGCTAATGGTAATGGGTATGGTAATTCTTATGGGAATTCTTACAACAATAATAGGAGTGTACCCTCTGGTCTTGAAGCCATGCTTAAAGAATTTATTAGTACACAAACTGCTTTTAACAAATCTGTTGAGGAAAAGCTTGATAAAATTGATATTCTTGCTTCTAGAGTTGATAGACTTGCCTCTGATGTTAATCTTTTAAAATTGAAAGTTATGCCTAATAATGATATTGATAATAAGATTACTACTACAGCAAATGTCATCCAAGTTAGAATTAATGAGAATATAAGATTAATGGCTGAACTGCGTGCTAGGTGGGATAGAGAAGAAAATGAAAAACTAGCTAAAGAGAATAATGTAGCTAAAGTTTGGACTATTACCACTACTAGTAATGCTAATTCTTCACATGTTGCTGCACCTCCTACTATCAATGGTAAAATAATTGGTGTTGGCAATGTTTCTACTCCTAGTGCAAAGCGTACAAAACTGCCTGAAATTGCTAAAACTGCTGAAACTGCTTGTGATAAAACTGCTGAAATTTTTTCCAACCTTGGGAATAATGATCCCATTGCTGTAGCTCATAATGATTTAGATTTTGATGATTGCCACATCTCTGAAGTTATAAAGTTCTTACAAAAACTTGCTAAAAGTCCTAATGCTAGTGCTATAAATTTAGCCTTTACAAAACATATTACAAATGCTCTCATAAAAGCTAGAGAAGAGAAACTAAAACTTGAAACTTCTATTCCTAGAAAGTTAGAAGATGGTTGGGAGCCCATCATTAAAATGAAATTCAATGACTTTGAATGTAATGCTTTATGTGATCTTGGTGCAAGTATTTCTGTTATGCCTAAAAAGATTTATGATATGCTTGACTTGCCACCATTGAAGAATTGTTATTTGGATGTTAATCTTGCCGATAATGTTAAAAAGAAACCTTTGGGGAGGATTGATAATGTGCGCATTACGGTTAACAATAACCTTGTCCCCGTTGATTTTGTTGTCTTGGATATCGAATGCAATGCATCTTGTCCTATTGTATTGGGAAGACCTTTTCTTCGAACCGTTGGTGCTGTTATTGATATGAGGGAAGGTAATATTAAATATCAATTTCCTCTCAAGAAAGGTATGGAACACTTCCCTAGAAAGAGAATGAAGTTGCCTTTTGATTCTATTATTAGAACAAGTTATGATGTTGATGCTTCTACTCTTGATGTTACTTGATTTACACTTTCTGCGCCTAGCTGAAAGGCGTTAAAGAAAAGCGCTTATGGGAGACAACCCATGTTTTTACTACAGCAATTTTTTGTTTTGTTGAGTCTTGGAAGTTGTTTACTACTGTAGCAACCTCTCCTTATCATGTTTTTGTGCCAAGTAAAGTTTCTATGCAAAAGTTGATGTTATATTTGGGATCGCTGCAGAAACAGCATTGCTGTCTGTCACGAATCTGGGCACAGTTCTCTGTAGAAAATTCGACAAAATCTGCCAATTTACGAGCGTGATCCTCAGATATGTACGCAACTTTCATTAGTTTTGAGTTTTTCCATTTTAGCAAGTCTGGTGCCAGCTTTAAATTCGTCTTTACGTTCTTTTGACAGATTCTGCCTTTTATTTCGCATTGCCTCTTTTGCTATGTTGGATTCATTTCTTTGATCCATTAATGTCCAGTAGCTTTATGCAATGTCCAGAAGTGTAAAGAATGATTGTGCCACCTCTGAACATGTGAATTATTAATTGTGCACTAACCCTCTAATGAGTTTGCTTGAAGTTTGGTGTGAAGGAAGTTTTCAAGGGTCAAGAGAGGAGAATGATATACTATGATCAAGAGGAGTGAAAGCTCTAAGCTTGGGGATGCCCCGTGGTTCATCCTTGCATATTTTAAGAAGACTCAAGCATCTAAGCTTGGGATGCCCAAGGCATCCCCTTCTTCATCGACAACATCATCAGGTTCCTCCCCTGAAACTATATTTTTATTCAATCACATCTTGTGTTCTTTACTTGGAGCGTTTGTTTTCGTTTTTGTTTTTGTTTGAATAAAATGGACCCTAGCATTCACTTTGTGGGAGAGAGACACGCTCCGCTGTTGCATATGGACAAATATGTCCTTAGGCTTTACTCATAATGTTCAAGGCGAAGTTTCTTCTTCGTTAAATTGTTATATGATTGGAATTGGAAAATGCTACATGTAGTAATTCTAAAATGTCTTGGATAATGTGATACTTGGCAATTGTTGTGCTCATGTTTAAGCTCTTGCATCATATGCTTTGCACCCATTAATGAAGAAATACATAGAGCTTGCTAAAATTTGATTTGCATATTTGGTCTCTCTAAGGTCTAGATAATATCTAGTATTGAGTTTTGAACAACAAGGAAGACAGTGTAGAGCCGAAGTTGAAGTCGCGCCGTGGTTGCTGGTGTACCATGGCCGACGATTTTGGTCCCTCCGTGGTGCATGTCAAAACTTTTTTTTCTCGTTTTTGAGGCCACCTAGCCCGACGAAAGCGGCCAAAACGTGGCGTATGGTGGCCCGGGACGTGGTGCATCTCGAAATCTCGGGTTCGCCGGCCGAGTCAACGCAAATCCGCACCGCCGAGGGATGTAGGGCCCAGATGGCAGCCTCTCTGGCATTGTTTTTTTCTAGATCGCGCCATCTCGTTCAACGTTCTCCGATCGAGCCGTTTACGATGCAGGATCATGGGTCCCGCATGTCATCCTCTATGAACCAAAATTCTTTCTATTCTTGGATTTTTTTACCCCCTGATTTCTGGCTACTTCCTTTTTCTTTTGATCCCTTGCCGCCTTGGAAACGTTGAGACCGCTGCTGCTAAATGGGACCCGCATGTCATCCTCTATGTGCAATCAACTTTCTTTTCTTGGAGTTTTTTTGGCACCTCAAATTTGGTCACTTGCCTTTTTCTTTCGATCCCCTGCCGCCTCTCAAACGGTGATACCGCTGCTGCTTGGGACCCGCATGTCATCCTCTATGTACTATAAAACTTTCTTTTCTTGAATTATTTTTGGCACCTCATATTTGGTCACTTACCTTTTTCTTTCGATCCCCCGCCTCTCAAACGGTGATACCGCTGCTGCTAAATGGGACCCGCATGTCATCCTCTATGTACTATAAAACTTTCTTTTCTTGGATTTTTTTGGCACCTCATATTTGGTCACTTGACTTTTTCTTTCGATCACCTGCTGCCTCTCAAACGGTGATACCGCTGCTGCTAAATGGGACCCGCATGTCATCCTCTATGTACTATAAAACTTTCTTTTCTTGGATTTTTTTGGCACCTCATATTTGGTCACTTGACTTTTTCTTTCGATCACCTGCTGCCTCTCAAACGGTGATACCGCTGCTGCTAAATGGGACCCGCATGTCATCCTCTATGTACTATAAAACTTTCTTTTCTTGGATTTTTTTGGCACCTCATATTTGGTCACTTGACTTTTTCTTTCGATCCCCTGCTGCCTCTCAAACAGTGATACCGCTGCTGCTAAATGGGACCCGCATGTCATCCACTATGTACTTAAAACTTTCTTTTCTTGGATTTTTTGGCACCTCATATTTGGTAACTTGACTTTTTCTTTCGATCCGCTGCCTCTCAAACAGTGATACCGCTGCTGCTAAATGGCACCCGCATGTCATCCTCTATGTACTATAAAACTTTCATTTTTTGGATTATTTTTGGCACCTCATATTTGGTCACTTGACTTTTTCTTTCGATCCCCTGCCGCCTCTCAAACGGTGAGACCGCTGCAGCTAAATGGGACCCGCATGTCATCCTCTATGAGCAATCAACTTTCTTTTCTTGGAGTTTTTTTGGCACCTCATATTTGGTCACTTGCCTTTTTCTTTCGATCTCATGCCACGTTTGAAACGTGGAGGTACCTGGCTCATGGGACCCGCATGTCATCCTCTATGTGCTATAAAACTTTCCTTTGTTGGATTTTTTTCACCCTCTGATTTTTGGCTTGCCTTTTTCTTTTGATCCCCTGCCCCCTTTGAAACGTTGAGTAAGCTGCTGGCTCAAGGGACCCGCATGTCATCCTCTATGTCCATCAACTTTCTTTTCTTGGATTTTTTTGACCCCCTAATTACTAGCTACTTTCTTTTTCTTTTGATCTCAAGCCGCATTTCAAACATTGAGACCGCTGCTGCAAAATGGGACCCACGTGTCATCCTCTATGTACAATAAATCTTGGATTATTTTTGGCTCCTGATATTTGGTCACTTGCCTTTTTTTTCGATCTCATGCCACGTTTGAAACGTTGAGGAACCTGCTGGCTCATGGGACCCGCATGTCATCCTCTATGTGCTATAAAACTTTCCTTTGTTGGATTTTTTTTCACCCTCTGATTTTTGGCTTGCCTTTTTCTTTTGATCCCCTGCCCCCTTTGAAACGTTGAGTAAGCTGTTGGCTCAAGGGACCCGCATGTCATCCTCTATGTCCATCAACTTTCTTTTCTTGGATTTTTTTGACCCCCTAATTACTAGGTACTTTCTTTTTCTTTTGATCTCAAGCCGCTTTCAAACATTGAGACCGCTGCTGCAAAATGGGACCCACATGTCATCCTCTATGTACAATAAATCTTGGATTATTTTTGGCTCCTGATATTTGGTCACTTGCCTTTTTCTTTCGATCTCATGCCACGTTTGAAACGTTGAGGAACCTGCTGGCTCATGGGACCCGCATGTCATCCTCTATGTGCTATAAAACTTTCCTTTGTTGGATTTTTTTCACCCTCTGATTTTTGGCTTGCCTTTTTCTTTTGATCCCCTGCCCCCTTTGAAACGTTGAGTAAGCTGCTGGCTCAAGGGACCCGCATGTCATCCTCTATGTCCATTAACTTTCTTTTCTTGGATTTTTTTGACCCCCTAATTACTAGCTACTTTCTTTTTCTTTTGATCTCAAGCCGCATTTCAAACATTGAGACCGCTGCTGCAAAATGGGACCCACATGTCATCCTCTATGTCCATCAGCTTTCTTTTCTTGGATTTTTTTACCCCCTAATTACTAGCTACTTTCTTTTTCTTTCGATCTCCTGCCGCCTCTCAAACGGTGATACCGCTGCTGCTAAATGGGACCCGCATGTCATCCTCTATGTACTATAAAACTTTCTTTTCTTGGATTTTTTTGGCACCTCATATTTGGTCACTTGACTTTTTCTTTCGATCACCTTGCCTCTCAAACGGTGATACCGCTGCTGCTAAATGGGACCCGCATGTCATCCTCTATGTACTATAAAACTTTCTTTTCTTGGATTTTTTGGCACCTCATATTTGGTCACTTGACTTTTTCTTTCGATCACCTGCTGCCTCTCAAACGGTGATACCGCTGCTGCTAAATGGGACCCGCATGTCATCCTCTATGTACTATAAAACTTTCTTTTCTTGGATTTTTTTGGCACCTCATATTTGGTCACTTGACTTTTTCTTTCGATCCCCTGCTGCCTCTCAAACGTGATACCGCTGCTGCTAAATGGGACCCGCATGTCATCCACTATGTACTTAAAACTTTCTTTTCTTGGATTTTTTGGCACCTCATATTTGGTAACTTGACTTTTTCTTTCGATCCCCTGCTGCCTCTCAAACGGTGATACCGCTGCTGCTAAATGGCACCCGCATGTCATCCTCTATGTACTATAAAACTTTCATTTTTTGGATTATTTTTGGCACCTCATATTTGGTCACTTGACTTTTTCTTTCGATCCCCTGCCGCCTCTCAAACGGTGAGACCGCTGCAGCTAAATGGGACCCGCATGTCATCCTCTATGAGCAATCAACTTTCTTTTCTTGGAGTTTTTTTGGCACCTCATATTTGGTCACTTGCCTTTTTCTTTCGATCTCATGCCACGTTTGAAACGTTGAGGTACCTGCTGGCTCATGGGACCCGCATGTCATCCTCTATGTGCTATAAAAGTTTCCTTTGTTGGATTTTTTTTCACCCTCTGATTTTTGGCTTGCCTTTTTCTTTTGATCCCCTGCCCCCTTTGAAACGTTGAGTAAGCTGCTGGCTCAAGGGACCCGCATGTCATCCTCTATGTCCATCAACTTTCTTTTCTTGGATTTTTTTGACCCCCTAATTACTAGCTACTTTCTTTTTCTTTTGATCTCAAGCCGCATTTCAAACATTGAGACCGCTGCTGCAAAATGGGACCCACGTGTCATCCTCTATGTACAATAAATCTTGGATTATTTTTGGCTCCTGATATTTGGTCACTTGCCTTTTTCTTTCGATCTCATGCCACGTTTGAAACGTTGAGGAACCTGCTGGCTCATGGGACCCGCATGTCATCCTCTATGTGCTATAAAACTTTCCTTTGTTGGATTTTTTTTCACCCTCTGATTTTTGGCTTGCCTTTTTCTTTTGATCCCCTGCCCCCTTTGAAACGTTGAGTAAGCTGCTGGCTCAAGGGACCCGCATGTCATCCTCTATGTCCATCAACTTTCTTTTCTTGGATTTTTTTGACCCCCTAATTACTAGGTACTTTCTTTTTCTTTTGATCTCAAGCCGCTTTCAAACATTGAGACCGCTGCTGCAAAATGGGACCCACATGTCATCCTCTATGTACAATAAATCTTGGATTATTTTTGGCTCCTGATATTTGGTCACTTGCCTTTTTCTTTCGATCTCATGCCACGTTTGAAACGTTGAGGAACCTGCTGGCTCATGGGACCCGCATGTCATCCTCTATGTGCTATAAAACTTTCCTTTGTTGGATTTTTTTTCACCCTCTGATTTTTGGCTTGCCTTTTTCTTTTGATCCCCTGCCTCTTTGAAATGTTGAGTAAGCTGCTGGCTCAAGGGACCCGCATGTCATCCTCTATGTCCATCAACTTTCTTTTCTTGGATTTTTTTGACCCCCTAATTACTAGCTACTTTCTTTTTCTTTTGATCTCAAGCCGCATTTCAAACATTGAGACCGCTGCTGCAAAATGGGACCCACATGTCATCCTCTATGTCCATCAGCTTTCTTTTCTTGGATTTTTTTACCCCCTAATTACTAGCTACTTTCTTTTTCTTTCGATCTCAAGCCGCATTTCAAACATTGAGACCGCTGCTGCAAAATGGGACCCACATGTCATCCTCTATGTCCATCAGCTTTCTTTTCTTGGATTTTTTTACCCCCTAATTACTAGCTACTTTCTTTTTCTTTCGATCTCAAGCCGCATTTCAAACATTGAGACCGCTGCTGCAAAATGGGACCCACATGACATCCTCTATGTACACTAAATCTTGGATTATTTTTGGCTCCTGATATTTTGTCACTTGCCTTTTTCTTTCGATCTCATGCCGCCTTTGAAACGTTGAGTAAGCTGCTGGCTCATGGGTCCCGCATGTCATCCTCTACGACCAATAAAAGTTTCCTTTCTTGGATTTATTTTTGACCCCTAATTTCTGGCTATTTGCCTTTTTCTTTTCATCCTGCCCCCTTTGAAACGATGAGGACGCTGTTGGCAGGTCGGTCCCATATGTCATCCTCTATGAACAATAAAAGTTTCCTTTGGTGGATTTATTTTTGACCCCTAATTAATTTCTGGCTATTTCCTTTTTTTCTTTTGATCCCCTGGCGCCTTGGAATCGTTGAGGATGCTGCTGCCTCATGGGTCCCGCATGTCATCCTCTCAGAAAGGTTAATGTTTCTTTTCTTGGATTTTGTTTACCAACTGATTTTTGGCTTTTTTTTCTTCTTTCGATCTCCTGCCGCCTTTCAAACGTTGACGACGCTGCTGGCTCACGGGTCCCACATGTCAGCCTCTATAAACAATAAACGTTGAGGATGCTGCTGCCTCATGGTCAGGTCATCCTCTCAGAATGATAAATGTTTTCTTTTCTTGGATTTTTTTACCAACTTATTTTTGATTTTTTTATTTTCGATCCCTCCGCCTTTGAAACGTTGACGACGCTGCTGGCTCATGGGTCCCCGATGTCAGCCTCCCCGTACAACAAACATGTGATATCTTATTTTGCAGACAATAAACTTTGTATTTCGCTCTGCGCTATTGCAAACTGATAAATTAAATCTTTATATTTACATAAACAAACTTATATGTTGAATCTCCTTGTTTTTTGTTTTTGCGAAGCATAGTAGGACTTTCCTGTTTTTTTTAGAAAAATCCGAACTTTCCTGTTTTGGAGTGGGCTGAAATTGTACGAGTCAAAAGGCCCAGAAAGATAGTTCGAAGGCCAGATGTCCAGATGCAGCCCAATTGAAATCTTTCTTTTCTTGGATTTTTTCAACCCCTGATTTCTGGCTACTTCATTTTTCTTTTGGTCCTGTGCCGCCTTGGAAGCGTTGAGAGCGCTGCTACAAAATGGGACCCGCATGTCATCCACTATGTACTATAAAACTTTCTTTTCTTGGATTTTTTGGCACCTCATATTTGGTCACTTGCCTTTTTCTTTCGATCGCCTGCCGCCTCTACAGCTGCTGCTATATGGGACCCGCATGTCATCCTCTATGTACATTCAAGTTTCTTTTCTTGGATTATTTTTGGCTCTTGATATTTGGTCACTTGCCTTTTTCTTTCGATCTCATGCCACGTTTGAAACGTTGAGGAACCTGCTGCTAAATGGGACCCTCATGTCATCCTCTATGTCCATCAACTTTCTTTTCTTGGATTATTTTGAGCCCCTAATTTCTAGCTACTTTCTTTTTCTTTTGATCTCAAGACGCATTTGAAACATTGAGACCGCTGCTGCAAAATGGGACCCACATGTCATCCTCTATGTACAATAAATCTTGCATTATTTTTGGCTCCTGATATTTGGTCACTTGCCTTTTTCTTTTGATCACCTACCGCCTTTGAAACGTTGAGGATTCTGCTGGCTCATGGGTCCCGCATGTCATCCTCTACGAACAATAAAAGTTTCCTTTCTTGGAGTTATTTTTTACCCCTAATTTCTGGATATTTGCCTTTTTCTTTTGATGCCCCCTTTGAAACGATGAGGACGCTGTTGGCAGGTCGGTCCCACATGTCATCCTCTATGAACAATAAAAGTTTCCTTTGGTGGATTTATTTTTGACCCCTAATTAATTTCTGGTTATTTCCTTTTTTTCTTTTGATCCCCTGCCGCTTCTCAAACGGTGATACCGCTGATGCTAAATGGGACCCGCATGTCATCTTCTATGTACTATAAAACTTTCTTTTCTTGGATTTTTTTGGCACCTCATATTTGGTCACTTGCCTTTTTCTTTCGATCGCCTGCCGCCTCTCAAACGTTGATACAGCTGCTGCTAAATGGGACCCGCATGTCATCCTCTATGTACAATAAAGTTTCTTTTCTTGGATTATCTTTGGCTCCTGATATTTGGTCACTTGCCTTTTTCTTTCGATCTCATGCCGACTTTGAAACGTTGAGGCTGCTGGCTCATGGGTGCCGCATGTCATCCTCTATGAACAATAAAAGTTGGGGATGTCTATTTGTCAGCTGACTGATTTTCAATTCAGCGTAAGTCAGTTTTTCTTCAAATTATAAGACGGCACATGGCATAGGCAAAAATCAGTCAAGCCCATAAAAAAAGAATTTTACCAAGCCTTGTATGTGGGCTAAATCCCTATAATTAGCAACAGACAAACAAGTTGCAAACAGAAAAAAAATCCATAATACATGATTTAAAGACCTTAAAACGTTG
This sequence comes from Lolium multiflorum, assembly GCA_030979885.1. Taxonomy (NCBI): domain Eukaryota; kingdom Viridiplantae; phylum Streptophyta; class Magnoliopsida; order Poales; family Poaceae; genus Lolium; species Lolium multiflorum. The sequence continues at coordinate 238,411,388 of CM061747.1, forward strand.
TTTGGCGAAAATTACATGTTTTGTATTATGTAAACATAGTTGTAATGGACTGTAAACTGTGAGATGGGGAAACTGAAAGAAAATCGTCTACATGATTTGAAAGTAAAATTACAGACTTGTTTGCCTAATTTTACATGTTCCAAATCATGTAAATACCAGTGTAATGGACTGTAATTCGTCATATACAAATTTACACAAAAAGTTCAGTAAATATCTATCCGCTGACTTAGTCATGCACGCGTTTTACATCCAAAACCTCCCCACACAAACGTGTGCAGCTATAGCAGATGGCTAAGGGCATGTACAATGCGGTGATGTCAGCCTTCCCTTAGAGATGCCACGTCAGATTTTTTGCTTAGTTGGAGGAAAGAGAACGAAGAGAGAGAAGGTTGTCTTCCCTTAGCTAAGGGATCATCTCTTAGGAAATAAGGGAAGACTATTTTCTCCGTTGTATCACATATGTCTTCCCTTAGCAACAAATTTCCTACCAAAATTTAATTATTCGTATTAATTGCTAGAGATGGCTGTAAGAGATAATGCATTGTATGACTTATATCTAATGCCTTCTCTAGCTGATGTGGCGGGGTAAGGGAAGGCATGCCTTCTCTACCATTGTACATGCCCTAAGTACGGTACACAGTGGCTCAGAGAAACACGTGCAAGTCCACAATCGCGATGCCTAATTGGTTGGACAGAAATTCGACTGATGGCCAAAAAAGAATAAGTCGACTGTTTCTTAGCAAATCCTAAAAGTTTCCTTTGTTGGATTTATTTTTTACCCTCTGATTTTCGGCTATTTCCTTTTTCTTTTGATCCCCTGCCGCCTTAGAATAGTTGAGGATGCTGCTGCCTCATGGGTCCCGCATGTCATCCCCTCAGAAAGGTAATTGTTTCTTTTCTTGGTTTTGTTTACCAACTGATTTTTGGCTTATTTTTTCTTTCGATCTCCTGCCGCCTTGAAAACGTTGACGACGCTGCTGGCTCATGGGTCCCCAATGTCAGCCTCCCCGTACTGCAAATCCTCTTTATGCAAAGGTTGAGGATGCTGCTGCCTCAAGGGTCCCGCATGTCATCCTCTTAGAACGATAAATGTTTATTTTCTTGGATTTTTACCAACTGATTTTTGGTTTATTTTTTCTTTCGATCCCCTGCCGCCTTTAAAACGTTGACGACGCTGCTGGCTCATGGGTCCCTGATGTCAGCCTCCCCGTACAAGAAACATGTGATATCTTGATTATTTTGCAGACAATAAACAGTGTATTTCGCTCTGAGCTATTTCAAAGGGATAAATTAAATCTTTGTTTTTACATAAACAAACTTATATGTTGAATCTCCTTGTTTTTTGTTTTTGCCAAGCATAGGACTTTCCTGTTTTGGAGTGGGCTTAAATTGTACGAGTCAAAAGGCTTCCAGCACGATAGTTCGAAGGCCCAGATGTCCAGATGCAGCCCAATTGAAATCTTTCTTTTCATGGATTTTTTGACACCCTGATTTCTGGCTACTTCCTTTTTCTTTTGATCCTGTGCCGCCTGGAAACTATGAGACCGCTATTGCAAAATGGGACCCACATGTCATCCTCTATGTACAATAAAAGTTTCTTTTCGTGGATTATTTTTGGCTCCTGATATTTGGTCACTTGCCTTTTTTCTTTCGATCCCGTGCAAAATGGGACCCGCATGTCGTCCTCTATTTACAAAAGAAGTTTCCTTTCTTGGAGTTATTTTTTACCCTAATTTGTGGCTACTTCATTTTTTTTTGATTCCCTGCCGCCTTTGAAACGTTGAGGACTCTGCTGGCTCATGGGCCCCACATGTCAGCCTCTGTGAACAATAAACCTTTCCTCTGTGAACACTAGCATTGACGAACTGAATGTGAACATGCGTTACAGGCTTTTTTTAGTAAATTTTGTCAAACAATTGCTAGCTTCTGTAAATATCACTAGTAGTACATACATCGCGAAAGCATTAGAATATTAGACCATGTTCACAAGAATAACATCAAGTCTGAACTACATTAACAGAGTGATAAAATATATTGTTCAGACCAGTACAAAATATAGGGAGTTAAACTAACACTATGCAGAAATTGGCCCTTCTCTTGCATATATCCCTCTAGCAAAGGGATCAGCCACTGACAAGTCATGTACCAACCAGCTAAGAACACCGTCCGAGCTGAACTTATCTAAGGATGGTAAATATCCAAACTGAAAATCAACATCTCTATAAGCGGTGTTCTTCAGGTCTAGCTGCTTGAACTGGGTATCCCACCAGATCTCCTTGTGATGATATCTTACACCAAAATTCATTACTTTGAGCATTCTAGTGTTCTGTATAAAGAACCTGGAGACAATAACATCATTTCTCCTTCCTCGGTAGTCAGAAATCGAAATTTCTTTGAGGTGGAGATCAAGGCATTCAATGGGACAGGCTGGCTCATTATGCAGCACATGAACCTTATTGCCGGTTCTATAAAACTGCAAAGAAGTCAAATTAAGTAGTCAGTACAATAACAAAGTACTTCATAGCTATCAACTAATGAATATCTCAGGTGAGTTGAATCATGTGTTAATTGAGGACCGTGGAACAACATAATCCCCTGACACGTTCCAATTTGATAGATGCACTTTTTTACATCTGTTATTGTCATTGTAAAGTTGGGGAAAGGTTACCAACATGGGAAACTCCAATCCGCAACTAGTTGCGGGTGCACCCCATTTTTCTTTTGACACTTCCAAGTTTCCAAAAAAAATGTAAACTAAAAGTCTGGACATACATTGTGTTCTACACAAAAAAAGAACAAATGATGTGTAAATAGTAAGTCACACTATTTACATATGTCTTCTCTTTTTTACACAGATCACATATTATCATGTGTTTATATGAAACTTCACAGATGCACAAGATACAACACATTGTATGACAAGAAGTTTAGTTTTGAACCAACATAATATAACTCCATTGTGGATGTTCTTCTAGTACAATTGTTCAACTGATCTAGGCTAATAAGTAATAACAGGTTAACTCCATGTAACTCTACAGTTTTTGCTCATAGTGGTAAACAGTTAACAACAACGAATTTACCTGGATATATAGCTTCTCCGTGCAGGGAAAGCATCTAAGAAATGCAAGTAGTTGATCCAGACGAGGGCCGTCAGATTTTAGAACCAAGTTCTTCACTGTGCACAGAGAATTTTCCAAGCTTATGGGCATCATCCTCTACAGGACAATGGTACATATGTCAAAAAAAATAACAAAAATGTGAGTTAATTCAACAAGAAGAAGGCTGTTCTACCAAATAGTTTATGCGTCCAATAACAAGTTGGCAGCCAGGGTACGACGCAAAGCCCAACACCATCAACTTTGGTGCGTTGGCGACCTGGATTAGTAGTGGAACATCATCAACGCATATGACCAATCTCTCGAGGCAAGATGCATCCATAATTTGCACCGTGTCTAACTGAATAAGTTCGGTGGTGTTGCGTTTCCAATAGCTAGCCACACTAATTGTACGAAGATTTGGCATTTGAATGTTGAGTTGGGTGAACCCGTGGACCCCCTCAAGGTGAAGTGCCTCGAGCACAATACAGCGGGTGAACAGGCGGTCGATGTTCGTCGCCTTACAGATGTAGACGTCATAGAGCAAGAGCCTTTTGAGTTGGGGGAAAAGAAGCATGGAGTTGGCATGAATCTCGGGCAAATAGCAAGTAGAAATGCTGACAATGCGCAGCGTGGGCGCGCAGCGGAACGCGGACAGCGGGAAGGAGCGCATCACAGTTCCAGCATCGAATCTGAGGTTCTCGACGCAAGATAGGGTGCTGGACCGGAACCAGCTGTCGAGCGTGGTGTCGACCTTGCAAGTGGTTCTGAAGGGGTCGATTGACACGCTTCTGGCGGGGCCAGGGTGAGCGGCGAGGATACTGGAGACCGCGGCGATGCGTTTGTGGTTTTGCTTGGCGAGTTCGTCGTCGATCTGGAGGTTAAGTGGGACGGAGTGCCAGAGGTGGCGCCACCGTTTGGAGACCAAGGTTGTGCTTACAGCGGATACAGTGGGCAGGTGGGAGATGATGATGTGGAGAATCTGGTCCGGTAGGCGGCTGATGAGGTCGTTGTCGCCGACGAGGAGGTTAAGTGGGACGGAGCGCCAGAGGTGGCGCCACCGTTTGGAGAGCAATGTTGTCCTTACAGCGGATATCATGGGCAGGAGGGAGATGATGATGTGCAGCATCTCGTCGGGGAGGCGGCTGATGAGGTCGAGGCTCGACGGAGGCTCTTCCCGATCTGGCTCGACCCGCCTTCGGGAGTTGAGCGGCTCCGCCTCCATCTGACACGGCGGCGACACACGCAACGCCGCAGTCGTCTGCTGGACAGGGGAATAGGCGCAGCGGCGGTGGTGAGGACAGAAAGGTACTCGGCGGTGGATTTAGGTGGATGGCGGATGCAAGTGCGCTGGGGGTTTTTGGAGGAGACGGCAAGCGCTATGCAAGGAACTATTGCGGCGGGCGGCCAGCCGGGGTGCCTGAGGAGAGAAAGGTAGTATACTATGCGGTGCGGCGTTTGCGTCTCCCTTCCCCACGCGTGCAGCCTTCACATTTCACAAGACGTGCGAGTTTTTCAACAGAGATTATCAAGTGGAGAGACTTTCCCAATGCAATTGTCTCTCCACTTGATAATCACTCTTGAAAACACCGAGAAGATGGCGGTGAAGAAGACGGAGAGGCAAGGAAAAAAACAATATGAATTGAAATCAAATATAATACGGGCGTTCCTTCTCTCTCTGGTCTCTGCTGCACTTACTGCACCTGTGGTGCAGGCGTGTGACCCGAGAAGAAGCTAATGTACTGTATAGCCGTCCCTTGCACGCCGTGTAGCTGTATTTTGTCTCGTCAAATCAGCTCGGGACAGTTTCAGCAGAGAAAACATCATTTTTTCTTGCCATCATCATAATAGGCGAACATTACCACGGGCACACGGTAGTGCACATCCAACTTGTACTACTCAATCCTCCATATGCTGCACAAACCACCACTTTAACTTTTTCTTCGCAGTTTTCATGATTTTTAGCAGTTTCCACCATGTGGTGGTCTAATCTGTTGCAATTTTTACCACTTGGTCATCTGATCAGTTATTTTGTCATGTCGATAGCAAAATCAACAAGTGGATGCCAACTTTTTTGAAGGGCTACTCTCTAAAACACAGTTTGCATTATGGCATGTTTGGTATTTTCCCTAGGTAGTACTACATCCTAAAAAAAATTGACTACATGCTTTTATTTGCCTATTTTAAGCACCTTTTACCATGATTTCAAATTTAGGTCAAACTCACGGGGGCCATAGGATGCACGGCATTTATTTGGCAATTGTTTCAGTATGGCCAACTAGTTAGGCCTCCTTTGGTTCATAGGAAATGGAAAGTATAGGAAAAGGAAAATCATAGAATTGGGATGTCATGTCTACTTCAATCCTATGGGAATCGTGCTCCTTTGATTCATATGATTGTCATAGGAATTATGTTGGATTCGGTTCTTATGGGAAAAATTCCTATACAAGTCATTTGATTCATAGGAACTATTCATATAGGAATCTTGTAGTGCAAATCTTATAGGAAAAAACCATTAGCTAATACCTCATGGAAAAGTTCCTTTGCCACAATCAAAGACACATCATGTTCCTATAGGATTCAACTTGGCATAACATTCCAATCATGCACCTTTCATATTCCTACGCCCTCCATATTCCTTTGAATAAAAGGAGCCCGAAGTTTATTTGATTGTAGCAAAGGAATTTTCCATGTATCGACAGTTTGACATGGTATTTTAATAACCAATCAAGAAGGCATGCAAACGTACTTAAAAACACACATGGTGCCAAAATCGGTGAAAGGGAATATTCTCAAGAACATAGGTAGGTCATGTTTGGCATTGTTCCTAGGTATTTCATCACAAATGATGAATCCATGATAAATTACTAACATTCGGAAGTTTGCCATGGTTCTAGCATTAACCAACTCACCTCTCACTTCGGAAGAGAGCCATGCGAACTCCAAGATGGATTCTGTCAAAAAAAAAACTCCAACATGCATGGTGCCAAAATCTGGTAAGTTCTTCTAAAAAATATTTTGGTGTGCCATGTTTGGTATTTTGATATATATGTAGATTACTTACATCACAAACAACTACTCAATGCTTTCGTTTGCCATATGGGTGTTACGTACTTGGATGCAACGCATATGTTTGGTCATTTTTTGGGGGGTACCACACATTTAGTGCACATCACGTATATATAGTTTCCCCTTTTTTAATTGTACTTCGTGTACTTCGCGTTGAAATTTCAAATTATATGGAAATGAGCCCAGAACTAATTTAATATATGGTCACAAACCGAAATAATTCGTGAAATTTTGAAATGTCCATCCTACCATATCAACCACATGAAAAAATTGCATTGGCGGCAATCTGCCACTACAAATTTTAACCATTTCACGCAAAACACTCATGTAGTAATTTGTTCCCTTCTAGCACTTCATAAATCTCCCCGGTCTTGTTTGAAAAGGAGCCCCCGTCCGAAGAGTCCCTGTTTATAACTAAAACTAATTATTTCAGTACCGCATAAATCGCAATTACCATTAGATAAACAAGATTAAGATAGAGCATGTACCACCTGTCAATTACCGGTTCGCAATCTCCATATGCTCGCAATGATCGGTTCCACATTATACTTGGTCGAATTCAATTAAACATACAAGTACATCATGCCGAAGTTTTGTTCTAGGACATGGACACGTTCAAACTAATCACGGTAATAGATGATACAACATCGCACACATAAATAGACGACATGTCTAAAATCATACATTTTTTGAACACAGAAATGTCCCGAAGGACCTCGCGACACTGCTTTTATATTATGATGACGGTGGGATTACAGACTGCAAGCTAGGAGGACCCTCCAAGTAAAAGGAAACTACAGACAAGACATCCAAAAGTACAAAAAGAACTCTAGTTCTAGAAAAGGAAACTCCATCCGGTCCTTCTCCACCGAGCTCAGATTAGCCTCAAAGCGCGATCATCTTCTCCATCGAGACCGGCAAGATCAACCACCTACCGTCTCGTTGGCGCATGCGGGCACGTCGCCTCATGTTGAAAGTATTCGAGCAAGTCGCCGCTCATGTCGCAACCATCGTTGCTGCAATCCACCTTAAACAAGGAGGCAAATCTACTTAAATCCTCATCCTCTTCGTAGATGCCGTCGCAGTTCGGGCACACGAGACTGGGCAGGTTTCTTAAGCAGCTTCCGCATGCAATGTGATGTCCCTCCCCCATGCGAATGCACTGCTTAATACAAGGAAATTTACATGACTGTTGGCCCAAAGAAAAATACAGTTGGGTGGAACCTAGTGAAGAAAGTACTAACCCGTTATAGTGGACGTCGTGCGATTTGAGAGCACAAACCGCAGATGAACGTTCTTCTCACCACATTCTTTTCCATAACACATTCACGGGAAAAGTACATGCTTTCAGATGGAGGACTTTCACCTTGGAAGACGCCCTGGCATCCCGGGCACGCGCCACCGGGCAGGTTCCTAGCGCAGCTGTCGCATGCAACCTTCTTGCACGAACAGCACTGCTTAATACAAGGAAATTAACACGACTGTTAGCCCAAATTAAAATACATCTTGATGAACCTAGTGAAGAAAGTACTAACCCGCCAAAATGGAGGTTGTGCGGATTGAGAGCACAAACCGTAGGTGAGCAGTCTTCTCAAATTAGCATCGTCGACAAAAGCTCTAAAGCTACCAGGGGGAACCTCCATGCCCAACGATTCTAAATGGGAATATGAATTTAGAGGATGTGAAGGAGATAGGGATAGAGGGTCGTAGTCTTCGACTTGTATAGTATATATAGGGGAGGGAATTGCAGATTCCACCAAGGAACGAGATCCAGTAACTTCACTGGCGACTTGTACGTGAGTCATTCGATCAAGATCCAACGCACATGGTTGATCCAAATTTTAAACTTAAAATTAAACTCAATTTTCAAATGAAGTAAAACTTTACCAGAATACTTAAGAAAGATATATATCTTACTGTAATGTTTTCGATTTTTTTCGAGCAACTTAAAATGTGACTACAAATTCTGGATCAACTGTGTCCGTTGGATCTTGATCCGATGGCTCATGTACGTAAAGTTGCATTTTGGAGTAAGTAAAGTCACTGGCCTCAAGTTCCACCACCTCATACTTCGTATGTTGCACAAAAACACCATTTGGAAGGATATTTTGCGGTTTCCACCATGTACTGCTCCAATCTGTTGTGATTTCACCACTTAATCTTCTAATCAACCAATTATACTGGTAAATATTCTCTTACTTTGCATCTCAAACATTTCCCTGACTTTGAGTCCCTGCGCGCTAGTACACTCAATAAAGACAGAGAGAGAGGAGAGACGCTGAGGAGGACTTTGAGTTCTAGTACCTCACCTGCCCGGAATAAGTACGCTGGCAGCCTGACCTGCCCTAAGTACGTCCGGTCAAATCGATGCCTTGCCTTGCACGCCGTCTGCGCGCATCCATGTCTTCCCGATGAAATTGTCAGTCCAAAAAAATCGGAAATTTAATTCGGCTATTGGGCGGATATGCTACCTCGACCCAAAAAAACATATTTTTAATTTTCAAAAAATTCTAACAAAAAAATCCGCATGTACTTCTCGATAATCTATGTGTGTTCGTGTAGTTTCGTGAAAAGCCGATATTTTTTGTGGTTGATGTAAACAGCTTTATTTTTAGCAATAAATTTTATCTTTTTTACATAGCCCAAACGACAATTTAGTTTTTTATGGAAAGACTTTATGCGCTCTTAGCATGTGAAGATGAAAAGATTAATTTTTTGTTTGGATTTTTTTTACATTTCAAAATATATAGATGTTGCAGTTCAAACTAAAGGGAGCATACGCAACCAGGAGCCAAAACATCCTCCCCCAAAAAATATGATTTGTTTTCTATTTGCGACGCTTCCGCGATGCCTATCACATGTCTGTATAGCCGCAGCTAGCACCATCGAGCACGCCCCAATGCTCTGTGTGTTGTCTTGTCAATTCAATGGTCAAGGTAATCTGACCAAAAGATACGTCTTGGAGTACGCGTGCGCCTTATTCCTTGAAATGGAGGTAGTACTTTATATTTGGCCCAAATGCGAAAAGTGTTACTCCTCCTATTCTAGTATACCATACTACGTATTACTCAAAACAAGTTCGAAGTTATGTCAAGTATGACTAGTGCAAATAAACCCTCTGGCATTAAGAGTATGAGAAGTTCGGATCATGATGAACAAGTTAATCTTCAAAACGTACAGCTATGTCAAGTATGACTAGTGCAAATAAACCCTCTGGCATTAAGAGAAACATCAAATAGTACAAAACACCTGAAAAAAAACGAAATTACAACAAAATCCTTGAGATGCCCTTCGTCTTCAACCTCCAGACCATGTCGACGACACCATGGCCGACACTAATCCAACCCAGGAAGCCAGAATCCTAGGATAAGCAAGCTCGGAAGGTAGGTGGCCACGGAAGCTCTAGCACGTACCAATTCAGCACGCGCGAGGGCCCGCCCAGCATCTCAATCGGCACGGTGTGAAGCCAGTCCTCGTCTCGAGCTCTCTCGAAGCGTGAGAGCTCGCCGGATTCTCTGTCGAGAGCAAGAATGAAGTTTCCGAGCCCACCGAACACGTACCACTGGAAGAAACGGGCGTTGCACCCCACAAAGAGGATATCCGACCGGCCTGTGTGCGTGGCGTGGAGAGGCACGATGGCGCCGGAGGAGGTCCAAGCGTGGCCACCAGGGCCAGGCGAGAACACGCAGGTCTTGCAGATGCCGTCATGATAGATCAGGCACGTCACCCTGTAATTTGACAGACTGATGCGCGCCGCAGCGTCCTCGCCATGGAGGGCGGCGCCCAGGAACAAGCTTACGAATGTTGTGTGCGAAACAGCAGGGGGTGGAGGGACCGTCACGTACTGACCTGCCAGGGGATCGCAGACGACGAGACGTGAAGGCTGCTCGAAAGGCTTTCCGTGTTCGGTGTGGTCGAAGTCCGCAAGGAGTAGGAGGCCGCCCCGAGAGTCGGCGAGCTCCAAACTGAGGTCGCCGTTTGGCGCCCGTGGGAGGAAGTCGAGCGCGAGATTATTTGCGGCGACCCCGGCCCAACATGACGAGGAAGAGGGAACGAAGTGGGGCAGCAAGCCAGACGGCCGATAGTGACAATGGGAGAAGCTGATGTGGTAGTGGCCGGCGACTATGGAGGATGGCGCGCCGTGGCGAGCGGAGAGGACACGGAAGTCCTCCGCCGCGATGACCTTGCGCCAGCTCCTGCAGGCGAACGCGGCGCGGACGAGATCCAGAGGCGAGGTGAGGCGCAGGAACACCAGCCCGAGAAGTTCATCCGGGATGGCGTCACCCTTGTCCTCCTGCCCGGACTTCCTCTGAGCATTCTTCCAGCGGGGGCGGCTGTGCCCCATCTCCGGCTGGACCTAGCTCGCGTACGGGGGCGAGGTGTGCTGTAGGGAGGAAGCTAGGGAAGTAGCGAGGCGGCCGGCTTGGTAGAGACTAGAGGAGTTAAGGAGGAGACTTATGTACTGAAAAAGTTCCGTGGAATCAAATTCCTATATTGGTTAATTACATGCAAGGATGAGCAGAGTAGTTGGTTGTGTAATTGAAACGAGATTACGAGCTTGATCCCCACACACGAACCACATCGTAAAGCTTCATGAAAGAAAAATAGGAAAACAACAAAATTGTGTGGCACAACAGTTGCTTTCTCCAAGTTCCTATAGAGGGAGTACTATGTACATATTCAAACTAGACAAATCATGTATCTACCCCCTAACCCCTAAAACTCAGTCTTATGAAATCTAGCATAAAGAGATCGAAGTCGTTTTGGGTTTCAAACATGGAAATTTCAAGAACATCCCAAAAGCTTCATTTTAGAGTGACTAAGAAGGATCCATGCTTACCTTTTCATTTTCATGTTTTAAACTTGTTTAAATCATGGTCAAACCTAGGATTTGACCAAGATTCAAATGGGCCTAAAAAATCAGAAAAAATCAAAAGAATGAACAACCAAAGCACATATATAGCATTCTTATGTCATATATATAGTAAGCATTCAAGTTGATAAACAAGGTCTAGACATATATATTCAAACCAGAAAAATCATGTATATATCTACCCCTAAAACCCTAAACTCTGTCTTATGAAGTCAATCATGAAGAGAAGTGGTTTTGGGTTTCAAACATGGAAATTTCAAGAACCTCCCAAAAGCTTCATTTTAGAGTGACTAAGAAGGATCCAGGCTTATCTTTTCATTTCATGTTTTAAACTTGTTTAAATCCTGGTCAAACCTAGGATTTGATGAAGATACAAATGGGTGGGCACGTACAATATTCAAAAAAATCAGAAAAATGAAAAACCAAATCACATTGTCTTCTTATGTCATATCGTAAGCATTCAAGTTGATAAACAAGGTCTAGATATATCCAAACCAGACAAATCATGTATCTACCCCCTGTCGATCTTATGAAGTCTAGCATGAAGGGAAGTCGTTTTCGGTTTCAAACATGGTAATTTCAAGAACATCCCAAAAGCTTCCATTTTAGAGTGACTAAGAAGGATACAGACTTCCTTTTTTATTTTCATGTTTTAAACTTGTTTAAATCTTGGTCAAACCAAGGATTTGACCAAGATTCAAATGGGCCTAAAAATTTAGAAAAAAATCAAAAGAGAATGAAAAACCAAAGCACATAGCATTCTTATGTCATATGTATAGTAAGCATTCAAGTTGATAAACAAGGGCTAGACATATTCAAACCAGAAAAATCATGTATATATCTACCCCTAAAACCCTAAACTATGTCTTATGAAGTCAATCATGAAGAGAAGTGGTTTTGGGTTTGAAACATGGAAATTTCAAGAACCTCCCAAAAGATTTATGTTAGAGTGACTAATAAGGATCCATGCTTACCTTCATTTTCATAATTTAAACTTGTTTAAATCTTGGTCAAACCTAGGATTTGACCAAGATTCAAATGGGCATAAAATTAAAATAAAACAGAAAAATGAAAAACCAAAGCACATAGTCTTCTTATGTCATATAGTAAGCATTAAAATTGAGAAACAAGGTCTCTAGCTAGACATATTCAAACTATGCAAATCATGTATCTATGTACCCCCTAACCCCTAAACTCTGTCTTATGAAGTCAAGCACGAAGAGATGTGGTTTTGGGTTTCAAACATGGAAATTTCAAAAACCACCCAAAAGCTTCATTTTAATTAGAGTGACAAAGAAGGATACAGGCTTCCCTTCTCATTTTCATGTTTTAAACTTGTTTAAATCTTGGTCAAACCTAGGATTCTACCAAGATTCAAATGGGCATAAAAATTCAGAAAAAATCAAAAGAATGAAAAACCAAAGCACATAGCATTCTTATGTCATATAGTAAGCATTCAAGTTGATAAACAGGGTCTAGACATATTCAAACCAGAAAAATCATGTATATATATATCTACCCCTATCCCTAAACTCTGTCTTATGAAGTCAAGCATGAAGAGAAGTGGTTTTGGGTTTCAAACCTGGAAATTTAAAAAAAAAACCAAAAGCTTCATTTTAGGGAGACTAAGAAGGATCCATGCTTACCATTTTATTTTCACGTCTTAAACTTGTTTAAATCTTGGTCAAACCTAGGATTTGACCAAGATACAAATTGGCAGAAAATTTTAAAAAATCAAAAAAATTAAAAACCAAAGTACATAGTCTTCTTATGGCATATAGTAAGCATTCAAGTTGTTAAACAAGGTCTAGACATATTCAAACCAAACAAATCATGTATCTATACCCCTAACCCCTAATTAAACTCTATATATCTTATGAAGTCAAGCATGAAGAGACGTGGTTTTTGGTTTCAAACATGGAAATTTCAAAAACCTCCCAAAATCTTCATTTTAATTAGAGTGACTAAGAAGGATACATGCTTCCCTTCTCATTTTCATGTTTTAAACTTGTTTAAATCTTGGTCAAACCTAGGATTCGACCAAGATTCAAATGGGCATAAAAATTCAGAAAAAAATCAAAAGAATGAAAAACCAAAGCACATAGCATTCTTATGTCATATATAGTAAGCTAGCATTCAAGTTGATAAACAAGGTCTAGACATATTCAAACCAGAAAAATCATGTATATATCTACCCCTAACCCTAAACTATGTCTTATGAAGTCAAGCATGAAGAGAAGTGGTTTTTGGTTTCAAACATGGAAATTTCAAAAAAAAAGCTTCATTTTCGGGAGACTAAGAAGGATCCATGCTTACCATTTTATTTTCATGTTTTAAACTTGTTTAAATCTTGGTCAAACCTAGGATTTGACCAAGATTCAAATGGGCAGAAAATTAAAAAAAGTGTGTTTGCCCGTCGAGTGAAACTCGGAGGAAGAGGGATCACTCGGAAGGAGAGAAGAAGGGAGAGAATTATGGTGTCTCCCCTTTTTCGGGTGATGATGTTGACTTTTGTGCAGGGTTTGTCAGTGAGCAGGAGGTGCGAGCGAGCGAGCGAGTCGAGCGAGGCCGAGAATGAGAGAGATTTGTTTTTTTTGTGAGAGGGACGACCGAAGGAACCAGAAGGACCCACAGACTTCCAATACGCATCCTGATGCGTCTTCTCTTGACAAAGAAAATGGCTGGGAGTTTGCGTACCTATTGCACGTGACTTGTGCTCACTGAAGTGTGGGACCTCACGCGTGGGCACCACACGTAAGTGACAGACCTGTTGGTGTAAAAACTCGGTTGATTATTATAGTGCATTAGAACAAAGTTTCCTATGGATTCAAGGGTAGGAAATCCAAGTTAACTCATTTACGTGTTAAACTTGTCTAAATCTTGGTCAAACCTAGGATTTGACCAAGATTCAAATGGGCAGAAAAATAAAAAACAGAAAAATGAAAAACCAAATCACATAGTCTTCTTATGTCATATAGTAAGCATATTCAAGTTGATAAACAAGGTTTGAACCTTGATCTGTAGTAGTGGGCAAAACCCTAGTTTAACCTATTTAATTATAGATTCGTAGGTTGATTTTTCTACCTTTTTATTATTACTAACCTATTTAATTATAGATTCGTAGGTTGATTTTTCTATACCTTTTTATTATTACTATGCAGCACAAGTGTGTTTGCCCGTCGAGTGAAACTCGGAGGAAGAGGGATCACTCGGAGGAAGGAGAGAAGAAGGGAGAGAATTATGGTGTCTCCCCTTTTTCGGGTGATGATGTTGACTTTTGTGCAGGGTTTGTCAGTGAGCAGGAGCGAGCGAGCGAGTCGAGCGAGGCCGAGAATGAGAGAGATTTGTTTTTTTTTGTGAGAGGGACAACCGAAGGATCCAGAAGGACCCACAGACTTCCAATACGCATCCTGATGCGTCTTCTCTTGACAAAGAAGATGGCTGGGAGTTTGCGTACCTATTGCACGTGACTTGTGCTCACTGAAGTGTGGGACCTCACGCGTGGGCACCACACGTAAGTGACAGACCTGTTGGTGTAAAAACTCGGTTGATTATTATAGTGCATTAGAACAAAGTTTCCTATGGATTCAAGGGTAGGAAATCCAAGTTAACTCATTTACATGACATTATTTTTCTTATGTCATATAGTAAGCATTAAAGTTGATAAACAATGTCTAGACATATTCAAACCAGACAAATCATGTATCTATACCCCTAACCCCTAAACTCTGTCTTATGAAGTCAAGCATGTGAAGAGATGTGGTTTTGGGTTTCAAACATGGAAATTTCAAAAAACTCCCAAAAGCTTCATTTTAGAGTGCCTAAGAAGGATACATGCTTCCCTTTTCATTTTCATGTTTTATAAAACTTGTTTTAATTATCTTGGTCAAACCTAGGATTTGACGAAGATACAAATGGGTGGGCAAAAAATTAAAAAAATCAGAAAAATGGAAAACCAAATCACATAGTCTTCTTATGTCATATCGTAAGCAATCAAGTTGATAAACAAGGTCTAGATATATCCAAACCAGACAAATCGTGTATCTACCCCCTTTCGATCTTATGAAGTCTAGCATGAAGGGAAGTCGTTTTGGGTTTCAAACATTGAAATTTCAAGAACATCCCAAAAGCTTCATTTTAGAGTGACTAAGAAGGATACAGACTTCCCTTTTCATTTTCATGTTTTAAACTTGTTTAAATCTTGGTCAAACCAAGGATTTGACCAAGATTCAAATGGCCCTAAAAATTCAGAAAAAAATCAAAAGAATGAAAAACCAAAGCACATAGCATTCTTATGTCATATGTATAGTAAGCATTCAAGTTGATAAACAAGGTCTAGACATATATATTCAAACCAGAAAAATCATGTATATATCTACCCCTAAAACCCTAATTAAACTCAGTCAATCATGAAGAGAAGTGGTTTTGGGTTTCAAACATGGAAATTTCAAGAACCTCCCAAAAGCTTCATTTTAGAGTGACTAAGAAGGATCCAGGCTTACTTATTCGTTTTCACGTGTTAAACTTGTCTAAATCTTGGTCAAACCTAGGATTTGACCAAGATATGATTCAAATGCGCAGAAAATTAAAAAAATCAGAAAAATGAAAAACCAAAGTACATAGTCTTCTTATGTCATATAGTAAGCATATTCAAGTTGATAAACAAGGTTTGGACATATTCAAACCATACAAATCATGTATCTATATATACCCCCTAACCCTAAACTTTGTCTTATGAAGTCAAGCATGAAGAGAAGTGGTTTTGGGTTTCAAACATGGAAATTTCAAAAACCTCCCAAAAACTTCATTTTAGAGTGACTGAGAAGGTTACATGCTTCCCTTTTCATTTTCATGTTTTAAACTTGTTTAAATTAGCTTGGTCAAACCTAGGATTTCATGAAGATACAAATGGGTGGGCACAATGTTCAAAAAAATCAGAAAAATGAAAAACCAAATCACATATATAGTCTTCTTATGTCATATCGTAAGCAATCAAGTTGATAAACAAGGTCTAGATATATCCAAACCAGACAAATCATGTATCTACCCCCTTTCGATCTTATGAAGTCTAGCATGAAGGGAAGTCGTTTTGGGTTTCAAACATTGAAATTTCAAGAACATCCCAAAAGCTTCATTTTAGAGTGACTAAGAAGGATACAGACTTCCCTTTTCATTTTTATGTTTTAAACTTGTTTAAATCTTGGTCAAACCAATGATTTGACCAAGATTCAAATGGCCCAAAAATTCAGAAAAAAATTAAAAGAATGAAAAACCAAAGCACATAGCATTCTTACATATGTCATATGTATAGTAAGCATTCAAGTTGATAAACAAGGTCTAGACATATATATTCAAACCAGAAAAATCATGTATATATCTACCCCTAAAACCCTAATTAAACTCAGTCAATCATGAAGAGAAGTGGTTTTGGGTTTCAAACATGGAAATTTCAAGAACCTCCCAAAAGCTTCATTTTAGAGTGACTAAGAAGGATCCAGGCTTACTTATTCGTTTTCACGTGTTAAACTTGTCTAAATCTTGGTCAAACCTAGGATTTGACCAAGATATGATTCAAATGTGCAGAAAATTAAAAAAATCAGAAAAATGAAAAACCAAAGTACATAGTCTTCTTATGTCATATAGTAAGCATATTCAAGTTGATAAACAAGGTTTGGACATATTCAAACCATACAAATCATGTATCTATACCCCTAACCCTAAACTTTGTCTTATGAAGTCAAGCATGAAGAGAAGTGGTTTTGGGTTTCAAACATGGAAATTTCAAAAACCTCCCAAAAACTTCATTTTAGAGTGACTGAGAAGGTTACATGTTTCCCTTTTCGTTTTCATGTTTTAAACTTGTTTAAATTATCTTGGTAAAACCTAGGATTTCATGAAGATACAAATGGGTGGGCACAATATTCAAAAAAATCAGAAAATTGAAAAACCAAATCACATTGTCTTCTTATGTCATATCGTAAGCATTCAAGTTGATAATAAACAAGGTCTAGATATATCCAAACCAGACAAATCATGTATCTACCCCCTGTCGATCTTATGAAGTCTAGCATGAAGGGAAGTCGTTTTCGGTTTCAAACATGGAAATTTCAAGAACATCCCAAAAGCTTCCATTTTAGAGTTACTAAAAGAAGGATATACAGACTTCCCTTTTTCATTTTCATGTTTTAAACTTGTTTAAATCCTTGTCAAACCAAAGATTTTGACCAAGATTCAAATGGGCATAAAAATTTAGAAAAAAAATCAAAAGAGAATGAAAAACCAAAGCACATAGCATTCTTATATATGTCATATGTATAGTAAGCATTCAAGTTGATAAACCAGGTCTAGACATATTCAAACCAGAAAAATCATGTATATATCTACCCCTAAAACCCTAAACTCTTTCTTATGAAGTCAATCATGAAGAGAAGTGGTTTTGGGTTTCAAACATGGAAATTTCAAGAACCTCCCAAAAGATTTAATTTAGAGTGACTAATAAGGATCCATGCTTACCTTTTCATTTTCACAATTTAAACTTGTTTAAATCTTTGTCAAACCTATGATTTGACCAAGATTCAAATTGGCAGAAAATTTTAAAAAATCAAAAAAATTAAAAACCAAAGTACATAGTCTTCTTATGGCATATAGTAAGCATTCAAGTTGTTAAACAAGGTCTAGACATATTCAAACCAAACAAATCATGTATCTATACCCCTAACCCCTAATTAAACTCTATATATCTTATGAAGTCAAGCATGAAGAGACGTGGTTTTTGGTTTCAAACATGGAAATTTCAAAAACCTCCCAAAATCTTCATTTTAATTAGAGTGACTAAGAAGGATACATGCTTCCCTTCTCATTTTCATGTTTTAAACTTGTTTAAATCTTGGTCAAACCTAGGATTCGACCAAGATTCAAATGGGCATAAAAATTCAGAAAAAATCAAAAGAATGAAAAACCAAAGCACATAGCATTCTTATGTCATATATAGTAAGCTAGCATTCAAGTTGATAAACAAGGTCTAGACATATTCAAACCAGAAAAATCATGTATATATCTACCCCTAACCCTAAACTATGTCTTATGAAGTCAAGCATGAAGAGAAGTGGTTTTTGGTTTCAAACAAGGAAATTTCAAAAAAAAACTTCATTTTCGGGAGACTAAGAAGGATCCATGCTTACCATTTTATTTTCATGTTTTAAACTTGTTTAAATCTTGGTCAAACCTAGGATTTGACCAAGATTCAAATGGGCAGAAAATTTAAAAAGTGTGTTTGCCCGTCGAGTGAAACTCGGAGGAAGAGGGATCACTCGGAAGGAGAGAAGAAGGGAGAGAATTATGGTGTCTCCCCTTTTTCGGGTGATGATGTTGACTTTTGTGCAGGGTTTGTCAGTGAGCAGGAGGTGCGAGCGAGCGAGTCGAGCGAGGCCGAGAATGAGAGAGATTTGTTTTTTTGTGAGAGGGACGACCGAAGGAACCAGAAGGACCCACAGACTTCCAATACGCATCTGATGCGTCTTCTCTTGACAAAGAAAATGGCTGGGAGTTTGCGTACCTATTGCACGTGACTTGTGCTCACTGAAGTGTGGGACCTCACGCGTGGGCACCACACGTAAGTGACAGACCTGTTGGTGTAAAAACTCGGTTGATTATTATAGTGCATTAGAACAAAGTTTCCTATGGATTCAAGGGTAGGAAATCCAAGTTAACTCATTTACATAACATTATTTTTCTTATGTCATATAGTAAGCATTAAAGTTGATAAACAATGTCTAGACATATTCAAACCAGACAAATCATGTATCTATACCCCTAACCCCTAAACTCTGTCTTATGAAGTCAAGCATGTGAAGAGATGTGGTTTTGGGTTTCAAACATGGAAATTTCAAAAACCTCCCAAAAGCTTCATTTTAGAGTGCCTAAGAAGGATACATGCTTCCCTTTTCATTTTCATGTTTTATAAAACTTGTTTTAATTATCTTGGTCAAACCTAGGATTTGACGAAGATACAAATGGGTGGGCAAAAAATTAAAAAAATCAGAAAAATGGAAAACCAAATCACATAGTCTTCTTATGTCATATCGTAAGCAATCAAGTTGATAAACAAGGTCTAGATATATCCAAACCAGACAAATCGTGTATCTACCCCCTTTCGATCTTATGAAGTCTAGCATGAAGGGAAGTCGTTTTGGGTTTCAAACATTGAAATTTCAAGAACATCCCAAAAGCTTCATTTTAGAGTGACTAAGAAGGATACAGACTTCCCTTTTCATTTTCATGTTTTAAACTTGTTTAAATCTTGGTCAAACCAAGGATTTGACCAAGATTCAAATGGCCCTAAAAATTCAGAAAAAATCAAAAGAATGAAAAACCAAAGCACATAGCATTCTTATGTCATATGTATAGTAAGCATTCAAGTTGATAAACAAGGTCTAGACATATATATTCAAACCAGAAAAATCATGTATATATCTACCCCTAAAACCCTAATTAAACTCAGTCAATCATGAAGAGAAGTGGTTTTGGGTTTCAAACATGGAAATTTCAAGAACCTCCCAAAAGCTTCATTTTAGAGTGACTAAGAAGGATCCAGGCTTACTTATTCGTTTTCACGTGTTAAACTTGTCTAAATCTTGGTCAAACCTAGGATTTGACCAAGATATGATTCAAATGCGCAGAAAATTAAAAAAATCAGAAAAATGAAAAACCAAAGTACATAGTCTTCTTATGTCATATAGTAAGCATATTCAAGTTGATAAACAAGGTTTGGACATATTCAAACCATACAAATCATGTATCTATATATACCCCCTAACCCTAAACTTTGTCTTATGAAGTCAAGCATGAAGAGAAGTGGTTTTGGGTTTCAAACATGGAAATTTCAAAAACCTCCCAAAAACTTCATTTTAGAGTGACTAAGAAGGATACATGCTTCCCTTTTCATTTTCATGTTTTATAAAACTTGTTTTAATTATCTTGGTCAAACCTAGGATTTGACGAAGATACAAATGGGTGGGCACAATGTTCAAAAAAATCAGAAAAATGAAAAACCAAATCACATAGTCTTCTTATGTCATATCGTAAGCAATCAAGTTGATAAACAAGGTCTAGATATATCCAAACCAGACAAATCATGTATCTACCCCCTTTCGATCTTATGAAGTCTAGCATGAAGGGAAGTCGTTTTGGGTTTCAAACATTGAAATTTCAAGAACATCCCAAAAGCTTCATTTTAGAGTGACTAAGAAGGATACAGACTTCCCTTTTCATTTTCATGTTTTAAACTTGTTTAAATCTTGGTCAAACCAATGATTTGACCAAGATTCAAATGGCCCTAAAAATTCAGAAAAAAATCAAAAGAATGAAAAACCAAAGCACATAGCATTCTTAGATATGTCATATGTATAGTAAGCATTCAAGTTGATAAACAAGGTCTAGACATATATATTCAAACCAGAAAAATCATGTATATATCTACCCCTAAAACCCTAATTAAACTCAGTCAATCATGAAGAGAAGTGGTTTTGGGTTTCAAACATGGAAATTTCAAGAACCTCCCAAAAGCTTCATTTTAGAGTGACTAAGAAGGATCCAGGCTTACTTATTCGTTTTCACGTGTTAAACTTGTCTAAATCTTGGTCAAACCTAGGATTTGACCAAGATATGATTCAAATGTGCAGAAAATTAAAAAAAATCAGAAAAATGAAAAACCAAAGTACATAGTCTGCTTATGTCATATAGTAAGCATATTCAAGTTGATAAACAAGGTTTGGACATATTCAAACCATACAAATCATGTATCTATACCCCCTAACCCTAAACTTTGTCTTATGAAGTCAAGCATCATGAAGAGAAGTGGTTTTGGGTTTCAAACATGGAAATTTCAAAAACCTCCCAAAAACTTCATTTTAGAGTGACTGAGAAGGTTACATGTTTCCCTTTTCGTTTTCATGTTTTAAACTTGTTTAAATTATCTTGGTAAAACCTAGGATTTCATGAAGATACAAATGGGTGGGCACAATATTCAAAAAAATCAGAAAATTGAAAAACCAAATCACATTGTCTTCTTATGTCATATCGTAAGCATTCAAGTTGATAAACAAGGTCTAGATATATCCAAACCAGACAAATCATGTATCTACCCCCTGTCGATCTTATGAAGTCTAGCATGAAGGGAAGTCGTTTTCGGTTTCAAACATGGAAATTTCAAGAACATCCCAAAAGCTTCCATTTTAGAGTTACTAAAAGAAGGATATACAGACTTCCCTTTTTCATTTTCATGTTTTAAACTTGTTTAAATCCTTGTCAAACCAAAGATTTTGACCAAGATTCAAATGGGCATAAAAATTTAGAAAAAAAATCAAAAGAGAATGAAAAACCAAAGCACATAGCATTCTTATATATGTCATATGTATAGTAAGCATTCAAGTTGATAAACCAGGTCTAGACATATTCAAACCAGAAAAATCATGTATATATCTACCCCTAAAACCCTAAACTCTTTCTTATGAAGTCAATCATGAAGAGAAGTGGTTTTGGGTTTCAAACATGGAAATTTCAAGAACCTCCCAAAAGATTTAATTTAGAGTGACTAATAAGGATCCATGCTTACCTTTTCATTTTCACAATTTAAACTTGTTTAAATCTTTGTCAAACCTATGATTTGACCAAGATTCAAATATATGGGCATAAAATTCAAAAAAAATCAGAAAAATGAAAAACAAAAGCATATAGTCTTCTTATGTCATATAGTAAGCATTCAAGTTGATAAATTAACAAGGTTTGGACATATTCAAACCATACAAATCATGTATCTACCCCTAACCCTAAACTCGGTCGATCTTATGAAGTGTAGCATGAAGAGAGGTCGTTTTGGGTTTCAAACATGGAAATTTCAAGAACATCCCAAAATGCTTCATTTTAGAGTGACTAAGAAGGATCCAGGCTTACTTATTCGTTTTCACGTGTTAAACTTGTCTAATCTTGGTCAAACCTAGGATTTGACCAAGATTCAAATGCGCAGAAAATTTAAAAAATCAGAAAAATGAAAACCAAAGTACATAGTCTTCTTATGTCATATAGTAAGCATATTCAAGTTGATAAACAAGGTTTGAACCTTGATCTGTAGTAGTGGGCAAAACCCTAGTTTAACCTATTTAATTATAGATTCGTAGGTTGATTTTTCTACCTTTTTATTATTACTAACCTATTTAATTATAGATTCGTAGGTTGATTTTTCTATACCTTTTTATTATTACTATGCAGCACAAGTGTGTTTGCCCGTCGAGTGAAACTCGGAGGAAGAGGGATCACTCGGAGGAAGGAGAGAAGAAGGGAGAGAATTATGGTGTCTCCCCTTTTTCGGGTGATGATGTTGACTTTTGTGCAGGGTTTGTCAGTGAGCAGGAGGTGCGAGCGAGCGAGCGAGTCGAGCGAGGCCGAGAATGAGAGAGATTTGTTTTTTTTTGTGAGAGGGACAACCGAAGGATCCAGAAGGACCCACAGACTTCCAATACGCATCCTGATGCGTCTTCTCTTGACAAAGAAGATGGCTGGGAGTTTGCGTACCTATTGCA
This sequence comes from Lolium multiflorum, assembly GCA_030979885.1. Classification (NCBI taxonomy): domain Eukaryota; kingdom Viridiplantae; phylum Streptophyta; class Magnoliopsida; order Poales; family Poaceae; genus Lolium; species Lolium multiflorum. The sequence goes on from CM061747.1 coordinate 238,434,001, forward strand.
CGTGACTTGTGCTCACTGAAGTGTGGGACCTCACGCGTGGGCACCACACGTAAGTGACAGACCTGTTGGTGTAAAAACTCGGTTGATTATTATAGTGCATTAGAACAAAGTTTCCTATGGATTCAAGGGTAGGAAATCCAAGTTAACTCATTTACATGACATTATTTTTCTTATGTCATATAGTAAGCATTAAAGTTGATAAACAATGTCTAGACATATTCAAACCAGACAAATCATGTATCTATACCCCTAACCCCTAAACTCTGTCTTATGAAGTCAAGCATGTGAACAGATGTGGTTTTGGGTTTCAAACATGGAAATTTCAAAAAACTCCCAAAAGCTTCATTTTAGAGTGCCTAAGAAGGATACATGCTTCCCTTTTCATTTTCATGTTTTATAAAACTTGTTTTAATTATCTTGGTCAAACCTAGGATTTGACGAAGATACAAATGGGTGGGCAAAAAATTAAAAAAATCAGAAAAATGGAAAACCAAATCACATAGTCTTCTTATGTCATATCGTAAGCAATCAAGTTGATAAACAAGGTCTAGATATATCCAAACCAGACAAATCGTGTATCTACCCCCTTTCGATCTTATGAAGTCTAGCATGAAGGGAAGTCGTTTTGGGTTTCAAACATTGAAATTTCAAGAACATCCCAAAAGCTTCATTTTAGAGTGACTAAGAAGGATACATACTTCCCTTTTCATTTTCATGTTTTAAACTTGTTTAAATCTTGGTCAAACCAAGGATTTGACCAAGATTCAAATGGCCCTAAAAATTCAGAAAAAAATCAAAAGAATGAAAAACAAGAAAAATCATGTATATATCTACCCCTAAAACCCTAATTAAACTCAGTCAATCATGAAGAGAAGTGGTTTTGGGTTTCAAACATGGAAATTTCAAGAACCTCCCAAAAGCTTCATTTTAGAGTGACTAAGAAGGATCCAGGCTTCCCTTTTCATTTTCATGTTTTAAACTTGTTTAAATTATCTTGGTCAAACCTAGGATTTCATGAAGATACAAATGGGTGGGCACAATATTCAAAAAAATCAGAAAAATGAAAAACCAAAGCACATAGTCTTCTTATGTCATATAGTTAGCATTAAAGTTGTTAAACAAGGTCTAGACATATTCAAACTAGACAAACCAAATGTATCTACACCCCCTGACCCCTAAACTCTATCTTATGAAGTCAGGCATGAAGAGAAGTGGTTTTGGGTTTCAAACATGGAATTTTCAAAAACCTCCCAAAAACTTCATTTTAGAGTGACTAAGAAGTATACATGCTTCCCTTTTCATATTCATGTTTTAAACTTGTTTAAATTATCTTGGTCAAACGACCTAGGATTTGACAAGATTCAAATGGGCATCAAAATTCAAAAAAAATCAGAAAAATGAAAACAAAAGCAAATAGTTTTCTTATGTCATATAGTAAGCATTCAAGTTGATAAACAAGGTCTAGACATATTAAAACCAGAAAAATCATGTATATATCTACCCCTAACCCTAAACTAATCTGTCGATCTTATGAAGTCAATCATGAAGAGAAGTGGTTTTGGGTTTCAAACATGGAAATTTCAAGAACCTCCCAAAGGCTTCATTTTAGAGTGACTAAGAAGGATCCAGGCTTACTTATTCGTTTTCACGTGTTAAACTTGTCTAAATCTTGGTTGACCAAGATTCAAATGCGCAGAAAATTAAAAAAATCAGAAAAATGAAAAACCAAAGTACATAGTCTTCTTATGTCATATAGTAAGCATATTCAAGTTGATAAACAAGGTCTAGACATATTCAAAGTTTCAAACTAGACAAACCATGTATCTACCCCCTAACCCCTAAACTCTGTCTTATGAAGTCAAGCATGAAGAGAAGTGGTTTTGGGTTTCAAACATGGAAATTTCAAAAACCTCCCAAAAACTTCATTTTAGAGTGACTAAGAAGGATACATGCTTCCCTTTTCATTTCCATGTTTTAAAGTTGTTTAAATTATCTTGGTCAAACCTAGGATTTGACAAGATTCAAATGGGCATCAAAATTCAAAAAAATCAGAAAAATGAAAAACCAAAGCAAATAGTTTTCTTATGTCATATAGTAAGAATTAAAGTTGATAAACAAGGTCTAGACATATTCAAACCAAACAAATCATGTATATATATATCTACCCCTATCCCTAAACTCTGTCTTATGAAGTCAAGCATGAAGAGAAGTGGTTTTGGGTTTCAAACATGGAAATTTCAAGAACCTCCCAAAAGCTTCATTTTAGAGTGACTAAGAAGGATCCAGGCTTACTTATTCGTTTTCACGTGTTAAACTTGTCTAAATCTTGGTCAAACCTAGGATTTGACCAAGATATGATTCAAATGCGCAGAAAATTAAAAAAATCAGAAAAATGAAAAACCAAAGTACATAGTCTTCTTATGTCATATAGTAAGCATATTCAAGTTGATAAACAAGGTTTGGACATATTCAAACCATACAAATCATGTATCTATATATACCCCCTAACCCTAAACTTTGTCTTATGAAGTCAAGCATGAAGAGAAGTGGTTTTGGGTTTCAAACATGGAAATTTCAAAAACCTCCCAAAAACTTCATTTTAGAGTGACTGAGAAGGTTACATGCTTCCCTTTTCATTTTCATGTTTTAAACTTGTTTAAATTAGCTTGGTCAAACCTAGGATTTCATGAAGATACAAATGGGTGGGCACAATGTTCAAAAAAATCAGAAAAATGAAAAACCAAATCACATAGTCTTCTTATGTCATATCGTAAGCAATCAAGTTGATAAACAAGGTCTAGATATATCCAAACCAGACAAATCATGTATCTACCCCCTTTCGATCTTATGAAGTCTAGCATGAAGGGAAGTCGTTTTGGGTTTCAAACATTGAAATTTCAAGAACATCCCAAAAGCTTCATTTTAGAGTGACTAAGAAGGATACAGACTTCCCTTTTCATTTTCATGTTTTAAACTTGTTTAAATCTTGGTCAAACCAAGGATTTGACCAAGATTCAAATGGCCCTAAAAATTCAGAAAAAATCAAAAGAATGAAAAACCAAAGCACATAGCATTCTTATGTCATATGTATAGTAAGCATTCAAGTTGATAAACAAGGTCTAGACATATATATTCAAACCAGAAAAATCATGTATATATCTACCCCTAAAACCCTAATTAAACTCAGTCAATCATGAAGAGAAGTGGTTTTGGGTTTCAAACATGGAAATTTCAAGAACCTCCCAAAAGCTTCATTTTAGAGTGACTAAGAAGGATCCAGGCTTACTTATTCGTTTTCACGTGTTAAACTTGTCTAAATCTTGGTCAAACCTAGGATTTGACCAAGATATGATTCAAATGTGCAGAAAATTAAAAAAATCAGAAAAATGAAAAACCAAAGTACATATTCTTCTTATGTCATATAGTAAGCATATTCAAGTTGATAAACAAGGTTTGGACATATTCAAACCATACAAATCATGTATCTATACCCCTAACCCTAAACTTTGTATTATGAAGTCAAGCATGAAGAGAAGTGGTTTTGGGTTTCAAACATGGAAATTTCAAAAACCTCCCAAAAACTTCATTTTAGAGTGACTGAGAAGGTTACATGTTTCCCTTTTCGTTTTCATGTTTTAAACTTGTTTAAATTATCTTGGTAAAACCTAGGATTTCATGAAGATACAAATGGGTGGGCACAATATTCAAAAAAATCAGAAAATTGAAAAACCAAATCACATTGTCTTCTTATGTCATATAGTAAGCATTAAAATTGAGAAACAAGGTCTCTAGCTAGACATATTCAAACTATGCAAATCATGTATCTATGTACCCCCTAACCCCTAAACTCTGTCTTATGAAGTCAAGCACGAAGAGATGTGGTTTTGGGTTTCAAACATGGAAATTTCAAAAACCACCCAAAAGCTTCATTTTAATTAGAGTGACAAAGAAGGATACATGCTTCCCTTCTCATTTTCATGTTTTAAACTTGTTTAAATCTTGGTCAAACCTAGGATTCTACCAAGATTCAAATGGGCATAAAAATTCAGAAAAAATCAAAAGAATGAAAAACCAAAGCACATAGCATTCTTATGTCATATAGTAAGCATTCAAGTTGATAAACAGGTCTAGACATATTCAAACCAGAAAAATCATGTATATATATATCTACCCCTATCCCTAAACTCTGTCTTATGAAGTCAAGCATGAAGAGAAGTGGTTTTGGGTTTCAAACCTGGAAATTTCAAAAAAAAACCAAAAGCTTCATTTTAGGGAGACTAAGAAGGATCCATGCTTACCATTTTATTTTCACGTCTTAAACTTGTTTAAATCTTGGTCAAACCTAGGATTTGACCAAGATTCAAATTGGCAGAAAATTTTAAAAAATCAAAAAAATTAAAAACCAAAGTACATAGTCTTCTTATGGCATATAGTAAGCATTCAAGTTGTTAAACAAGGTCTAGACATATTCAAACCAAACAAATCATGTATCTATACCCCTAACCCCTAATTAAACTCTATATATCTTATGAAGTCAAGCATGAAGAGACGTGGTTTTTGGTTTCAAACATGGAAATTTCAAAAACCTCCCAAAATCTTCATTTTAATTAGAGTGACTAAGAAGGATACATGCTTCCCTTCTCATTTTCATGTTTTAAACTTGTTTAAATCTTGGTCAAACCTAGGATTCGACCAAGATTCAAATGGGCATAAAAATTCAGAAAAAATCAAAAGAATGAAAAACCAAAGCACATAGCATTCTTATGTCATATATAGTAAGCTAGCATTCAAGTTGATAAACAAGGTCTAGACATATTCAAACCAGAAAAATCATGTATATATCTACCCCTAACCCTAAACTATGTCTTATGAAGTCAATCATGAAGAGAAGTGGTTTTTGGTTTCAAACATGGAAATTTCAAAAAAAAAGCTTCATTTTCGGGAGACTAAGAAGGATCCATGCTTACCATTTTATTTTCATGTTTTAAACTTGTTTAAATCTTGGTCAAACCTAGGATTTGACCAAGATTCAAATGGGCAGAAAATTAAAAAAAGTGTGTTTGCCCGTCGAGTGAAACTCGGAGGAAGAGGGATCACTCGGAAGGAGAGAAGAAGGGAGAGAATTATGGTGTCTCCCCTTTTTCGGGTGATGATGTTGACTTTTGTGCAGGGTTTGTCAGTGAGCAGGAGGTGCGAGCGAGCGAGCGAGTCGAGCGAGGCCGAGAATGAGAGAGATTTGTTTTTTTTTGTGAGAGGGACGACCGAAGGAACCAGAAGGACCCACAGACTTCCAATACGCATCCTGATGCGTCTTCTCTTGACAAAGAAAATGGCTGGGAGTTTGCGTACCTATTGCACGTGACTTGTGCTCACTGAAGTGTGGGACCTCACGCGTGGGCACCACACGTAAGTGACAGACCTGTTGGTGTAAAAACTCGGTTGATTATTATAGTGCATTAGAACAAAGTTTCCTATGGATTCAAGGGTAGGAAATCCAAGTTAACTCATTTACGTGTTAAACTTGTCTAAATCTTGGTCAAACCTAGGATTTGACCAAGATTCAAATGGGCAGAAAAATAAAAAACAGAAAAATGAAAAACCAAATCACATAGTCTTCTTATGTCATATAGTAAGCATATTCAAGTTGATAAACAAGGTTTGAACCTTGATCTGTAGTAGTGGGCAAAACCCTAGTTTAACCTATTTAATTATAGATTCGTAGGTTGATTTTTCTACCTTTTTATTATTACTAACCTATTTAATTATAGATTCGTAGGTTGATTTTTCTATACCTTTTTATTATTACTATGCAGCACAAGTGTGTTTGCCCGTCGAGTGAAACTCGGAGGAAGAGGGATCACTCGGAGGAAGGAGAGAAGAAGGGAGAGAATTATGGTGTCTCCCCTTTTTCGGGTGATGATGTTGACTTTTGTGTAGGGTTTGTCAGTGAGCAGGAGGTGCGAGCGAGCGAGCGAGCGAGTCGAGCGAGGCCGAGAATGAGAGAGATTTGTTTTTTTTGTGAGAGGGACAACCGAAGGATCCAGAAGGACCCACAGACTTCCAATACGCATCCTGATGCGTCTTCTCTTGACAAAGAAGATGGCTGGGAGTTTGCGTACCTATTGCACGTGACTTGTGCTCACTGAAGTGTGGGACCTCACGCGTGGGCACCACACGTAAGTGACAGACCTGTTGGTGTAAAAACTCGGTTGATTATTATAGTGCATTAGAACAAAGTTTCCTATGGATTCAAGGGTAGGAAATCCAAGTTAACTCATTTACATAACATTATTTTTCTTATGTCATATAGTAAGCATTAAAGTTGATAAACAATGTCTAGACATATTCAAACCAGACAAATCATGTATCTATACCCCTAACCCCTAAACTCTGTCTTATGAAGTCAAGCATGAAGAGATGTGGTTTTGGGTTTCAAACATGGAAATTTCAAAAACCTCCCAAAAGCTTCATTTTAGAGTGCCTAAGAAGGATACATGCTTCCCTTTTCATTTTCATGTTTTATAAAACTTGTTTTAATTATCTTGGTCAAACCTAGGATTTGACGAAGATACAAATGGGTGGGCAAAAAATTAAAAAAATCAGAAAAATGGAAAACCAAATCACATAGTCTTCTTATGTCATATCGTAAGCAATCAAGTTGATAAACAAGGTCTAGATATATCCAAACCAGACAAATCGTGTATCTACCCCCTTTCGATCTTATGAAGTCTAGCATGAAGGGAAGTCGTTTTGGGTTTCAAACATTGAAATTTCAAGAACATCCCAAAAGCTTCATTTTAGAGTGACTAAGAAGGATACAGACTTCCCTTTTCATTTTCATGTTTTAAACTTGTTTAAATCTTGGTCAAACCAAGGATTTGACCAAGATTCAAATGGCCCTAAAAATTCAGAAAAAATCAAAAGAATGAAAAACCAAAGCACATAGCATTCTTATGTCATATGTATAGTAAGCATTCAAGTTGATAAATAAGGTCTAGACATATATATTCAAACCAGAAAAATCATGTATATATCTACCCCTAAAACCCTAATTAAACTCAGTCAATCATGAAGAGAAGTGGTTTTGGGTTTCAAACATGGAAATTTCAAGAACCTCCCAAAAGCTTCATTTTAGAGTGACTAAGAAGGATCCAGGCTTACTTATTCGTTTTCACGTGTTAAACTTGTCTAAATCTTGGTCAAACCTAGGATTTGACCAAGATATGATTCAAATGCGCAGAAAATTAAAAAAATCAGAAAAATGAAAAACCAAAGTACATAGTCTTCTTATGTCATATAGTAAGCATATTCAAGTTGATAAACAAGGTTTGGACATATTCAAACCATACAAATCATGTATCTATATATACCCCCTAACCCTAAACTTTGTCTTATGAAGTCAAGCATGAAGAGAAGTGGTTTTGGGTTTCAAACATGGAAATTTCAAAAACCTCCCAAAAACTTCATTTTAGAGTGACTGAGAAGGTTACATGCTTCCCTTTTCATTTTCATGTTTTAAACTTGTTTAAATTAGCTTGGTCAAACCTAGGATTTCATGAAGATACAAATGGGTGGGCACAATGTTCAAAAAAATCAGAAAAATGAAAAACCAAATCACATAGTCTTCTTATGTCATATCGTAAGCAATCAAGTTGATAAACAAGGTCTAGATATATCCAAACCAGACAAATCATGTATCTACCCCCTTTCGATCTTATGAAGTCTAGCATGAAGGGAAGTCGTTTTGGGTTTCAAACATTGAAATTTCAAGAACATCCCAAAAGCTTCATTTTAGAGTGACTAAGAAGGATACAGACTTCCCTTTTCATTTTCATGTTTTAAACTTGTTTAAATCTTGGTCAAACCAATGATTTGACCAAGATTCAAATGGCCCTAAAAATTCAGAAAAAAATCAAAAGAATGAAAAACCAAAGCACATAGCATTCTTAGATATGTCATATGTATAGTAAGCATTCAAGTTGATAAACAAGGTCTAGACATATATATTCAAACCAGAAAAATCATGTATATATCTACCCCTAAAACCCTAATTAAACTCAGTCAATCATGAAGAGAAGTGGTTTTGGGTTTCAAACATGGAAATTTCAAGAACCTCCCAAAAGCTTCATTTTAGAGTGACTAAGAAGGATCCAGGCTTACTTATTCGTTTTCACGTGTTAAACTTGTCTAAATCTTGGTCAAACCTAGGATTTGACCAAGATATGATTCAAATGTGCAGAAAATTAAAAAAAATCAGAAAAATGAAAAACCAAAGTACATAGTCTTCTTATGTCATATAGTAAGCATATTCAAGTTGATAAACAAGGTTTGGACATATTCAAACCATACAAATCATGTATCTATACCCCCTAACCCTAAACTTTGTCTTATGAAGTCAAGCATGAAGAGAAGTGGTTTTGGGTTTCAAACATGGAAATTTCAAAAACCTCCCAAAAACTTCATTTTAGAGTGACTGAGAAGGTTACATGTTTCCCTTTTCGTTTTCATGTTTTAAACTTGTTTAAATTATCTTGGTAAAACCTAGGATTTCATGAAGATACAAATGGGTGGGCACAATATTCAAAAAAATCAGAAAATTGAAAAACCAAATCACATTGTCTTCTTATGTCATATCGTAAGCATTCAAGTTGATAAACAAGGTCTAGATATATCCAAACCAGACAAATCATGTATCTACCCCCTGTCGATCTTATGAAGTCTAGCATGAAGGGAAGTCGTTTTCGGTTTCAAACATGGAAATTTCAAGAACATCCCAAAAGCTTCCATTTTAGAGTTACTAAAAGAAGGATATACAGACTTCCCTTTTTCATTTTCATGTTTTAAACTTGTTTAAATCCTTGTCAAACCAAAGATTTTGACCAAGATTCAAATGGGCATAAAAATTTAGAAAAAAAATCAAAAGAGAATGAAAAACCAAAGCACATAGCATTCTTATATATGTCATATGTATAGTAAGCATTCAAGTTGATAAACCAGGTCTAGACATATTCAAACCAGAAAAATCATGTATATATCTACCCCTAAAACCCTAAACTCTTTCTTATGAAGTCAATCATGAAGAGAAGTGGTTTTGGGTTTCAAACATGGAAATTTCAAGAACCTCCCAAAAGATTTAATTTAGAGTGACTAATAAGGATCCATGCTTACCTTTTCATTTTCACAATTTAAACTTGTTTAAATCTTTGTCAAACCTATGATTTGACCAAGATTCAAATATATGGGCATAAAATTCAAAAAAAATCAGAAAAATGAAAAACAAAAGCATATAGTCTTCTTATGTCATATAGTAAGCATTCAAGTTGATAAATTAACAAGGTTTGGACATATTCAAACCATACAAATCATGTATCTACCCCTAACCCTAAACTCGGTCGATCTTATGAAGTGTAGCATGAAGAGAGGTCGTTTTGGGTTTCAAACATGGAAATTTCAAGAACATCCCAAAATGCTTCATTTTAGAGTGACTAAGAAGGATCCAGGCTTACTTATTCGTTTTCACGTGTTAAACTTGTCTAATCTTGGTCAAACCTAGGATTTGACCAAGATTCAAATGCGCAGAAAATTTAAAAAATCAGAAAAATGAAAACCAAAGTACATAGTCTTCTTATGTCATATAGTAAGCATATTCAAGTTGATAAACAAGGTTTGAACCTTGATCTGTAGTAGTGGGCAAAACCCTAGTTTAACCTATTTAATTATAGATTCGTAGGTTGATTTTTCTACCTTTTTATTATTACTAACCTATTTAATTATAGATTCGTAGGTTGATTTTTCTATACCTTTTTATTATTACTATGCAGCACAAGTGTGTTTGCCCGTCGAGTGAAACTCGGAGGAAGAGGGATCACTCGGAGGAAGGAGAGAAGAAGGGAGAGAATTATGGTGTCTCCCCTTTTTCGGGTGATGATGTTGACTTTTGTGCAGGGTTTGTCAGTGAGCAGGAGGAGCGAGCGAGCGAGTCGAGCGAGGCCGAGAATGAGAGAGATTTGTTTTTTTGTGAGAGGGACAACCGAAGGATCCAGAAGGACCCACAGACTTCCAATACGCATCCTGATGCGTCTTCTCTTGACAAAGAAGATGGCTGGGAGTTTGCGTACCTATTGCACGTGACTTGTGCTCACTGAAGTGTGGGACCTCACGCGTGGGCACCACACGTAAGTGACAGACCTGTTGGTGTAAAAACTCGGTTGATTATTATAGTGCATTAGAACAAAGTTTCCTATGGATTCAAGGGTAGGAAATCCAAGTTAACTCATTTACATAACATTATTTTTCTTATGTCATATAGTAAGCATTAAAGTTGATAAACAATGTCTAGACATATTCAAACCAGACAAATCATGTATCTATACCCCTAACCCCTAAACTCTGTCTTATGAAGTCAAGCATGTGAAGAGATGTGGTTTTGGGTTTCAAACATGGAAATTTCAAAAACCTCCCAAAAGCTTCATTTTAGAGTGCCTAAGAAGGATACATGCTTCCCTTTTCATTTTCATGTTTTATAAAACTTGTTTTAATTATCTTGGTCAAACCTAGGATTTGACGAAGATACAAATGGGTGGGCAAAAAATTAAAAAAATCAGAAAAATGGAAAACCAAATCACATAGTCTTCTTATGTCATATCGTAAGCAATCAAGTTGATAAACAAGGTCTAGATATATCCAAACCAGACAAATCGTGTATCTACCCCCTTTCGATCTTATGAAGTCTAGCATGAAGGGAAGTCGTTTTGGTTTTCATACGTCTCCAACGTATCGATAATTTCTTATGTTCCATGCTACTTTATTGATGATACCTACATGTTTTATGCACATTATATGTCATATTTATGCATTTTCTGGAACTAACCTATTAACAAGATGCCGAAGAGCCAGTTGCTGTTTTCTGCTGTTTTTGGTTTCAGAAATCCTAGTAAAGAAATATTCTCGGAATTGGACGAAACTTTCGCCCAGGGTCCTATTTTTGCACGAAGCTTCCAGAAGACCGAAGACCTAACGAAGTGGGGCCACGAGGTGGCCGAGGCTAGCCGGCGCGGCCCAAGCCCCGGCCGCGCCGACCTATCCCCTGGGCCCCTCGTGTGGCCCCTCGCGTTGACCCTCCGCCTACTTAAAGCTTCCGTCGCGAAACCCCAGACCGAGAGCCACGATACGGAAAACCTTACGAGACGCCGCCGCCGCGAATCCCATCTCGGGGGATTCGGAGATCGCTCCGGCACCCTGCCGGAGAGGGGATTCATCTCCCGGAGGACTCTACACCGCCATGGTCGCCTCCGGAGTGATGAGTGAGTAGTTCACCCCTGGACCATGGGTCCATAGCAGTAGCTAGATGGTCGTCTTCTCCTTGTTGTGCTTCATTGTTAGATCTTGTGAGCTGCCTAACATGATCAAGATCATCTATATGTAATACTATATGTTGTGTTTGTCGGGATCCGATGGATAGAGAGTACTATGATTATGGTGATTATCAATCTATTGTTCATGTGTTGTTTATGATCTTGCATGCTCTCCGTTATTAGTAGAGGCTCTGGCCAAGTTTTTACTCTTAACTCCAAGAGGGAGTATTTATGCTCGATAGTGGGTTCATGCCTCCATTGAATCTGGGACAGTGACAGAAAGTTCTAAGGTTGTGGATGTGCTGTTGCCACTAGGGATAAAACATTGATGCTATGTCTAAGGATGTAGTTGTTGATTACATTACGCACCATACTTAATGCAATTGTCTGTTGCTTTGCAACTTAATACTGGAGGGGGTTCGGACGATAACCTGAAGGTGGACTTTTTAGGCATAGATGCAGTTGGATGGCGGTCTATGTTCTTTGTCGTAATGCCCGGATTAAATCTCACTATATTTACCATGTCATGTATATGCATTGTTATGCCTTTCTCTATTTGTCAATTGCCCGACTGTAATTTGTTCACCCAACATGCTTTTATCTTATGGGAGAGACACCTCTAGTGAACTGTGGACCCCGGTCCTATTCTTTACATAGCATACAATCTACTTGTTTTACTGTTTTCTTTGCAAACATCTTCCACTCGATACGTTTAATCCTTTGTTACAGCAAGCCGGTGAGATTGACAACCTCACTGTTTCGTTGGGACAAAGTACTTGGGTTGTGTTGTGCAGGTTCCTAGTTGGCGCCGGAATCCCTGGTGTTGCGCCGCATCACATTTCGCGACCATCAACCTTCAACGTGCTTCTTGGCTCCTCCTGGTTCGATTAAACCTTGGTTTCTTTCTGAGGGAAAACTTGCTACTGTGCGCATCATACCTTCCTCTTGGGGTTCCCAACGAACGTGTGAGTTACACGCCATCAAGCTCTTTTTCTGGCGCCGTTGCCGGGGAACTGAAGAAAAGTTACACCACAGAGAATTGCCTCCCACGGCAACAGCTCTTTTTCTGGCGCCGTTGCCGGGGAGATCAAGACACGCTGCAAGGGGAGTCTCCACTTCTCAATCTCTTTACTTTGTTTTTGTCTTGCTTTATTTTATTTACTACTTTGTTTGCTGCACTAAATCAAAATACAAAAAAATTAGTTGCTAGTTTTACTTTATTTACTGTCTTGCTCTCCATATCGAAAACACAAAAAAATTAGTTACTTGCATTTACTCTATCTAGTTTGCTTTATTGTCCTGCACTCTATATTTAAAATACAAAAAAAATTAGTTACTTTTATTACCATGTCTAGCTCTGAACCTGTTACTTCTTCACCTGAGGACTTAGTTTTTACTTTCAAGCAAGGGGATGAGGAGAGTTTTAAGGATGCTTGGTCTAGAATTTTTACTTCTTATCGTAAAACTGAACCTCAAATGACTCTAAGTTTGCTCCTTAGTAATTTTTATTTTGGTCTTATGGTTCGCTATAGATATGCTTTGGACACTTTAGTAGGAGGAGATTTCCTTCATTGTAATGGGGATCAAGCTTTTAATGCCATAAAGAAATTGGTTGCATCACATGATTCAGCTAATAACTTTGATTCAGCCCTTATTAGCATTCATAATAGATTGAACAATCTCGAGATAAGTACATCTCGCTTAAATGATAATTATCACTGTGTTCGTAATCGTCTTGAACAAGTCTTAGAGAATCCTAAACCTTCATCATGGGACCCTTCTGTTAAAATTGTTATCGGTGATCGAACTCTTCATGCCTATTGTGATATTATGTATGAATTTTGCCTTATGCCTGAAAACATTTATAAATCTTTGAAACTTTGGGGAGTCGATAAAGGGGGAGAAGAAATAGCTCTTATTGATAACTCTATCATAATTCCTAAGGGAATAGCTGCAGGTGTGCATACAACCATTCGTGGAAGAACAGTATCCATTGATTATCTTATTATTGAAACAGGAAAAATCATATTCGGAAGATCCTTGCTGAAACTATTGGGAGCAGTCATTGATGTGGGAGAAGGCACTCTGAAATTCACCTCTATACCAGGGGGAAATCATATATTTCCTAAACCAAAAGGAAAGAAAAACAATAAGAAAGGTAAAGATGAAGCCCAAGGTAAGGTTGACACACCATCTCTCGACAATACTTGATTTGCACTTTCTGCGCCTAGCTGAAAGGCGTTAAAGAAAAGCGCTTATGGGAGACAACCCATGTTTTTACCTACAGCAATTTTTTGTTTTATTGAGTCTTGGAAGTTGTTTACTACTGTAGCAACCTCTCCTTATCATGTTTTTGTGCCAAGTAAAGTTTCTATGTCAAAGTTGATGTTATATTTGGGATCGCTGCGCAGAAACAGCATTGCTGTCTGTCACGAATCTGGGCATAATTCTCTGTAGAAAATTCGAAAAAATCTGCCAATTTACGAGCGTGATCCTCAGATATGTACGCAACTTTCATTAGTTTTGAGTTTTTCCATTTGAGCAAGTCTGGTGCCATTTATAAATTCGTCTTTACGGACTGTTCTGTTTTTGACAGATTCTGCCTTTTATTTCGCATTGCCTCTTTTGCTATGTTGGATTTATTTCTTTGATCCATTAATGTCCAGTAGCATTATGCAATGTCCAGAAGTGAAAATAATGATTGTGTCACCTCTGAATGAGTGAATTATTAATGATGCACTAACCCTCTAATGAGTTTGCTTGAAGTTTGGTGTGAAGGAAGTTTTCAAGGGTCAAGAGAGGAGAATGATATACTATGATCAAGAGGAGTGAAAGCTCTAAGCTTGGGGATGCCCCCGTGGTTCACCCCTGCATATTTTAAGAAGACTCAAGCGTCTAAGCTTGGGGATGCCCAAGGCATCCCCTTCTTCATCGACAACATCATCAGGTTCCTCCCCTGAAACTATATTTTTATTCAGTCACATCTGGTGTTCTTTACTTGGAGCGTCGGTTTGTTTTCGTTTTTGTTTTTGTTTGAATAAGATGGATCCTAGCATTCACTTTGTGGGAGAGAGACACGCTCCGCTGTTGCATATGGACACATGTGTCCTTAGGCTTTACTCATAATGTTCAAGGCGAAGTTTCTTCTTCGTTAATTTGTTATATGGTTGGAATTGGAAAATGCTACATGTAGTAATTCTAAAATGTCTTGGATAATGTGATACTTGGCAATTGTTGTGCTCATGTTTAAGCTCTTGCATCATATGCTTTGCACCCATTAATGAAGAAATACATAGAGCTTGCTAAAATTTGATTTGCATATTTGGTTTCTCTAAGGTCTAGATAATATCTAGTATTGAGTTTTGAACAACAAGGAAGACAGTGTAGAGTCTTATAATGTTTACAATATGTCTTTTATGTGAGTTTTGCTGCACTTGTTCATCCTTGAGTTTGCTTCAAATAACCTTGCTAGCCTAAACCTTGTATCGAGAGGGAATACTTCTCATGCATCCAAAATCCTTGAGCCAACTACTATGCCATTTGTGTCCACCATACCTACCTACTACATGGTATTTCTCCGCCATTCCAAAGTAAATTGCTTGAGTGCTACCTTTAAAATTCCATCATTCACCTTTGCAATATATAGCTCATGGGACAAAATAGCCTTAAAAACTATCGTAGTATTGAATATGTACTTATGCACTTTATATTTTATTAAGTTGCTTGTTGTGCGATAACCATGCTTCTGGGGAACGCCATCAACTATTGTTGAATATCATGTGAGTTGCTATGCATGTCCGTCTTGTCTGAAGGTCTATCATTTTAGTGGTTGGAGCATGCAAAATTGTTAGAGAAGAACATTGGGCCGCTAACTAAAGCCATGAACCATGGTGGAAGTTTCAGTTTTGGACATATATCCTCAATCTCATATGAGAATAATAACTTTGCTACATGCTTGTGCATTTAAGAGGAGTCCATTATCTGTTGTCCATGTTGTCCCGGTATGGATGTCTAAGTTGAGAATAATCAAAAGCGAGAAATCCGAAATGCGAGCATTCTCCTTGGACCTTTGTACAGGCGGCATGGAGGTACCCCTTTGTGACACTTGGTTGAAACATGGCATGCGAAGACCCGGTAGTCCAAGTTAAGTAGGACGAGGTGCGGGCACTATTAGTATACTATGCGTGAGGCTTGCAACTTGTAAGATATAATTTTCATAACTCATATGCTTTATTACTACCGTTGACAAAATTGTTTCATGTTTTCAAAATAAAAGCTCTAGCACAAATACAGCAATCGATGCTTTCCTCTTTGAAGGACCATTCTTTTACTTTTATTGTTGAGTCAGTTTACCTATCTCCCTCCACCTTAAGAAGCAAACACTTGTGTGAACTGTGCATTGATTCCTACATACTTGCATATTGCACTTGTTATATTACTTTATGTTGACAATATCCATGAGATATACATGTTACAAGTTGAAAGCAACCGCTGAAACTTAATCTTCTTATGTGTTGTTTCAACACCTTTACTTTGATTTATTGCTTTATGAGTTAACTCTTATGCAAGACTTATTGATGCTTGTCTTGAAGTACTATTCATGAAAAGTCTTTGCTTTATGATTCAGTTGTTTACTCATGTCATTACCTTTGCTTTGATCGCTGCATTCATTACATATGTTTACAAATAGTATGATCAAGATTATGATGGCATGTCACTTCAGAAATTATCTTTGTTATCGTTTTACCTGCTCGGGACGAGCAGAACTAAGCTTGGGGATGCTGATACGTCTCCAACGTATCGATAATTTCTTATGTTCCATGCTACTTTATTGATGATACCTACATGTTTTATGCACATTATATGTCATATTTATGCATTTTCTGGAACTAACCTATTAACAAGATGCCGAAGAGCCGTTGTTTTCTGTTTTTTGGTTTCAGAAATCCTAGTAAAGAAATATTCTCGGAATTGGACGAAACTTTCGCCAGGGTCCTATTTTTGCACGAAGCTTCCAGAAGACCGAAGACCTAACGAAGTGGGGCCACGAGGTGGCCCTAGGGCGGCGCGGCCCAAGCCCTGGCCGCGCCGACCTATCCCCTGGGCCCCTCGTGTGGCCCCTCGCGTTGACCCTCCGCCTACTTAAAGCTTCCGTCGCGAAACCCCCAGTACCGAGAGCCACGATACGGAAAACCTTACAGAGACGCCGCCGCGAATCCCATCTCGGGGATTCGGAGATCGCCTCCGGCACCCTGCCGGAGAGGGGATTCATCTCCGGAGGACTCTACACCGCCATGGTCGCCTCCGGAGTGATGAGTGAGTAGTTCACCCCTGGACCATGGGTCCATAGCAGTAGCTAGATGGTCGTCTTCTCCTTGTTGTGCTTCATTGTTAGATCTTGTGAGCTGCCTAACATGATCAAGATCATCTATATGTAATACTATATGTTGTGTTTGTCGGGATCCGATGGATAGAGAGTACTATGATTATGGTGATTATCAATCTATTGTTCATGTGTTGTTTATGATCTTGCATGCTCTCCGTTATTAGTAGAGGCTCTGGCCAAGTTTTTACTCTTAACTCCAAGAGGGAGTATTTATGCTCGATAGTGGGTTCATGCCTCCATTGAATCTGGGACAGTGACAGAAAGTTCTAAGGTTGTGGATGTGCTGTTGCCACTAGGGATAAAACATTGATGCTATGTCTAAGGATGTAGTTGTTGATTACATTACGCACCATACTTAATGCAATTGTCTGTTGCTTTGCAACTTAATACTGGAGGGGGTTCGGACGATAACCTGAAGGTGGACTTTTTAGGCATAGATGCAGTTGGATGGCGGTCTATGTTCTTTGTCGTAATGCCCGGATTAAATCTCACTATATTTACCATGTCATGTATATGCATTGTTATGCCTTTCTCTATTTGTCAATTGCCCGACTGTAATTTGTTCACCCAACATGCTTTTATCTTATGGGAGAGACACCTCTAGTGAACTGTGGACCCCGGTCCTATTCTTTACATAGCATACAATCTACTTGTTTTACTGTTTTCTTTGCAAACATCTTCCACTCGATACGTTTAATCCTTTGTTACAGCAAGCCGGTGAGATTGACAACCTCACTGTTTCGTTGGGACAAAGTACTTGGGTTGTGTTGTGCAGGTTCCTAGTTGGCGCCGGAATCCCTGGTGTTGCGCCGCATCACATTTCGCGACCATCAACCTTCAACGTGCTTCTTGGCTCCTCCTGGTTCGATTAAACCTTGGTTTCTTTCGAGGGAAAACTTGCTGTGCGCATCATACCTTCCCTTGGGGTTCCCAACGAACGTGTGAGTTACATGGTTTCAAACATTGAAATTTCAAGAACATCCCAAAAGCTTCATTTTAGAGTGACTAAGAAGGATACAGACTTCCCTTTTCATTTTCATGTTTTAAACTTGTTTAAATCTTGGTCAAACCAAGGATTTGACCAAGATTCAAATGGCCCTAAAAATTCAGAAAAAAATCAAAAGAATGAAAAACCAGAAAAATCATGTATATATCTACCCCTAAAACCCTAATTAAACTCAGTCAATCATGAAGAGAAGTGGTTTTGGGTTTCAAACATGGAAATTTCAAGAACCTCCCAAAAGCTTCATTTTAGAGTGACTAAGAAGGATCCAGGCTTCCCTTTTCATTTTCATGTTTTAAACTTGTTTAAATTATCTTGGTCAAACCTAGGATTTCATGAAGATACAAATGGGTGGGCACAATATTCAAAAAAATCAGAAAAATGAAAAACCAAAGCACATAGTCTTCTTATGTCATATAGTTAGCATTAAAGTTGTTAAACAAGGTCTAGACATATTCAAACTAGACAAACCAAATGTATCTACACCCCCTGACCCCTAAACTCTATCTTATGAAGTCAGGCATGAAGAGAAGTGGTTTTGGGTTTCAAACATGGAATTTTCAAAAACCTCCCAAAAACTTCATTTTAGAGTGACTAAGAAGTATACATGCTTCCCTTTTCATATTCATGTTTTAAACTTGTTTAAATTATCTTGGTCAAACGACCTAGGATTTGACAAGATTCAAATGGGCATCAAAATTCAAAAAAAATCAGAAAAATGAAAACAAAAGCAAATAGTTTTCTTATGTCATATAGTAAGCATTCAAGTTGATAAACAAGGTCTAGACATATTAAAACCAGAAAAATCATGTATATATCTACCCCTAACCCTAAACTAATCTGTCGATCTTATGAAGTCAATCATGAAGAGAAGTGGTTTTGGGTTTCAAACATGGAAATTTCAAGAACCTCCCAAAGGCTTCATTTTAGAGTGACTAAGAAGGATCCAGGCTTACTTATTCGTTTTCACGTGTTAAACTTGTCTAAATCTTGGATTCAAATGCGCAGAAAATTAAAAAAAATCAGAAAAATGAAAAACCAAAGTACATAGTCTTCTTATGTCATATAGTAAGCATATTCAAGTTGATAAACAAGGTCTAGACATATTCAAAGTTTCAAACTAGACAAACCATGTATCTACCCCCTAACCCCTAAACTCTGTCTTATGAAGTCAAGCATGAAGAGAAGTGGTTTTGGGTTTCAAACATGGAAATTTCAAAAACCTCCCAAAAACTTCATTTTAGAGTGACTAAGAAGGATACATGCTTCCCTTTTCATTTCCATGTTTTAAAGTTGTTTAAATTATCTTGGTCAAACCTAGGATTTGACAAGATTCAAATGGGCATCAAAATTCAAAAAAATCAGAAAAATGAAAAACCAAAGCAAATAGTTTTCTTATGTCATATAGTAAGAATTAAAGTTGATAAACAAGGTCTAGACATATTCAAACCAAACAAATCATGTATATATCTACCCCTAACCCTAAACTCTGTCTTATGAAGTCAAGCATGGAAATTTCAAGAACATCCCAAAAGCTTCATTTTAGAGTGACTAAGAAGGATCCATGCTTACCTTTTCATATATTTTAAACTTGTTTAAATCTTTGTCAAACCTAGGATTTGACCAAAAGATTCAAATGGGCATAAAATTCAAAAAAATCAGAAAAATGAAAAACACTACGAACAGTGAACAATACTGTTTCGCGTCCCTACAGTACACCATGTACAGTGTTGCGAGTGACCTGTGTCCTTCACGGATAGAGATCAGGTGACATGCACCTTTCGCATGTCACCTGGTGACATGCGGCTTAAATCTAAATTTAAATATTGCGTAAAAATCATGTCCCAACCTATAGCCCTCTCGATTTATAGGCCCCTGCCGCCTCTCCCCATTCACTTCACTTCTCGCTACCTCACTCCTCTCGATTTATATAGGCCCCTGCCGCCTCTCCCCATTCATCTTCAAAATCCTATAGCCCCAACCTGTACAGTGCTCGTCGGCGGCTGTACCATCCACAACCTCTGTATTAGCGCCTCCCTGCACCCCCATCTTCCGGCGATGAATCCCACGAGTGGACAAGGGGGCCTGTTAGGTGTGCGGCCCACCGTCGTAATCCCCCAGCAGCAACTACAGGACCTCGCCGCCAACTCGCACGCCCCCCTACAGCTGCTGCAGCAGGCGCATGGCGGCCTCGCCGTTGAGTCTGATGTGCCCACCAAGCGGCAGCGGATCAACGACCTCTCCGTGGGCTCAGACGTGACAGTCCTGCTGCAGCTGCAAGACAACCTCGCCGTCGCCGGGGAGTCGGTCCTCTCCAAGGAGGAGAGCTTCGAGGTCAGTGGTTAATGTAGTTTAATCATTGGTTTAAAACTAGTTAGCCCCCTACTGAGTATTATTCGGAGGGGATTTGATGCAAAATACTTCATTCACCATGTTTTGGCGTGAGTATTTGCGGCAGATCAGGACAACCTGAGAGATAGCCTGTCCTGGGGCATTATTAGTTTTTTTTTGAGGGGTTCCTCGGGCCTTATTAGTGAAGCGTCCAATTTCTATTCACGTAATCCATGCCAGCAGGCCTCAGGACTTGTAATTTTGCATTGGAATCAATCCCTCAGCCTGATCCATGCTGGAACGGGGTGGATGCCTGGAAGGAGAAGCAGCAATCGGAGCACGTATGCGGAACGACCAGAAACGCGAGAGCATAGAGGTGTTGCGGTTCCACGTCCACCCGACGTGCGCGGAAGTGTTTCCTGAGGATCCCCGCGACTCTGATCCTGTCCAATACTCTTCTGCCAAACAGATAAAATGTGTTCTTATTAAGAAAGACCCAGATATTACTCACTGAACCATGTGAAAACACGTCAACCAAACAAGGCACAAGGGATTTCTACTGCACTAATACTAGCTGCATTACCACTTTCGAACTTCAATGCAAACTTGAAACTTCACTGCAGTCTTTTTCCCCCTTTCGAACTTGAGATCCAGCCTCTCCATCGATTGATGCATAGGGCAAACTTTATTAGTTCATGTTTCGTTCTTAGTTTGAAACTTTATTACTCCAAGCTCCGGAGTACTCATATTACTACAGTATTGCAATTGAAATTTATACATATTACAATTACTATTGAAGTTAGTCTTGTACATATTACTATGAGTATTGAAGTTTAAGTCCTGCAAACTTTCGGAGTACTATATTTTTACTATTGAAGTTACACTCTTGCACTTTATTAGTATAATATCATGTGTCACACAGGGTCGCTCTGTGAATCTACCATCTAATGAAGGACGACAACATGAAGCGTCTCTGCAAGTAATCCGGCGGTCGCTCCTGGATGAGTCGCGCGAGTTGATTGACCATGCGTCCAAGCTCCGAGATGTGAACGCACATCTGGTAAACCGTGCTATGAAGCTATGGAATGAGTATGCCGTACTCTTGAATGAGCACTCATCTCTATCAAAGGAGAACTCATCTCTATCGAAGGAGAACCTCTCCATGGTAAATCAGAACGGGTCTCTAACGAAGGAGAACATCTCCATCCTAAAAGAGAACTCATCTCTGAAAAAGGAGAACATCTCCATCCTAAAAGAGAATTCATCTCTGAAAAAGGAGCACACCTACTACAAGTGGCGGAGCATGACAGGAAACAAGTAATCTTCTTCGGGTGTGAAGAAGTTGTACCCATATGTGCATGTAGAGAGGTGGAGACGGTTGCCGATGAGACAAGTGAGTAGATTGAGGAGGGCAGCCACAACCCACAACGTTTGTAGTTACAAATCTTCTATCGTAAAAGTAGTAGTATCGAAATTAATATGTATCCCTTAATATATGTGGTGTTTGGCAATATATAGTTTAACATGCAAGGACTCTGCAATGTAATTTGTATCAGTTTGATTGGCTTTCTACCCAAGTGAGCATGTGTCATATTTGTCCAAGGTTTGATTTTTGCATCTTATCATATTTTGTTGAATACCATACTAAAAAATTCCATGTGCATCATTTTGATGCAGAGGCTGGGGGTCTCAACTTCCATTACGAAAAGGATTTGTCAAGACATGAAACATTGGATAAAATCTTTGACTGTACCCTGCAAGTGTGGCACCTAGAAACAATGATTAAAATTCAAAGCTGCATCTCCTACCAATACAAATGGTATATCAGACAATTTTGAAACAAATTGAATCCAACCCGAAATAAATTAAATTATATTTGGAAGAAGATATGTAGAAATACCCCTGTACAGTAGGACGCTATGTGCAATGCACGACATATTGGCAAAAAATTACCCGCATGTACCAAAGGCATGGGCACCAAGATCTGATGCAAATTTGAATTCGGCCAAAGGAGGGTACTAGCAAAGATTTCGATCGTGTCAGCGATCCAGACATTCTTATGAAGTAAAGGGAATTTGATCATCTTGGTCTTGCAAGTAATGAAATGTGGGGACTCCTAAGATCGACGCCTTCAACACTGATGTTTCTTTCTATCAGAAGCTAGTGGCTGACAACTTTGATTCCTATTCGGCTGATGCAGATATCCATGAGATCATCAAGAGGATCTTGGAACATGTTGAAGCACGTGTCGACATTCTGCTCTCGTGCTTGAAGGCAGATGATTTTGATAGGGTGATGCAAAAGCCGCCATATGGTCAATAGATTGTTATTATATACAAGGATGTTTCTTGGGTCATCATCTAGATCTTTTGTTTTCTTATGTGTTAGCAGTACTTTATGGAAACTATGTTAGTATTGTCTTATACTGAATTGTTGCTATATCTGGACACCGGATGCTTATGTTCTATGACATTATGGAATGTATGGAAAAAAGATGACACCTTTTTAGCTATTCAGAAAAGGCAAAAAAACAACAACAATTTGTTTCCCACAATAAAATGAAATCTTATTGCACCTTTCCCCAAAATGTTAATGCACATTTTACCTTGGGCATTTTCGTTAAGACCCATGGTTTTTTATATAAAATGGTAGGCCATATTTTGAAGCTAGTTTTTTTAAAAAAACATATCAAAATTCAAGCTTATCATTTTATAGCCACAAGTTCACTTTTTTTTCTTCATTTTTTCTGAAACAGGGTGGGAATCGACTGCATGCCATTCCTTGCAAACATTGGCGAATGTCGGAAATAATCTTAGATAGGGCGAACTCTAAAAGAAGAGGTAAATACCGAAATAGTCCCGAGACATTGTGATGCATGTAATTCTAACGCAATCCCAATAAACCAAAACATATTTTATTATAAGTAGAACCTATATACATACCAATTATGTGATCAATGGCAAAACTTTAGTTCTTTTGAAAATCATTTTGTAATTGGATCGATCAAGAATTTTTTCAATATCTTTTGCTCGATGCACAACTCGGAATTTATGATCTTTGTTGTCGAGCCATTTCAGGAGTCCTTTAAGTCATAGGATAGGAAAAACGTATGTACATCTTGTCTATTTGAATCCTATGGGAATATGAGTTTCTTTGATTGTACCAAAGGGATTTTTCCATGAGGGATGACCTAATGTTTTGTTCATATAGGATTTGTAGTACAAGATTCATATGGGATATGTTCCCTTTGAATATAACCAATAGTGTAGAATAATTCCCGTAGGATCTAAATCCTATAAATCAAAGGAGCCTCAGTTGTTTTCGTCACCACATATAAAATCAGCGCCAACTCAATGAGATGATAAATGTTGTCGGATGAAACATGGCGTTTCTTTCAAATATAAAGAAATATCTGAAGTCTTCAATTCTACGCGTATGATAATGAATAGCTCAAGGTTATTTTACATATACTAAGATCCATGATACATCAATCTTTTTAATGCGGAGAACGAGTCTATATATGTTTTTTGGTACCTAGTCCATGTTTTGTTTTCGAAATCGGCTCCACGCAGTGTTCACTAAAATAGGCGCAACTTTGTCATATGAAGTCCGTTTTAAGTACTCAAATGTTCAGAAAAAAACACATATATATGAATGGATGGATATTCACTAAAAATCAAGGTAGGATGGCTGCCGTACCGCCCATGCTTACAAATGAGACCTTGATGGGGTCGGACCGCGTCCATTTTTTTTTCGCGCATCCACCAAACCATTTCAACGAAGCGCCAAAACAGCGGCGAAAATAGCTCGGGTTGCCGCCTCCAATTTTCAAATGTTCGAATTTCCGATCTTATCCTTTCATCAAAAACGTCCCCAGCGGTTCTTCTCTTGGCCAAGGCCAATCTCACCCCAGCCATTAAAACATACCACCGGCACAGGCGCCGAATCCCACATCTCTCACGCGTCACACACCGAATCGGAGCATCTCGCCCGACGACGGCAGTGCACCACCGTCCCACCTCGCCACCACAGCCTCCTGACCAGACGCTGTAGTGTCCGAGAAGACGTTGTCAAGCAAGCCGGAGCCGCTTCCCCTACGAAGGCGCACACCGCACCATTTGTGCTCCACCGTAGCCGACGCCCACCGCGCCGGATCCTGCTCAGGGACGCCGTCCACCTCCGCCGCTGCGTCGGATCTGCTTCCCGACTCCCTGGTCTACCGCACGGTGAAATGGGTAGACCCCGCGCCCAACCGGTCCACCGCGCGAAACCAAAGCGTAAAGCCGTCCACTCCCCATGCGAAGGTTGGTGTTTAGCCGCTTCCGTTATGCATTTCATTTCCGAACATCAGTTTCGTGCGATCTGGGGTTTCAAGTTTACTTTTCCTACAATCTGTTTGGTGCTATCTGGTATGACTGTAGTAGAAGTCAAGCCTGCAGAGTGATTAGTCGACATTATTAAACTGCATGTTTATAAATCTTGTAATCATCAATTGGCATGCACAGGGAAATCATTTATTTTTGATCTACGCTTTATTCCTTTTTGAGCTATCATCTACTTGCTACTACTAATTTGCCCTTCTACTGCTCTACTCAAAGTTCCATGATAAATCTCGTTAGCATTTTTTTCTAATGCATGCTAAAGATACTGTAGTAGAGTACAAAGAGGGCCGGAGAGAAAATATAGGCATCACCAGTGAACAATCAAACACCTCTCCTGTCTCCATCGATAACAATCATTTTCTTATTCAGAACTTGATCCTACTGAACAAGAGTCTGAGGGAGACCTGAGTAAAGAGGATGCCCTTGTCAAGCACCCTACTCCACCCCCCAAGGTGATTGCTCGCTCTTTTCATTGGCATTATTGTTGCATCTTCAATAACTGTGATGTATCTGTCCAACCCAGCCCAAGTTATAGCATTATCATCTGCTCAGTTAACACATAATAATAACATATGTTTCATCATGTCTTGGCTTGCTGTTCTTATGTTCCATAATCGTATCAAGCATGTATATGATTTTGTTGATTGAAGTACCGTTTATCTCTGGCAGGCATCAGGGACTTCACGTAAGGACGTTTCAAATACCAACAAGGTGAAGAACATAGTTCAACAGGAAGATCAATATCTGACAGCTCACCTAAAAATAAAAAGGGTTCAAGCTGGTCATGTCAGATCACAAACAAATGCAGTGAACAGAGTAAAAACAAGGTCTCAGACTCAGAGTCACTCTAATCTAGTTGAAAATGATGACCAGGCAAAAAAATATTGTAATGCGAAACACCAACATAAAAAGCTTCGACCTAACCCCACATCGGTTGGTCTAAAAGCTGTAGACGGAGCAAATACCAAACCACATGTTCCCCAGCCACCTGTTGCCAATCCAGTTACCCAAGAACAATTCACAGCAGACCCAGTTTCAACAGCAGGTTCTCAACACCTAACTAATCACGATCGCCCGCTGACATTTAGTCCTGCCAGAGACAACTTCTTCCTTAAAGATGATGGTGGGGCCGAATTAGGTACGTGTTCCCTTACATGCTCCGTTACATAAATACCTTGATAGCTTGATGTAATGCTTAAATTTGCAGTTCCACCACGACCAAGAAAACGAAGGGGGCCAACGACTTTGAAATCACTTAAAAATAAGATTGCCCGAATGGGAACAAGATTTCCCATCACATCAGTTATAGCAGGTATCAGAAGGCCACTGGATCCACAAGAATCATCTAATATAGCATCGATCACAGGCGTTTTTGTCAGGACTCAAATTCCTATCTTTCCATCATGGAAACAACACGTAAACACCCCTTCTCATTTTGAAGGTTTACTGCACATGTTACATGTAAGTCATTTTCGTAAACAATACCATGTTGCTCGTTCACATTCCCTCTAGCTTTCTGTTGGCTAGCTATCTAACACATGAACGGTTCCCATTGTTGTAAACAGACATGTCTTGAGTTTGATGATGACATGAAGAATGTAATCACTGTTATCAGGAGCATATTCTCTTCAGCGTTGCGCCAGGAGCGCCATAGGCTAAAGATGAGATACTTTGCTGGGAGGACTCCTAGCGATATTCCAACAACCTCTCCTATACTACAGATGACTGATGATCAATGGTGTGATCTTGTTGAGTATTGGTCTGCTCAAAAGAATTTGGTATGTTCTGTGAAGACAGTGAGACAAGATCACATTACTGATTCCTTTTTAAGCATGTGTCTCACAAGTCTTCATTTGTAGTTCATCGCTCGAAGTAACATGCGTGCTCGTAATAATGTACGTTTACAACAGCGTACAGGATCTCGTAGCTTGATTGGACACCTCTACTGTATGGTAAGGAATGTTATCTGTACAACTATATTTAAATTAGTAAATCATTTAGAATTTATAGATGCACAATATACATCGTAAATTGATGTCTCTGTTTTATTTATATTTTTTTTGAAAACTTTCAATTGTCGCATGTCGGCATGTGACGTGGTTGTGAAACTAATTTATATTTTCTCTTGCGAAAATATCAGAAGGCAAGGCAAGCATACTGTGAGAGTACAGACAGAGAGATGAGTCTACTTGAGCAATTCAAGGTGTGCCAGACGAGCAGAAATGGTTTGACTGGACATTTTGCACAGAGTGTTATTGTAAGTATTCTCTACTAATGTCAGTTATGGTTTTCAATTGTATTCAGAAATATCTTGTCATATTTGTCAAGCTTCATGCACTAGCCAACACAACCAAATGTCCGAACTGCTGGAAAGGGCTAGTACAATTCACTTATATACTTCTCAGCAATATCATGCACATTACGAATTCTACACATGGATCCATGCATATTTTTATAGTCCTGCTATTACGTGTTAGCAATAGAAGACATGTCAATATGATGTAACATGCTCTTACTAAAATGTATATGCGGTAATCAGCCATGCCAGTTTGTAGGATTATTAGAGGTAGTTCATACACATGTCTTCACATTATAATCTCTTCTCTTACACATGTGTAACAACTGAAAACTCCTCAGTCTGACATGAAAGTGGAGCTGGCAAAACCAAAGAAAGATGGTATAGAAAAAACCCAGGAAGAATGTCTGAATTCATTTTCCAAGGTACTACAATGTCATGGTATAGCCAACAACACATTCCTGCGTAATGCTGGGTTCACAACTAATTTGTCGAGGTCCAAGTCCAAGTCAAAGCCCAAGCGCAGGTTGAGGTCCAAGTCATTGTCTTTTTATGTTCTCGAGGAACTACTCAAAGAGGAACGAGCAATAGTGGCTGCACAAAGAGTAGTCATCCACCGTATAACTGCAGGATTAGAAGCAAGTCAAGCCCACCTGGGCAACATCCTGAGAAAGTGTGGGAGATGCTGAATACCACAGTGAACACTGACAGTCAAAGGTGTCCCTTGGTTGTGTGAAAGGGTTTGTGATGCTGAACTATTTTGTTGGTGCTTCTATCTGCACTTGTTATGTACCTGGTGGTTGTTTCCTTGGTGATGTGGATTAAATGAAAACTGAATGGATTGGATGCACCAATATTTAATCAAGGTTTAATCTGATTTGTAGTATTTTTTATATTGCGCTGCATGGGAAAAGTATAACTATTAGTTGGCCCATTGGTGACCATTTTCATACATTATTTTAGTTGATTGGTCCTTGTCCTTGTATCCCTGAAAGGAGGCAGTACTACAGTAAGCTACCAATTTTGCTAGTACAGTATTTTTTTAGCGCCAGCTAAATTGAAAATATCTGTCAAGCGCTACAATCTCCCGCCAATAAAATCCAAAATATTTGTACATGGGAACTGATTTTGGTTGTGATTATGACTTGATGTGACCGTATAGTAGTGTCATGCGCATGCGGGACTGGTGTTTTGAAACATAGGAGCATATGCTCCCTCCATTTTGAAATGCATCTTACACATATTTTGAATTTCAAAAAAATGAAACAAAAAATTCGCATGTACATCTTCTCGTGCTACGCCCTTAAAAAGTTGCGACTTGTCGTGTGACGTGTGTAAAAAGATAAAACACAGTACTAAAAATAATGCTTTTCACAAGATAAGTTTTCTCTTTTTTACATAGACCACAAAAAATATTGGTTTTTCGTGAAACTTGACGAACGAACATATATTATGAATATGTACATGTAAATTTTTTGCTAATTTTTTTCGACATTTTAAAATATGATTTTTTGGTAGAGGGAGCATATGCACCCGGGAGCCAAATTGAATTTCCGCATGCATATGACACTACTCTATGTTACTACCTTCATAATGCATAGTAACTTAGATGTAGTACTATCATGCATGATTGTTTTAGTTAGTATGTAGACTCATTCTATCTTGAAAAGTGTTATGGTAACATAGCTAGTTACCACAACCAGCTCTATGTTAATACTCCTTAGTTACTCCCACTATGAGTAGTCTAAGTAGCATGGTCTACCCCGGAAGTAGATCCTCTAACGTGCAATAGACAAGTCGGGTAAGCTACACCTCTCTAATTTTCCTTCTCCACATCTACATGATTAAGTCTAATTTGATCTAAATTAACTTCCATAATATATGTAAGCCATATGCATTTACGATAATTAGTAACAATCAAAATTATGACTATCTTTTTTAAATATTTATACGATTTTTTATACAGTAAAAATATACAGTGGTTGCTACAGTAAATACGTACAGTATTTGTTACATTTTCCTGATTTTTCTTCTACGTTTTGCACTACTTAAGCACTGTGCTTACCTGACTTGTCATCTCTACGTTAGAGGATATGGTTCCGGTCTACCCCTGGCCTTATATTACAATCACGAGTATATATTACTTGGACCATCTGTACAACATACTTTTGTTGCTCCTTGCAAAAAAAAAACATACATTTGTTGCGACTGGATTATTAATAAAAGCCGTGTGCATCACCACGATGCAGAGGCTGGGGTCATATCCCCTTTTCGAAGAAAAAAAATTACTTAGTCAAGCTGCAAAATCTCCTAGTACCAATCCCGAAATATTTCAGAAGGGCTTTTCAAAATTGATTTTCAAGATATATCATGATTATGCTCGTGGTAACCGATTTTCAACGTGATGATGACTTGATGTGACACTTGGCCGTACTAGTACGGTCTCATATTTTTGTATTACTTGGACTATAGCCAAATTCGAAATCTCATTCCAGCGGCAAAACTTCCCGCTCGAAAAATACAAATATTTCACACGCCTCTAACTTCCCATTCTACCCTCGTAAAGATGACAACAATGTCCATGCATAAGTCGGTTGGTGGGGGGTCTACCCGTCATTTTTTTCGATCACCACCTCCCTAGCTCCGAAACTCCCCGAAAAAAAATTCATTTCCCTCACTCTCTCCTCTGAGACCACCCACCGGAACTTCCCAAGTCCCTCTCTCTCCCACCTCCACGACCACCGCACCGGAACATCCCCGCCGGACTTCCCTGGCCTACCCGAGGCCTCGCGATCCTCGTCATCCGGCTGCCTGCCGGAGCCGCTTCATCGACGCCGTCATCAACCGGACCGGATCATCCCCGCCGAACCTCGAAACCATATACTCATCCAGCAGTCTACCGTCGCTTCAGCTGCGGTATTGTCCACCCCACCGGAGCCGCTTCGCCGGATCCGTCGTCCACCGCATCGGATCTTGCTCACCGACACCGTTGTGCATGAACCGGATCTGCTTCACCGGCGCCGTGCATGATCTAAACTCTTCTACTGTCGCTTTTCTATTGCTTGCCTGCAAGTTCTTGTTTAATCTTGGGGGAATCTGTTTGTGCTAACGACGCGCCGTTACGTTTTTGCAGATGAGATGAGTAACCATGAAGTGTAATGGCCGTCTCTCCAACCCCAAGTAGCACATGTAGCGTACTTCATCACCGGATCTATCAACCCCAGGAAGATCTGCTGTGACTCCCACAGAGTGCTTCTCCTAATGTAAGTCCCTTGTTTTAGCGCCATGTTCTGGGTTCAGATGCTTGTTTGTCTGAAGCTCTTTTAGTTCATTCCTAGCTATGACCGTAACATCTTGCTATTTTCTACTTCATTGCTAACTTTAAGCGATTGAACATTTTGGTTTGCATTCCCTGCTCTGTAGATGTAGCCATCATAACTTCTATCTTGCTCAGTCGTTGTTACAAAAATTATAGGTATTATAGTAACATCCTGCTATTATTTAGTTCATGGCCAATTTTAAGTAATTGCACATGTTGGTTCGCATTCCCTGCTCTATAGCTTTTGGCATCGTAACTTCTATATTTGGTTTACATTCCCTGCTCTGTAGATCTAGCCATCATAACTTTATCTTGCTCAGTCGTTGTTACAAAAATTATGGCCTGCTACTATGTTGTTTGTGCCAATTTTTTACTCCATGAACATGTTGGCTTGCATTCCCTGTACTACAGGTGATGCCATTGTTTTGTATCTAGTTCATTGTAAGCTAACAAAGTAAGGACTTAGTTTGGCATGCTATCACTCTGCTATCTAGCCTGTAGTACAAATAAACTTGTCATACTACTAGATAATAATTTTGCGTGCCATCTTGTTCTTCAAAAGCTGCATTATTGACTTGTTTCTCTGACTTGGCATGACGCTCACATATGGAAAGCTGAACATATTGGTTTGCATTCCCTCTTATACAAGTTCACAGGTGATCCCACTATATTCTGTATCTGGTCCATCCTAAGCTCCAGCATTAACTATCCTCTATGTGTTGCTCATTACAAGTTTATATCCCGAAACATCTTGATTTGCATCCCCTTCACTATAAGTTCAGGAGTATTATTTAGTTCACGGCCAAAATGAAGTAATTGCACTTGGCACATGTTGGTTCACATTCCCTCCTCTTTAGCTTTTGCCATCGTAACTTCTATTTTTGGTTTACATTCCCTGCTCTGTAGATGTAGCCATCATAACTTCATCTTGCTCAGTCGTTGTTACAAAATTTATAGCCTGCTACTATGTTGTTCATGCCAATTTTGTACTCCCTGAACATGTTGGTTTGCATGGGACTCGACAGTAGTAAGTCTGCTGTTTCATTCTAACATGCTCTGTTATATTGGGTATGCGGCATGCACTCTTTGTTTGCTTATTGTGCGCATTACAATGATCTTGTTATAACGACGAAATGATGAGTTCCAAATTCTTTGCCAAACAATATTGTAGTGTCTTTGCCTTTCCATTGTTGTTGTCTTAACTTGTAATGTCTTTGTTTCAGATATAGGTGCTGCATGGACAACTTAAAAGATTGCCGGATCGCTTCTTGTATTGCTAGGTTTAATTACCATTCAATTTCTCTGGGTTCTGTAATATTTTTTCAATGCCTTGCAGCTGATGTAATATTTAGTTAGTTTTTATAGTTCTTTCGCGCATTTTTTCTTTGGTGCTTGTGGTAAGTGAGGCTATCCGACAGAAATCAATGCTGCGTAAATATTCTCAGTATCTAAATCACGAATTCCCATCCCTTAAACGGCCCAATTAAGCGAAATCACATATGTGCTGCCCGCAAATTCCTATAGCGCCTATTATGCCGGCATATAAACAACAACTAAACGGGCTGCCCACTTACTTATTGGGCCGCCCATTTGATTGAAGGTGGACCCCACACTCTAATTGGGCTGGCCCACTTGCTTTAAGGTGGACCCCTCCCACTACTTAGTTGGGCCAGCCCAATTGCTTTTGTGGTGGACCCCACATACTAAATGGGCCGCCCTTTAAGAGGAAAGTGGGACCCACTTGTTTTGGCCCCCACTATCTTGTTGGGCCGGCCCACTTGCTATATGGTGGACCCCACAAACTAATTGGGCCGGCCCTTTAACAGAAAGTGGAACCCACTGTGCTTTTGGCCCGCCCACTATCTTGTTGGGCCCCACTTGCTATATGGTGGTCCCACATGGTAAACGGGCCTGCCCTTTAATAGGAAGGTGGGACCCACCTGTGTTTTTGGCCCGGCCCACTATCTTGTTGGGCCGGCCCACTTTCTATATGGTGGACCCCACATACCAAATGGGACGGCCCATTAACAGAAATGTGGGACCCACCTATGTTTTTGGCCCGGCCCACTAGCTTGGGCCGGCCCACTTGCTATATGGTGGACCCCACATACTAAATGGGCGGCCCTTTAACAGAAGGTGGGACCCACCGTGTTTTGCCGGCCCACTATCTTGTTGGGCCGGCCCACTTGCTATATGGTGGACCCCACATACTAAATGGGCGGCCCTTTAACAGGATAGTGGGACCCACCATGTGTTTTTGGCCCGCCCACTAGCTTGTTGGCCGGCCCACTTGCTATATGGTGGACCCCACACACTAAATGGGCCGGCCTTTTGGGATAGTGGGACCCACCTATGTTTTTGGCCCCCCACTTGCTTCTTGCGCCCATTGGTAAGGGGGACCCCACATGTTAAATGGGCCGCCCATTTAACTTTTGACCGTCAACATTAGAGGTTAGGCCCGGCCCACGTAACTAATGGACCAGCCCAGCTATATAGTTGACCGGTCAAACTATGTCATCTGGCCCCCGCTTAAGACGTGGCAGGCCTCGTGTGGGCCTACCATCTACCACGGGGTTTCACGGTTAACGCCGTTAAGCTTAACGGCGTCTGCCACGTGTCGTTTGCATGACATCAGCAGTCAACGGGCTCCGGAAACACTTCCGCAACGGTCCGATTTTCCGTGGCGGAAGGCGCCCAAGCGCGACGGACCGAAAAAATCGTCGTTGGACTTTGCCTGACGCAGTTTCGACAACAGAACCCATATCGTCGGGTTAGGCCCATAGGCGACGAAAAATGCCCCTTAGTTGACGATTTTGGGACGTTGTCTATCAGAACTTTTCTTGTAGTGGAAGACGGTGTAGAGTCTTATAATGTTTACAATATGTCTTTTATGTGAGTTTTGCTGCACTGGTTCATCCTTGAGTTTGCTTCAAATAACCTTGCTAGCCTAAACCTTGTATCGAGAGGGAATACTTCTCATGCATCCAAAATCC
Source organism: Lolium multiflorum (assembly GCA_030979885.1). Classification (NCBI taxonomy): domain Eukaryota; kingdom Viridiplantae; phylum Streptophyta; class Magnoliopsida; order Poales; family Poaceae; genus Lolium; species Lolium multiflorum. Next base: position 238,467,065 of record CM061747.1, read on the forward strand.
TTGAGCCAACTACTATGCCATTTGTGTCCACCATACCTACCTACTACATGGTATTTCTCCGCCATTCCAAAGTAAATTGCTTGAGTGCTACCTTTAAAATTCCATCATTCACCTTTGCAATATATAGCTCATGGGACAAAATAGCCTTAAAAACTATCGTAGTATTGAATATGTACTTATGCACTTTATCTTTTATTAAGTTGCTTGTTGTGCGATAACCATGCTTCTGGGGAACGCCATCAACTATTGTTGAATATCATGTGAGTTGCTATGCATGTCCGTCTTGTCTGAAGGATCTATCATTTTAGTGGTTGGAGCATGCAAAATTGTTAGAGAAGAACATTGGGCCGCTAACTAAAGCCATGAATCATGGTTGAAGTTTCAGTTTTGGACATATATCCTCAATCTCATATGAGAATAATAATCATTGATACATGCTTATGCATTTAAGAGGAGTCCATTATCTGTTGTCCATGTTGTCCCGGTATGGATGTCTAAGTTGAGAATAATCAAAAGCGAGAAATCCAAAATGCGAGCATTCTCCTTAGACCTTTGTACAGGCGGCATGGAGGTACCCCTTTGTGACACTTGGTTGAAACATGGCATGCAAAGATCCGGTAGTCCAAGCTAAGTAGGACGAGGTGCGGACACTATTAGTATACTATGCATGAGGCTTGCAACTTGTAAGATATAATTTACATAACTCATATGCTTTACTACTACCGTTGACAAAATTGTTTCATGTTTTCAAAATAAAAGCTCTAGCACAAATACAGCAATCGATGCTTTCCTCTTTGAAGGACCTTTCTTTTACTTTTATTGTTGAGTCGGTTTACCTATCTCCCTCCACCTTAAGAAGCAAACACTTGTGTGAACTGTGCATTGATTCCTACATATTTGCATATTGCACTTGTTATATTACTTTATGTTGACAATATCCATGAGATATGCATGTTATAAGTTGAAAGCAACCGCTGAAACTTAATCTTCCTTTGTGTTGCTTCAACACCTTTACTTTGATTTATTGCTTTATGAGTTAACTCTTATGCAAGACTTATTGATGCTTGTCTTGAAGTACTATTCATGAAAAGTCTTTGCTATATGATTCACTTGTTTACTCATGTCATTACTTTTGTTTTGATCGCTGCATTCATTACATATGTTTACAAATAGTATGATCAAGATTATGATGGCATGTCACTTCAGAAATTATCTTTGTTATCGTTTTACTGCTCGGGACGAGCAGAACTAAGCTTGGGGATGCTGATACGTCTTCAACGTATCGATAATTTCTTATGTTCCATGCTACTTTATTGATGATACCTACATGTTTTATGCACATTATATGTCATATTTATGCATTTTCGGAACTAACCTATTAACAAGATGCCGAAGAGCCATTTGCTGTTTTTTTTTTTTTTAAATCCTAGTAAGGAAATATTCTCGAATTGGACGAAACTTTCGCCCAGGGTCCTATTTTTGCACGAAGCTTCCGAAGACCGAAGAGATAATGAAGTGGGGCCACGAGGCAGCCGGGGGCTAGGCGGCGCGGCCGCCCCGCCGGCCCTACCCCTGGGCACCTCGTGTGGCCCCCGCGTTGCCCTTCCGCCTTAAAGTCTCCGTCGCGAAACCCCCACGAGAGCCACGATACGGAAAACCTTCCGAGACGCGCCGCCGCGAATCCCATCTCGGGGATTCAGGAGATCGCCTCCGGCACCCTGCCGAGAGGGGATTCATCTCCGGAGGACTCTACACCGCCATGGTCGCCTCCGGAGTGATGAGTGAGTAGTTCACCCCTGGACCATGGGTCCATAGCAGTAGCTAGATGGTCGTCTTCTCCTTGTTGTGCTTCATTGTTGGATATTGTGAGCTGCCTAACATGATCAAGATCATCTATATGTAATTCTATATGTTGTGTTTGTCGGGATCCGATGGATAGAGAATACTATGTTATGGTGATTATCAATCTATTGTTTATGTGTTGTTTATGATCTTGCATGCTCTCCGTTATTAGTAGAGGCTCTGGCCAAGTTTGTACTCTTAACTCCAAGAGGGAGTATTTATGCTCGATAGTGGGTTCATGCCTTCATTGACACTGGGAGTGACAGAAAGTTCTAAGGTTGTGATGTGTGTTGCCACTAGGGATAAAACATTGATTCTATGTCTAAGGATGTAGTTGTCGATTACATTACGCACCATACTTAATGCAATTGTCTGTTGCTTAGCAACTTAATACTGAATGGGGTTCGGATGATAACCTGAAGGTGGACTTTTTAGGCATAGATGCAGTTGGATGGCGGTCTATGTACTTTGTCGTAATGCCCAATTAAATCTCACTATATTTATCATATCATGTACATGCATTGTTATGCCCTTCTCTATTTGTCAATTGCCCGACTGTAATTTGTTCACCCAACGCTTTTATCTTATGGGAGAGACACCTCTAGTGAACTGTGGACCCCGGTCCTATTCTTTACATAGCATACAATCTACTGCAAATGTGTTTTACTATTTTCTTGCAAACAATCATCTTCCACTCGATACGTTTAATCCTTTGTTATAGCAAGCCGGTGAGATTGACAACCTCACTGTTTCGTTGGGACAAAGTACTTTGGTTGTGTTGTGCAGGTTCCGCGTTGGCGCCGGAATCCCTGTTGTTGCGCCGCATCACATTTCACGACCATCAACCTTCAACGTGCTTCTTGGCTCCTCCTGGTTCGATTAAACCTTGGTTTCTTTCTGAGGGAAAACTTGCTACTGTGCGCATCATACCTTCCTCTTGGGGTTCCCAACGAACGTGTGAGTTACACGCCATCAATCTGCGCCGGGCTATTGCACATCCTAATGGGTTGGTAATTCATACAGATGCTTGCAAGGGTTTAGAAGTAGCCGTGGACAATGTGTTCCCTGGAGTAGAGCATAGGGAATGCATGCGTCACCTTGCTGCAAATTTTGGGAAGAAATTCAAAGGAAAGGTGTATGCCGACAATTTATGGCCAGCATCTTTGACTTGCAGTGTGAAGAAGCACAACTATCACATGAGGCAGTTATACAAAAATGACAAAGTGAAGGAATACTTGGAAACACACCACTCCAAGTTATGGGCCAGAAGCCAATTCAGTGAAGTGAGCAAAGTTGACTATGTGCATAATAATCTTGCAGAGTCTTTCAACTCAACGATCCGAAAACTAAAGGGTCTTTATTTGGCGGATTTGCTTGACAAGATAAGGGTAGAATACGTGCAGAAATTTCTTGTTCGTGCAGGAATAGCCGAGGCAAAATTCATGGGACACATTATAATCCCTTCCGTGATGAATGAATTGAAGCAGAAAACAAGAGGCTTGGAAATGGACATGACTCGTTGCTCAGCTACGACGGCAGAGGTATCATTTTTGGATAAAGAGAAGAGGGAATGGAGATATCCAGTGGATTTAGAAGCTAGAACTTGCAGTTGTAGGCAATGGCAGATAACTGGGTTGCCATGCATTCATGCCTTGTTTTTCATCACTACTCTGTCAGGTCAAGCAGGTAACATACAACAGTATGTGCATGATTACTACTCTGTTGCAAAGTTCAAAGCCACATATGCACATGCCTTACCTGCTTTGGAGGGAAAACAACAATGGGATCCAGTGGACCCTGGTTTTAAGCTTTGCCCTCCAGTTCTGAAGAGAGCAGCAGGTAGACCGAGGAAAAGTAGAATAAGACCTCGCAGCGAAGGAGCTGGACTTGGACCGAGGAGACGTAAGTGCACAAGGTGTGGTGGGTCTGGTCATTTCGCTAAGTACTGTGATAACGCAGTAGATCCAGCGTTCGGAGAGTGTTTTGATGTTTCAAATGATGAGCAAAATGATGATCAAAATGAGGATGCAGTGGAGGCTACAAGTCATGATCCAATTGATGATCCAATTGATGAGCCACAAAATGATCAAATTGATGATCCAATTGATGATCCGACTGATGAGCCACAAAATTTGATGAGGACATCCCTACCTCACTACTACCTCCGTCATTACCAACTGAAGATGAACCTGCTGTGAAGCTCAAGTCCAATGAAGTCAGGATTGGACCAATGACACGAGCTCGTGCGAAGCTACTTAAACAACAGGTGAACTTGTTTCTAAACGATACTTTGATTGATGAGAACTTTATACTGCCTAAGTCCTATTACTTATGTATCATCAGGTATCAAGAGGAGACGAGCGTCGCACGAGGAGAGGAGCAGCTGGACTTGAAGACGGACGTCAAGATGGCCGTGAAGCTGGACATGGAGCTGGACATGAAGATATCTCATGGACGCGCGAGGGAGGAGCGGGAGGCATGCGCGAGAGGAGAAGAAGAAGTCCAGGCCGGTCCAGAACCCGGTCAGACCGGCCCCCTGACCGGCCAGCCCGGTCCCTGGCCCGGTCGACCGGTCGCCAACCGGACGTCAACCGGACGGAGCCTCGTACCGGACGGAAACCGGAAACTTCGCAGTTTCCCCATCAGCCCGGTTGACCGGACCACAGAGGACCATCCGGTCCACAGCCCGGTTGACCGGCCGCCAACCGGACCGGCCGGTCCACAGCCCGGTCGACCGGATCCCAGACCGGACCAGTCCGAGTCTGTCTCGACCAGATCTATTCGGGTCGGTTATTTTCGTACTTTTTGGACTGAGGTCGTCCAGACGCCTATATAAGTCCCTGGGACGCCCCACAAGTTGCTTTAGACCACGTTTAAGATAAACCCTAGTTCTTAGTTGTTTGCTCTGCAAAACTATTGAATTCCCTACACCATATTGCTTGAATATTGTGTAGATCCTGTTTAAGTCTTGTGTGATCTGCTGTTCCATTGGGAATTAGACGGTTGCAACTTACCGCTTCGTGGTCGGCGGCTACGTGCGCAAGTGTGTGGAGTTGCGAATATCTTGCAGGGTTGAGAGCTGTTGCATTGGCGACAGGGACCAATCGAGAGATCTCGTTGCGTCATACAAGTTATCATCCACTTCATCGTCGTGTATCTCCGCTGCTATCACCCGTGATCATCATCACCACCGTTGCTTACTGAGAAGATCGGGCCACCCCTTATCATCTTGGTATCAGATTTCCAGTTTTCCTCGGTAAGCCATCCACAATCCACCCCATAGTTGAGTTGTGAGTGTTTTCCTATCCAGAAAAAGCCAAAAAAAAAAATTAGGGTTAGGGTTTGCCATAGCCATAGATTGCACTAATTTCGAGTTTTAGTTGCTTTTCGTAGTTGTTTTTGCGTAACTTTATCTTTCTTCTAGTAGAATTGTTAGGGTTTGTGTTTTCTCTATTATCTAGTTTATCTTCTAGTGTCAGTTTTGTTACTCCGAGTCCACATAGCGTACAGTGTGCTTGTTCCCAACCATAGACACAGCCTTTCGATATACGTGACTAGGAACTTCCCCAGAAGAGACTAGTTTTACCGCTCGACAGGCTGCTCATTAGGGTTTTGGTGCTTTGCATATCTTGTTGGCCGTGTTATCAAGGAGTTGAGTCATAAAATCAAAAAAAAAAAAAAAGAAAATTGAAAAGAAGCAAAAAGAGCTACATAGCTGCGTGTGTTACAAAAAGAAAATACAAAAAGAAAAGTGTGTGCTAGTTGAAATCAAGTGAAAGGCCTAAGTTTTCTTTACTGCATCCGTAGTTGAGCAATCTTGTGCCTGTCTCGTTGAGCTTTGCTAGCGTCTCTCTTGTGCATTGCAACCTTTTCCTCCATATAGTTGCATTGCCCCATTATATCGCCTTGTGTGAGTATCTTTGGTTGTCTACGGTCAGCGCTAGAGCTTGTTATTGGTGCAAATAGGTAGCCTACCTACAGCCCCACATATATACCCTGCTTTGTCGTGTGATTGTTCTTATACCCTTGATATTCGCTTCGCTACATCCGTGCACTAGTTGTTACTACAAGTGGTAAGCAACACTAATTTACTTTGGAACGGTAAGATTTCCTTTTCTTATCAGTTTTGAGTGAGTTGTGAGAGTACCACCATATATTTTTGATTTAGTGCACTAACCTACTAATCATGTCTGCTAGTGATAATAAGATTGTTAACCAGGAGAACAAGAATTCGGCAGATATCATCACTTGGAGGGAGTATGAAGCTCTTCGTAATGAGATGCGACGTGAATTCCGCACTAACGATGATGAGCTTAAGAGTACAGTTGATGAGATCAAACAAACGCTGGATGCTACTAATGTCACCGTCACTGGATTGTCTGATCAAATGACGGATATACAGCGCAATATTGCGGATATGCGTCTCGCTATTGAGAACTTGACTGTACTACAACAACAACAACAAGAAGATGATGACGATCCTGAGCTTGAAGATGACGCACACAATGCTCGTGGTGCGCCTCGTGGTCATCGTCCTCGTGGCTGGGTTCCACTTGGCCGCAATGGTCGTGGACAAGATGAAGAAGATGGATTGGGAAAGCCTAAGTTTTCCATACCCAAGTTTGAAGGAGGAGCTGATGTTGAAGAATACCTCACTTGGGAGCTGAAGATTGAGAAATTATGGAGCCTACATCCACACTACTCTGAAGATAGGAAGATCAAACTTGCGTCTTCTGAATTTGATGGTTATGCATTGCGTTGGTGGGATTCTTTGATTCGTAACCTCGATGAAGATGGTGCACAACCTATCCGTACATGGCGTGCTATGAAAGAGGCAATGACTTCTCGTTTTGTGCCTACAAATTACATGCGGAATATATTTGATAAGCTAACACTATTGAGGCAAGGTGTGAAGACTGTTGATGAGTACTACATGGAGATGGAGATGCTTATGCAGCGTGGTCGTGTCCGTGAGTCTCTAGAGATGACAATGCAACGTTTTCTCAATGGATTGAAGTATGATGTTAAAGGCATTGTTCGTCATTACACCTACACCAATATGAATCAATTGTTACATCATGCAAGAGAAGCTGAATCACAGTTGGCTGAAGAAGCAAAGGTTAAGGGACGTGCTACGGGAGCTGGGCGTTTTACACCCGCGCGCCCTCTATAGCGCCGGCGCCTTCGACGCGCTCCGCTCCTTACTCTACTCCGCCTAGCAAACCGGTCTCCAATGTATCTAATGCAAAGAAGTCCGAATCTGCTGCAAGTACGAGTGGTTCTGGTGCGTCTACAACGCGCAACCGTGATATGCTTTGCCATACTTGTGGTGGCAAGGGTCACTTCAAGAGAGATTGTCCTAACCGCAAAGTCATGTTTATCAATGAGGACAATGAGTATGAGACTGGAGATGATGCTGATCCAAATGCTCCAGACAATGATGACTATGACACTGATGGTGAAGATGCATATCCTTCTGATGCTCGCACCATTGTTGTGTCGCAGCGTGCTCTTAATGTGTTGCCTAGTGCATCTACTCAGCGCTGCAATTTGTTCCAAACCAAAGCTTTAGTTGGTCCTGACAAGGCTTGCAAGGTCATTATTGATGGCGGGAGTTGCCGCAATTTAGCAAGCAAGGAGTTATGTACCAAGCTGAAGTTGAAGTATCTACCGCACCCGCATCCATATTATATTCAGTGGTTGAGCGACAATGGTGAGATGAAGGTAAACCACATGGTGCGTGTTGAGTTTGCGATTGGACCGTATAAGGATTGCATTGATTTTGATGTGGTTCCTATGACGGTTTGTCACCTCTTATTGGGTCGGCCTTGGCTCTATGACCGTTCTGTGCAACACAATGGCCGTGCCAATACATATCACTTGGAGTACAAGGGCAAGAAAATTAACTTACAGCCTATGTCACCACAACAAATTGTCAATGAGTCTCGTCAGAAGATCGAAGTCAATTTGGAGGATGCACCTCTAGATAGGCGAGAGAATTGTAATGTCGTGAGTGATATAACGAAAAGTGAGAGAGTGAATTCCTTAGTCTCATTAGCCACCAAAGAAGACATGAGAGAATTTAGTGAGGATCCTACGGCCATGCCTCTTGTGCTTTTGTACAGGGGTACGGTATTGGTTTCTAATGACATGACCCCTCTTCCTCTTGGTGTTTCTAATGTTTTGCAGGAATCACATGCTGGAGGTTTGATGGGTCACTTTGGGCGTGAGAAGACGCTACTCATGCTAGCTGACCACTTTTATTGGCCAAAGATGAGGCGGGACGTGGATAGATATGTGCGAAGATGCATTACTTGCAACAAGTCTAAGTCCAAGCTGAAGCCTCACGGTTTGTATACTCCTTTACCGGCACCTACTACACCATGGGAGGATATTAGTATGGATTTTGTGTTGGGTTTGCCGCGTACTAAGAGAGGCCATGATTCTATATTTGTGGTAGTGGATAGATTCTCTAAGATGTCCCACTTTATTGCCTGCCACAAGAGCGACGATGCGTCGCATATTGCTAACCTGTTTTTCAGGGAGATTGTACGTCTACATGGAGTCCCGAAGACTATTGTTTCTGATCGTGACGTGAAGTTTATGAGCTACTACTGGAAGACGCTTTGGAGAAAGCTGGGGACGAAGCTGCTTCAGCACTACTTGTCATCCCCAAACTGATGGTCAAACTGAAGTGGTGAATAGAACATTGTCACAACTGTTGAGATCCATGATCAAGAAGAACCTGAAGGAGTGGGAAGAGTGTTTGCCGCATGTAGAGTTTGCTTACAACAGGGCGGTACATTCTACCACGGAGCTATGTCCTTTTGAGGTGGTGTATGGTTTCAAACCCATTACTCCACTTGACTTGTTGCCTTTGCCCATACATGAGAGAGTCAATATGGAGGCATCAAAGAGGGCAGATTATGTGAAGAAGATTCATGAGAAGACTAAAGAGTTGATTGAGAAGAAAGGCAAGAGCAATGCTGCAAGGATGAATAAGAAGCGCAAAGAGATGTTGTTCAAGCCTGGTGATTTGGTCTGGGTACATTTTCGCAAGGATAGGTTCCCGAAGCTGAGGAAGTCTAAATTGAAGCCTCGTGGTGCTGGTCCTTACAAAGTGCTTGCCAAGATCAATGATAATGCATACTCGATAGATCTTCCAGAGGATGAGTTTGGTGTCAGTAATTCTTTCAATGTTGCTGATTTGACACCATATGACGGAGAAGACCTTGGAGCGTCGGGGTCGACGCCTTTTGAAGGGGGGAGATGATGAGGACATCCCTACCTCACTACTACCTCCGTCATTACCAATGAAGATGAACCTGCTGTGAAGCTCAAGTCCAATGAAGTCAGGATTGGACCAATGACACGAGCTCGTGCGAAGCTACTTAAACAACAGGTGAACTTGTTTCTAAACGATACTTTGATTGATGAGAACTTTATACTGCCTAAGTCCTATTACTTATGTATCATCGGTATCAAGAGGAGACGAGCGTCGCACGAGGAGAGGAGCAGCTGGACTTGAAGACGGACGTCAAGATGGCCGTGAAGCTGGACATGGAGCTGGACATGAAGATATCTCATGGACGCGCGAGGGAGGAGCGGGAGGCATGCGCGAGAGGAGAAGAAGAAGTCCAGGCCGGTCCAGAACCCGGGACCCTGACCGCCAGCCCGGTCCTGGCCCGGCGACCGGTCGCCAACCGGACGTCAACCGGACGGAGCCCCTCGCGGACGGAAACCGGAAACGCAGTTTCCGGTCATCAGCCCGTTGACCGGACCACAGACCGGACCATCCGGTCCACAGCCCGGTTGACCGGCCGCCAACCGGACGGCCGGTCTACAGCCGGTCGATCGGATCCCAGACCGGACCACCGAGTCTGTCTCGACCAGATCTATTCTGGGTCGGTTATTTTCGTACTTTTTGGACCTGAGGTCGTCCCAGACGCCTATATAAGTCCCTGGGACGCCCCACAAGTTGCTTTAGACCACGTTTAAGATAAACCCTAGTTCTTAGTTGTTTGCTCTGCAAAACTATTGAATTCCCTACACCATATTGCTTGAATATTGTGTAGATCCTGTTTAAGTCTTGTGTGATCTGCTGTTCCATTGGGAATTAGACGGTTGCAACTTACCGCTTCGTGGTCGGCGGCTACGTGCGCAAGTGTGTGGAGTTGCGAATATCTTGCAGGGTTGAGAGCTGTTGCATTGGCGACAGGGACCAATCGAGAGATCTCGTTGCGTCATACAAGTTATCATCCACTTCATCGTCGTGTATCTCCGCTGCTATCACCCGTGATCATCATCACCACCGTTGCTTACTGAGAAGATCGGGCCACCCCTTATCAAAATTATAAAAATGATGATCCAATTGATAATGATAATGATGATCCAATTGATGATCCAATTGAGGAGAAAATTGAGGCTCCAAATGTTGGTGTCCAACCTTCTGTGGTTGTGAGTTCTACTTGGTATGTAAATCTTTCCAATACTAGTGTACATTTATCATTTGACACAATCTTACCGCCCTTTGTTTTGTACAGCTCTGTTGTAGGTTCGAACAAAGTTGTGGCAGTGAGCTCTGAGGTAGTTAAGGTGCCAACCAAGAGGAGAAGAAAAGAAGCAATGAGCACAAGGATCACAAGGAGCAAAGTAGTGGCAAGAAGCGCAAGGACCAAGAAGAAGCCGCAACGCTTTGTAGATGATTGAGTGGGAACCAACTAAAGTTCATGAATAATGTTGTATTTGTGTTTGAATGCTGTTGGAATGATTAGAGTACATGTTTGAACTATGTTTGAATGATGTTGGAGTGATGAGATTACATGTTTTGAGGAACTCATGTCAAAATGTGCTAAAAAAGAGCTCCAAAGGTAGGGTAAATGGCCTCATTTCTAAGCAAGTTTTTTTTGATCTTGTCTAAATTGGCCAAATAAGTTCACTACACATCTATTCCATGTAAGAAGAGTATGTGAGAAGGTTTTCCATTTTTTTGATTTTTTTTGAATTTTTTATGCTCATTTCAAATTTAGTCAAAGCTAACTTTGACCATCATTTTAGCAAGTTTCAAACATGGAATTGTAAAACTAAGCATGGATCCTTGTTATTCACTCCAAAATGAAGCTTTGGTGAGGTTTTTGAAACTTTTCATGTTCCAAACCCTAAACCTCTTGTCTTCACCCTCGAACTTGTACCCCAGTGTTTGAGATATCACATTAGACACATGGTTTTTTTGTTGAACAGCATGTAGACCATGTTTATCAACTAGAATGGGTAGTATATGACATAAGAAGTCTATGTGAGAAGGTTTTCCATTTTTTGATTTTTTTTGAATTTTTTATGCTCATTTCAAATTTAGTCAAAGCTAACTTTGACCATCATTTTAGCAAGTTTCAAACATGGAATTGTAAAACTAAGCATGGATCCTTGTTATTCACTCCAAAATGAAGCTTTGGTGAGGTTTTTGAAACTTTTCATGTTCCAAACCCTAAACCTCTTGTCTTCACCCTCGAACTTGTACCCCAGTGTTTGAGATATCACATTAGACACATGGTTTTTTTGTTGAACAGCATGTAGACCATGTTTATCAACTAGAATGGGTAGTATATGACATAAGAAGTCTATGTGAGAAGGTTTTCCATTTTTTTGATTTTTTTGAATTTTTTATGCTCATTTCAAATTTAGTCAAAGCTAACTTTGACCATCATTTTAGCAAGTTTCAAACATGGAATTGTAAAACTAAGCATGGATCCTTGTTATTCACTCCAAAATGAAGCTTTGGTGAGGTTTTTGAAACTTTTCATGTTCCAAACCCTAAACCTCTTGTCTTCACCCTCGAACTTGTACCCCAGTGTTTGAGATATCACATTAGACACATGGTTTTTTTGTTGAACAGCATGTAGACCATGTTTATCAACTAGAATGGGTAGTATATGACATAAGAAGTCTATGTGAGAAGGTTTTCCATTTTTTGATTTTTTTTGAATTTTTTATGCTCATTTCAAATTTAGTCAAAGCTAACTTTGACCATCATTTTAGCAAGTTTCAAACATGGAATTGTAAAACTAAGCATGGATCCTTGTTATTCACTCCAAAATGAAGCTTTGGTGAGGTTTTTGAAACTTTTCATGTTCCAAACCCTAAACCTCTTGTCTTCACCCTCGAACTTGTACCCTAGTGTTTGAGATATCACATTAGACACATGGTTTTTTTGTTGAACAGCATGTAGACCATGTTTATCAACTAGAATGGGTAGTATATGACATAAGAAGTCTATGTGAGAAGGTTTTCCATTTTTTTGATTTTTTTTGAATTTTTTATGCTCATTTCAAATTTAGTCAAAGCTAACTTTGACCATCATTTTAGCAAGTTTCAAACATGGAATTGTAAAACTAAGCATGGATCCTTGTTATTCACTCCAAAATGAAGCTTTGGTGAGGTTTTTGAAACTTTTCATGTTCCAAACCCTAAACCTCTTGTCTTCACCCTCGAACTTGTACCCCAGTGTTTGAGATATCACATTAGACACATGGTTTTTTTGTTGAACAGCATGTAGACCATGTTTATCAACTAGAATGGGTAGTATATGACATAAGAAGTCTATGTGAGAAGGTTTTCCATTTTTTGAATTTTTTTGAATTTTTTATGCTCATTTCAAATTTAGTCAAAGCCTAACTTTGACCAGCTAACCCTATTCTTCTAGAAGGAAACCGGACCGATCCGTGGGTTGCTCTGTTTTGCATTGTGGACCGTTCACTGCGGTAACGCCAGCCGTCCGATCTAGCCTTCTAGAACGTTTCGGGGCCGATCCGTGGACACCCTCGTTCTTCAACATGATTGGTTCCTTTCTCTTTTATGCGGTGGGCTATAAGAACACTGAAATCTCCGTTGGTCCGTTGGGCCGTCCCGCGTGTCTAGGCCTGCGATGCATGCGCCATGCATGCGCCATGCAGGCGCCACGCCAACAACACTTTCCACGCACTCGCCGACGCCTTTTAATGCATGGACGCAGCGTCTCAGCGTTGCCATCGTCTCAGCTCTCGCAGCGATGCAGCCGCATCAGTTTTGCCATCGTCTCAGGCCGTCCCATCGTCGATCGCGTCAAAACCAATAATTATTTTTGGAAGACGGCTAGACACGCGTTAATTCATCATTAGGAACCCGAATTATGAGCCAACCTCTTTATAAGGGGCCTCTCTTCCTCTCCCACACACCAACCGAGCGAGCCTCTCTTCCTCTCCATCTCCAAAACACCACGCACCCAAGCGAGCCTCTCTGCCTCTCCGAAGATGCAGTACACGGGACCGACCTTCCGCCGTCCGCGCACCAGGCCGGAGCTACTCTATCCGACGGACGTCCTCGTCGACAACACGCTTCGTGTGTGGGCAAAGTCGAGGTGGAGGACCGAGATCGAGCTCACTCGAGAGTTCCTCGACGAGGGCTTCTCCCACCTCCCACCGGGCTCGCCCGTCATGTACTACGTCAATGAGTCTCGTGAAGGCGTCGCCCTCAAGCTGCTCACGGTCACCTTCGCCAACCGATTTGACGCGTACGCCCTCCTCGGTGAGGTCTTCTGGTGCGGCTGCGAGTCAATCTTCTTCACCACCTACAACGTCTTCACCGATTGCGACGCCATCTTCTTCTCCGGGAAACCTATGCACTGCCTCCCGTACTACAAGTGAAGACGCTGGTGAAGACGGTGGTGCGGCGCAGGTGCTGCGGCAGGTGGTGCGGCCAAGATGTGTTCTCGTCAAGCTCGTCATGTTTTTTTAGCTTTTTTCATTTTCTATGTGGTTCCGTGTCGAGTCGTGTCAAGTCGTGTGTCACTGAACTTATCTATCTAGGGTACCCATCTATCTATCTATCTAGGGTACACATCTATCTATCTAAGTTATTTCCGTGTAATGGTGGAACTAAGCATCTTATGTATCGAATTTATCTAAGTTATTTTGCGTGATGATCTGGTTACCAATATTTGCATCTCATATATCTTACTTTTCTATGATTTTGATGTAATATATCAAGGGTGTATGAATTATGAAATCACAAACATGGATCCAAGTATGAACTTTGATGTTATATAAGTAGGGTACCCATATAAGTATGAAACAAAAAATCACAAACACGCAATGCTTGAAATCAGATAAATGCACCCTTTTTCCCTCGCAAAAATAGAAAGATGCACCTTTTTTTGTTTGATTATTTTTCCAACCTAAACCACAAACACGTAATGCTTGAAATAACAAAGACGCACCCTTTTTTTGGTTAAGCAGCGTGCATAAACACAAAGAACAAACATATGCGTCCTTACACCATAAACCAAGTCACGAACTAGAACTAACTATAGCTAGATTTCTTCCTTTTGCTTTTCAATATCTGTCCATCACCACACTGGTTACCAGAGCAATCCTTCACGCTACCAAACAAAGCGGTCTTGGGTTCGAGTCCTGGCCGCACCCTTTTTTGTTTGTTCATTTTTCACCGTTTTTTTAAACACCCTTCTCATCTGCCCAAAGCCAAATCTTTGCCACTATCGAATTTTGATCAGATTTATTTATTTCAAGCTTGCAAATTCAAGCTTACAAGTTCATACAGTTTGAAGCCTACAAATTCATCACAAATTCATGACAAAGTCATGCCTTTCCATACAATGTCAACATTAAACTAGTGAGATGACAATACCACCTACAAATGCACAAATGTAATTCCAAATTGTTGATTGATCTTCGAGCTCTCTAATCTTCTGGTTCATCCACCTTAGCTCAAAAGCTACCTCTCTGTCGACCCGTGTCGTCTGTGGCAAGATGGGCAACCATTCTTCGTGCTCATCTAGCAGCTGATTCATCAGCGTCTGGAGCAAAACATCGACCCAAACGAAGAAGCATTTTATCTGCAAGCACACGAAAGAGATCAACCACATTGAGCACAAACTATGCACAAAATACTGAAATTTCCACTATTCTTACCCCTTTCTCGCTGCTGCACACGTAGAACGGACGATTGGTGTTCTTCGGTGTGCGCGAAATCCTCCAATCAACGGGCGCCCGGCACCGCGGACAGAGGAGGATCGGCATCTCCATGCGCACCGGAAGCTCGAACCGAGAGGTGGCACGGGAGCTAGAAGAAGACATGGATAGAGGTGGCGCGGGATCTGAACCGTGAGGTGCTTCTGGCAGACGGCTGCGCCCTCCGCAGCTCCCGCCCGCTCCCCGTCAACAAGGCCCTCTCACTCGCCCCCGCCGCACCTCTGCGAGGGGCCGTCTCCAACCCCGTCGATTTCTTCTCACCGCTGCGAGCTCCGCCGCGCGATCAGGGATTTTAAATGGGGTTGAGCTCCAACGGTTGCCTTGTGGGTCCCACGTGAAACGGCCAGCAACGGTCCTCTTTTCAAATGCGTCTCCGCCTGGTCCCACCTGAAACAGCCGAGTCAAGGACGTTGACCTGAATGAAACGGCAGACTCACGGAACGAGTCGTTGCACGCAAACTAGTGGCAAAACTGAGCACCATTCTGCTCTAGTGGCAAAACTGAGTGTTGCGCGGGGTGTAGTGGCAAACCAATAATTAACCCTATAAAATATGACAAGAATGGGAGAGTTCTCACTTGATGTACGAAACCAATCTTGCAGACAAATTAGAGCTTCCGCTCTGTCTGGGGTCGATCGGCTTCTAATGAGGTATAACTCTACGCCCAATGCTGGACACCGATTGATGCAGCGGTAGAAGCAAGAACGGATAAGGAATCTCTAGCCATACTTTGCAAGTATCGGATATTCAACTAAATTTACTTTCCACCAATCTAGGATATCGAAGTTATCTTTTCGTGCTATTGGTGGTCCTTAGACTAAGATGGTGGTCCCAGTCTGACAATGGGTCATTACTCTCCATGTCCATGTCCATATCATCACCTCCTTATCGTGTTTGTGTAGTTTCTGAGTTATTCAACTTAGCATACCCACGGCTAGAAAAACAGCTATACACAGATGCCTTACCCATGGCGCATCAATAGAGAGGTGCACCATGGCTACTTAGCGGTGGCTCACGTGCGGACAGTGCGCTACGCCTATCTACACTACCCGTGGCGGTGCGCCACGCCTATTCTCTCGCTTGAGCCTGCGTGGTGCATCATAATGTAGTGCACCACGGGTATCATTGGTATCTGTGGCGCACCAAATAAAAGTTCACCACGGCTATATGAAAACTCAAAATTTGCGAATTGGATGATGCGAAAAAGTGGTTTGGTATAGGAGTCAAAGGGTTTGAAGTTCAAAACCTCACACAGCACACATAAAAGTAAGTTGTGACCTTTTATCGACCCCAAGTCCAATGTTGGTATAGTCTTATGTGAGTGGAAGTGTTGAACTGTATTGCCCGGCTTCTCCATTCGTTGGAGTTTTGGGCTGAGCTGGCATGTGCAAAAATACAATATGATGATGTTGACACTATTTTTAGACAAAAATAGGGGATTCATATTAATAAAGCGCACTAATCATATGGATATATTAGTGGGTGATGTTTGTGAGATGGGAAACTTTAAGAGGGATAATCTAGCTAAGCATCATATCCGTGAAATAAACTTACTTGTTTTTTTAAGATGGAACAATCAAACACCTCTTGTATTAATATCATTTTTCTCATATTTGAATTGTAAGTCAAACCTTATGTGGTGTCAAACACTTTCGATGTCACACAAAAATTCATCTTACGAACATGTAAGTTTCAAGGAAAAAAAAAGTCTATTTTGAACCCTAAACTCATAGAGGTTTAGCGAAATGAAACCTAGACTTTAACTCCATTTTGTTTGTATGATGAACTATTGAATTCCGATCTAAATTAAACCCTAGAGCTTGGCAGCTTTCGGCCGAGACGGGACCCTCCACAAGACCTCCATGTCTTTAGCATCGCAAGAGAGTGGAAGTAGGTAGGAGCGTGGACACGAAACGGAAGGAACTGATGCGGTGAGGTCGTAGAAACATCATAGTCCATGTCTTCTTCCGACATCACCGGGACCAGAACAACTGGATCTCCTCCTTGCCGAGGTGGTTGTTCAGCATTGGCTCCTTCCAGCGACTCAAGACCTCGGTCGCCCCATTCCTGTGCATTGCGAATCCAATTAATATTGCTTTTTTTGCTATGTCTTCCAATTAGAGGAAAAGATGAAGGTTCACAAATTCTACAACAGGAGAGCAGGAGAAGCTGATCTTCAAACAGATATTGGAGTATATTCAGTTCAGTGTACCAATAGGTGACAAAAAAAATTGTGCTCTTTCGCACTTCCATTTGGAAGATCTATTCACAGTTCATATCTTCAAAAAAAAAAGTGAATACATGCAGAGATAGGCTTCACAAGTGCTGATCTGCGCACATGACCGACCGAGCCCAACTCAAATGGTCACTAGCCGGGCCTAGCAGGTCACGCACGGAGACGAACATCGAAACACGGGGAGCTCCTATACACCGACTGGGTTGGTGCGGATGGTCCCCCCCGACTAGACGGTTGTACAATGGGTCGCGGCCCATCAGGTAAGCTCGGTTTTTCTCTTATTTTGTTTTTCTTCTTTTCTGTTTATATATTTTCATTTTTTAAAAGCTGAAATATTTAAAAATCTGTTTTTTACAACCGAGAAGTTTTATTTTTTTTGTTTTATTAAAAACAATATGATTTAAAAAAAACAATTTGAACATTTTTTAGATTGAATATTTTTCGAGAATTAACATATTTTAAATTTTAATATTTTCCGAATATGACATTTTTCAGATTCGAATAATTTTTAACTTTGAACATTTTTCAAAATTGTACACTTCTCAAATTTGAACGTTCTCCGAATTTGAAATCTTTTCAAATTTGAAATTTTCGATTTTGAACAAAAAAGAAAAATAAACAGAAAAGGAAAGAAGACAAAAAAAAAGAAAACAGAAAACAAACAGAAAAGAAAACATAAAAAAGAAACAGAAAACAAAAAACAAAAAACAAAGAAATGAAACAAAACGAAAATGGGTCAGGCCCAATACCCGACCAAGATGTGCGGTGCCTGGTAGGCACTGACCTGGTCGGTGTATAGGATTGACCCGAAACACGCACCCGATCGGTAACTACACTGTTGCAAAACACATCGCAAATGGCCATGCCCTTGCGCCTTGCGCCGGCCCCGCGCAGATAGATCATCATCTGCCAGTGTATAGATCCAGTGAATGACTCGATGTTCTGCGTGGAAAACATTATCACTAGATAGCTGCCGGGATATATCGATATGACCGTGAACGTTGTGCTATATATACGATGTTCCAGGTTTGTTTCCGCATGAAAATGTCCGTTTCCAGAGATCTCAAGTTCTTTTCTGGATGATTGGTAGAGCCAGTGAGGTTGTTTTGAGATGTACGGTGTCTTGATGCCAAACAGCAGGATGCAAGAGCTCAGGAGACTTTTCAAATGCCAAAAAAACAACAGAGGAAAAAATTCATATTTTTGACAGTGGAACCTTTTATTCATCTTGTCGGCCCATCAAGCTGATACAACCTACTAGAGGTTAAACCCCAGGTTTCAGCATACAAAGACACACACGAGACATCTGATACATGCACAGTTTCACGGATGCAGCAGAAAGGCTCCTGATTTACACACTCGGATAGCATCTTTCAGTCTTCAGGATTCCGTAGCTCTGGATCAACGGATAACTACGTACCGCAACCAAAGCTTTCTCGATGTTTTGTAACATTTGCACACTACTGAATGTTCCTGGCTCGCATCAATGCTTCTATTTTCTCGACATCTTCAGGTGCATCCACCCCATGGGCATCATGATCCACTTTGATAACCTGCATGCCAACAAGGACAAAGCAGATTGTAACAGTGAATATATATATTACACCATACAAATTATCATTAGACAACTACTTACTAAATATCAATTAACAATACAGTTTAGACATGCCATTGTACTGACAACCGGCAGTCACGACATTCTTTATAAGTGGTATAGAGAGTATTTTAAAGCAGGACTTGCAACAGTATAAGATTCAGTAACCTAAAGTTTCCTGCAGCTATAAATGTGCAGAGGAGCATCAATGGATAGGAACTAATTTTCCTGTATAAAACCTATAACCTATAAGCAAAAACTACCTTCATCCTGTAACCGTTTTCAAGAACTTTAAGTTGCTCCAGGTCCTCTTCTAGTTGCAATGGAGTTGGTGCAAGCTCAGGATAGATCTTCAGAAACTTCGAATCAAAGCACTACATATGAAAGGCCAAAGCATTAATTCTGAGAAAGCTTCACAACAAGTGAGTATAATCTACAACAGCAATTGTCCGAAGGAAGGGTTGATAACTTACCGAAATCCCAAGATGAAGAAGATATGGAAACTTAGGATTGACTTTCCCTGATCTGAAATATTCAAAATTTAAGAATTGTATGTCAGAACCAGGTAACCTAAAGAGTTCAGATAAATGTTAGTATCTCACTTGTTAAATGGCATCAGCCCTCTTGAGAAGTATATTGCATAACCCTGGTTATCTACAACACACTTCACTCGATTTGTGTCAAATGCATCTTCTGGTTTTAGTGCCGTGGCAGCTGTGCTGAAGACTGCATCAGGAGCTCGCTGAAAATAAAATTGAAGCACATGATAAATACAAAGAAAAGAGATCGATTAAGAAGAGATGCCAAGTGAAAGGAATAAATAGAAATGCAAAGCCAAAGGCAACGCGGAAACTCCAATACAATCAACACGACAAAGGTACAAAATTCAGATCATCACAATCCACTCACAAGATTTTATGGCAACCACTTCAGATAAACTATTTGAAATAGCAAAATTAGAGTTTCATAACCACCTGCAGTGCCATAACCACACCATCTATTATCTCTGGTTCAATAAGTGGTTCGTCTCCTTGAATGTTGACAACAATGTCATAATGTTTACCAAGCTTTTGAAGTGCCTCACAGCAGCGTTCAGATCCTACATTTTGTAGCACATCCAACATGTAAATAAGGAGGTCACCAAACAATCATGAAAAGATACGTCAATACAAAATGCTGAAGCCTTACCATTTTGGCATGATACTGATGTCATTATAACATCAGCTCCAAATCCTCTACAGCACTCAGCAATTTTTTCGTCATCCGTTGCCACAACTATACATTAAACAGAAAGAAACACCGACAATGTCAAACTTACAAGCACGTACCTGCAGATTTTGAAGCATGTCTAGCAGTATCACACAAAACAGAGAATGACAACAGGTAGTCTTCATGACAATGAAGGAAACAAAATGCCTTAAAACCAAGATTGCATACAACAGGAACGCTTTACCTAAAATATATTACAAATTCAAATAGATAGCTAGATTGCTGCTTACCAACATGGTCCAAAGAAGTAGCTTGCATTACTCTTTCCCAGGTTCTCTGTAAAGATCCAAGATGGCAATGGTGAGTTTGAGGATGATTTTGTGTAGACTGTCAGTCTAAACTAATGTATGGACTACACTGATTTCTTAGCTGACGAAGTTTCAAAAATTACCACACTATCCACCATTTCGTTATGAATATAAAAAAGCTAACTTGGAGTCCCTTTCTCCCCATTCACACTCAAGTTAATCTGCCAGAAACATAGCTCATGTTTGAGCATAGTCTATGAGTAATATGTTCCATGGCGTCCGGAAACTACTATCTTGCTAGAACTTTTGCCAAGTTAACAAATTATCTGAAGCTTTGGACAACCCAGGAAGAATGTTCAGTACAATGAGCAACCATCAGCTAATTCTTTTGACTGTATTCTGAGTCGTTCAGACAATTTCTTATCATATGATTACTTCACATGAGTAATGCTGACGTGGTGATGGCCGTTAACGGCAAGATGTGCAGTAGAATTCCCGAAACACCCATTAAAATTTCAGTAACAACCTGAACCTACTTTTTTACTCTTCCATTTTTATGAACAGGAAGATGCGCCGACAACATGTCAGAACCAAAACCACACGCGCAGCAACAGCAAGAGATACGCACGCACGGAGGATAATGTGGCGGTGTGTAGGCACGACGGACCTGTATCATGGGCTTGCCGAGGATGAGGGCGAGCGGCTTGCCCTCGAAGCGGGAGGAGGCGTACCGCGCGGGTATGACGCCCACCGCCAGGGTGCGGAACCCGCGCGGCCGGCGGTACAGGTACGCGGCCCCGGCGGCCGCCGCCGCCGCGCCGAGGGCCAGACCGTGGAAGATCCACGCGCGGCTCCCGGAGTCCGAGGACTCCGACGGCGGAGGGCAGATCGGCATCGCGAATTCTTACGGCGGTGGCGTGGGTAGCGCTCGCTGAAATATTCCAGACACTCCCGATTTGTACTGTTCGAGTGGGAATGATTGATCTGACGAACCCACGTGAGCCACGCCACAAATGATGCTAATTTGCGGTTGGCCCATTAACCTGGCCTAAATTGGCTCGCTTGCAGAGAAACAATGATTTCGTTGGCCCATAGCGCGGTCCTTCTCTGGAAGACTTTTTTTTTCTCACTATAAGCACAAGGGGAAGAGAAGTTGTCACGCTAATTTGGGGAAGAAAACCAAATTACAAGCATATAAAAGCATGTCAGGGGAAATTCAATTCGGCTCCCGGGTGCGTATACTCCCTCTACCAACAAAACATATTTCGAAGTGTGGAAAAAATTTGACAAAAAATTCTACATGTACATCTCCATAATATATGTGTATGCGTCAAGTTTCACGAAAAAATAATATTTTTTGTGGCCTATGTAAAAAAGAGAAAACTTATCCTGTGAAACGCATTGTTTTCAGCACTGAATTTTGTCTTTTACACACGTCACATGATAAGTTCATTTTTTATGAAACGACTTTGTGAGCGTGTAGCACATGAAGATGTACTTGCGAATTTTTTGTTTCAATTTTTTTGAAATTTAAAATATGTGTAAGATGCATTTCAAGATATAGGGAGCATATGCTCCCATGTTCCAAAACATCACTCCCGGTCAGAACTCGACAATAGGGTTTGCCAACTCCATGAGTCTATTCTCTCTCCTACAACTCTAGGTTGTATATTCATATGCATTTCTAACTATTTTTTTGCAGCCAAGTCCGTAACCGTGCAAAAGAAAAGACTATTTTAAAAATAGTCAATTCAGTAATGACCCTTCATGTATTCACCTATATAGGTTGCGGCTAATGTTGTAAAAATAAGGCATTTGCTCTCGTACAACCCCCTCTCCCAAACTCAGTTTGGGCTCAAACACAAGAACGACTGAGATTGTTGATACCCCTTCATAATTAATGCCACGATGGTTTTCAGGAAACTAAACGGGTATACGTGGCCCTGTATAAAACCCGTATGACCCAAATTATTTACACAAATATGGAGCATACATATAGGTACGGTTGGGTGTACGTACGCCGTTGTAGACTCATCGGCGACAACTTTGTCGGGCGGTGGCGGTCGAGGCCGGCGGGCAGGAGGCACGTCAAGGCGGCGGCATGCCTGCCACGACGCACTGGCCAGCAAGAGCCTCGGCAGGGATTCTCTAGTGGCAGCGGCGTGAAGCCAGGTCGGCGGCGCGACGTTCGAACGGACACTCCGGCCATGTTCCAGCTGGCCGATGTTAGGGAAGAAGGAGTGCAGTGCCTGACTTGTCCAGCGGCGACATACGTGATCGGCAGCGGCGGACGTGATCGGCAATGACGGCTCAGCTAGTAGAGGGCGTTCAGATCTTTTGCCTTTCATGGAGATCGTGTCTGCTCTCTGTATACGGTATATTCATCGTATGGGTATACCGGATTTGGACATGGGCATTGGAGGGCTCACGGTTAACTATTAATTAATTTTGCTAATTACCTGAAAGCCCAAACTGAGTTTGGGGAAGGGGTTTGTACGGGAGCAAACCTCTTATAGTAAAACACACACAACAATCAAGTAATATCATCTGAGCCATGACAAAAACACCAACTCTCAAAACCAAAAGGCGTGTCTCGCAACAACAAAAAATGAGCGACATATACTTGTCATGACGACACTCCTAGGCTGCCGTAGATCTCGAGCTAAATCCCTCCTCCACAAGGTTCACTTGTACCTTTCCATCGATGCGTGCCAATGTTTGAATCGCCTAAGTCGTATAAGATGAGTTTATTACATTTGCATGTAGGGTTTCATCTCGTCCAATGGACACTCTCACCTACTGGAATGCTCCAAAACTCTCCATTATAGAGATACGAATCGAGTTTCAGTAGAACATCCCACCCAACTATAGAGATTCTTTCACGCTCGTGGATGTCAAGATTGGTGAGCGAATCACTTGTTGGATCATCTTGATGCAATGGCCTTTTTTTGACGACTGACTATTTCTAAGTTGATCGTAGTGATAATTATTTCTAACTCAGTTTTTTAATTATCTGATAAAGATCCTTTCATCTCTTCGTACTTATATAAATCCTAGAATTTATTTGAGATTTCACAATTGCTCAAAAAAGTGCTAGAACCTGCCTTTTCAAAAGAGCAAAGTAATGGTCCGACTTGCATTATTTCAAGCCGAATAGACACAAGAATATCATTACAAAGGCCAAATAAACTACTCCCTATGTAAACATCCCCCCTTCCTCGCTCTCAGGAACACCACATTGAGAGTCGCCTCCACCCCCATCTCCTTCTCCTTCGACGGCCTTTCCTGTCGGAGTGACTCGGAGAGGGGACGTTGGATCCTCCGTGTACATATTAAATGTTGATCTAGAGTTGGGTCTTCGTGCTAGTTTGGCGTTTTGCCGTCGAAGTCGCTACGCTTCAAGCTCATAAGCTCCTTCAGACGTGTTGTGGAGGTGAGCTAGGCGGCCGCTCCTGTGGGCGATGGCGAGCTGCAACAAATCCTCCTCTACCTCTACAATAAAGCTCTTGTGTCATGCTCAGATGTGATGAATCTGAGGGCCCCTCTACTTTCTCCTTGTGGTCATGATGATTGACTGGAGGAAGCGATCGGATCTCGGTTCCTGCGGTCAGAGCAGGGCAAGGTGGTTGAGTGCAAACTCCGGCATGTAGTTTGGAAGAAATAGAGTAAATCAGAGTTCATAAACACCAACAACCTTGTGTCGGATAAGTCTGGCGCATGAGTTATACATGGCGACTGGCGCCACTACGGGCTGAGAAGTTTTGATCTTCCTCGGTGTTTCTTCCTCGACTTTGGCACGGGATGCATGACTGGCGTCACCCCAAGTGGCTTGTTGGCGTGGGTACCTAGGCCTCTAGAGGTCGCCCAGATGCGGCGGAAAAGGCCGGGAACCTGATCACGATTTTCTATTTTTTCCCGATATATTTTCTACAAAATGTGTAGAATTATCTGATTTTCCCCTATTCTTAGGGGCCTTATCATAACTTTGCACCCGCCCGGCGGTTAACGGAGCTTCCAGCGCCTTCGAGGGCTTACCCGTTCAAAAAATAGCATGTGTTTAGGCGAGCACGCGTAGGGTACTCGCTACTCGGCCTCAGCTAGAGTCTTCACGCGCTGGTAAAGTACCATCATGGGAAGAGATGGACGAAGCAAAATCCCTGATTATGATTAGCACATGGTCATATGCTGACCCTTGCATATGCATTAACGTGTTGCGGTTGCAGTTTACACGTCCGAGTCTTACAATCAGACGCTGTCAACAATCTTGTCAATCAAGCACGCCTAATTCCGCATGGAAATTGCGGGGTTAACGCTAAACACACGGAGTTGACCACACGCACGGGCACGCGTCCTACGACGTCAAACGTACTCGATGTCCGTAAGACTCGTACAGCATCATCGTGACCGTCTGGTCCAGGTCCACCGGAACCGAACATCTGTTGGTTGGATAGCCAACTGAACAAACGTGATTCACGTGTAGGTTTTTGAGACCGGCCCATTTCTAGTTTCGCTCTGATTTTTATATCCGGGGAAATTTTGGGCAGAAAATAGTCCATATCTCGTACTCCAGTAGATGATATTGCACCATTCTAGCAAACAACACCGCATCACTCACTAATCACCAGTCAGTCATTAGGGAGCAAAGCAGGCGTCGCCCGTCGCCATCAGTATCGTACTCATCCAAACAGGCAACATATCCACAAACCTGCCATGCCAACACATCCAGAAGACACGCGGCTCGACTCTTATCCAGTTTGTTGCTTTGGTAACCCAAGATGGCCATGCACAACCCAAGTTGCCGACGCTTTAGTGGAGCAATTGAAGCACATGAAAGTGATTAAGTGAGCAAAATCCACAAAACCATGTGAGTCCACAACTTCTTGGGCAAGCTGTCTCAAACTCTCAATAAACACAATTCTCAACATTTATATCGTTCGGCAACATTTTCGATGATCCACTCACACTTGATCAAACGCGGTCACTCGAAAGTTTTCACTTTTCAAGTTTTTTTTTAAATCTCGAATTTCAATAGAACCTTGGAAAAGAGGGCTTTCAAATAGAATAACCAAATTATTTGGGTACTCCAAAATTCGTGATCTTGTTAAAAAAATTATGAACCTCGGCTGCACTTTTCTGAAACCCTGGCCGTGAAATCATGGATTACAACATCTCCATATTAGAGCAAGTACAATAAGTCCTAGTCAGCTAGCTATAAGGATTATAATAATATATTGTTGCCTAGTTGGAGGAGAGAGAGGAGAGAGAAAGAGACCAGCTCTAGGACGTGCTCCTAGGCACTATGTGAGAGTGAATGGTGGACCATGCACTAATAAAGTAGTACAATTTTATAGTTCACTATTGTACATGTTGGCTCTAAGATAACTATAGATGACATGTCACTTGGCTTAGACTAGTCACAATGTATCCTACATATGATACTAGTTTATGATACAACACCTAGAGGAAATTGCACATACCAGTAACATTTGGGGCAGAAGTTGCACAGACCAGCCACTCAAACTTATTTTTGCACGGACCAGCAACTCTAGAGGTAATTCATTGCACAAAGCTCTAATCATCAGATTACACAGGTTAACTGGATATTTGACAAAGTAGGCTCACCTTCTGAGCTGACTTGGCTACCATCGTGGCTTTGCTGGATTGGTCAACGTGGAGTTGGACGAGCCAAACCAGCTTATTCCGTCAGACAACAATATGAGCATTTGTAAAAAAAAAAATGACAATAGCACACGAGCATTAGGGCATCTCAAATGGGGCGACACGGACGCCTAAATTGTTCGCGGGCGTCCATTAGCGCCGCCTGGCGGACGCGGAAATGGTCGTGTGTCCGTTTACGTCGCGGTGGCTCCAGCAAGCCGACGCATTTTCGGCGCGGGCTAGTTTAGTTTCAGAAAATTTAGAAAAGAGGTTATAGCCTCAAATTAGCTCAAATTTGCACGAAATTATACGTCAAATTGAGGTCTGAAATAAGTTCATCAAACTTTGCATATGGTACGGCGCAAAGTTTGTCTACCACTTCTGCGCCGCCGAGTCTGGAAAAAGAGGCCGCACTGCCATCTTCTTCAATCTCACGAAAGAGGTCATTGAGGTCCAAAGGATGGACGTCGAGGCCAAAAAGGCAGACGCCGAGGCTAAATTGCGTGACGCCGAGGCCAGGAGGATGAACGCAGAGGCCAAGACCCGTGCAGAGGACACAAGGATCATGCTAGCCGACTTGAGCAACGTCGACGATGACACCAGGGCCTGGTTCATGAAGAGGCGCGCCGAAATCCGCGTGCGAGACGCCTGATCACCGGCGCCATGCGCCCAGCACCTTGGCCTCCTTTTGGACTTCTTATGCTATTCAGGCCTTGTTGTACCCCTTTTGGACTCCACTTTGCGCCGTACCATGTGCAAAGTGTGATGAACTTATTTCAGACCTCAATTTGAGGCTGTAATTTCGTGCAAATTTGAGCTAATTTGAGGGTACAACCTCTTTTCTGAATTTTCTAAAAATAAACTAGCCCACGCCAAAAATACGTCGGCCCGCTGGAGCAACCCTCAGACGGAAACGGACGCACGACCATTTTCGCATCCGGTAGGCGACGCAAACGGAACGCCCGCGGATAATTTGGGCGTCGAAATGCGTCACACCGGTGGAGATGCCCTAAGCAACCCAAAACATTGAAAGAAAAACCTGCTGTGAAATAGCTATATGTTGTAGAGTTTAGACAGCCGGCTCTCCTTTGTTGTCCATGTGGAGCAGCAGCCTGTCGCGGGAGAAGCTGGCTCGGCTCGTCGAGCTCCGCCTTGACCGATCCGGGCACACGAAGGCCACGATGGCAGGCCAGGTCAGCTCAGAAGGTGGGCACACGAAGGCCACGATGGCAGGCCAGGTCAGCTCAGAAGGTGGGTCTCTTTTGTCAGATATGCAGTTAACCCGCTAATCTGAGGTTTAGAGCTCTGTGCAACGAATAACATTTATTAGAGTTGCTGGTCTGTGCAAAAACAAATTTGATTCGCTGGTTTGTGCAACTTCTACCCCAAGTGTTACTGGTATGTGCAATTTCCTCCAACACCTACAATGCATAATATCATGAATTAGTATCATAGTTCCATCCTATTTAATGTTTGGTAGAATCTCAATGCAAATATGTGTACATGATGTGTTTGCCACTATTTTTTTAGTTTTGCGTGCTATGATAGCATATCTACCTATGATACTACTTTCATCTCTCTCCTCATTAATTGATGTGCCACATAAGATTTTTGCGTACATGGCATGCACGATACTACCTATGATACTTCCATTGCGGCTAATCTTATAGTCAACAGTTGGCTCTACTATTAAAGTTGCTCTTAGTACGCCTACCCATACTGACATTTAAAGCAGCAGCAACAGATGTGGTCACGATATCTTGACATTTAATTTGTTGGACAACCAACAAAACAAACATGATTCACGTGTAAATTGGAGACCCCTTTTCTGCTCTGAATATTGTATCGAAGAAGTCATTTCGTCGACTAACAGGTAACGCAACACACACGCCTTAAGGATCTGACCAAATAATTTGAGGATAAAATACGCATCCCTAGTAGATGTCGTATTTCACAACCTGTAAAAACAAAGAGTACATAAAGCAGTAAATGTTACTCCGTATTTAAATGGTAAAGACGTATGGCGGCACGGACCAAATCTTGTACGCAAAAGAAAACTATAAAACAATATATTCGGAAATATGCCACCAACAAGTGTTCAAGTGTTTTTTTTTTGTCTTCTTCCTCGAGCAACCACCTGAGTTGTCCCTACCCCCGCCGCCTTTCCAGCCGCCCCGGCCAGCCCCACCACTGCTCCGCGTTGGCTCGTGCGCCTGCCGTGCCGGTCGCCTCGCACTGCCCCGCCCTTCTTCGTCACCGACCCGCTAGTGGCCGGCCTCGCTTCGGCAGTGGCGGTCGATTCCGGTGTGCAACGGCGGGGTGAGTTCCGGGCAAATTCCGGCGAGTTTCAGGGCAAAAGTGCAGCAACGAGGTTTGAGTGGTTTACGGAGATCTGTCAAATACACTCGGTTTTGCCTTTGAAACTGCACATAGAAGGATCGCGGGCGTGTGTTCCCGATGCCCGTAAAAGAATTTACGAGCCAAACTAGTTTACTCGATCTGATCTGGACACATTTTTCGACCAAAACTATAAACGTTAATAATTTTACAAATGTAACCATTTTTGGGGTATGTGGTAGAGATGCTCTAACTTGCTAGAGAATTCTTCTTCGGCACCGTATCAGTCACTCACCCATAGAATCGCCATCGCCATCGCCATCGTAGGTCCATCCTAGCAGTATCACCAGCCACAAAGCCGCGAACCGAAGCCAAGAATACAGAAGACACGCGAAGAAGCACAGATGCACGGCCGTGCGCGGCTCCTTCCCCGGACACGGTTCGGATTCCAAATAATTGGCCTGTCCGATTCCTGCGATACGTACGCACACGTCCTCCCCTCGACGGCGACATGGCGCAGCCGAGCTGAGAGCGATGGACGGGGCTTGGCCAGCCACTTGGCGTGCCCAGTGGCCACCGTGTCCCCTTAAACAACGGCCGCCACAAGAAAATTCGTGTGGCAGAGGCGACCGTTGCCCCGTCAGCACTCCACCAACCCCGTTTTCTTGGTTCCTTTCCGTCGTGGCGTGCCTATCCGCAGCCCGAGCCAGCCACCGTGTCGTCCCATTCGATTCGCTCACGCGTCAGGCCATCTCCAGCGGCGCGACGCAGCCGTGACCGGAAATGCGTCTGCCTGTTTAGTCGCAAAATAATCCGTTTGTGACAAACCCGCCCAAATATGGTCAGCGCCGCATCGCGAAACGTCCGCGTTGTATCCGGCCGGAGCGACTAGGTAAGCAAAAGTTTTTCATTACTATTGATTGGCCAAAAGGACCATTTTTGAGATGGTTAGTCGAGTTAACCTAAAACTACAACGGCCGTACCTACTCGCCGTCGCGCGGCCTACTACTGGCCGAGGGGCCGACGCCGTCATCGAAGCACGAGCGCTTCACGCACTCCGCACGCCGCACATTGGACACCTCGTCCTGCCGCATGCGTCGTTCGACGGCCTCGGCCAGAGAGGAGTCCCGCAGGAGTGTCCTAGCCATGGAGTTGGCCTCCTCCGCCGTCGCCAGGGCCTCCGCCTCCTTCGCCGTCGCCTGGGCCGCCGCCTCCTCCTTCGCCTGGGCCGCCGCCTGCAACCTCGCCAGCTGAGCGACGAAGCGGACCCTGTCCCTAGCCGCCTCCGCCACCGCTTCGTCCCTGGCGGCGATGACGGCCGCCAGCTCCCGGTTCTCCTGCTCGACCCGCGCGGGAGAAGGGCCACTCTGCTGGAGCGAATCCAGGTCGGAGCACAGGAACCCCCAGCCATGGCGATCGCATAGCTATTGGCTTCCTTTGCTGGAACTTGCCAATGTATTGGGCACACGCGGGAACGACCGTTGTCGCGCGGAAACAGTTAATCGCCGGCAGCAGTCCTCGACAGAACATAAAACGTCATTAGCGAGATTGACGCTGTCCCCGCTAAAAAAATACATCCGCACCGCTGGAGGTATCCGACGAAAACGATCATCTTGGGCCACATGATGTCCGCGGGCCGACGCAAAAGCATATTTCAGACGTACGAAATGCGTCCGCTGGAGATGCCCTCACGAGCGCTCTTGAACCTCAGCAATTCTGTGGTGGCGCGCGCGAGGCCGACCGGCTCCCGGCCAGGAATCGGCGCGTGGTTGTTTTTGGGGATTAGATTAAGAGACAAGTGGAAAAGATCTGATGAGATAGTGCTAAAGTACTAATTTAATCTGTCGCTGGACGCAAGTGGAAAAGATCTGAGTTAGGGCTGGAGTATTTTAAGCCAGTCGCTGGACGCAAGTGGGTGATGGGATAAGCAACGGCGGTGGCTTTGACTTGTCAACTCGGATTACTCTACGCAAATGCAAATCTGGTCGGCCCGATGCCGTCCGTTATGAATTGGCGCTGCTGGTAGTATATCTTTACGATTACTTTTTCTTTGGGTGGTGGTGGTACTGTGTGTTTACTTGTGCAAGTTGGTCTCCGCTTCCATCGAAGAAAAACGTTTGTGCTGGATCCAGTCCATAGAGATATCTGGATGGATGAAACGGCAAAACTGCACCTTAAAAAAAGGCTAAACATGAACCCAACAACAACTCTTGCACATTCTCCATAATATGAATCCGGATATTTGGAACTCGATAAACGCATTCCAGTGCCGCCCAAGCTGCGGCAGAATAAATCCCCAAATCCTTAGTGGATAATTTAACCGGTATGTATCTTTTGTAATTAAAGCTCTTTTCTATCTAATCGGATGGCAGTTCGACTGCCCGTTCCTCAAAAAAAAAACCCGGTATGGATCCGAGGGTTTGTTTTGCCGTGTACACGCGCCGACAGCATAAATTAGGGTTTATGACATATAGCTCGGACAAACACAAGTAAAAAAATGTTTATAGTTGCAAATGTTGTACAACACATTTAGCGATAAGTAAAAGTCTCAAGAACTAACATGTTTTCAATGATTAGATCAAACATGCGTAATTAAGAAGGTATGAACTTATAACATGTCTAGAACAATGTGCATCCCGACGATCAAATGGGAGATGTGTGCATCAAGGTCATCCCCGACATCATCTTTAACGGAGCCACCGGGATGTAGCACTATCACCGGCCAGTGTGCCACCTCTAACACCGACCATTGGGTGTGATCACCAACATCAACATCATCATGACGAAGACCACCGGAATGAGGTCCTCCAATGTTGTCCAACGGGGGAATATCCTCTCCCTTGGCTATACGTTGTTAGATATATGATGAGACCTCTCCACCTACGGATTTATACGCGTAAGATAGCCCTCGTTTAATTTGTCCCCCCCCCCCTCCCCTTGGGACTCAAAGCCGGGTGGGTTGGTTACGCATTTCGCAAGCCTTGCCACTGAGGCTGAGCACTCAGTTCTTGAAATGAGGTCCTTCAAATCCGTGTAGGTGTTAGTTCTAATTTGCTTTTCTTTCAACAACATTGCTTCGAATGTCCTCTTCAAACTCCTCCGCCTCTTCACCCCCCTCCCCCCATCTCATTCTCTTCGACGTTAATGCTGTAGTACCAAGCGTCAAAGTGGTTTGGTGCCAATGTTCAACTCGTTCTACTCCAACATGTTCACCTCGTTCGTTCGTCAAGTGGTATAGAGATGGGAGCAGGTGACAACCACGGATTTCGCCGAGCCTGGTCCATACCACACGTTCTGATGAGATATGAGCACCCACAAGATTTGGTTGCGCAGGTACACACGCTAGGTCCCATTCTTCACGTCAACTCTTCGCACGGTGCCGCAGCACGCAGTCTGGGAAACCTGTGAGATCACTGTGCTGCCGGTGTCCCGTGTGCCGTCGGTGCGGGCGTGTCGTCCACCACCACGGGAAAAACGCCGGCGGACTGGTGGACAACCATCCGCGTCCCACCGCCCACACGGCACACCACAAAAACACACCGGCGCCATTTGACCGGCGCGGATGAGGACCGGACATACACACAGCCCATCACTCACGCGCCGAACCCGACCAAAACCTGACGGCGACCGCGCCGGAGTTTCTCCTTTTCTATCTTTTCCACCCATTTCCTCTTCTCCCCCGCTCGCGTCGTCTATATTTACTCCGGGGCACCGTCCACCAGCGAACTCGCCTCCCATTCCATCCTCGCTTTACTCCTCCGCTCCGCTCTTCTCTTTTTCTTTAGCTTTTACTTCTCTCATCTCGTCTTCACCTCCCCGCCCACGCCTCCTCCAATCGCATCGCATCTCCGAATCTTTCAGCGCCCCATCTGCCGATCGCGTCGCATCGCATGGCGTCTCCGGCGCGCCCGGCCTCCGTCTCCGGCCCCTTCGGCCTCTCCGCCGACCTCGCCCGCTGCTCCTTCGACCAGACGCTCCGACGAGAGGTCAGTTCGCTTCTCAATCCATCCGCCCCGCGCGCGAGATCCCTCTCTCGTATTTACTCCTATCTACTGCTGTTTTTTCGTTGCTTGCTTTGAAGTAGGAGCCCGGGCCGTGCGTGCGTGTGCTGGGCGGCGAGTCTGGCGGCCGTCTGGGGTGCAGTTAGCGGCCTGCATCCTTCTGATTTGCTCTACATATGTACCTGTGCCATCTCCGTAGACTTCGAAGTTCGTTTACCATTTCTACGCGTACGACTTTGGGCACGCTGGATTTCAGTTTCCGTACCTGTTCCCACCGATCTGGGTGAATGGATGGAACAGTTCCGATGCGGAGATTTCTGGCTTATTTTCCGCCCGGCTAGTACGATTTGCGGCTACTTCTTCTGTATAATCAGGCCGCCATGGTTCCTGCCTGGCGTGAATTGCTTGGAGCAAAATTTGGGAGACTTTATTCCTGGTCTCAACTGCCCCTGCCGCAAAATTACACAGACATCAGACTTGTTCTAGCTGCCTAGTTGCATCCACGTCTCTAGTCAAACTTAATAAGAATTGTTATTGTAAATAGACATTTTCTCTCCTCATTACTGTTATAATAATATTTCGTAATATAGCTGACTTGCTATCTAGATCCATCACGCATCACCGAGATAAGTTAGGTGCCAGGTACTGTCTATTCAGGGGAAATTTCTTGCACGCATACTTCTAAGCACTCGCCTGTTGTCAGCTGTCACCCTTATCTAGTACCTCGAAAAGCAGAGCTGCGTTATCTCTCTCTGGTGCAACTATGGGAGTAGCTTGAAATGATGCTTACACTAGCTGTAGATTCATCAATTTCCATCTTCACCTTACCTGCGCCGTTATGCTAAATTTCATGTTGTCCTTACTAGTATTTTTCTTCCATTCTTCTAACCAAGCAGGATTATCAGGACAACAGACTGCTGCGATCGCTTGTGAGCATGCGGGAGCAAGAAAGTTTTTCCAAGGAAGTCGTGACGGAAGCTATAGAGAACTGCATGAAGAAGCAAGCGGAGAATCTGGTGAATTCGCTGGATGTCATCAGCGGAAGGCTGTCGCAGCTGGAGCTATACTGCTATAAGCTTGAAAGGTCCATTGGAGAGCTACGGAGTGACGTGATGGATTACCACGGCGAAGCAAATGTCAACTTCAGTGGCCTTGAAAAGCATGTGAAAGAGGTATATGCCTTGTTTTTTTACATCCACACAGGGACACACAATTATTGATGAGCATTGAGTGCGAAATCGTTTTATGTTGCTTTCATTTTTAAGTTTCTGGTCTTGTGTAGAAATGCATTGAGCAGTGAATCATGCTTGCCTTGAGCTGTAAAATGTTTCTTGCTTGGCTTTGAGTTTCTACTACAAAAGTTTTGTTTCCTGCTAGTGCTAGTAAAACTAGACTAATGCTTGGCAACAGTTTCTCCATATAAAAGACAACTAGAATTCTTTTAGCTTACGTATTTGATGCCTACAATCTAGAGTACTTCGTACAAATTAACACATAAGCTTAGTTAATAAGTGGGTACTTTCCAGGCATATGTTAGAGAACTTGTGCTATTATGGGTACACATAAGCTTAATTAATAAGTGATGGATTACAGCTCATTATTGATTTGGTCCTCTTGGCGTGTGTTACCAGTAGTCAATCTGCATATCATGAGTATCTAATTAATAAAGCAATCACTTAAGTTGTGATAAGGTTCACCATGGCTAATTAACTGGCTGTGAGTTTTGCACCTTAGAGGTCGTTTGGTATCCATCATTTGGGCCTGGAATCCTGGAATTCATTTTGGAATTCCATAGGTGGGTTGTTTGGTTGCCACAGAATTGTGCTGTCATTTCATTTAGGAATTCTAGCAAAATGACTCCATGGGTAAACATGATTCCAAGCTGAAACCTGTCATTTGCAATTCTCTATGGAAGCCTCTACACATTCAATATTGAATTCTGCTGTCATTTGCAATTCCTGTGGCAACCAAACAAGTGTATATTTCTGAAATTACAATGTAAATGAAATGAATACATGTATTAATTTTCAAATGCTACAAACGAAATGAAAGCCTGGCTTCCAAACGACCTCTTAGGGAATTTTAAGCAAAGCTATTTAGATATCTACTAGTGCCAGTCAACTGGGCTAAATAGCTTAGCCTACATTTGGTTTGTGTTTATATTTTATCACTTCCTTTCTACTGGCCCACTAGCACTTGTGATTTCTTTAGAGCCGTAACTCATAACAGAATGTGCTTTGTTGGCCAGGTTCAGAAATCTGTGCAAGTTCTGCAGGATAAGCAAGAGCTTGCTGAAACTCAAAACGAATTAGCCAAACTTCAGTTGGTATATGATGACACTGCACAAAAGAGTGAAGGTACTGCCCCATCAGTTTATATGGCCAAGGAAAATGATGGCAGTTACCCAGGTGCAAAACACGAGCTTGCCCTTGTACCGCTGCACCAAGTAAATGCTATGCAGTCTCCTGCTATGCAATTTCAAAGTTGCAATGGGCTTATTCTACAGCAACTTGTGCCTGTCTCTTTGAGCACCCAACAGAACCAGCAACACTTGGACCAATCTACTGTTTACTGTACACAACATCCAAGCCATCCTGAGCACAGGCAGGCCCAAACATTTCAACCTACACAACAGTCTGTGCAGACACAGACCCAAAATCTTCAGCCACAGAATGTAATTGAGGCACCTCCCATGTCTAGCCAGGCACCAGGGTTCTACCTCCAAGCTCAGCACCAATGGCCACATCAAACTGTCCAGGATGTTCACTCACAGGCAAGGCAACCAGAACTACATGTGGCACAACAACAGCAGTATCACAACATACAACAAGTTCCAGCTCAGAGAGTTCAGGTGCAAACATCTTCTCCACAGGCCCCAAGTGCACCTCAGGTCACTCTGTTCTATCCTCCATACGGATCTCAACAACCTGCATGTGGTAACACTGAGACTCTTTCTAGAGGCATGGTTGTGCAGCCTTCCTACTCTACGATTTCTTCGTCCCAGCGAAAGCACCATGAAGTTGCTCCTATTTATGTTCAAAGCAGCGCCATTTCAGTTCCAATGGCAGAACATAACCTCCAGCACCAGCTGACGCAGCAATTTCATTCGGCTGGCAATGGTTCATTTGCACCTCAGCCAAGCAAGGTTGATCTACGTGGTGTTGCACCATACTCAGTACAGGGCAGTGCACAGGCCTACAACACTGTTTATGGAAGCCCTCCCAACAACGCTGCTACTTTTGTTGCTGTCCTTCCTCAACAAGCACAGGTCAGTGCTCCGATGATGCTTCATCATTTAGGACCCCAGGGTGTGCAGAATCATCCTGTAGACATGGCTGATAAGGCTGCTCGAATGGGTTACCTGAATGATCAGGTCCGGATGGTGACAGCTGGCCAGCCTGTAGAGTTCAACGCCTTCCATGACGGGCTGAGCTCTGTTGGCAATGGAGCCTGGTCTGGGTAGTTGACAATGGAGAAGTCGGCACGGAATCACTTCATCCGCTCTTGTGACTCGTCCGTGGTGACGATCTTATTATCATGGAAAGCTATTCAGCGTTCCTACGGTATTGGCTCTGGCATCTTTTATCAGCCAGCAGATTGGTACGTATCCTCCTCCAGCCTACTTTTTTCAGCTGGATGAGCGTGATGAAATAAGCCTGCTAGGTTAGCCGAGTGATGATTGTTGGCATTTGTCCTACCTTTTATTGGACACTTATGCTTGTAACCTGCTGTGGACCTGCATTTGCATGTTTGCGATATGAAAATATGAGAAATTTGTTGGTTTTGACATTCTTGTTTAGTGTGAACTCATTTGTTTGGCTGCTCCTATCAATCGTCATATTGCCAGATTATCAAACAGTGCACTTTGTGTTCACCATCTGCTGCCAGATTATCTGCAATGTACTGCTTTATCACCATCTTCTGCCAGGTTATCAACAATATACTGATTTGTACTCGTTATCTGTTGCTATTTCTTTCGTATTTGCTGTGACAAATTATTCATGCGTTGGTCAGACAGCGATCAAACAGACTGGGTCTAAGCCTGACAAGAGAGAACCAAAGTAAAAAAACACCACAAATCTTAACATACTAGTAGATAGTACAGAAGGATCACATAAGATTATAATTTACATTAGCAGTACTTCTATCACAAGGGTTCATGATGTTGTTAAGGTCCCCCACATACATAATACTGATTTGATCTCCTGGGTTTGGAGATCACCATACAAACGCTAAGGCAGAAGCTTACCTAGAACTTCATCGACTACAGAAGTTAAGACAACTTAAGGAATACAAACTGCACGGAGACTTGCACGCATGGCATTCTTATCTTACAATTTCAAACCAAGTTCCTCGGTCGCCTGTCATTCTCTCTCACATTTGAAAGAGGCGTTGTCCTCGATCACTACCACCAGCCATCATCTCCATCTCCACCATCATCGTAGTAGCCATCGAAACCTGCCGCAGCAACATCGTAGTAGTAGTTATCACCGTTCAGGAAGTCATCTACGTCCCCGGTTCCCGCATCGTCATCACCAATCCTGGTATACTTGTTGTAGCCGCCTTGACCACCGCCACCATCACCCATGTCAGCACCACTGTTGTCTTCATAAGCTAGAAGTTCATCATCGTACTGTATATCCTCGCCCTTATCTTCCTTGCCTCCGTCTTCGGACAAACCGCGGTTCTCCTCCTCATGGTCATGGTAGTACTCATTCACGACCTTCACAGCCTAGACAGATGCATATACCGAGCATATATCGGAATAAACCGTGACATGATTTAGAGAACGCATATAACTGTGGCCGGGGAGTTTGCGGCCTTACCGTCTTAATGGTGCTACGATGGGTGTAGGACAATGTCGTGCCGTCGTCTTCGAACGCATCGCTATTCTCCTCCTCATAGTGATACTCGTTGGTGATCTTCAGGGGCCTCAGGGCCTAGATCGATCACTGTTAAGCCGTGACGTTACTTGTAGAATGCATAATACTGTTCGGGGAGTTCGCGGCCTTACCGTCTTGGTGGTGCTGTGATCGGTGGTGGAGAACGACGACGCGCCTCCCAAGCGCCGACCAGCTGTTCCCTTCGCACCTCCAGGGACGACGGCAACGGCCCTGGCCGCGCCCTTTGCGCCGCCCACGCCTCCACCGCTCCCGTCGGCGAAGGCGAGGCGCTTACCGTCCCCACCGGCGGCGGTGGCCACCTTGTTCACGCCCACGATCTCGTAGTGGTCCATCCCCGTGAGCGGAATGCCGCCGGTGCCCTTGCCGTTCCCGCCGGCCGTGGCCGCCTTGTTCACACCCAGGGACTTGTAGTGGTCCTTCCGCATGATCGGAATACCGCCGGCAGCGGTGGAGTCCTTCCCCATGAGTGATGAGTGGAATTCCGATCGATCGCTTGGTTCACTATGGTGCGAGATTCGCGGCGGGTATGGGGAAAGTGGAGATATAGGCGTACTGGAGAGTGGAGGAGACTGTAGTCTTGGACTTATCTGCTACCTCTTTTTTTGTTGACACTTATCTGCTACCTGTATGCGGGCCCTTGTTCCATGCACGGCCTCCAGACGTCGTGCACGTTCAGATCGAGGGGACACGTACGTGTTACCGGGAATCCAATAATGCAACATATATGATTTATAGAAAAAATGTTGTGGAACATAGTTTAAAATTGTCTTATAAATACTTGAGGCGTATTTCAAGACCCTGAAAGATAATCTCTCATCAAAATTTAGGAAACATAAAACATCGCCTCAAAATCACAAGCAGACGCACAATTCGTGGTTATTAGCTTATACATATTACAAAAGAGAATTTTTCGATATTGAAACCACATAATGTTTTCTATATATTTAAGTCATATCCAAATACATTGCATTTTATTGCATAAGAGTCAACCGAATCAACTAATCAAAAGTACCATGTCGTCGTTTTTCACCATACTATTCTTTGTCATCTCTTCAAAATCGGAAATTCAATGTAGCTCCCGGGTGCATATGCTCTCCCTTCAGTCAATGGAACTTCATTTGTTCTTTTTATGTTCAAGATCCTCTTGTACATTGCTTCGCACATCCGTTAGTCCTCTGAATTGTAGGAGTTGGTACCTTTAAGCAAAAAACTGTCTGATGCCTTTTGCACATCAAAAGGGAAGTTATCCTTTAAACTTTCTCTAGATCAATAAGTTCATAAGACCAGAGGACTTTTCTTTT
Organism: Lolium multiflorum; assembly: GCA_030979885.1. NCBI lineage: Eukaryota > Viridiplantae > Streptophyta > Magnoliopsida > Poales > Poaceae > Lolium > Lolium multiflorum. The sequence goes on from CM061747.1 coordinate 238,505,476, forward strand.
TGAGATTCCAAACGACAATTTTTGGCAGTCACAATTCTCATACTGATGCATTAGCATATGGGGCCAGATATGGTATCCTTCACCGAACTTTGCATGAAATTTGACTCGTTATTTGTCTAGTTTATTTTTTTTTCCAACTGGTACTTTTCTTCCCATTTCCATTACATCACACAACGGAAATACACAGTATACAGTTTGTCTCCATCACACAACAAACAAAAGAAGCAAAAGAACTGGAATACCAGGTTCCAGAAGTCCAGCTAAAGGGAGAAGTTTTTGGTAGGAAAACCCGCTGCTCAGCCTCGTCATCGAAAACCAAGCTACGGGGCAAAAAACCTACCCTACACTAACGTTGTCGTTGTTTGTCTAGTATCTCTTCTTTTATTAATGAATGAACTTATGACTTCTTACATGGGACATATGGCTGGTATGATCTGGACTCTGAAGCTTTGTTAGCTCAGGTTAATATTTGTTCACGTCTTGCTTTGGGATTGTCCTTGAAAAGAGCCAACCAGAAGAGAGTGATAGATATGTCCACATTCTCCATTTCTATGCACATGCACTTTTGTTCTGGATTGAAGGGTCTTTGCTATTTAGAAGGGTCTTTAGACCAGTCAGCCATTAATTCAGCCTTAGTAAAATAGACTAATGAAGTAGTATCTACGCAGATCGATTAGATGCAGAGAAGAACTCTAAACCGTATATGTGACCAGGTGAAGCAAGCGCCATGGAATTGTTCAGATAAAGAAGAGTATCGGGAAAATGACAAGAGAAACTATGGACATGACACTTTTCTTCGCGAAAACGCAAAAAGCTTTGCGTTTCGATGCATTGATAGAAATAAGAAGTTGTATATACAAATCCAAAGAATGGACCGACGCCCACGGCATACATGACACTGATCCGATTGAATCATATTTATACGGTTTATCAGTCTGAATGTATGGATTATGTATGTAAGTATATCAATGATTTGGTATTGCGGTGCGTCCAGCCTGGCTGCACCGAATCGGTTAACTGAATGATCAGGTGACTGCTAGCCAGCATATAGAATTCAACGCCATCCATGACGGGCTGAGCTCTGTTGGCAATGCAGCCTGGTCTGAGTAGTTGGCAATTGAGAAACCGGGAAGGAATCACTTCATCAGTTCTTGTGACTCGTCCGTGGTGGCGATTATATTATCATGGAAAGCTATTCAGCTTTCCAAGGGTATTGGCTCTAGCATCTTTGATCAGCCAACAGATTGGTACGTATCCTCCAGCTTACTTTTTTCAGTTCGATGAACGTGATGAAATAAGACTGCTAGGTTAGTTGAGGGATTGATTGTTGGCATTTGTCCTACTTTCTTCTTATTAATAATAAGTGTCAGGAACATAGTACAAAATTTGTATTAACTTAGTGCTAAATCTTCGACACTTATTATGGATCGGAGGGACCACATTTTACTGGACACTTATGCTTTAACCTGTTATGGACCTGTATTTTCATGTTTGCGATATGAACTTATGAGAAGTTTGTTGGTTTTTCAAGTTCTTGTTTAGTCTGGACTCATCGGTTTATATGATGATATCACTCGTCTTATTACCAGCTTATCAACATTGTACTGCTTTGTGCTCACCATTTGTTGCCAATTACTGCTCGTGTACTTCTGTGAGAAAATTTTCCTGCATTGACCAGATCAGACAAACTTGAACATATCACAAATCTGAACATGGCATTGAACTAACACATTAGCAGTACTTCTATCGCAAAGGTTTCATGATGTTTACTAATACAGAAAATAAGACTAATTTGACTGCCCATCTCCTGGGTTTGGCAATGGTGGGATCACCATACACAATAACACACATCAAGGCAGAAGCCTACCTAGAACTTCATTGACAATGACAAATGACAACCAAAGCTAGGATAACCTAAGTTGTATTATCTTTTTCTTACTGCTTTGGCATCACCATCTCTTCTTTTGCAAGACTTGCTCACCAGTTACTGCTCGTACATAATGTGCGACCAAGTGTAAGCATGATCAGAGAAAACTCAAATGAAAAAGACCACCGACCTTAACATGGCACAGAAGGAACACATATATAGGATTATAATTTACATTAGGAGTACTTTTATCACAAGGGTTCATGACGTTGTTAAGATCCACCACATACAGAGGACTGATTTGACTGCCAACCTCCTGGGTTGGCGATCACCATACACACACCAAAGCTACACACACACAGGCAGAAGCCTATCTAGAAGAGCAAACTGCATGGAGACTTGCACTTCATGGCATTCTTATCTCACAATTTCAAACCAAGTTTCTTAGCTGCCACCATTCTCTGATATTTCAAAGAGGCCTTGTTCTCCATCCCTACCACCAGCCATCAGCTCCATCCCCGCCATCGTCGTCATAGCCATCATCAAAACCTGCCGCAGCAACATCGTAGTAGTAGGCATCACCGTTCAAGTAGTCATCAAGATCCCTGGTCCCAGCATCATCCTCATCGCAGCCTCCATCACAGTCTCCACAGTCATTGCGATCATTGCCAATTTGAGCACCATCGTTGCCTTCTTGAGCTAGAAGTTCAGCATCATGCTGCATATCCTTCTCATCCTCGGACAATGCGCGCCTCTCTTCCTCCTCGTAGCACTCATTCTCGAACTTCACAGCCTAGATGAGAGCACATTGGTGTTAAGCATATTGTGACGTTAGTTAGCGAATGCATAACTGTGGCCGAGGGAGTTTGCAGCCTTACTATCTCAAAGGTGCTATGATCGGTGGGACAGAAGGTCGAGCGTTCGTCCTCCGACGAACCACGGTTCTCCTCCTCCTCATAGTATTCGTTCTCGGACTTCATGGCCTAGATGAAAGCACACTGGTGTTAAACCTATTGTGACGTTATTTATGGAATGCATAACTATGGCCCAGGAGTTTGCAGCCTTACCGTCTCAAAGGTGCTATGATCGGTGGGACAGAAGGTTGAGCGTTCGTCCTCACGGTTCTCCTCCTCATCATAGTACTCGTTCATGACCTTCACCGCCTAGACAAATTCACATCGATTGGTGTTAAGCTGTGACATTACTCAGAGAATGCATTGATCGGGTAGTTTGCAGCTTGCCGTCTTAAACGTGCTATGATCCGTGCTACAGAATGTCGAGCGTCCATCCTTGGACGAGCGGTGGCTCTCCTCCACATGGTAGTACTCATTGGTGACCTTCACGGCCTGGATCGAGCACTGTTAAGCCGTGGTGTTAGTTGAATAAAAGTGGTCTGGGAGTTTGCGGGCTTACCGTCTTGAAGTTGAAGGTGGTAGTATGAGATAACGTCGACGCGCCTCGCGAGCCCGGGCCGCCGGCCCGCTTCGCACCTCTTGGGCTTGGGCCGGCCACAGCCATGCCCGTCGCGCTGCACGCGCCTCCTCCCGAGCGCTTGCCTCTCCCACCGGCGGCGGCGACGCGCTTACCTTTCCCGCTGCCGGCAGTGGTCGCCTTGTTCCCGCCGCCGGTGTCCTTAGCGTTCCCACCGGCGCCGGCGCCGGCACCGGCACCGGAGACGCGCTTACCGATCCCGCCGCCGGCAGCGGCCGCCTTGTTAACTCCCAGGAACTTGCGGTAGTTCTTCCCCATGACTGGAATACCACGCGACGCACTCTGCTTCGATCGCCTGGTTAACTATGGTGCGAGATTGGGGGAGAGACGAGTAGTGGAGCTGTGGAGGGGCGGAATTTCTGCTACTGTGGCGAGGCTTACCGGGGACGGTAAAGACTTTGGACTTATCTCCTAGCTCTATGCGGGCCCCAGTTCCATGCATCGACCGCTTTCTGATCGAGGGACACGTACGGGTACCTCAATTGCGATTGCTACCTTGATCTTTTTCATTTCCTGATTTGATGAATCTTGAGATTAACAAAATTATCACAGACATTTTACTATAGACGAAAACATCATCTTTCACTAAATATATTTCATCTTTATGTGGCACTAAAATGTAAAATCCAAATTTTGATTTTTAATGAGATACAGGTGTCACTACCTTCTTAGCCATTCAAACACAAGTTGCTTCTCATTACTACCGAGACATGGGATGACTCTTAACGCGTTCTACTCCAGTCATTTGCGTTGGTTTGAGTGGATGGTACTACCATGAGAAGGAGGGCGTGTTTTATTTCACGATCTACAATAGTAAATGCACACATATTAAAGTATATTTTCTAAAAATATCGTCGTGCTTTAAATCACATAGTAGAAGAGTTCTAACAAAGAAAAGTGCTGAAGCAATAGCAGAAACACGCCCAATCAAAAAGAAAAGATACAAAGGAAGCCAAAGACAGATCGTCAAAACAATGGCACCCCTCAACTCCTAGCGCCTTTCGAAGTTGTGCCACCACGTTGCAAGCACCCCGGATCACCAAATACCATAGCCCACAGAATCGGGCTATACTATCCCAATAGGGATTAATCGGGTTGGTGTACCCCGATTTCGTCTAATCGGGTTCCGTTTTTCCGACAGTGTATTATTTATGCAAATTATCGAAAACAAATATTATTTCTGAAAATAAAGAAAAAAATGTATTATTAAAAAGAAATCGCCAAGTTCGAGACTCGCCACTGTCTTAATGAAATACCATGGTGGTTCCTCCCACCATTGGTCTCATTTTTTTTATACCACAAATTCCTCCAAAGGAGGCTCACTGAAATGCAAAATCTAAGACTACTAACAAAATAGTAATAAGAAGAAAAAAGGTTGAAGAATTTTGAGCTTGGAGAAGAAAACCAAGTGGGAGGCAAAGCAAAGATTAGTGACGCCCGTGGACGCCACCATGTGATGATCGGGCCGGCTGCAAAGAACAGTCGTCAGTTTCACATAGTTCGACAGTTTGTTTACTGGCAATACTAACTGCACTAGAAATAAACTGCATAGCCTTGCGCTGTTGCAATGAAATCATTATTATGTAACTAGTACAACAAACCAATGCTTCGAAACAAACAAGCGGTAGCAGTACAAACATCACAACAATCAGCACCGATACTGTACGTGGATCGTGAACTGAGATGGAACTCAAGGTACAGACCGGCTACAATAAATAACGCCTAATGCCCACATCAACTCTGCACTCCATCACTGCAGGCAAACCGAGGGCCAGGAGACTCCAGGAGCATGACTATCTTCCATGGATATTGCACTCAGCACCATGGTTTGGAGGCACTCGTCTTCGGAAGTCTGCACCAACGAGCACCCGTCTACCGATAGCATCGGCTCGTCTTGATTTAGCAGTCTCTAAATAGAGTGGAGAGCAGCAGGTCTTGCACAAATATCGCTCTGACTCTGGCTTGCTTCCGCTTTTGCTCCCGTTCTTCCCTCGTGAGGGATGAGTCAATACTGCCAAGGAAAAAGAACATGATGACTTGATTGTAAAGTCGTAAAGAACTAGAACTTCAAAGTGCTCGCTCATCAACTTCAGTGTTGTCCTAAAGGTGCATGAAAGTGAAGCAAAGCAAAAGCTTGTTGGTACATGCTCAAGTCAAACCAACATGCTACTTGGCATACTAATTGGGTGCAAGGCTGTTGTCCAGCAGAAAGCATTCGTTAATCTAGAACTAATGATTTCAATTTTTCATTGTCAAAAACAGAATTCTCCGTGGTCTGGATATATTATATAAAATTACTGAAAATAAACATCACCACAATGCATTAGAGGAATATAGTTGGCATAAAGGCAGTTCCTCTGATGACTAGATCACTATAGGAGAGAAGGTGGTCACTACTTCAGTGTAGTCCTAAAGGTGCATCAAAGTGAAGCAAAGCAAAAGATTGCTGCTACATGCTCATTCTCAGGCCAAATTCAAACCAAGATACTGGTGGATCTACTAATTCAGTGAAAAGATATCATCAACAGAAAATATTAGCATGTGCTTCAAATTTTCATGGTAAAAACAGATTTCCCCATGACCTCAATGGATTACAGGATTAGCTAACTAGCTAACTGGTACTTTCTTTTCTCAAACATAAAACTGCACTCACACTAAATATCACCACAACGCATTTGAAGGACAGTGGTCGCAGGTCAATGACTCAGTTCCCCCAATGATCTGTGATGACTACATCACTTGATAAATAAATCTAGGACAGTAAGCTTTTGGCATTTTGTCACGGAAGAAGACGAATGCTCTAGCTTTACAATCTTGAATGTATCTAGTGTGATTGGTGTTCCTATCTACCATGAGTTAGTATATACCTTGACTGCCACGACGGAGCAGGTTTCTCTTTTAGCACTGATACATCAGCGGGATTAGGCAATTTTGATGCTTCCTCTGCATCTGATGTTGGGAAGCTGAGGCCAAATGAAGACAGCAGAGGGTCAGCTGAAATATTTGTGGCATTGTTGGTGCTTGACCTATGCCCACCACCTCCTAGAAGCACCTGCAAATGGGCTTCACGTAGATCTCGGCTCAGCAGAGAGAGGGACTGGCTGCCTGGAACACTGAATCTGCGCAATCTCCGGCGATTCTGCATATAGTCTAAAATTAAAGAAGCCAATAAGAGAGAAGGGTGAGTAGGAGGATGGGAGTTACCTTGAATAAGTAGCCATGTTGCATGGTAATATGATTAAGCATATCTTTAGAAACCTTATCAGAGCAGATAGGGCAAGGCTGAAATGAGGGAGACAAACGATAAGAGCAGGAAACCAACCTGTGATTTACTGATTTAGAATGATAAACCACAACAGAAAAAACATCACAAAAAAAATCATCACCTCTACTTTCAGACATGCACAAACCAATAAAGAGCAGGTGAATCTAAAGAAAAAAATCTGAGGGAAGGTCAATCTGATTGAGGTCAAAACCAAGACTTGATCCATATGATGTACTTTTAAATCTACATAGAAACCACATCCTCATTTACTTGATTCTGACAAAATAGAGAGGATAAAGTGAGTTGTCCTCAATTTATATATGTTACTAATATATAAGTATTCTTCTTCGGTACTCCCAATAGATATTGATCTCTAGGACGTGCGTTGATGGAGTGTTGCCGACAAGAGAAGTGTGAGTGCACTGTACAGGAAAGAAGATGATGGTTCTCTTGGTTCCATTAAGTTTTGAGTAAAAAGGGATGTTGGTATGAAAATTGAAGTTTCTTTTTTCACGAAACTGATAGTTGTTACTCCTACCTGTGTTGGGCTATAAAAAAAAGTTACCACCCGGAGCAAACTAAAGTACCCCTCCTCCTAATTCCTAGAATTTGCAATTCTCCTAGTTACACATTACCAGCTCAAGCTTGTTGTTTTGGCAAGTAAGGAAGGCACTAAGAAATGCCAAAATTTCCCCTTTTGTATATCCCTGGAATTCATTATCAAGTATGATGGGAGTAGAGGACTCATCCAGGCATTCAGGTCAACGTCAACCCCCCTCTCAACAAGAGCTTAATCTCCAGGCCACTCAAATCGGTACTAGAAGAAAGGCTCCATCTTGTAATAATAATCATACAAATTGAGGTAAGAAGGCGGCGAGGGCGGGCAGAGCACCTACCGCGGCGTGTGGCTCGAAGGGGTGCTCCTCCTCGAGGTGCGCGCAGAGGGAGGCGACGTCGTGGTCCTCGTAGCAGTAGGGGCAGGCGAACTCGGGCGTCGCCGCCGGCTCCTCGTCCATGTCCAGCTCGTCCATCCCCGCCCCGCGATCTGCGCCCCCGCCCGAAATCAGCCATCAGATCAGGAGCCGCAGGCAAGAAACGAACATATCCGCAGAACAGAGGAAGGAATCAAGTTGATTCGGTCGGGGCACGTACCGGCTTGGCCGAGCTGCGCGGCGTAGAAGCGCTTGGCGGCGGCCAGGCGCGAGATCCAGTGGTCCGAGTCCATGCCGGGCGGGGTCTGCGCCTGCGCGCGCGGCTAGGTAGGTCGGTAGACAAGGGTGCCACTGCTCCTCCTCCTGCGGCGGTGGTGGAGTTGACTCTCCCCGCCTCGACTCCGCACGACCAGGGTGGTGGCGCGCGCGGCGAGTCGGATTGGGCCGTGGAGGAGGGAGGGAGGAGGAGGAAGCAAGGCGAGAGCCTCCCTCTCGCTGTCTTATCTGCAGGTGGGAGGACGGGCGGAGGGAGGTACCGCGGCGCTTTAATTATTCGCCACCGGGGTTGGGGTCGCCGTCCCTGTCTCACCGCCGCGTCATCGTCATCGTCGTTTACCTTTCTCCCTGTCGCCCGATCGCCTCACAGGCCGTTAAAAATATGTTCTTGGCGCGCGGCACGAGCCGAGTCGGAGTGGCGCGCGTGGGCTTGTCTGCCTGCGTATGGAAACCGTCGGCGGCGCCCAGCCCCAAAACCGGCCGGATTCGAGCTCCGTCGTAGTCGTGGGTGTGGGGGGCCGCGCGCCGCGAAACGCTGCGTTCGGATCACCACACGTACCACCCGTGACGTTGCGCGGCCGAGGGACGGTGAACTTGGCCGCGAAAATACGGGCGGCGCGGGCCGCGTGGGCGACGACCCGACTTGGTCGCCATCCTCGGGCCATAGGTTTAGTTTGTGAGGACGAGACTGTTCGCAACTCAAGTCGTGGATGGTCATTTTCACTGCAAAAAATAAAAATTATTCCTCTGTCCCGAGAGCTCTTCATCACAGCACTAGGCTCAACACCAACTCTTCCGAACAGGATTTCAAAAAAAAAAAAACTCTTGCCGAACAGTAGCACCAAGAGCCAGTAGTAAACAAACTCCAATTTTCAAGATTTACACGAGTTCAGCTAAACATAGGACGAGCGTTTTAGTAAAAAATTCACAAAGCAACACTATAAAATTTGAAACAAAATCTGAACATAAATTCTAGATGTAGACAACGATTTATTCTACCCCGTGTGCAAGAGATCGTGTGTAATGATCTGTTTTTCTGACCTGTGCAAAATGGAAAAAAATTGTAGATATGAAGTTGTGGAAAGTGCAAAAAAAAGTGCAACTTTTCATTTCTCAGATTTTTGTCATTTCTATGTAGTCTAGAATACTAAGTATTTCGCGTCGAGATTTTGCAGATGCATAGAGTAGGTCATTGACTATATATATAGTAGGATTTTTTTCCTTATGATGGATTGTGCGTTTCAGCGGTTATCGCATCAAGATGGCAGTTTCCCCATGATGGGTACTGCTTTTTTCTACCACCTTTTCTGGCTCCGTGGAATAGGACAGGCACCACCCCCTCCCGCATGTTTGAAGGAGCAGTGCAATACATTGTGCCGCAGTGTATCTTGGAATCAAGTCAAGTATTCCTGAGCTTAAAAAAAGAAATTGTTTATTAGCTCCGACAAGACTGATTCAGCTCAACGTGATAGAAAGTGCCAGGGACGATGGCTTCGCGGTTTTTCCTATATATATGCGTTCATGCGTGTATGCTTGTTTGTTGCAAGTTTGATGTTGCATACATATTTTTAATATGTTGCAAACAAATATTTATTTTGCCACATTGATATATTTGATATATTTCACTTTCTTGTTGCATCACTTTTCTTAAAATGTTGTGATACTGCTCTTATAATGGTGCAATACTACTCCCCGGTGACGATAATGTTCTTACGAAATAGCAACTGCCAAGATGGTTGGAAATACTGCGATAGAGTACAAGCGATAAGGTTAAGTGCTACAAGAGTTAAAATAAGGGACATTTTACAGTACATCAGATCATTATGGATCGTTCATATCGGTTGATCCAAGGGTCCATGTGTGAGATACTACACAAAAATTTATGTAGTATTATGAGCCGTCTAGGGCATTTTGGGTAATGCAGTCATACAAATCTCGCACCTAGGTCCCATCCAATTACAAGAAGAGAGTATGCATGGCATATATGTTGTAACAAATAGCCATTAAATGCTCGACACTATCATATGACTGAAACCTTCAACTTGGGTATACACATGTGTGACCTCTAGAAGCATGGTTGGCCGCTAAGTGCTAAAGATTAAAAAAAATCGAAGAAGACCGAAAATTTTGATGATAATCCTAGCTATACATCTTAATTTTCTAACAAAAAGAGATAGAAATATGACATAAACATATGAATATGAAGTACTTCCCTATTTCATTGTTCAAAAAGCAATCACTAACATCTGATTATGTATTTTCCTTGACTTTCCTAAACAAAGTGTTTGGTTATTGCAATTCCATTGTCCTAGACATATGATTATTCTAAGTGAAAATGGCGAGATATTCCCAAGTGTTGATATACTACAATCAAGAACTAACCATATCTACTGTTATCCGCTTGATTAAGCATACAAAACACCAATTTTCAGTTACTTCTATTGTAAACTACGAAACTGGCGGTTGCTCCGATGGATCATCCAAAATAAGTAGCCCTTTCCAATAAGAAAGTAAACATGCCCACGATTCAGTAAGAAGCTCCTCATAAACACCATGTGTGCCCTAGAATTTTCCATTTGTACGTACCAAATCGCTTAGTGGAAACCACAATGAAGATATTCATTGAACCATAAGATTTAACTTTTCTCTAGCAAGATATTTATCATATAATATAATTATACATACATCTAATTAATCCATGGATGCATGACGTTTTGTCCATGTTTTTCCTTCTTGAATTTACGGGCATTCAATTCAAAGATATATCATGTTTGTCGGAGAGTTAAAATTTTAAATAAGTACGTAAGTGGTGGAAAATTAAGGTTTACTTTTAGACCTAGTAAGTGTCATACTCAATAATAAATTAATAATTATATACCAGAAACATCATAAATAATGTGTAACATTAGTGTATGGATAATTATGCTAATTAGGTAATAAAGATTATGCTAGTTAAAATTATTGTTTGAAAATAATTAATTACATGTAGTTATAAAAGTTTGGTATAAATATCATTTAGTTTTAAGTGGTGTGGTGATTTAGTGTTCTGCACAGCGCTAGTGCTGAACCCCTCCCTAGGCCTCCAATGGCAAACTATCCATACAACCCCTTTGCCTTCGTGTCAGATGGTCCGGCGATCAGCCAACACGTGCTGGAGAAGGAGCATTCGGCCCTCGCATGCGAGTTGCTGAAAGAGGAAAATGAGGCGAGTTGCTGTGCAAGTTCCCCTCCCAAGCTGGGTCGTGGCCAACAATCCAAATACATGGATTTTTTTCCTCTTCCATGTTTTCTTTAGATCTGCTTTGTATCTCTCCCCTACATGATTTGCTACTATTTTCCCAATATGATTTGATTCCAATATCATTTGCTTCCATTTGATGCACAACTTCCATATATGGTTTATGTATTTTCCTTGGGATCGGGTCGGTTCCTTCTCAATCCCCCAGAAACATGTATTTTTATTTTGGATACTTCGTCCCAGATCTCGTCGTGGAGGGCTAAATCTGAATACTCCATGCGATATTTTTTGTTTTGGATTCGAATTGTTGAATCTTGACGTCTCTGTGAAGTTTCATTTTTTTTGTTGAAATAAGTATGAATTTTCTCTGGATCTTGAAAGGACCTTATGTACATCTTCCAGATTTTGAATGAAACTTGTTTGAATCTGCGTTGGTTTAGTTAAAACTCTATGGTACATTATCATATCCATTTTTTACATATTTATTTTATGCATCCTTAAAAAAAACAGTGAAAAAATGGATCTCAAATTAACCATGGCTAATTTTTCCAAACTTTGATATATTTTCTATTATCTGTACAAATCTATTATGAATCTTCTGCGAAATTCTGAATGTTTCTCTTAAAAACTCGGATGAATATTGTTCATTATATGAAGATTTTTTAAAAATTCTTTGATAGAAATATTTTTAGATGTTTAGAAAATATTGTGTGGAATTGAATAATTCTATGATGAAACATAAATGAAACTAATATGTATCTGATGCATAATATGCTATGGACTAAGTGCCTGGTGAATACATAATGACGGATTCAGCTCAACGTGATCGAAACCTCCAAGGGCGATGGCTTTGAGGTTTTTTCCATATATATGTGGTCATGCTTGTATGCTTGTTTGTTACAAGTTTGATGTGGCATTCATATTTTTAATATGTTGCCAACAAATATTTGTTTTCCCACATTAATATATTGGACTTTCTATTTTCGTGTCCTCGGGTTCTTAGTTGTACTCAGTTTTTCCCAGCTCCTTAGTTTTTCCTCAGTTTTCTCCAAGCCCTTGTCTGAAACCCGCAGAAGGAGCTCGGACGGAAGGATTCCCGTTTAGTTGACCGTTTCATGCTGACGTGTGGGGCCACGTCGTGTGGGGCCGCATCGCGTGGCTGGTAGAAAGGAACCGCGTGGGACTGGACGAGATCGCGTTTGGTTGTACGAGCGGAGCGGGGGCCGTAGCGTGTGGAGCCGTGTGGGTCCGGGACGTGGGCACGAGTGGTTTTTGTCTCTTTCGCCCAAATTAGCAGTTTTCAATGCACCTTTTTCCTCTCTCTCGCTCGATCTCATTCATTCTTGATTGCCCAAATTGGTATCAAATCTAGAGCAACTTCTCCTTCTGTTTTTTAACGTCATTCATTTCTTTATGAATTCGTTTTTACCTAATCAGGTAGGAAATCTAGGGCACAAATCCAGAGAAAATATAGAATAAACTGCATACAGCAGCCAACATAGCATAGATATATTCACGACAGATCCAACAGTACTACCGATAGATCCAACATAAGCTACATTTTACATGAATTTAAGCTGCTCTACAGATAGAGCAGTCACATACAGAGAATGCAGTATGCACGTTCAACGCCTCCAGGTAGCGCCTGTGGCTCGCTTGGAGGTTGCGCAGGTGAATCCCAAGTGCTTTGTGTATGGCCATGAACGCATGCACGTTCACGGTCGTTCCAACTCTAGCGCCGCATCTTCCAATGGATTCAGCATGGTTCACCAGGCAGTTGAAGTCGGTGGCACGGAGCTTCCTGTTGAAGAAGGGGCACTTGTAAACGTTTCGAGCAAAGGGGCCATCGTAATGGCCGGACTGCAGCCTCCTGATGACGTGACGAGTCTTGGTGTGGAAGGACTCGTCGTCGCTGTCGACATCGCTACTCTGCACCTGTCATGTAGCACCAAAGATCGTGCAAAAAAAAACACGGAGTCAATTGCAACTGTGATGGAACATAGAGTGAACAAAAGATCAATCATGCATGATAATATGGACACGAAAAAAAGAGGTAGCCTCAGTTACATTGGACACACTTATATCCAGGATTTGAGTCAGTAAACCAAAGATCATGCAGAACAAATTTGTACACACCAATTGTTCACTGACCAAACCCTGAATCAATTTGTGCACAAATATTCATCATCATCGGCACAAATTAACCGGATGGGATTGATTACTCACATAAGTTAACCAAATCTTAAACAAAAGCAAATCACAAACACTAATAACGCTAGATCTAGAACTAGGAACAGACGAACCCTAATAACGCAAGATCTAACACAAAAGGATTGAACTAGGAACAGACGAACCCTAATAACGCAAGATCTAACACAAAAGGATTGAAATGGGATAAGAACAAGGGAACAAAGAGTTACCTCCGGCTCGTCGTCGACGATGCTGGTGTCGTAGGGGTTCTCCGGCACGACGTACGGCACTGGTGCGTACGGATCCCAAGCGACGGGGGCTGATACGTCCCAAACGTATCTATAATTTCTTATGTTCCATGCTACTTTTATGATGATACTCACATGTTTTATACACATTATATGTCATTATTATGCATTTTCCGGCACTAACCTATTGACGAGATGCCGAAGAGCCATTGCTGTTTTCTGTTTTTGGTTTCAGAAATCCTAGTAAGGAAATATTCTCGGAATTGGACGAAATCAACGCCCGGGGCCTATTTTTCCACGAAGCTTCCGAAGACCGGAGGGAGACGAAGTGGGGCCACGGGCGCCGCACACCAGGGCGGCGCGGCCTAGAGGGGGCCGCGCGGCCCTAGCGTGTGGGCCCCCGTGACTCTCCCGACTCCGCCCTTCCGCCTACTTAAAGCCTCCGTCGCGAAACCCCCGCACCGAGAGCCACGATACGGAAAACCTTCCGAGACGCCGCCGCCGCCAATCCCATCTCGGGGATTCGGAGATCGCCTGCCGGAGAGGGAATCATCTCCCGGAGGTCTCTTCATCGCCATGATCGCCTCCGGATCGATGTGTGAGTAGTTCACCCTGGACTATGGGTCCATAGCAGTAGCTAGATGGTCGTCTTCTCCTCATTGTGCTATCATGTTAGATCTTGTGAGCTGCCTATCATGATCAAGATCATCTATTTGTAATCCTTCATGTTGTGTTTGTTGGGATCCGATGAATATTGAATATTATGTCAAGTTGATTATCAATCTATCATATATGTTATTTATGTTCTTGCATGCTCTCCGTTGCTAGTAGAGGCTCTGGCCAAGTTGATACTTGTGACTCCAAGAGGGAGTATTTATGCTCGATAGTGGGTTCATGCCTCCATTAAATCTGGGACAGTGACAAAAAGTTCTAAGGTTGTGGATGTGCTGTTGCCACTAGGGATAAAACATCGATGCTTTGTCTAAGGATATTTGTGTTGATTACATTACGCACCATACTTAATGCAATTGTCTGTTGTTTACAACTTAATACGGAGGGGGTTCGGATGATAACCTGAAGGTGGACTTTTTAGGCATAGATGCATGCTGGATAGCGGTCTATGTACTTTGTCGTAATGCCCTGATTAAATCTCATAGTACTCATCATGATATATGTATGTGCATTGTTATGACTTCTTTATTTGTCAATTGCCCAACTGTAATTTGTTCACCCAACATCTGCTATCTTATGGGAGAGACACCACTAGTGAACTGTGGACCCCGGTCCTATTCTTTACATCTGAAATACAATCTACTGCAATTGTTCTTTACTGTTCTTCGCAAACAAACATCATCATCCACACTATACATCTAATCCTTTGTTTACAGCAAGCCGGTAAGATTGACAACCTCTGTTACGTTGGGGCAAAGTTCGTGATTGTGTTGTGCAGGTTCCACGTTGGCGCCGGAATCCCTGGTGTTGCGCCGCACTACATTCCGCCACCATCAACCTTCAACGTGCTTCTTGACTCCTACTGGTTCGATTAAACCTTGGTTTCTCTGAGGGAAACTTGCTTGTGCACATCACACCTTCCTCTTGGGGTTTCCAACGGACGTGTCAACTACACGCATCAAGCAAATTCTGCGCCACGGGAGATCAAGACACGCTGCAAGGGGAGTCTCCACTTCCAATCTCTTTACTTTGTTTTTGTCTTGCTTTATTTTATTTACTTCTTTGTTTGCTGCACTTAATTAAAACACAAAAAAATTAGTTGCTAGTTTTACTTTATTTACTGTCTTGTTCTCTATATTAAAAACACAAAAAAAATTAGTTACTTGCATTTACTTTATTTAGTTTGCTTTATTTACTGTTGCTAAAATGAATACTCCTGAAAACACTAAGTTGTGTGACTTCACAAGCACAAATAATAATGATTTCCTATGCACACCTATTGCTCCACCTACTACTACAGCAGAATTCTTTGAAATTAAACCTGCTTTACTGAATCTTGTTATGAGAGAGCAATTTTCTGGTGTTAGTTCTGATGATGCTGCTGCCCATCTTAATAATTTTGTTGAACTATGTGAAATGCAAAAGTATAAGGATGTAGATGGTGACATTATAAAATTAAAATTGTTTCCTTTCTCATTAAGAGGAAGAGCTAAAGATTGGTTGCTATCTTTGCCTAAGAATAGTATTGATTCATGGACTAAATGTAAAGATGTTTTTATTGGTAGATATTATCCTCCTGCTAAAATTATATCTTTGAGAAGTAGCATAATGAATTTTAAGCAATTGGATAATGAACATGTTGCTCAAGCATGGGAAAGAATGAAATCTTTGGTAAAGAATTGCCCAACCCATGGACTGACTACTTGGATGATCATCCAAACCTTTTATGCAGGATTGAATTTTTCTTCGCGGAACCTATTGGATTCAGCTGCTGGAGGTACCTTTATGTCCATCACTCTAGGCGCCGCGACAAAGCTTCTTGATGATATGATGATAAATTACTCTGAATGGCACACGGAAAGAGCTCCACAAGGTAAGAAGGTAAATTCTGTTGAAGAAACCTCTTCCTTGAGTGATAAGATTGATGCTATTATGTCTATGCTTGTGAATGGTAGATCTAATGTTGATCCTAATAATGTTCCTTTAGCTTCATTGGTTGCCCAAGAAGAACATGTTGATGTGAACTTCATTAAAAATAATAATTTCAACAACAATGCTTATAGGAATAATTCTGGTAACAACTATAGGCCATATCCTGCTGTTAATGGTAATAGTTATGGTAATTCTTATGGGAATTCTTACAACAATAATAGGAGTGTACCCCCTGATCTTGAAGCTATGCTTAAAGAATTTATTAGTACACAAACTGCTTTTAACAAATCTGTTGAGGAAAAGCTCGATAAAATTGATATTCTCGCTTCTAAGGTTGATAGACTTGCCTCTGATGTTGATCTTTTAAAATTGAAAGTTATGCCTAATAAGGATAATGAAAATAAGATTGTTACTACAGCAAATGCCATCCAAGTTAGAATTAATGAGAATGTAAGATTGATGGCTGAATTGCATGCTAGGTGGGAAAGAGAAGAACATGAAAAACTAGCTAAAGAGAATAATGTATCTAAAGTTTGGACTATTACCACCACTAGTAATGTTAATGATTCACATGTTGCTACACCTCCTACTATCAATGGTAAAATAATTGGTGTTGGCAATGTTACTACTCCTAGTGCAAAGCGTGCAAAATTACCTGAAACTGCTAAAACTGCTGAAATTGATAAAACTGCTGAAATTTTTCAAAATATTGGGGACAATGATTCCATTGCTGTAGATCATAATGGTTTAGACTTTGATGATTGCCACATCTCTGAAGTTATAAAGTTCTTGCAAAAGCTTGCTAAAAGTCCCAATGCTAGTGCTATAAACTTGGCCTTTACAAAACACATTACAAATGCTCTCATAAAAGCTAGAGAAGAGAAACTAAAACTTGAAACCTCTATTCCTAGAAAGTTAGAAGATGGTTGGGAGCCTATCATTAAGATGAGGGTCAATGATTTTGATTGTAATGCTTTATGTGATCTTGGTGCAAGTATTTCTGTTATGCCTAAGAAAATTTATGATATGCTTGACTTGCCACCATTGAAAAATTGTTATTGGATGTTAATCTTGTTGATAATGCTATAAAGAAACCTTTGGGGAGGATTGATAATGTTCGTATTATGGTTAACAATAACCTTGTCCCGTTGATTTTGTTGTCTTGGATATTGAATGCAATGCATCTTGTCCCATTATATTGGGAAGACCTTTTCTTCGAACTGTTGGTGCCACCATTGATATGAAGGAAGGTAATATTAAATATCAGTTTCCTCTCAAGAAAGGTATGGAACACTTCCCTAGAAATAAAATGAAGTTACCTTATGATTCTATTATTAGAACAAGTTATGCTGTTGATGTTTCGTCTCTTGATGTTACTTGATACACACTTTCTGCGCCTAGCTGAAAGGCGTTAAAGAAAAGCGCTTATGGGAGACAACCCATTATTTTACTTCTGCACTTTATTTTATATTTGAGTCTTGGAAGTTGTTTACTACTGTAGAAACCTCTCCTTATCTTTATTTTATTGCATTGTTGTGCCAAGTAAAGTCTTTGATAGTAAAGCCAATACTAGATTTGGATTACTGCGCAGGAACAAATTTCTTGCTGTCACGAATTTGAGCAGTAGTCTCTGTAGAAAAATCAAAAAAATCTGCCAATTTACGTGCGTGATCCTCAGATATGTACGCAACTTTAATTCAATTTGGGCATTTTCATCTGAGCAAGTCTGGTGCCACTTTAAAATTCGTCTTTACGAACTGTTCTGTTTTGACAGATTCTGCCTTTTATTTCGCATTGCCTGTTTTGCTATGTTAGATGGATTTCTTTGTTCCATTAACTTTCAGTAGCTTTGTGCAATGTCCATAAGTGTTAAGAATGATTATGTCACCTCTGAATATATGAATTATGCACTGACCCTCTAATGAGTTTGTTTCGAGTTTGGTGTGGAGGAAGTTTTCAAGGGTCAAGAGAGGAGGATGATACAATATGATCAAGAAGAGTGAAAAGTCAAAGCTTGGGGATGCCCCGTGGTTCATCCCTGCATATTTTAAGAAGACTCAAGCGTCTAAGCTTGGGGATGCCCAAGGCATCCCTTCTTCATCGACAACATTATCAGGTTCCTCTAATGAAACTATATTTTTATTCAGTCACATCTTATGTGCTTTACTTGGAGCGTCTGTTTGTTTTTGTTTTTATTTTCGTTTTGTTTGAATAAGATCGGATCCTAGCATTCTTTGTTTGGGAGAGAGACACGCTCCGCTGTTTCGTATGAACACATATGTTCTTAGCTTTATCTTTAATGTTCATTGCGAAAGTTGGACTATTTCATTCATTGTTATATGGTTGGAAACGGAAAATGCCGCATGTGGTAAATGGTTTAATGTCTTAAATAATGTGATACTTGGCAATTGTTGTGCTCATATAGATCATGTTTAAGCTCTTGCATCATGTACCTTGTACTCATTAATGAATAATTACATAGAGCTTGCTAAAATTTGGTTTGCATGATTGATCTCTAGAGTCTAGATATTTTCTGGTTGAGGTGTTTGAACAACAAGGAGACAACGTAAAGTCTTATAATAGCTACAATATGTTCATATGTAAGCTTTGCTGCACCTTTTATACTTGAGTTTGCTTCAAACAACCTTGCTAGCCTAGCCTTGTATTGAGAGGAATTCTTCTCATGCATCCAAATCCTTGAGCCAATAACCATGCCATTTGTGTCCACCATACCTACCTACCACATGATATTTCTCCGCCATTCCAAAGTACATTACTTGAGTGCTACCTTTAAAATTTCTATTCTTTACCTTTACAATATATAGCTCATGGGACAAAATAGCCTTAAAAACTATCGTGGTGAAGAATATGTACTTATGTGTCCTATTTCTTAATAAGTTGCTTGTTGAGCGGTAACCATGTTTTCTGGGGACGCCATCAACTCTTTTACCTTTGTTGAATATCATGTGAGTTGCTATGCATGTTCGTCTTGTCTGAAGTAAGGGCGGTTTTCACAATCAAATGGTTTGAGTATGCATACTGTTAGAGAAGAACATTGGGCCGCTAACTAAAGCCATGATTCATGGTGGAAGTTTCAGTGTGGACAGCTAATCCTCAATCTCTTATGAGAATATTAATGTTGTTGAATGCTTATGCATTAAAGAGGAGTCCATTATCTGTTGTCTATGTTGTCCCGGTATGGATGTCTAAGTTGAGAATAATCAAAAGCGAGAAATCCAATGCGAGCTTTCTCCTTAGACCTTTGTACAGCGGCATAGAGGTACCCCTTTGTGACACTTGGTTGAAACATATGCTATGCAATGATAATCTGTGTTAACCCAAGCTAATTAGGACAAGGTGCGAGCACTATTAGTATACTATGCATGAGGCTTGCAACTTATAAGATGTCTTATACATAACTCATATGCTTTATTACTACCGTTGACAAAATTGTTTCTTGTTTTCAAAATGAAAGCTCTAGCACAAATATAGTAATCAATGCTTCCCTCTGCGAAGGGCCTATCTTTTACTTTATTGTTGAGTCAGTTTGCCTATTCTTTCTATCCAGAAGCAAACACTTGTATCAACTGTGTGCATTGATTCTTACATGTTTACTTATTGCACTTGTTATATTGCTTTATGTTGACAATTATCCATGAGATATATATGTTGAAGTTGAAAGCAACCGCTGAAACTTATATCTTCCTTTGTGTTGCTTCAATGCCTTTACTTTGAATCTATTGCTTTATGAGTAACTGTTATGCAAGTCTTATTGATGCTTGTCTTGAAAGTACTATTCATGAAAAGTCTTTGTTATATGATTCATTTGTTTACTCATTATCTTCATCATTGCTTCGAATCGCTGCATTCATCTCATATGCTTTACAATAGTATGATCAAGATTATGATAGCATGTCACTTCAGAAATTATCTTTGTTATCGTTTACCTACTCGAGTGTGAGTAGGAACTAAGCTTGGGGATGCTTGATACGTCCAATTTGCATCACTATTTTATATCATAATTTGCTGTTATTCATTGATATATTTCGTATTTGGAGATAATACTTATGTTATTTCATCTATTTTGCATGTTTCATGATTATTGGAGGATCGCGCACCGGAGTCGGATTCTGCTGGAAAAAGCGCCGTCAGAATGCAATATTTCGGAAGATCAACAGTTGACGGAAATTATATGAAAAATCCTATTTTTCCGAAGACGAAGGGAGCCGAAGGGGGAGCCGAGGGGACCGAGGTGGGCCCACCTCATAGGCCGGCGCGGCCCAAGGCCCTGGCCGCGCCGCCCGTGAGGAGGGGGCCCACAGCCCTCTCTCGCCTCCTTTTCGTACGCCTTCGTCCCGAAAACCTAAGCCACAGAGGATAGTCACGAAGAGTTAGCCGCTCGGGGCGGAGAACACCGAGAGAAAGAGCTCTCCGGCGGGCAGAATCGGGGAAATTCCCTCCGGAGGGGAAATCGACGCCATCGTCACCGTCATCGAGCTGGACATCATCTCCATCACCATCGTCATCATCTCATCATCATCACCGCCATCTCCACCGCTGCACCTCGTCACCGCTGTAACGATTTGGGTTGGATCTTGATTGTTTGATAGGGGAAACTCTCCCGGTGTTGATTTCTACTTGTTATTGATGCTATTGAGTGAAACCGTTGAACCAAGGTTTATGTTCAGATTGTTATTCATCATCATATCACCTCTGATCATGTTCCATATGATGTCTCGTGAGTAGTTCGTTTAGTTCTTGAGGACATGGGTGAAGTCTAAATGTTAGTAGTGAATCATGGTTGAGTAGTATTCAATGTTATGATATTTAAGTTGTGGTGTTATTCTTCTAGTGGTGTCGTGTGAACGTCCACTACACGACACTTCACCTTTATGGGCCTAGGGGAATGCATCTTGTACTCGTTTGCCAATTGCGGGGTTGCCGGAGTGACAGAAACCTGAGCCCCCGTTGGTATATCGATGCAGGAGGGATAGCAGGATCTCAGAGTTTAAGGTTGTGGTTAGATTTATCTTAATTACTTTCTTGTAGTTGCGGATGCTTGCAAGGGGTATAATCACAAGTGTGTATTAGTCCTAGGAAGGGCAGTACATTAGCATAGGTTCACCCACACAACACTTATCAAAACAATGAAGATTAATTAGCCGTATGTAGCGAAAGCACTAGACTAAAATCCCGTGTGTCCTCAAGAACGTTTGGTCATTATAAGTAAACAAACCGGCTTGTCCTTTGTGCTAAAAAGGATTGGGCCACTCGCTGCAATTATTTCTCTCGCACTTTACTTACTCGTACTTTATTCATCTGTTACATCAAAACCCCTGAATACTTGTCTGTGAGCATTTACAGTGAATCCTTCATCGAAACCTTGTCAACACCTTCTGCTCCTCGTTGGGATCGACATTCTTACTTATCGAAGATACTACGATACACCCCTATACTTGTGGGTCATCAAGACTATTTTCTGGCGCCGTTGCCGGGAGTGAAGCGCTATTGGTAAGAGGAATTGGTAAGGAAAACCTTTACTGTTTGTGCTGATTTTATTTCTGCCTGCTATAATTCATTATGGAGAGATCTTCTCTTGAGTGTTTATTTGGGAAATCTACTACTACTGCAAAGGTAGTGGATGAGGCGCCAGGTGAGGAAGTAATACCATATAAAATACCTATGAAAATTATTGAACGTGTTATGGATAACCGCTATGAAGGGGATGGAACTGTCCATCCTGGTGATCATTTACTGTTTTTACATGAATTATGTGGGTTATTCAAATGTGCAGGTATTGCTATGGATGAAGTTAGAAAGAAACTATTCTCTATATCGATGTATGGTAAAGCAGCGCACTGGTATAAATTGCTGAAGAATAGGGATTCTCTTGATTGGAAGGACATTGTGCCTTTATTTTATTCCAAATTCTATCCTCCAAGTGAAATTCACAAAGATCGGAACCGCATATATAATTTCTGGCCTCATGATGGAGAGAGTATTGCCCAAGCGTGGGGAGATTGAAGTCTTTAATGCTCAAATGCCCCATTCATGAGCTTCCTGGTAATATTATTATTGATAATTTCTATGCAAGACTTTCTTTTCAAGACAAGACCTTGCTGGATACTTCTTGTTCTGGATCATTTACACGCAACAAGGAAGAGTTTAAAAGGGACCTTCTTAATCGGATCCAAGAAAATACTGAAGGATGGGAGAACGACAAAGATAGAGAGTCAGGTATAAACTTTGATTATAAATGCATTGAGGTTTTTATGGATACTGATAAATTTCGTAATATTAGTGCTACTTATGGTCTTGATTCTCAAGTAGTTGCAAATCTTTACAAAGCTTTTGCCTCTCATTATGAATTGCCAAAGAAGAACTTTGATAAGTATCATGAACCGTATAAAGATAAAATTGATTCATCTATAAATAAATGTGTTGTAGTTGAAACTGTTGATCATGTTATTCCTGAAGCTTATATTGAAAAAACTCCTTTTCCTGCTAAAATGAAGGAGTACTCAATAGTGCGGTTCATAAAAGTGAAAAGAAACCGATAGAACCTGAAGAACAAATAAAAGTTGAACCTGCTGTTTCAATAGTTAAAGATCTTGTGACTGAAAATGTGGAAGATGGTCATATTATTTTCTGTGAAGATGCTTCTAATATTGTTTCACATCCTAATAAGTCTAGAAAAGCTAGTGTTCCTATGCTCTCTGTTAGAATTGGTGATCATTGTTATTATGGTTTATGTGACATTGGTGCAAGTATTAGTGCTATTCCTTATGATCTTTACACGGAGATTATGCACGAAATTGGTTCTTGTGAACTTGAAGATATTGATGTGGTTATTCGGCTAGCTAATAGAGAAACTATCTCTCCAATTGGTATTGTTCTAGATGTGGAAGTTCTATGTGGTAAGATTAAATATCCTGCTGACTTTTTGGTACTTGGTTCTGCTGCTAGTAAATATTGTCCTATCATTTTTGGTAGACCTTTTCTAAATACTCGTGGAGCTATTATAGATTGCAAGAAAGAGAAAATTGTTACTAAATTTGCTGGTGAATCTTATGAGTTTAATTTCTCTAAATTTGCCAAAACTCCTTATAAAGCTGATTTGCCTAATAATGATTTTAAAGTTGAACAGTGTGCATCTATTGCTCTTGCTCCTAGTAATCCTTTGCAGCAACATTTGGAGAATAGTGAGAGTGAAGTCTTTAGGGAAGAAAGAAATGAGCTTGATGAAATTTTCCTTCGTCAACCTATTCTTAAACATGATTTACCGGTAGAAGATCTAGGTACAACACCACCACCAAAGGAAGATCCTGTCTTTGATTTAAAACCATTGCCTGATAATCTTAAGTATGCTCATATTGATGATAAGAAAATATATCCTGTTATTATTAGTTCTAAGCTTTCAGAGATTGAGGAAGAAAGGTTATTGGAAATATTGAAGAAACACCGAGGAGCTATTGGCTACACTCTTGATGATTTGAAGGGGATTTCTCCCTCTATTTGCCAACATGCCATTAATATGGAAGATGATGCAAAGCCTGTTGTTGAACCTCAGCGTCGTCTAATTCCTAAGATGAAGGATGTGGTAAGAAACGAGGTATTAAGACTCCTTGAAGCTGGTATTATATATCCTATTGCTGATAGTAGATGGGTTAGTCCTGTGCATTGTGTTCCTAAGAAAGGAGGAATGACTGTTGTGCCTAATGATAATGATGAGCTCATACCTCAAAGAGTAGTTGTAGGGTATAGAATGTGCATTGATTTTCGAAAAGTTAATAAGGTTACTAAGAAAGATCATTACCCTTTACCATTTATTGATCAAATGTTAGAAAGGTTATCTAAAAATACTCATTTTTGCTTTCTTGATGGTTATTCTGGGTTTTCACAAATTGCTGTTAAAACTAAAGATCAAGAGAAAACCACTTTCACTTGTCCCTATGGAACTTATGCTTATAGACGTATGCCTTTTGGTTTATATAATGCTCCTGCTACTTTTCAAAGATGCATGTCTGCTATTTTTCATGGCTTTTGTGAGAGTATTGTAGAGGTATTCATGGATGATTTTTCTGTCTATGGGAATTCTTTTGATAGTTGCTTGCGGAACCTTGATAAAGTTTTGCAGAGATGCGAAGAAACTAACCTTGTTCTTAATTGGGAGAAATGCCACTTTATGGTTAATGAAGGAATTGTATTGGGACATAAAATTTCCGAGAGAGGTATTGAAGTTGATAGAGCTAAAGTTGAAGTCATTGAGAAGATGCCCTATCCGAGGGATGTTAAAGGTATTCGTAGTGTTCTTGGTCATGCTGGGTTTTATAGGAGATTTATTAAAGATTTCTCCAAGATTTCAAAGCCTCTTACTAATCTTCTTCAAAAAGATGTACCTTTTGTTTTTGATGATGATTGTAAGGAAGCTTTTGAAACTCTAAAGAAAGCCTTAACAACTGCCCCTATAGTTGAACCTCCTGATTGGAACTTACCATTTGAAATTATGTGTGATGCTAGTGATTTTGCTGTAGGCGCTGTTCTTGGACAGCGAGTAGATAAAAAACTGAATGTTATTCATTATGCTAGTAAAACTCTTGATGCTGCTCAAAGAAATTATGCTACTACTGAAAAGGAATTGTTAGCTGTAGTCTTTGCTTGTGATAAGTTTAGATCTTATATCGTTGATTCAAAAGTTACGATTCATACTGATCATGCTGCAATTAGATACCTTATGACAAAGAAAGATGCTAAGCCAAGGCTTATTAGATGGGTACTTCTGTTGCAAGAATTTGATTTACATATTGTAGATAGGAAAGGTGCTGATAATCCTGTTGTTGATAATTTGTCTAGATTGGAAAATATTGCTTATGATCCTGTTCCTGTTAATGATAGTTTTCCAAATGAACAATTGGCTGTAATAAAGGTGAATTCGCGAGATAGCCCTTGGTATGCTGATTATGCTAACTTTATTGTTTCCAAGTACTTGCCTCCAACCTTTTCAGCTCAGCAAAGGAGGAAATTCTTTTATGACTTGAGGCATTATTTTTGGGATGACCCACACTTATATAAAGAAGGAGTGGATGGTATTATGCGAAGATGTGTTCCTGAATATGAACAACAAGAGATATTGAGTAAATGTCATGGTAGTGCTTATGGAGGACATCACGCCGGAGATAGAACTGCACAAAAGGTTCTACAATCAGGTTTTTATTGGCCAACTCTCTTCAAAGATGCAAGAAAGTTTATTTTATCTTGTGATGAATGTCAAAGGGTTGGTAATATCTCCAGACGCAATGAAATGCCTATGAATTATACTCTTGTTATTGAACCATTCGATTGTTGGGGATTCGACTTCATGGGTCCTTTCCCTTCTTCAGAAGGTAACACTCATATACTTGTGCTGTTGATTATGTTACTAAATGGGTGGAAGCTATACCTACAAAAAGTGCTGATGGTGAGACCTCTTTAAGAATGCTTTTAGACATTATTTTTCCTAGATTTGGAGTTCCTAGATATATTATGACAGATGGAGGTTCTCATTTTATTCATGGTGGTTTTAGAAAACTCTTGCTAAATATGGTATTAATCATAGAATTGCTTCCGCTTATCATCCTCAAACTAGTGGGCAAGTAGAATTATCAAATAGAGAGATTAAATCTATCTTGCAAAAGACTGTTAATAAAACTAGAAAGAACTGGGCTATTAAATTGAAGGACGCACTATGGGCTTATAGAACTGCTTATAAAAACCCTATGGGTATGTCGCCTTATAAAATGGTTTATGGAAAAGCTTGTCATTTACCTTTAGAATTAGAGCACAAAGCTTATTGGGCTGTTAGAGAACTAAACAAAGATCCTAAACTAGCCGGTGATAAGAGGTTGTTGCAATTAAGTTCTCTAGATGAATGGAGAAGTGAAGCATATGAAAATGCTAAACTCTTTAAGGAGAAAGTTAAGAAATGGCATGATAGAAGAATTATCAAAAGAGAATTTAATGTTGGGGACAAAGTCCTATTGTATCGGTCTCGTCTTAGATTCTTTGCAGGGAAATTACTCTCAAAATGGGAAGGACCATATGTCATTGATGAGGTTTATCGATCAGGAGCAATTAAAATTAGCTCTCTTCAAGGTAATGCCACACAAGTAGTGAATGGGCAGAGACTCAAGCATTATATCTCTGGAGATTCTTATAATGAAGATGTTGATATTATCCAAGTGATAACTCCGGAAGCTTACATCAAAGGTCAAGTTGACAGTCCTGCAGAGTTCGACTTTGAATAGGTAACAGTACTGGTAATAAAAAGTCCGTGATTTACTTTTTCGAACAATGTTTTTGCTGTTTTTGGAAAATATGAAAAATTACGAGATCGAAACGGAGTGGAGGAGACGCACGAGGGCGTGCCCCCATAGGCCGGCGCGGGCCCCAGCGCCGCCCTATGAGGACACCGCCTCGTTGTCCCTCTCCGACTCTTGTTCGACCTGGTACTTTCCTTTTGTCGTAAAAATTCCTGCTATATAATCCCCCGGACCCCTGGAGGTCCGTATATCGTTTTCTCGACGTGTTTTGTTTCGAGTTGTTTCTGCCAGGATTTGCTTCGGATCTAGAGGTAACATGTCTTCGTCGGAAACTCCGAAGGACAGCTCCTGCAAGGACTTTGACAACTTGTACATGAACGAGCTGAGGATGCATCCCAAGGAGTTGCTGCTCGTTGATGGGGAGCTGCAGATCAAAGATGTCCAGGGCCCTAAAGGAGAAGGAAGCTTGGAAGACAGGATGGAGAAGCTAGAACAAGAGGTCTTCAACTACAAGAAGATGGCTGAGCGTGAGGTGGATATCTTCCACAAGATTGTGTCTGAACTCATTTGCTGAACACGAGAAGGAAACTGCAAAGCTATGGGGCGACATCCTCTCGCTTCACGACACCACCAACAAGCTCCAAGCTCAACTCTATGACGTTCAGAATCAGAACTGTGAGTATGAAAACAGGTTTAAACACATAAGCCATGCTGCTAGTTTCAGGATTCCCGAGACCAAGATGTCGTTTGTTGATGGAGAGCCTCTTCCTTGGAAGTCTGATGATGGGAATTCATCACCACCATCGCCAAAGGAGTAATTCATCATCGGTATTGGCATCCCCTTGGTTTGTTCCAAGCTTGGGGGAGTGCCGTGGTATCACATCATCACTATCTTTTACTTTATATTATCAAGTAGTGTCATATCATGAATAGGGAAGTTATCATATAAGATGTGTTGCGGTATGGAAGTATCTCTCTTTAGTGGTTATCTATGTATCCCTTGGTGTGAGTTATCGTTATGGAATATTAATGAGAAGTCTTATCATTTACATATTGCACATCTTATTTTAGTTTGCAATCTCTATTATGTGATTCATCTTGTTGTTAGTATTGGCATCACTTTGGGAGCATTGAGTAAATCTATTTGGTTTTGGCAAACTTAGCATTGGTCAATAGCAACAACACTTTGAGTTTTAAGTAGAGAAGAGGAAATACATGTAGATATGGTATTATCTTTCTTGTTAGTCCTTAGCTTAGTATTCTGAAGTTAAAATTGTTTGTGCTTACAAGTAAGATGCATGATTGTTTCTATCACATGTATATTTGTTTGTTTCCCTCAACTCTTATGCTTGCTAATTAACCTTGCTAGCCAAAGACTTGTACTGAGAGGGAATGCTTCTCGTGCATCCAAACCTTTAAACCAAAACCCATGCCATGTGTGTCCACCATATCTACCTATTGCATGGTATTTCCTGCCACTCCAAGTAAATACTTCATGTGCTACCTTTAAACAATTCAAAATTTATCATCCCTTATTTGTGTCAATGTTTTATAGCTCATGAGGAAGTATGTGGTGTTTTATCTTTCAATCTTGTTGGGCAACTTTCACCAATGGACTAGTGGTTTCATCCACTTATCCAATAACTTTGCAAAAAGAGCTGGCAATGGGATTCCCAGTCCCAAATTAATTAACCAAAATAGACACTCCTCCATGGTATGTGATTGTTGGACGGCACCCGAGGATTCGGTTAGCCATGGCTTGAGAAAGCAAAGGAGGGGAGGAGTGTCATCTAAATAAAACTAAAATAAAAAGACACTCCTTCATGGTATGAGATCGTTGGCAGGCACCCAAGGATTCGGTTAGCCATGGTTTGTGAAAGCAAAGGTTGGAAGGAGTGTCAACCAAAAGAAAACTTTATGGGAGCCGCTCTTTGAGAGTTTGTCTGGCAAGGGGGTTAGAGTACCCGCTACCAGTCGTTGACAACAACAAACACCCCTCAAAACTTTACTTTATTGCTCTCTATATGATTTCAAAATTGAAAAGCTCTAGCACATGATTTAATCCATGCTTCCCTCTGCGAAGGGCCTATCTTTTACTTTATGTTGAGTCAGTAAACCTATTTCCCTCCATCTTAAGCAAGCATTTGAGTTGTTGTGATCCAACCATCTATATTGTGATATATTTAATCATGCCTTTTATTCTTCCTTGTTTAGTACAAGTTTTATCTGATGAATATAGCTTTGAAGATTATCAATGATTATGAGGAGATTATTATGATTGAGTATGCAAGTTGTGCTATATAAGCTTTAAATATAAGAGCTCCGCTCGATAGATAAATATAATCTGTTAACTGTTCTTTGACCAAGAACGAAGTTTGCCATCATCAATTATGATTTCCTATGCACCTTTACTTGTGATTTCCTTTTACTTGTTTCAAGTTGAATTATATGAGGAAGTTGTTCACTAATATGTCTTGTGTGAATTAATATGATGCTTCTTGTCCGTATTTTATTTATCGACTCTTCACTCCATAAACATGTGGTCTTGTTTATGAGCTTTCGCTTGGGGACAAGCGAAGTCTAAGCTTGGGGGAGTTGATACATCCAATTTGCATCACTATTTTATATCATAATTTGCTGTTATTCATTGATATATTTCGTATTTGGAGATAATACTTATGTTATTTCATCTATTTTGCATGTTTCATGACTATTGGAGGATCGCGCACCGGAGTCAGGATTCTGCTGGAAAAAGCGCCGTCAGAATGCAATATTTCGGAAGATCAACAGTTGACGGAAATTATAGGAAAAATCCTATTTTTCCGAGAAGACGAAGGAGCCGAAGGGGAGCCGAGGGGACCCGAGGTGGGCCCACCTCATAGGCCGACGCGGCCAAGGCCCGCCGCGCCGCCCTGGGAGGGGGCCCACAGCCCTCTCTCGCCTCCTTTTCTTCGCGTACGCCTTCGTCCCGAAACCTAAGCCACGAGGATAGTCGCGAAGAGTTACAGCCACCTCTCTGGGCGGAGAACACAGAGAGAAAGAGCTCTCCGGCGGCAGGAACGGGGAAATTCCCTCCCGGAGGGGGAAATCGATGCCATCGTCACCGTCATCGAGCTGGACATCATCTCCATCACCATCGTCATCATCTCCATCATCATCACCGCCATCTCCACCGCTGCACCTCGTCACCGCTGTAACGATTCGGGTTGGATCTTGATTGTTTGATAGGGGAAACTCTCCCGGTGTTGATTTCTACTTGTTATTGATGCTATTGAGTGAAACCGTTGAACCAAGGTTTGTGTTCAGATTGTTATTCATCATCATATCACCTCTGATCATGTTCCATATGATGTCTCGTGAGTAGTTCGTTTAGTTCTTGAGGACATGGGTGAAGTCTAAATGTTAGTAGTGAATCATGGTTGAGTAGTATTCAATGTTATGATATTTAAGTTGTGGTGTTATTCTTCTAGTGGTGTCGTGTGAACGTCAACTACACGACACTTCACCTTTATGGGCCTAGGGGAATGCATCTTGTACTCGTTTGCCAATTGCGGGGTTGCCGGAGTGACAAACCCGAGCCGTTGGTATATCGATGCAGGAGGGATAGCAGGATCTCAGAGTTTAAGGCTGTGGTTAGATTTATCTTAATTACTTTCTTGTAGTTGCGGATGCTTGCAAGGGGTATAATCACAAGTGTGTATTAGTCCTAGGAAGGGCAGTATATTAGCATAGGTTCACCCACACAACACTTATCAAAACAATGAAGATTAATTAGCCGTATGTAGCGAAAGCACTAGACTAAAATCCCGTGTGTCCTCAAGAACGTTTGATCATTATAAGTAAACAAACCGGCTTGTCCTTTGTGCTAAAAAGGATTGGGCCACTCGCTGCAATTATTTCTCCCGCACTTTACTTACTCGTACTTTATTCATCTACATCAAAACCCCCGAATACTTGTCTGTGAGCATTTACAGTGAATCCTTCATCGAAACTGCTTGTCAACACCTTCTGCTCCTCGTTGGGATCGACATTCTTACTTATCGAAGATACTACGATACACCCCCTATACTTGTGGGTCATCAATGCTTGATACGTCCCAAACGTATCTATAATTTCTTATGTTCCATGCTACTTTTATGATGATACTCACATGTTTTATACACATTATATGTCATTATTATGCATTTTCCGGCACTAACCTATTGACGAGATGCCGAAGAGCCAATTTTTCTGCTGTTTTTGGTTTCAGAAATCCTAGTAAGGAAATATTCTCGGAATTGGACGAAATCAACGCCGGGGCCTATTTTTCCACGAAGCTTCCAAGACCGAGGGGACGAAGTGGGGCCACGGGCGCCGCCACACTAGGGCGGCGCGGCCTAGAGGGGGCCGCGCGGCCCTAGCGTGTGGGCCCCCGTGACTCTCCCGACTCCGCCCTTCCGCCTACTAAAGCCTCCGTCGCGAACCCCCGACCGAGAGCCACGATACGGAAAACCTTCCGAGACGCCGCCGCCGCCAATCCCATCTCGGGGGATTCGGAGATCGCCTCCGGCACCCTAGAGAGGGGAATCATCTCCGGAGGTCTCTTCATCGCCATGATCGCCTCCGGATCGATATGTGAGTAGTTCACCCCTGGACTATGGGTCCATAGCAGTAGCTAGATGGTCGTCTTCTCCTCATTGTGCTATCATGTTAGATCTTGTGAGCTGCCTATCATGATCAAGATCATCTATTTGTAATCCTTCATGTTGTGTTTGTTGGGATCCGATGAATATTGAATACTATGTCAAGTTGATTATCAATCTATCATATATGTTATTTTTGTTCTTGCATGCTCTCCGTTGCTAGTAGAGGCTCTGGCCAAGTTGATACTTGTGACTCCAAGAGGGAGTATTTATGCTCGATAGTGGGTTCATGCCTCCATTAAATCTGGGACAGTGACAGAAAGTTCTAAGGTTGTGGATGTGCTGTTGCCACTAGGGATAAAACATCGATGCTTTGTCTAAGGATATTTGTGTTGATTACATTACGCACCATACTTAATGCAATTGTCTGTTGTTTACAACTTAATACTGGAGGGGGTTCGGATGATAACCTGAAGGTGGACTTTTTAGGCATAGATGCATGCTGGATAGCGGTCTATGTACTTTGTCGTAATGCCCTGATTAAATCTCATAGTACTCATCATGATATATGTATGTGCATTGTTATGCCTTCTTTATTTGTCAATTGCCCAACTGTAATTTGTTTACCCAACATCTACTATCTTATGGGAGAGACACCACTAGTGAACTGTGGACCCCGGTCCTATTCTTTACATCTGAAATACAATCTACTGTAATCTTTCTGTTCTTCGCAAACAAACATCATCATCCACACTATACATCTAATCCTTTGTTTACAGCAAGGTGAGATTGACAACCTCACGTTACGTTGGGGCAAAGTTCTGTGATTATGTTGTGCAGGTTCCACGTTGGCGCCGGAATCTCTGGTGTTGCGCCGCACTATATTCCACCACCATCAACCTTCAACGTGCTTCTTGACTCCTACTGGTTCGATTAAACCTTGGTTTCTTACTGAGGGAAACTTGCTACTGTGCGCATCACACCTTCCTCTTGGGGTTCCAAACGGACGTGTCAACTACACGCATTAGGGGCCTGGACGGGGGCGGCGGCCGATGCGCCGGCGGCTGATGCGTTGGCGGCTACGTTGGAAGCAGCGACGGTGGCCTGGACGGCGGCGGTGGCTGATGCGCCGACAATGGGCATCTCATTCTTTTCCATCGCCGGCGGTTTTCTTCGAGGTTTTTTCTTCGGTTGTGGAGAAGTTGATGGCACAGGAGAGGCGGTTGAAGTGAAAATGAGAGAGTGGGTGAGCGTCGAGGGAGAGAAAGAGGGGCTCTATAAAGACGAAGGTGACGTGTACCGTAACACGCGTCCGCTATGCACGGCTGCAGCGTGCACCGCGACACGAGTCTAACCCTGGGACGTTTGGTGTACTCAGTTATAACCTCGGGCCTTGTACAGAAATTTTATCTGTACTCAGTTTTCCCCTCGAGTACTTAGACTGGCAAGTGCAATATACTCAGTTTTGCCCTCAAGTAGCTGGTCAACAGAGAGTCAACAAATGAGATTAACATAGCTAATTGAGTCATTTCATGGGCAAAAAATCCAAAAAAAACTAAAAACACAGTGGCACCTACTCATGGAGTCTTCATACGCAACCTGCCCCCTAGGAAACCTTAACAAACATAGATAAATCAAGTTTTATCACAAATTACCACTTCTCAGAATCACTAGTAGCTATGAAGATGCATGGTTTTCCACTCAAACCCCTTTGCAAAACATCTTCCCTAAAACATAGTTTATCTAAATGAGATCATAATTGTCACACTCATGTATATTTGAATTGCAAATAATTTGATGTAGCCCAATATGAATTATATTGTACAAAACACGCATTTTTCATTTTTTAATTCTTTTGTTTGAATCCCTTAGTCTATTTACTATTTACGTGCCCTTGGTTTCTTAGTACTACTCAGTTTTGCCCTCAAGTACTGTCACAAATGCTAACAGAAGCCGAAACTTATCCTGATTGGCTGAGCCGTTGTCACACGGATCGACTCCCCAACCGTTGATCCGTTGATCTAACGGGCAGTATACCCCTCTCCGTCTCTTCGTGGCCACCTCTCTCTCTCTCTTCGTGGTCACCCCTTTCTCTCTCTCTCTGTCGGTGGACAGTGTGCAGTAACGAGTTTTCCACGTACTATATTCCCTCTATTTATGCATTATTTTCCACAATCTATTTAGGCATTACTTTTCACGGTAAAATGATAAACTATCACGAATTTCCATTTCTTTTAGGCATGCCCTTACTTTTTTGTTGAGATATAAACCCCCACAACGGTCATCTCCTCCTTAATTTATTGTGTAAACCCCACAACGGTCATCTCTACCTTAATTTGTTGTGTAAACCCCACAACGGCCTTCGCACACGGTATGGATTTCGGCTGCTTCCTACACTTCAAATATGAAGGCGATGATGTGCTCACAGTGAAGGTGTTCGACGGAACAATGTGCAGGAAGTACTACTACACGGACGACGAAGATATTGACGATGGAAGCAACGACGACGTGAAGCCATGCATTCATCCTCTTTAGATAAGGGGATTATGACCAAGAACATTTATGTAGCTTCATATGCATCGATTTAGAGATCTAGCTTTTTTCTATATATTATGCATATACCACCATGATTCGAGCACCACAACCTCCAAACGATGCCGATGCCGATATCGGCATGGTCAGAACGGCTATACTCGCCTCCACTCCTAGGTCACCGTCGGGATGCACCCTCAATCTCATCCCCTCATTCGATCACTGACACACCGGAGATACCGTCGAGGCCAATGACGAACGTACATGCTGATGCCAATGCCGAACATGCACGCCGCTGTGGGCACGGCCACGTCGCCCCGCTATGCTGGACGCCACAGACCATCGCGAGGTCTTTCCCTTCGCCACCACACTCCCCTAGAACCCATTTATACACGCCAGAAAGGAGAGACACTAGTTTTCTCTACATTGCTCGCGTTCGTGTCCGACACCGTCAGTCAAAGTGTTGAGGTCATCGTCGATGTCCTCGACCATTTCTTCTCTTCTTTGCATGGTTAAACGCGTCTAGTTCATATCTATCTAATGCGTCCGGTCTCGCCTCATGCAGTTCTTTGTGGACGTCGATCTCATCTCGGCATGCCGCAGGCAATCTCCTCTGTGCCATCACTGTAGAGCTCCGTTTCAAAATCTAATCCTACCCGTGTATTTCCCCTTGTATCAGCGTCATGGCCCCACTTGTCATTCGATATACCGAAGCCCCAATCGTCCGTGTTTTGGTCAGGGATACGGCGATGCTTACGGTCAAACAAAGATTGATGGTCTGACGTGTCTTTGCGGGCTCTACGTGGCCCCACTAGTCAGCAGATAACGGTCAAAGTTGTTGATCCGTCGGGCTAACGGCCGTTCCAGCACTTGTAAGGGTTTTAGACAAGGGCTTGGGCAAAACTGAGTAAAAACTAAGGAGCTGGGAAAAACTGAGAACAACTAAGGACCCGAGGGCACGGAAATAGAAATCCCTAATATATTTGCTCGCTTTCTTGTTGCATCACTTTTATTAAAATGTTGCGATACTGCTCTTATAATGGTGCAATACTACTCCCCAGTGATGATAATCTTCTTACGAAACAACAACTGCCAAGTTGGTTGGAAATACTGCGATAGAGTACAATACTGCGATAGAGTACAAGCGGTAAGGTTAAGTGCTACAAGAGTTAAAATAAGGGACGTTTTACCAGATCATTATGGATCGTTCATATCGGTTGATCCAAGGGTCCAGGTATGAGATACTGCACAAAAATTTATGTAGTATTACGAGCTGTCAAGGGCATTTTGGGTACTACAGTCATACAAATCTCGCACCTACGTCCCATCCAGTTATAAGAAGAGAGTACGGATGGCATATATGTTGTAACAAATAACCATTAAAAGTTCGACATTATCATATGGCCGAAATCTTCAGCTCGGGTCTACACATGTGTCACCTCTAGAAGCCTGGTTGTCCGCTAAGCGCTAAAGATTAAAAAACCAAAGAAGACCGAAAGTTTGATGATTTATCCTAGTTGTACATCTTAATTTTCTAACAAAAAAGATAGAAATATGACATTAATGTATGAATATGTACTTCCCTATTTCATAGTTCAAAAAGCAATCACTGCCTAATTATGTATTTTCCTTGATTTTCCTAAACAAAGTGTTTGGTTAATGTAATTCCATTGTCCGAGACATATGATTATTCTACAAGTTGGCGAGATATTCCCAAGTTGATATACTACAATCTAGAAATAACCACGTCTAGTGTTGTCCACTTAATTAAGCATACAAAACACCAATTTTCACTTACTTCTATCGTAAACTATGATACTGGCGGTTGCTTCGATGGATCGTTCAAAATAAGTAACCCAAAATAAGTAACCCGTCTCAATAAGAAAGTAAACATGCCCATGATTCAGTGAGAAACTCCTCATAAACACCATGTGTGCTCTAGAATTTTCCATCTGTATGTACCAAATTGCTTAGTGGAAACCGCAATCACGGTATTCATTGAACCATAAGATTTAACTTTTCTTTAGCAAGATATTTATCATATAATATAATTATACATAAATCTAGTTAATTCATGGATGCATGAAGTTTTGTCCCTATTTTTCCTTCTGGCATTTACGGGCATTCAATCAAAGATATGTCATGTTTGCCGAAGAGTTACAATAAGCACGTAAGTGGTGGAAAATTAAGGTTTACTTTTAGACCTAGTAAGTATAATACTCAATAATTGTTGCCTGCCAAAACTCACCGGCGAGCAGTGGTTAAGCAACACGAAGAGCCGGGAGACTCCCACGACCGCTTAGTGGGCCCTGGCGCCTCGCGTCGTCCCGCAAAGTTCCAGCACACGTCCTGGCGGTTGCAAGGGCGTGCCACCTGACCTAGACCTGATCAGGAAGGTGTTGGATTGCTTCGACTAGTCTCCTGCATGGTAGACACGTAAACATTAAATACGAGCCCGATCGGCTCTCAGGTTGCCCTGTGGATCGGCTCAAAGAGCCGATCGCCCCATGGTTCACATTGGATTTACGATGACATGGGGCCCTTGATCAAAACAAAGCTAAACCAATCTACGACAGTTTAGGGTTTTCACCGCATGATCGGAACATCCTACGCGTAGTTGGGCCTAGCAGATACGAAAGATGATGGAAACTATCCCTATAAGAGGCCTAAAAACCAACGTTAAGTCAATTCCCGGAACATCCCTTATAGGAACGGTAAAACAACACCTCACGCGCTACCGGATCATCCAACCCCAGCATAAGGCCTAATCATGCAGATATATTAAACTAATCCTGAAACAAGGAGCAACTATAACGGATTGGATCTACTAAGTAACGAATAAGCAAGGTGCTGCCCTTACACCTGTTCAGGTGTAAGGACAGCTAGATGTCGAAGGACGGCATTGCTAAACAAATACGCATAAGAAAAGCATCAATGCAAGCCCTAAAACATCTATGATAAATAGTGCTACTCGCCATCAACAACGCTTCAGCACGAGTAACACAAGGTAATCGAATAAACGTGTACTGCCTAGATCGCAAGATGCGATCTAGGCAGCATGATGCTTACTCGGAAGAAACCCTCGAAATAAGGGGTGGCGATGCGCCTGGTTTGTGTTTGTTGTGAACGTGATTGTCCTCGATTTCAATAACCCTAGGTACATATTTATAGTCCAAAGGACTTTCTAATCCGGAAGTACACCTAACCGTGTACGAGCCAAACTCTATCTCTAAGTCTAAAAATGATCTAATAATATACAGATACACGGGCAATTTAGCCCAAACTCTCGTGCAAGGCCGCTTCAGAGATCCTTGATGTCTACGGGTGCTTCTATTCTTGTAGACAGTGTTGGGCCTCCAAGTGCAGAGGTTTGTAGAACAGCAGCAAGTTTTCCCTTAAGTGGATCACCCAAGGTTTATCGAACTCAGGGAGGAAGAGGTCAAAGATATCCCTCTCATGCAACCCTGCAACCACAAAGCAAGAAGTCTCTTGTGTCCCCAACACACCAAATAGGTGCACTAGTTCGGCGAAGAGATAGTGAAATACAGGTGGTATGAATATATATGAGCAGTAGCAACGGTGCAAGAGTGCTTGGGGCGCAGTTGATGGTAGCGACAGCAGTAGTAACACAAGAAACAAGAACAAGCGTAGTAACTCAGTATTTAGGAACAAGGCCTAGGGATTAGACTTTCACTAGTGGACACTCTCAACATTGATCACATAACAGAATAGATAAATGCATACTCTACACTTTTGTTGGATGATGAACACATTGCGTAGGATTACACGAACCCTCAATGCCGGAGTTAACAAGCTCCACAATAATGCTCATATTTTAGTAACCTTTAGTGTAAGATAGATCAAAAGACTAAACCAAGTACTAGCATAGCATGCACACTGTCACCTTCATGCATATGTAGGAGGAATAGATCACATCAATATTATCATAGCAATAGTTAACTTCGCAATCTACAAGAGATCATGATCATAGCATAAACCAAGTACTAACACGGTGCACACACTGTCACCTTTACACACGTGCAGGAGGAATAGAACTACTTTAATAACTTTGCTAGAGTAGCACATAGATGAATAGTGATACAAAACTCATATGAATCTCAATCATGTAAGGCAGCTCATGAGATCATTGTATTGAAGTACATAGAGAGATTAACCACCTACACACTCCCTCTCTCCGCGATGGTGGCCGGAACGAGAGGACTTCCCGTCCCTGCATCTTGGCTCGCGGATGGCGGCGGCTCTGGAACTTTTCTCGTATCGTGGCTTCCTCGGGGTTTCGATGCGGGGGCTTTAAATAGGCGAAGAGGCGCGCAGAGGGTCAGGGGCGACCACACCATAGGGTGGCGCGGCCCAGCCCTGGCCGCGCCACCATGTCATCCGGGGCCCACAGGGCCCTCCTCGGCTCTCGGGTGTTCGGATGCTTCCGGGCAAAATAGGAACCGGGCGTTGATTTCGTCCAATTCCGAGAATATTTCGTTACTAGGATTTCTGAAACCAAAAAAGGAAAAAGAACTGGCACTTCGGCATCTTGTTAATAGGTTAGTTCCAGAAAATGCATAAATATGACATATAATGTGCATAAAACATGTAGATATCATCAATAAAGTAGCATGGAACATAAGAAATTATCGATACGTTGGAGACGTATCAATCCTCCACGCGTATATCCTTCAAACCCATCTCAATTACGGCCCACCTCCTGATTTGGCCAAAATCTGGTGATAACACATGCCCCCTGGTTTTGGTAATGATAATTTCAAAACCACTCTGTTTTCCTTCGAAGGGTCATGTCGTGGCAGAGCAGAACCATCGCATCATCCTACATCATGATATCCTGCCTTCCCAACTTCTGCACGATTGACAGTTTTGGCACCGCATCCTCGAAAACTGCTCAAGCATTAAATTTCCACTATATCCCCTTTATTTAACCGCATCGAGCAGTTCGCTTCTTCATCCTCTTGCTCCACGCTAGTCATCGAAAAGCCCTCCTCCACCATGGACTCATCCTCCTCCTCCGCATCGGCTCTCTCCTTCCAATCCTCCTCTTCAGACGAGCCGATGCCAGGGCCCGGCCAATGGGATGAGCCGGAGTGGGACTTCGACTACGTGCCGATGGCCCACCCGAGGCCCTCGTCGGGTCGATGGCGACCTGCCCCCGACCGATGGGGAGGACGACCTCCGGTTCCTCATCGACGGGAACTGGTGGCGGAGAGCGAGGATGACCTCCTCTCCTGGGGTAGCTTCATCCCCTCCGACGAAGAGGATGAAGAGGAGGATGAGGAGGACGACGTCTCCTCCAACGAGGAAGAAGAAGAAGGCGACACCTCCTCCGACGAGCCGCCGGCGAAGCGCTTCCGCGGCTGGGCTTGGTCGGATGACGACGAAGACGACGATGATGAGGAGGACGAAGCCCCCATTGAGGGCTACGGCAGTAGCGACGAGGAGCTCGCCAGCAGCAGCACCGGCGGCGGCTACGGCGGCGATGACGAGGACAGTGACGGTCCTTAGAGTAGGGACCATTTAGCATAGGACTAGTGGTAGCAATCTGTCCTCCTTTTGTTCTTCCTCTCTTGAGCAATCGGCTCTTCCTCTGTAAGAAATCCTATATTAATGAAGGAAATATTCCCCTATTAACTTTGCTCTCTTGTCAATTTTGCCGATCGTCAAACGAAGTTGCTGCACAAAGAGCCGATGGCAAGGCATCGGCCTACACTATAAATACGATTTGAGGTCAAACAGCTGCCTATTCATACGGTCCAACAGATCCAGTCCATGTCCAAACCATCCTTCAACCTCAAACGCGCAGACAAATTCCTCAGCAAATCCACTGGGAGATTCGTTTCAGATTTCATAATCCCTGGCCTGAAACCGATCTGTTAACTTGCTCCATTAAACTTGTTCTTCTAGAGTCGATGGCAATGCATCGGCTTTTTGTTCTTAAGTCGATGACTGTGCATCGGCTGTACTTAGCATCCTGTTGCGTCGTACCGATTTCATACATCGGCCCCCATATTCCACTGTTCATCCTCCCCATACTTGGGAAGAGAAAATTATATTTTTTTTTACTGGCCGATTTCGTGCATCGGCCTCCATATTTTACTGTCCATCATCCCACATACTTGGGAAATACTTCTTGAGATGCTGGCCATTGACAGCCACTGGGAACTTCACGCCATCCAACTGCTCGAGCATGTATGCATTCCCCTTTAAAACTTGGACGACTTTGTACGGGCCGTGCCAATTTGGAGACCATTTACCATACACTTTATCCTTCGTCCCCAACGGCAATACAGCTTCCCATACCAGATCATCAACTTGGAACTCTTTTGGCTTCACCTTCTTATTATATGCACGAGCCACCTTGGCTTTATTCTCCTTGATTTTCTCAAGTGACCATAGTCTAAGTTCCGTTGCATCCTCAATGCTGTCGCTCATCAGGCTGCATATTCTTCAGCAGTTAAATCATTCGAAACGTGATCCGTCTTGACCCAGCCTTGATTTCCCAGGGTAACACTTCTTGTCCATAGACCAGCTGGTATGGCGAGGTTTTTATTGCTCCATGACACGACATGCGGTAAGCCCACAAAGCTTCTGACAACACCTCATGCCATCGTCTAGGGTGCTCGTCGATCTTCCTCTT
The DNA here is from genome assembly GCA_030979885.1 of Lolium multiflorum. Lineage (NCBI taxonomy): Eukaryota > Viridiplantae > Streptophyta > Magnoliopsida > Poales > Poaceae > Lolium > Lolium multiflorum. The sequence goes on from CM061747.1 coordinate 238,545,700, forward strand.
AATCAGCTTGATCAAGCTCTTGTTGGACGCTTCAGCCTGCCCGTTTGCTTGAGCATAATATGGAGACGATCGGATCAACTTTATCCCCATGTTATCGCAGAACTTTTTCATCTCCTTCGAAATGAAGACCGAACCTCCATCGGTCGTGATAGTCTGGGGAATCCCAAATCTATGAATGACATGTTCCAACACGAAACTGATAACATCTTTCGATGCTACTGACTTCATAGGAACGGCCTCCACCCATTTAGTGAAGTAATCTGTAATGGCCAGAACCCATTCATGGCCTTTGCTCGATGCAGGATGAATTTTGCCGATCATATCCATGCCCCAACCTCGGAATGGCCAAGGTTTGATGATAGGATTCATTGCTGATGCGGGTACCATCTGAATGCTCCCAAACTTCTGACATGCTTGACACCCTTTATAATACTGGAAACAATCTTCAAGCATGGTGGGCCAATAAAATCCTGAGCGCCTGATCAGCCACTTCATCTTATGAGCCGATTGGTGAGTTCCACAGGCACCTTCATGCACCTCGTGCAAGAGCCGATTGGACTCGGCTGGTCCCAAACATTTGAGAAGTAACCCTTCCAATGTCCTGTAGAACATGTCATCGCCAATCAGACGTACTTCATGGCCCTATATCTTATCCGTTTAGGTGCCCCCGAGCCGAATCTTTCAAGTAATTGAAAATATCGGCTCTCCAATCATCTGTTCCATGAACTGCACCTGAAAATCGGCTCCATCGGCTACGTCCTTGTATCCTGACGCCGTTTGCGCGAGATCGTTCGCCTCGGTATTTTGCGATCTTGGGATCCAATGGAAGTTTATATATCTGAACCGTGTCATCAGCTCACGGCATTGCATCCATAATGGAAAGAGCGACTCGCTCTCACACTTGTACTCTTCCGTGAGTTGAGAAATTACCAATTTGGAGTCTCCAAAGATCTCAACCGCTTCCGCCCCAGCGTCCAGTAGTAACTCCATTCCCTTGCACATCGCTTCATACTCAGCAACATTGTTGGTGCAAGGGGTAGCTATCCTGATGGAGAAGGAAAATGTTGCCCCCGAGGCGAAACGAGTAGCACGCCGATGCCGCAACCATCCTCACAGACCGATCCATCGAAGAACATGGCCCATGCACGCACAGATAGTGCAGCTACGTCCGTGTTTATTCGTTCAGCGATAAGATCGGCCAACGCTTGTCCCTTGACTGCTTTCGCAGGTTGATACCGGATATCAAATTCCGATAATGCAAACATCCATTTGCCGAGTCGGCCTTTCCACAGGAGCCGACAGCATGTGCTTGATGACATCCGATTTGCATATGACGATGATTTGCCAAGCAAGATGTGCTGGATCTTGGTGGAAAATAGAGAGGCACAACTTCTCAATTTCAGGGTACCTTGTTTCATCCAACATCCTTCGCTGAGGTAGAAAACCACTTTTTCCAGACCATCATAAACCTGCACCACCACCGATGCGATGGAGGTGTCACCACCGATAGGTAAATGTAGAACGGCTCTTGTCGGAACTAACACAGGTGGCTTCGTTAGGTACTCCTTAATATCGTCAAATGCCTGTTGTTGCTCTGCCCCCAGCGAAACTCCTCATCAGACTTGATTTTAACCAATCCCATGAACGGCTCGATTCGTCCTGACAAGTTGGAGATAAATCTTCTGACGAAATTAATTTTGCCGATGAGACATTGGACCTCCTTCTTCGTAGTGGGTGGCTTCATCGTTCGCACTGCCTCTTGACTTTTCAGGCCGATCTCAATTCCTCGTTCATGAACCAAGAAACCCAGGAACTGACCGGCCGTCACACCAAAGGCACACTTCTTTGGATTCATTCTTAGTCCGAACTTCCTAGTTCGGTCCAGGACGTGTCGCAAATCCTCCAAGTGTCCATCCATCGAAACAGACTTGACCACCACGTCATCGATGTAGATTTCCACCAATTTGCCAAGTAAATCATGAAAGATATAATTCATGGCTCTTTGGTATGTTGCGCCGGCATTCTTCAGTCCAAAAGTCATGACTACATATTCAAACAAGCCCACCGATCCTGGCACTCTGAATGCAGTCTTGTGTATATCTTCTGGAGCCATAAAAATTTGGTTGTAGCCGGCATTGCCATCCATGAAACTTAAAATTTTATGACCAGCAGCTGCATTGATCAATGTCTCCGCTACGGCATTGGATATTCATCCTTTGGAGTGGCACTGTTGAGGTTCCGAAAATCTATGGCGACGCGCCATCGGCCATCCTTTTTCTCCACAGTACGACATTGGAAATCCATTCAGCGTACCTGCATGTCCTGATGAACCCGGCGTCCAACATCTTCTGGATCTCCTTCTTCCACCAAGATTTCGGCCTTCATCTGTCGTGCTCGCTTGAACGGCCGAAATCCTTTCTTCGGGGAGCCGATGCTCAATGATGCTCCTGTCTAACCCAGGCATCTCCGTATAATCCCATGCAAAACAATCTGGGTACTCTTTTAACAAGGCTATCATCAGGCCCCTGAGATGTGGATCTAACTTTTTGTGATAAATGTTGGTCGTGGCTTATCCCCAGGACCAATGTCAATCTCTTCCAGCTCATCAGCTGATGTAAACCCATACCCTAGCTTTCCATCGCCTGCTAGATCAATGCTGAACACAGGCAAAATGCATGTTGAGGATAATTTTGGCCGATTGCTAGAATCGGCCTCCTTTTTCATTGCAATGCTTGACGAGGGTCTACAGCTTCTTGGTTTTCTACTATAGCTACGTGACATGCTTGAGATGAGACTCGTGCTTTTTATTTTTTGGGGCCGATCGCAGGGATCGGCCTTGCCACGTACAGCTACTGATTTAGATATGGCTACTCTGTTAGGCCGGTGGATAAGACCAGCCTCACCCCGTTTTTTGAAGCTTCGATGCGTTCACAACCGTCCAAACTGATTCCAGAGAGCGGCTCTTGGTCGTTCGCATCCCAAAAATTCATGGCAGCTAGTGAGATCTCGATTGAGTCATCTGCCTGAACAACTTCTACTTCATCTCCATCCCACTGTATGATGCATTGGTGCATTGTGGATGGGATGCAACGTTAGCGTGAATCCAATCCCTTCCAAGCAGACAGCGTAATTGCTTTTGCTGTCGACGATGAAGAACGAGGTAGGTATGGTTTTTCGGCCTACGGCGATCTACATTCGAACACCTTTGCTTTTGATGCTTGGCCGTTGAAATCGCTTAATGTGACGTTGGTCTTGATCAGATCATCATTAGAGTGTCCCAAACGTCGTAGCATGGAATACGGCATTATGTTGACTGCCGCTCCCGTGTCAACCAACATCTTGCTAACAGGCTGCCCATCGATATAACCTTTTAGGTACAGAGCTTTCAAATGCCTGTAGCTCCTCTCTCGTGGCTTCTCAAAGATCACTGGTCGTGGACCGCAGTCGAACTGAGCCACCGATACTTCCTCATCGTTTGGAGCACAAAACTCTGACGAGAGTATGAACACCATGTTTGTATCAGCCGATGCCTCCGCATTGGCTTTTGTGTTTAGGGCGCCACACTTTCTAGCGGGCGCATCTGTCTCCGCGTTTGCTGAATTTTCACGCCGATCGGGCCGTGCCTTCCTCAACGTGCTGTGCACGTGCTTCGGCTCCTCCAGGTTTCGTAGCCGCTGCACCCTACGCTTCGAGAATGGCTGAGTCCATCGGGCACCACCCGGTGGTACCTATCTTCTTCATCGACTCCTCGAAGTCTTCATCTTGAGATGACTCAGCTCGTTTGTCCTGAGGTGGGAGAGGTCCTAGACGCTTGAACACTGAAACTTCATTTGTTCCCTTCCTCTGCGATCTACATTCTGGGCAGTTCTCGATTGTAGGCAATCGGCTCATTCCTGAGTCCCAGCAGTGTTTGAAGAAAGGACAGTTCCAATGCCTATCTATGTCTTCTTGCTCTCTGGACTTCCCTCTAGCGTGACGCTCGTACCCTTCATAGTCTCTATCATATCGACGACACCTCTTGTCATCTGCATCAGACCGACGATATCTTCCGTCATCCATGTCGTAGCGCCGACGTCGGTCATACTGCTGCTCATATTTGTTAAGGAGATGTGCGGAGAGTGGTCGTTGATACCGCACGCTTCTCACTTCTTCTTCAGGTACCGTTATCATGTTGGGGTCGGTCGCGTGGAGCGGCCTCCTTTTTCTCCTTGCCACGGGAGTGACTGCTTTCTGCTTTATCCTTGCTATGGTGGTTACCAAGCCCTGCCATGCTGATATCAAAAGAGAAACTTGGCTCGCGTATTAGGGAGTGACTGAGATCCACCATGTTGACGCCAGGAAACGGATGTGTGTCTACTTTCATGGCAAATTGTCCGAAGATTAATCGGCCTGACTCTATTGCCATTTGAATCGTGCGCGCAACACTTTGCGTCGTTGGTGGCGTGGGTGAACGTGTGATGCCATTTGCAGTATGGCCTACCGTTCATCTCTTGTGACGTAGGAATCTTGTGGCCTTCGGGTAACTTCAGCTGTTTCTCCTTCAGCAGCAAATCAAAAATTTGCTCCGTTTTGCTTAAATCGAAGTCAAACCCTTTTGGAGGCCCTGGTTGTTTCACCCATTTGCAGGACACGGGAACTGCCGTCCGAGTCCATTCAGCCACGGCGACTTCCCGATCTTCCGCAGGTCTTCATCCTCCTCAGCGTCGACCAGACCTATCGTGCGCTTGAACTTGTCTTGGTACAATTTGGTTTGTTCATACGGTTAGTCTCTGGACCATGTAACGAATTGTACTCCACTTGGAACGTCGGATCCTTGAGTGGTGCTGCGAGGCTGCCACGGCCAGCTCAACGCTTCTTTCAGATAAATGAACCGAATAACATCGGTTCTTGACGGTCTGAAACGTTGAATGTATTCGACACCGTCTCTCCTCGCCTTTGCCGAACTGTGTCAGATCGGCAATGCCCGCTTCGTAGCTTGAATGATATTGTATGTGAAACTGCTCCTCCAGCTGCTTCCATGTCCGAACTGAATTTGGGGGTAGCGAGGTGTACCACCCAAAGGCTGGACCCGTGAGAGATTGGGCAAAGAACCTCACACGTAGCGGTTCGATGTGAAACCATGCCCAACGTGCCAAGTATCGGCTCACGTGCTCGATGGAGCTAGATCCTTCGATGAATTTAGTGAAGTCAGGGAGCCGATACTTAGGTGGTAACGGGATCAGGTCATACTCATTGGGATACGGCTTGGAATAGCCGATTGTTTTCTTCTTCGGCAGGATACCGAACTGATCTCTCAAGATTGCGCTGATCTGATCCACCGTAGGAGCTGTAGAGGTGTGGACTCGTTGTAGTGGCATATTTAGGTAGCCACGCTTGTTTCTCGCATCTGCTCCAACCCCTCCGTCGTAACGATCGCTCCTGCTCCGGCAATTCCTCCCGAAGTTTGGATCGCGCGCGCCCAGTTGTTGTCCGGCACGTATGTGCACACGTATCCATGTGGGATCTCCTTGGGCGGCTCATACAAGAATTGGTAGTCGCCAGGATCACCTCCAACCTTATAGACAACGTATGCCGGTGACCCTTGTTGCTGTGGAGCTGCCATTGCAAATGGCAGTGGTGGCCTGGTGTGGAATGGTATCTCTCCCTAATAAGTCCCTAAAGCAGGTCCTGACGGAGAATACTGATGTTTCATGATTTCTTGCACCACACGAAGCGCAACTCTCTCAAGCGTATTCACCAGGCTCTCAGAATGCCGATGTAGAGAATGAGCCACAGCATAGTTAATTTCTTGGCGCAGGGCTCTGGTATGCTCCTCCGAAAGGGAGAGACAGATCTAATCCTCGAACGCGCCTTGGTGTGAATCCTTTGAACCCGATGCCGTGCGAACGGGTCTTTCAAAAGAGCCGATGAGATCGGCTTCAAAGATGGCCTTCACTCATCGTATTTCTTCTTATGCTCGCAGGTAGATCCTCGTACTTGATCGGTTCGTCCGACATCTTGGCTGCCGATGTTGACGTGGTTGTTGTAGAAAGTGTCCCACCGGGCGTGCGAATGTGTTGCCAAAACTCACCGGCGAGCGGTGGTTAAGCAACACGAAGAGCCGGGAGACTCCACGACCGCTTAGTGGGCCTGGCGCCTCGCGTCGTCCCGCAAAGTTCCAGCACACGGCGGTTGCAAGGGCGTGCCACCTGACCTAGACCTGATCAGGAAGGTGTTGGATTGCTTCGACTAGTCTCCGCATGGTAGACACGTAAACATTAAATACGAGCCCGATCGGCTCTCAGGTTGCCCTGTGATCGGCTCAAAGAGCCGATCGCCCCATGGTTCACGTTGGATTTACGATGACATGGGGCCTGCTTGATCAAAACAAAGCTAAACCAATCTACGACAGTTTAGGGTTTTCACCGCATGATCGGAACATCCTACGCGTAGTTGGGCCTAGCAGATACGAAAGATGATGGAAACTATCCCTATAAGAGGCCTAAAAACCAACGTTAAGTCAATTCCCGGAACATCCCTTATAGGAACGGTAAAACAACACCTCACGCGCTACCGGATCATCCAACCCCAGCATAAGGCCTAATCATGCAGATATTAAACTAATCCCTGAAACAAGGAGCAACTATAACGGATTGGATCTACTAAGTAACGAATAAGCAAGGTGCTGCCCTTACACCTGTTCAGGTGTAAGGACATCTAGATGTCGAAGTACGGCATTGCTAAACAAATACGCATAAGAAAAGCATCAATGCAAGCCCTAAAACATCTATGATAAATAGTGCTACTCGCCATCAACAACGCTTCAGCACGAGTAACACAAGGTAATCGAATAAACGTGTACTGCCTAGATCGCAAGATGCGATCTAGGCAGCATGATGCTTACCCGGAAGAAACCCTCGAAATAAGGGGTGGCGATGCGCCTGGTTTGTATTTGTTGTGAACGTGATTGTCCTCGATTTCAATAACCCTAGGTACATATTTATAGTCCAAAGGACTTTCTAATCCGGAAGTACACCTAACAGTGTACGAGCCAAACTCTATCTCTAAGTCTAAAAACGATCTAATAATATACAGATACACGGGCAATTTAGCCCAAACTCTCGTGCAAGGCCGCTTCAGAGATCCTCCACGCGTATATCCTTCAAACCCATCTCAATTACGGCCCACCTCCTGATTTGGCCAAAATCTGGTGATAACAATAATAAATAAATAATTATATACCAGAAACATCATAACTAATTTGCAACATTAGTGTGTGGCTAATTATGCTAACCGAGTAATACAGATTATGCTAGTTAAGATTATTGTTTTAAAATAATAAATTGCAAGTAATTATAAAAGTTTAGTATAAATCTCATTTAGTTTATATAAAAGTTTTAAGTGTTGTGGTGATGTAGTGGTCCGCACAACTAAAAAATAGGGTCGTACCTCAATGTCCATGCCTAGCATCATCAGCGTAGTTAGAGCTAGTTCATATTTGAATGATTGGTTAAGTGGCTCAGCTCACTTATACTTATTTCAGTCTTTAGAATAAACAAACGGCCCCGTGGCCCATTCATCCATGGGAAAGGGCGCACAACCGTCTAGAAAACCAGGTTCATCATCTATCATTTTGGTTTGTGTATTGATCAAATAATTGGTAAAATATGACACATCCAATGCCAATAAGGTGTTATTATTTAAAATAACATCATAAATTTTATTTATTTGCAGTTACTAAATTGATGTTGATTAAAGGTGCATTTGATGTAATTCTTGATAATCCTTAAAATGTAATCTTACATAATTCATGTGTTTATATTTACCATCTTAACTCATTTTCATTCTATACAATAGCAATGTTATTCACTAAATGCGTAGGGTATTGTTATAGGGGATAAAATTGGATCATCTCAAACATGCTCTTTACCCTACGACACCACCGTCGACCAACAACAGTTGTATAAAGGTACACCCAAAATGTTGACCAACTGGAAAGAAAAGGCCAAGGTAATACAAGAACGAAAAAAGGAACAAACCCAAAAGAAGAAAGGGAAGCCCACTAAAGCCCATTAGTATTCCTCTCATATGGACCAAAGGCATGGGCCACAAAAGACAAGAAAGCCCTTTCTTTTCCCCCCTTTGGGGATTTTTAGACTTTTCCGTAGAATATACTAGGGTGCCCTTGCTTTCCCTCCACACGAAGGGTATTAACATTCATTTGTACAAAGCTTTATCATCGTGAATAGATCTCGTAAAGGTGGTCAAAACATTAAAAAAATTAAGGGGCACCGAGAATGCACATCCGAGAACCTTAAATTTGCAGTTTTTGATGCCATTTTGTCGGTGCTTCTTAAATATGAAAACGCTTCGCGAGACAAAAGCTCCAGGCCACGTCAGTGTGGTTCTACCATGGGTCTCGATGGAATCCTCCATTGTATGAATAAAAAAGTCTGGGAAAGGGTTAGATTGAACGTGAAGCTCACCAGGAAGTGTTACCCGGGTTCAGAGGAGGACAAACAACGACCTAGCTCACCGCCGAGGAAGAAGATAGAAAAATCGTCGTGTGGAGGAGGAGCTAGGGGATCCACGAAGTGGTGGTGACCAACACGGGGTAGTGCGAACGACGTAGGCAGGTCGGGCTACTTTGGAAAGCACATCAGGAAAAAAAAGGACCAACAGGTGGGTCCTTGGCAGATTTGCATTTACAATTCTCTATACGGCTGCTGCTCGCCTGGAGCCCGCGGAACATGGTAAAAATCGTTTTTCGGTGCCCTTTATCTGCGTTTTAAGGGCCTATCTTTTACAGGGTCTGTTAGCATTGCTCTTATCGATTCCCTTCTTGCCCTCCACGACTATGCCATCTACCATCGTGCGTTGGCACCACCATAAACCCTACCCCACACCAATCTCGTTGGACAACATTTTAAGATGGGTCGTGCGTTTTTTTGTCGCTTTGTCTAACTCAGTGGACTAGGACAAGGCATCGTCCTTGGTGACATGGGTATGCCTAATTGGGCTTAAGGTTTGTGTCACCCTGTTGCGTATTGCAGAGAAGCCTATGATGATGGAAGCCGAAGCCCGCAAGACGAAGCTTATCGAGTAATGAAAGGCCCACTGCGAAGGCGACATATTCTTAGTTAGGCAAGTTACATATATAAACCGACCCGAACTGAACTCTAAGACCTAGCCTCTTATATAAAGGCTAGGAGGAGCCAGCGGGAGATCATCGAATCTTTGTTGTAAACCCTAGCTTGTTCTAATTTACGATGATTTAGCCTCATAATCAATCTGTCGGATAAGCCTTGTTGTCTGACCAATCGACAGAACCACCAACACACCACTTTTTCATGAAACCTTAAGTTCATATCCATGGACATTTTCGAGGTGACCCCTCGTCACTTGGCACGCCCACAGGCCGCAAACAGTCACCTGTGTGTCTGAAATTTTACTGGGTGGACTTGAGCTCAAAATAAAAGGTCGTGTATTGTTCAGTCGAGATGTGGAATCAACGTGCTCGAAGCTGCCATGGATTTTTGACTCCGTATATGTGCGATCATACTCATGTGTTTAGTCGACATTGTTACAAGTTTGTGTTTTTATCAGATTTTTCGATATTGCATATGTATTTTCAAAATATTGCAAACACAATGCATGAATATTCTCAAAATATTATTGAAAGAGCAAATCCATATCCCGTGTTTTGTGTGTTTGATGACAACACTTGAATGAATTTAACCGTGCACAAAGATTGTCTTTGATAGATTTGCAAAGTGTACGGTGCCCTCACTGAACACGTTATGATCGGAAGACTGAAGCGTAGCTCTTAGGTTTTCTGGTTTTGTGTGTGTGTCGCGAGGTGACATGGTAGGAGAGGAAAAGAGGAAAAAGCAGTTTCAGCCAAGGCGGTACTACCGGTACCAGGAGCGGTAGTACCGCTACCCTACTGGTACCGCCCAGCAGTACCGCTCTGGAGATTTGCACTGAAAAAGCCTCACAGAACAAGGTGCGGCACCTTTGCGGTACCTTGAGCAGTAGTACCGCTTGAGAGCGGTAGTACCGCGCTGGTACCGCTTAAATACCGTAAATTGAGTTACGGCAGTACCCTTGTGGTACCGCTATGGTACCGCTTGGTGTCCAGTAAGCTCTGGAAACCATTGCGGTACCTCGAGCGGTACCGCAAGCGTTAGTACCGCCTTTTGTCCACGTGGACAAGATCTGTGGGGATTTCGAATCCAGAGCGGTAGTACCGCTTCCCAAAGCGATAGTACCGCTTAGGCAGAAACTGCACATAACGGTTGGATTTGAGGAGCCCTATTTAAAGGGCCCTTCTTCCCCAGCTTGTTTTTAGCTCTTCTCTCTCTCTCTCCTCCACTGTTGCTGAGCTCAAACTTAGTGGATCTCGCTACCTACCCAATCAATCTTGCTCATACTTTGAGGAGTGGTGGAGGAGACCCCGATCTATCGTTCTACCGAGAGAAATTTCACCAATTCCTGGTAGTCCTTAGTGGATCTTGTTGGTAGGGTTCCTATGGTGGGATCTTGGAAGAAGTGCTCCTATGGAGGCTAGCTTGGAGTTGTGCTAGCCTCGTAGGGTGTTGGGAGCCTCCTAGTGTTGTGGAGCTCGCCCCAACCTTGTGAAGGAACCACCGCCTCGACCGGTGCCTTAGTGGAGAAAAGGGAGCCCCTTTGTGGAGCTCTCTTGAGGAAGAAGGTGAGGCCTTCCTTCGTGGTGTGGCCGTCTAGTCTCTTGTGTGAGACTAGCACCTCCTCAACGCAGACGTACTCCCTCTTGTGGGAGGAACTGCGGGAAACAAATCCTCGCGCCGACTCCGCGCCCTCCGGTTGTCCCTTTCCTCATCCTTACTATTTGTGTGGTTCCCTTTACTTGTTGCACTAGCCTAGGATCATACTAGGAACATCACCACCACTAAAGCTATCACCTTTACCTTCCGCTTTGCTAAAAACTAAAAAAGACATAAAAATTGAGTAGCGCCCATTCACCCTCCCCTCTTGTTCGCTACGATCCATTCAATTATGATTTTTGCACAGTTTTGTAACATGTCAACATGTTGCATATCAATCTTTTGTTGCATTGCTTTTCTTAAAACATTACATCTTAGAACAACATTTTCACCTTTTTGTTGCATTACTCGATCATGGATGATCAATCAGACAATGTAGGAGACTGATTTTCTACGAATTGACCCTCTAATAATTTGTTAGATATGAGAACCTTTGACGGACAAGGGAAGTCTTGTTAGATAGACAAGGGAAGTCAGTGGGAGTTGTTGTTCTTTGGAGGTGACCGACATTGGTCGAGACACGGCGTGGGTGTTTAGTCTTGGACATGTTTTTTCTTTGTATTTGTGGTGGCTGCCTTTGGATTAGCCGGAGTGAAGTCTGTCAGCGCTGGTTGTCCGCAGCGAGTTGCAGTCATCTTGTATTCAAAATTCTGCCAAGGCACATTTTGGTGTGCTCTCGGAAAAAAAAAACTTTGACAGACCATGACAATTTTTTGTGGTAATTTTTGTTTGAACATGAGCATACACAGATGATAATACACCCTTCTCAAAATCAAAGCCTTATTACCCCTGTCTAATACACGCGCTGCTTACAAAAAAAATGCTCCTACCAGGAGACACGAATCAGCGTTTCAAATTTTGATCTACAGGACTCCACAAGAAAACTTTGTATACATGTGATCAGACTCCTATGTGTTTAATTGCAAAAATACAAACAACATGGTATCTGTTACAAATTTGTATTTTTATCATATTTTTCAATGTTGCATATGTATTTTCAAAATATTGTTAACACAAATTTGTTTTGCTAAATTAATGTTTTCAATATGTTATGATATTTTTGCAAGGTTTTGTAACATGTCAATATGTTGCATATCAATTTTTTGTTGCATTACTTTTCTTAAATATTACATCTTATAATAACATTTTTACCTTTTTGTTGCATTACCCGATCCTGGATACACATGGCAATGGGAAGCCTGACCCAGTCAGCCCGGCCCGAAATTCTCAGGCTTTGGCTAGCCTAAGCATGCCTGTTGGTCGGGCCTAGGCTCGAGAAATGTGTCAAATAGGTAAGTGGCCCGGCCTGAGGCCCGATGAGTATTTGATGCAATAGGCCAAGCATGGGCCCAAATTTCAGGCCCAAGGTCGGGCCGGGCTTAGGTTTTTTGCATCGGGCTTTGTTAGGCCCAAAGCTCAGCCCAACCCAAACAATGCCTGGATGATCAATCACACGATGTAGGAGACTGATTTTCCACGAATTGACCCTCTAATAATTTGTTAGTATGAGAGAACGTTTGACGGACCATGACATTTTTCTGTGGTAATCTCTACTATTAAGAGCAAACTGGTGAATGCCTGGTGTCACATTTTCAGGATGGACAATAATACCCCCCACGTCACAAAGAAAACGCAACTAACAAAACAACCCATCCACGCTTACTAATCTTTACTATTAAGGTGAAACATGTGAATGTCTGGTGTCACACATCTGATAAATTACAAACCAAATGCCACCCTAACAAATTAACACCTAAAAACATGCTAAGAACTCACGCCTCTCAGCTCCTATCGAGTCGTGCGCATCCCCAACTATTTTTACGACGAGGAGATATACCATAGAGCATGATCCAACGCAAAAAAGTTTTTTTTTTTGAAGATTCAAAAGAAAAAGTTTGTTGCAACTACTATCAGGTTTGTTCACGGACTAGCTTGTTCTGCCGGTGAGAAATAATTTGTTGCCCCTACTCAGGTTTCAGATCAATTAGTGATTTATCCCATTGCTACCCTATAGTCAAAAACTGAATCGCAAATATCATTGCGTATCCTTCCCTCTCATGCACTTCTGCACGCCAGCTGCAAGAGTGTTGCCGCCGATGCCATTGATTCATTTCGCCGACCAGGATCATGATGCCGGAGGCCACTGATGCCACCGTAGCATACGGTCCGTAAGCCGCCGATGCAGTGCCCTGGAGCAGTCAACACTACCGAGGTGGACGCAGCAACACGACCAGGATCGTTGCCCCGACTGAGATTAATTGGATTGCTAATGTCGATCACGAAATCATTGATCCCTGGCTCTTCCCATGCATGCAGTTGTGATTCCCTGTGACAAATGCCATCTTGCTGGTCTGTGGCTCTATCAGTTGATCCCTTTGTACAATCTCTAATTTTGATCTCGTTTGGGAGTTTTTTTTTTTGGTTTGTAACAGCTGGCGTGGATTGGCCTGTGGTCAGTGGCTTCCGATCCTACCACTAGGAAAGCTTGCAGCTGCTAAATCCACTCATCGATTTGCTAATTAAATTCACGTTCTATTATTTTTAGAGATGAAGATGCATCAGCTCATCTCTCACTCTCACTGCAGTTTCCCTTTGCCTTTCACCGTTATTAGTACCTATTTTTTTTTGGCTGACCCGACCCTATTACAAAAGAATTGACATGAGGTTTGGTTGAAGTGAAATAACAACAAATAGCCATATATTGTCTCCATTGGCCAATAATTCAGTTGGATGAAAAAACTTTATTCTGACTATCCTAGCAGTTCATGATTCATTGTAGCCTGATGAATTCTTGATCATCATTGATGTGTTACTGCATTTTATTTGTTTCTTAAGAAATTATTTCGTAGAATGCTACCATGGAAGTTGGTTATACTTGCGATAACTACACCACATGAACTACAATTTAATCCACGGAGGACAACATTTTGCTACCTAGAGATGTATCAGCGGTTTGTGGCTTCGATCCCGATCGAGCACCCGATGCAAAAAAGAAAAGAAAAGGATTTGCCCAGTACTACTTGATTTTGTGGCTAACAGTTGAGCAAATTTGAGACGTTACCGAGTTCAGTTAGGGTCGCAAATAATATTCCATTGTCATCTACCACCGCTTCACTACCTTTTTTTTTCAATTTATTGTTATTTCTTAAACGCCTTAATAAGCTATGCATTGTGGATGCTCTTAGTTAGTTTGCAACCGAATTGTGAGTGAGCAGTTCAAGTAATTAGGAAATAAAATCTGCTCGGATGGTCTGTTTTAGTAGGTAAATAAGATACACCAATTGATTCTACGACGTGCCGCTGAAGGTCGGTGACTGAATGAAGAAACAATTTCCATACTTGTTTTGTACCCTCTCGCTGTGCTGATATGTAGCATTGTGAATTGAAACTTCTTTCCTAATGTATTTATTTAAAAAACATTTTTTATTAATTTGGAAATATTTTTCAGTACACGACAAAAAACAAGTGATTTTTGAGATTGTATAAAATAGCTCTAATAGTTTGACGATCTACCCTGTAACTTAAGGGCTAACTTAGCATGATGGTGTGCTTTGAAGTTCACATAAACTTTGCTGGCTTCAAACTGGTTTCTCTAGATGATTCTTGCAGCTGCTTTCACCAAAATATCATTGTCGGAGAAGAAGCAGAGATGTTGGAGATAAAGCGCTTCCAAGATTGTTATTGCTAGCTGGAAACCAAGGCCTTCCGCCTAGAAGGCAGCTATTGCCGGTGGTGAGCTTCACCAAACTTTCTCACCGCTAACTGAATCATGAATTTCACTTTAATAGTACAAATAATGAAATTTTCGATCTTCTAATTAAGTCTTTTAGTTCTATTCTTATAATTTGTTCTACCAATTGGAATTTTTTTTTTGAGTTGGATAAGTTTTTTGAGCCGTGGCGAAGCACGGGCATTCAACTAGTTCTTTTGAACATGAGCATACACAATACACCCTTCTCAAAATCAAAGCATTATTACCCCTGTCTAATACACGCGCTGCTTACAAAAAAAAATGCTCCTACCAGGAGACACGAATCAGCGTTTCAACTTTTGATCTACAGGACTCCACAAGAAAATTTCGAATTCCGTATGCACTTCCAAGTCCCACTTAAAATCCAGGTCGAACTCGCTCGTTGCCGATGCTGCCTGCAGAAGCATCTCTCACATCTCCTGTTCAATTCCAACACACACCACGAAGACAACTATCTGCAAACGTTCCCTACTGCCCCAGAAGCCTCTTGACACCGGACTTCTGGTCGGGGGTGAGCCTCGCCGGGAACTTGATATCAAACTTCACCCTCAGGTTGCCCTTCTTCGACGGCTCCTTGGGCAGCGGCATGCCCTCGCCCCGCACCACCTCCTCATACCCCGGGTGGATCACGGAGCTGATCGGCACAGTGAGGCTGCGCCCGTCCAGCGTCGTCAGGTGCACGGTGTGCCCCGTCAGGGCGTCTGCCAGGGGGATCTTCTGCGTCGCCACCAGGTCGTTGCCGTCACGGGTGTACACAGGGTGCGGCTTCTCGTCAATGATGAACACCAGGTCCGACGCGATGGTGTTGGGCTTCTCGTTCCCCTTCTCCGGGAAGGTGATCTTGGTGCCCTTCTTCCACCCCGGCTTCACGTCGATCGTCAGGATCTCCTCCACTGGTATTGTTTTCCTGCACAGTTGCCATAAGCAGAGTTTAGTATTTCTTATATTCAGCGCACAGAATCAAATTGTTCCTCTTCCGCACACATGTAACTACGCAGAACTGACACTAAATGCTGAATAATTCAGTATGACCGAGCGTGCTAAATAATTCAGGATGACTAAAGCTGGCTGGACAATTCTTAACAACTGTCTAAATCAGTAACACATGGCAAATTGCTATAGATGGAACCAAAAGGATTGCTACACAAGTAAAAATCTACCTTCTATATACCACGGTCAATGACAGTGAACCAAACACAATTCAGCCATCATTTTCTGAACTAAAAAATTGGCTGCCAGCGAATCACTATAACTCTGCTAAGACAAATCAAACACATGAAAGTGGTCAATTGGATAGTCAGCTTTAATTCGGACCAACCAAAGGAGATCTCCAATCTGCAGGTCATAATTTACTAGTTTAATTCAACAATTGAACATGACCAAGTCAGACAGAGATCTGAGGCAGAGGAAGGAGACACTCACCCACTGGCATCAGCAATTTCCCTGGAAATCTTCATCTTCTTGGTGGTGCCCTTGTACAGCTCCTCCAGCGAGCACGGCAGCTTCCTCTCGATGGGCGCCGCCTTGACCGCCCTCCCGCCCCCGCCGCCGAACATCCCGGGGTGCACGTGCCCGTCGCTGCTGCCGCCCCCGAACGCCGAGCCGAAGGCATCCTCGCCGCCACCGAACATCGACGACGAGAACCTTATAGTAGGGTTTTTCCTTCTGATGGATTGTGCGTTTCAGCGGTTATCACAACATCGGGATGGCAGTTTCCCCATGATGGGTAGTGGGTTTTGCTACCACCTTTTCTAGCTCCGCGGACTAGGACAAGGCGCGGTCCTTGGCGCACACGGCACCACCCCTCTCGCATGTTTGAAGGAGCGGTGCAATACACTATGTGGACTGCAGCATTGTGCCGCGGTGTATCTTGGAATCAAGTCATGTATTATTGAGCTCAAAAAAGTGTATTGTTTATTCTCTAGCTCCGACGAGACGGCAGCTCAACGTGATCGGAACTGCCAGGGGCGATGGCTTTGCGGTTTTTTCTATATATATGCGTTCATGCTTTGTATGCTAGTTTGTTACAAGTTTGATGTTGTATACATATTTTTAGTATGTTGTAAACAAATATTTGTTTTGCCACATTAATGTATTTGAAATATTTCACTTTCTTGTTGCATCACTTTTCTTAAAATTTTGTGATACTGCTCTTATAATGGTGCAATACTACTCCTTGGTGACGATAATTTTCTTACGAAACAACAACTGCCAAGATGGTTGGAAACACTACGATAGAGTACAAGCGGTAAGGTTAAGTGCTACAAGAGTTAAAATATTTTATTGGCGTGGGCTGACATGCGGCACGAGCCGAGTCGGAGAAGCTTCGCGTGGCGCGCGTTGGCTTGTCTGCCTACGTATGGAAATCGTCAGCGGCGCCACACAAAAGGGTTAAAAGCGTGAAATAGTTTTGCTAGATGGTCATTTCGTGCAATTTTTACCCAAAAAGGTTATTTTTGTGTAAATCACCCGCCGTGAACCGCTGCGTTCGGATCACCACAGGTAACACCCGTGGGGGGGTGATATACACCGACCTGGTCGGTGCGGTGCACCCACCGCACACCCTCCCCAGCCTGTGGGCCGGCCCAGTAATGTTTTTTTTATTTCTGTTTTCTTTTTGCGTTCGATTTTAAATTCGTTCAAAATTTGGAAATCGTCCATAGTTCAAAAATTGTTCAGAATTAAAAATTTGTTCAAATTTCGAAATTCGTTCAAATTTTAAAAATCGTTCGAAATTTTAAATTTGTTCAAATTTCAAAATTCTTTCAAAATTTGGAAATTCGTTAAAGATGAATTTTTTTCAAATTTTGAAATTCGTTAAATTTAAAAATCGTTCAAAATTTAAAATTTGTTCAAATTTCAAAATTCGTTCAAGATTAAAAATTTGTTCAAATTTCAAAATTTGTTCAAATTTTATCATACTTGAACATTTTTCAAATTTGATAATTTTCGAAAAATATTTTTAAACAGAAAAAAAAACGTGAGAACAAAAAAGAAACACAGAAAAAGAAAACAAAAAACAAAAAAAAACAAAAAACAAAAAAAAACAGAAAACACAAAAGGAAAGGAAAAGAAAAGAAAAAGAAGAAAAAACAGTAAAAATCGCCTAACCGGGCCGGCCCACACCGCGCGCGGGGGTGTGCGGCGCGGTGCAGGCACCGACCTGGTCGGCATATAGGAATTCCCACACCCGTGACGTTGCGAAAAGGCCGAGGGGCGGTGAACTTGGCCGCGAAAATACGGACGGCGCGGGCGGGCCGCGTGGGCGACGACCTGACTTGGTCGCCATCCTCGGGCCATAGGATTGGTTTGTGAGACCCAGACTGTATGCAACTCAAGTCGTGGATGGTCATTTTCACTGCAAAAAAAAATGTTCCTCTATCCCGAGGGCTCTTGATCACAGCACTAGGCTCAACACCAACTCTTGCCGAACAGTAGCACGAAGAGCCAGTAAACAAACTCCAATCTTCAAGACTTACACGAGTTCAGCTAAACATAGGACGGGCGTTTTAGTAAAAAAAAAATCAGAAAACAACACTAAAAAAGTTCAAACAAAATCTGAACAGGAATTCTGGATGTGGAAAAGGATTTATTCTACCCGTGTGCAAGAAATCGGTGTGAAATAATCTGTTTTTTCTGACCTGTGCAATATGCATAAAATTGTAGGTACGAAGTTGTGAAAAGTGTAACTTTTTATTTGTCAGATTTTTGTCATTTCTATGTGACCTACAATACTAAGTATTTCGCTTCGAGATTTTGCAGATCCATATAGTACGTCATTGACTATATATATATAGGAGTTTTTCCTTGTGATGGATTGTGCGTTTCAGCGGTTATCGCATCAGGATGGCAGTTTCACCTTGATGGGTAGCGCGTTTTGCTACCACCTTTTCTAGCTTTTTTTGAGAAAGCCCCAGATCTATTGATAAGCACAAGAACCAGCAATACAAGCCTCAGAGAAAACCGAAAATACAATCAGGTCCCTGAGGAACCAGCAGACCATCGCCACCGCCGCGGGACAGGGACGCGCCGAACCGCCGCTGCCGCCGCGCTCCACACGAGCCGGCTCCGCCTTGACGAAGAGCAGCACCTTCGCAGCCGGGAAGTCACCATCCTCAGTCTTCCGACTCGCACGGCGGAGACGCGGAGAGCTGGAACACCGCCGGTAGCACATCGTCGCCATGGCACCCACAGCCGGAGCCGCGGCCAAACGCGACCTTGGATTCGATCTGGAGCCATATCCTCCTACACACCACCTTACTCGCCCCATGCCGCCGTTGGAGGAGACGCCGGCCTGACGGTGACGAGGCGGAAGGACCAGATCCCCACCGCGAACAGCCGGAGGCACCGCATCTCCAGCCGCCCAGGGGAAACGAGATCTCCACAGGTCCTCAGACCTGGAAGAACCAAAAGCCGCAAATCCTTCGCCGGAGATCCAGAGATCGACGACGAAGAGGGGACGGGATTGCGGCCACAAACCTCGATCCGGCGACGCCTCCACCTCCAGAGCACCACCGGCCGAAGACCTAACCCTAACCCTAGCTACCCTATCTACACCGCACGGACAGAGAACCGGGGTCACCGACATCCTCCGCCGCCACCGAAGCGACGGACGGAGGAGCCAGGGACCCGCGGCCTCGCCGGCGGGAAGCGGGAGAGTGGGGACGGACGGCTCCCTTTTCGCCTCTTCAGTCGCACGAGAGGAGGGCAAACTGATGACAACCAAAACTACCTTTTCTAGCTCCGTGGACTAGGACAAGGCGCGGTCCTTGGCGCACAAGGAACCACCCCTCCCGCATGTTTCAACGAGCGGTGCAATACATTATGCGGACTGCAGCGTTGTGCCGCAGTGTATCTTGGAATCAGGTCATGTATTGTTGACCTCAAAATATGTATTATTTATTCTCTAGCTCCGACGGATTCAGCTCAACATGATCGAAACTGCCAAGGGTAATGGCTTTGCGGTTTTTTTCTATATATATGCCTCCATGTGTGTATGCTTGTTTGTTACAAGTTTGATGTTGCATACATATTTTTAATATGTTGCAAACAAATATTTGTTTTGCCACATTAATATATTTGCTCGCTTTCTTGTTGCATCACTTTTCTTAAACATGTGTCACCTCGTTGGCCGCTAAGTGCTAAAGATTAAAAACACTGAAGAAGACCGAAAAGGTTGACAATTTACCCTAGTTGCACAACTTTAATTTTCTAGTAAAAACAGATATAAATATGAAATTAACATATGAATATGAAGTACTTCCCTATTTCATTGTTCAAAAGCAAACACTAACATTTGATTATGTATTTTCCTTGATTTTCCTAAACAAAGTGTTTGGTAATGCAATTCCATTATCCCGGACATATGATTATTTTGAGTAAAAATGGCGAGATATTCCCAAGTTGATATACTACAATCTAGAGAAGCTCCTCATAAACACCATGTGTGCTCTAGAATTTCCCATCTATATGTACCAAATCGCTCTGTGGAAACCACAATCACGATATTCATTGAACCATATTATTTAAGTTTTCTCTAGCAAGATATTTATCATTTAATATAATTATACATACATCTAATTAATCCATAGATGCATGAAGTTTTGTCCCTGTTTTCCCTTCTTGAATTTACGGGCATTCAATTCAAAGATATGTCATGTTTACCGGAGAGTTAAAATAAGTACGTAAGTGGTGGAAAATTAAGGTTTACATTTAGACTAGTAAGTGCAATACTCAATAATAAATTAATAATTATATACCATAAACAGCATAACTAGTATTCAACATTAGTGTTTGGCTAATTATGCTAACCGGGTAATAAAGATTGTGCTAGTTAAGATTATTGTTTGAAAATAATGAATTACATGTAATTATAAAAGTTTAGTATAAATATCATTTAGTTTTAAGTGTTGTGGTGATTTCGTGGTCTGCACAGCTAACAAATAGGGTCTGAATGTCCATTTCTAGCCTCGTCAGTATCGTTACATGGAGTCCATATTGGAATGATTGGTTAATTGGCTCAGCCCACAAATACTTATTTTAATCTCTACCATAAATACAAGGGTCCCATGTGGCCCATTCATGCATGGGAAAGGGCGCACAACCGTGTAGAAAACCAGTATGTTCACCTCTATCATTTGGTTTTGTGTATTAATCAAATCATTCATAAATATGACAATCCAATGCTGATATGGTTTTTTTATTTAAAATAACATGATAATTTTTTATTTGCAGTTACTAAATTAATGATGATTAAAGGTGCATTTGATATAATTCTTGATAATCCTTAAAAAGTAATCTTACATAATTCATGTGTTTATATTTACCATCTTAACTCATTTTCATTCTATACAATAGCAATGTTATTCACTAAATGGGTAGGGTATTGTTATAGGGAATAAAATTGGATCATCTCAAACATGCTCTTTACCCTACGACGCCACCGTCGACCAGAAACAGTTGTATAAAGGTACACCCAAAACGTTCACCAGCTGGAAAGAAAAGAAAAATAAGAAACCCAAAAGAAGAAAAGGAAGCCCACTAAAGCCCATTAGTATTCCTCTCATATGGACCAAACACATGGGCCACAAAATACAAGAAAGCCCTTTATTTTTACCCACCTAGGGATTTGTAGACTTTTCCGTAGAATATAATTGGATGCCCTTGCTTTCCCTCCACACGAAGGGTATTAGCGGTCATTTATACAATGCTTTATTATCGTGAACAGATCTCGTAAAGGTGGTCAAAACTTTAAAAAAATTAAGGGGCACCGAGAATGCACGCCTGATAACCTTGTATTTTCAGTTTCAGATGCCATTTTATCGGTGCCTCTTAAATCGTTCAACGCTTCAGTGTCGTTCCTGATGTCTACGGGTGCTTCTATTCTTGTAGACAGTGTTGGGCCTCCAAGAGCAGAGGTTTGTAGAACAGCAGCAAGTTTCCCTTAAGTGGATCACCCAAGGTTTATCGAACTCAGGAGGAAGAGGTCAAAGATATCCCTCTCAAGCAACCCGCAACCACAAAGCAAGAAGTCTCTTGTGTCCCGACACACCTAATAGGTGCACTAGTTCGGCGAAGAGATAGTGAAATACAAGTGGTATGAATGAATATGAGCAGTAGTACGGCGCCAGAAAGTGCTTTGGCGTGCATTGATGGTAGTAATATTGCAGAAGTAAAGATGCAGTAAAACAGTAAACAAGCAGCGATAGCAGATTTAGAAACAAGGCCTAGGGATCATACTTTCACTAGTGGACACTCTCAACATTGATCACACAGAATAAATAGATAGATGCTAGACTCTACACCCTCTTGTTGGATGATGAACACCACTAACTGTGTAGGATTACACGAACCCTCAATGCCGGAGTTAACAAGCTCCACAATATTTAATGTTCATATTTAAATAACCTTAGAGTGCATAACAGATCAACATAACCAAACCAAGTACTAACATAGCATGCACACTGTCACCTTCACACTACGAAAGGAGGAATAGATCACATCAATACTATCATAGCAATAGTTAACTTCATAATCTACAAGAGATCACAATCATAGCCTACGCCAAGTACTACACGATGCACACACTGTCACCATTACACCGTGCAGGAGGAATAAACTACTTTAATAACATTACTAGAGTAGCACACAGATAAATTGTGATACAAAACACATTGCAATCATAAAGAGATATAAATAAGCACTTCATTATGCCATTCATAACAACGAATAAGTATTCTGTGAAATATAGCCTAAGAGACCCACACGGTGCACACACTGTCACCTTTACACACGTGGGACAAGGAGTCTCCGGAGATCACATAAGTAAAATCCACTTGACTAGCACAATGACATCTAGATTACAAGCATCATCATATGAATCTCAATCATGTAAGGCAGCTCATGAGATTATTGTATTGAAGTACATAGGAGAGAGATTAACCACATAGCTACCGGTACAGCCCTTAGCCTCGATGGAGAACTACTCCCTCCTCATGGGAGACAGCAGCGTTGATGAAGATGGTGGTGGTGTCGATGGAGGAGCCTTCCGGGGGCACTTCCCCGTCCCGGCGGCGTGCCGAACAGAGACTCCTGTCCCCGATCTTGGCTTCGCGATGGCGGCGGCTCGGAAGGTTTTCTCTGGTTTCGTCGAACGTGGTAGGGTTTTCCCGACGGAGACTTTAAGTAGGCGGAAGGGCAAGGTCGGTGGAGTCCTGGTGGGGCCACACACTAGGCCGGCGAGGCCAGGGCTTGAGCCGCGCCGCCCTAATGTGTCCCCACCTCGTGGCCCCACTTCGTTCCCCTTCGGACTTGGAAGCTTCGTGGAAAAATAGGACCCGGGCGTTGATTTCGTCCGATTCCGAGAATATTTCCTTACTAGGATTTCTGAAACCAAAAACAGCAGAAAACAACAACTGGCCCTTCGGCATCTCGTCAATAGGTTAGTTCCGGAAAACGCATAATAATGACATTGATGCGTGCAGTTGACACACGTCCGTTGGGAACCCCAAGAGGAAGGTGTGATGCAGACAGTAGCAAGTTTTCCCTCAGAAAGAAACCAAGGTTTATCGAACCGGAGGAGCCAAGAAGCACGTTGAAGGTTGTTGGTGGCGGGATGTAGTGCCCAACACCAGGGATTCTGCGCTAACGTGGAACCTGCACAACACAACCAAAGTACTTTGCCCCAACGAAACAGTGAGGTTGTCAATCTCACCGGCTTGTGTAACAAAGGATTAGATGTATAGTGTGGATGATGATTGTTTAGAAAATAGTAAAGAACAAATATTGCAGCAGATTGTATTTAATGTAAAAGAATGGACCGGGGTCCACAGTTCACTAGAGGTGTCTCTCCCATAAGATAAATAGCATGTTGGGTGAACAAATTACAGTCGGGCAATTGACAAATAGAGAGGGCATAACAATGCACATACATGATATGATGAGTATTGTGAGATTTAATTGGGCATTACGACAAAGTACATAGACCGCTATCCAGCATGCATCTATGCCTAAAAAGTCCACCTTCAGGTTATCATCCGAACCCCTTCCATTAAGTTGCAAAACAACAGACAATTGCATTAAGTATGGTGCGTAATGTAATCAATAACTACATCCTCGGACATAGCATCAATGTTTTATCCCTAGTGGCAACAAGACATCCACAACCTTAGAACTTTCTCACTGTCCCAGATTTAATGGAGGCATGAACCCACTATCGAGCATAAATACTCCCTCTTGGAGTTAAGAGTAAAAACTTGGCCAGAGCCTCTACTAATAACGGAGAGCATGCAAGATCATAAACAACACATAGGTAATAGATTGATAATCAACATAACATAGTATTCTCTATCCATCGGATCCCGACAAACACAACATATAGAATTACAGATAGATGATCTTGATCATGTTAGGCAGCTCACAAGATCCAACAATGAAGCACATAAGGAGAAGACAACCATCTAGCTATGCTATGGACCCATAGTCCAGGGGTGAACTACTCACTCATCACTCCGGAGGTGACCATGGCGGTGAAGAGTCCTCCGGGAGATGATTCCCCTCTCAGGGTGCCGGAGGTGATCTCCTGAATCCCCGAGATGGGATTGGCGGCGGCGGCGTCTCGAAGGTTTTCCGTATCGTGGCTCTCGTGGGGTTTCGCGACGGAGGCTTTAAGGCGAAAGGGTAGGTCGAGGCGACGAGGGGCCCACACCAGGCCGGCGCCGGGCTGGGCCGCCGCGCCTGTGTCGCCACCTCGTGGCCCCACTTTGACTCTCCTGACTGGAAGCTTCGTGGCAAAATAGGACCCTGGGCGTTGATTTCGTCCAATTCCGAGAATATTTCCTTTGTAGGATTTTGAAACCAAAAAAAGAGAAAACAGAATCGCTCTTCGGCATCTTGTTAATAGGTTAGTGCCGAAAATGCATAAATACGATATATAATGTGTATAAAACATGTAGATATCATCAATAATGTGGCATGGAACATAAGAAATTATCGATACGTCGGAGACGTATCAGCATCCCCAAGTTCTCTCGTCCCAGGTAAACGATAACAAAGATAATTTCTGGAGTGACATGCCATCATAACCTTGATCATACTATTGTAAGCATATGTAATGAATGCAGCGATCAAAACAATGGTAATGACATGAGTAAACAAATGAATCATAAAGCAAAGACTTTTCATGAATAGTACTTCAAGACAAGCATCAATAAGTCTTGCATAAGAGTTAACTCATAAAGCAATAAATTAAAGTAAAGGTATTGAAGCAACACAAAGGAAGATTAAGCGGTTGCTTTCAACTTATAACATGTATATCTCATGGATATTGTCAATGTAAAGTAATATAACAAGTGTAATATGCAAGTATGTAGGAATCAATGCACACACAACAAGTGTTTTCTTGAGGTGGAGAGAGATAGGTGAACTGACTCAACATAAAAGTAAAAGAAAGGTCCTTCAAAGAGGAAAGCATCGATTGCTATATTTGTGCTAGAGCTTTTATTTTGAAAACATGAAACAATTTTGTCAACGGTAGTAATAAAGCATATGTATTATGTAAGTTATATCTTACAAGTTGCAAGCCTCATGCATAGTATACTAATAGTGCCCGCACCTTGTCCTAATTAGCTTGGACTACCGGATCATCGCAATACACATGTTTTAACCGAGTGTCACAAAGGGGTACCTCCATGCCGCTGTACAAAGGTCTAAGGAGAAAGCTCGCATTTTGGATTTCTCGCTTTTGATTATTCTCAACTTAGACATCCATACCGGGACAACATGGACAACAGATAATGGACTCCTCTTTAATGCATAAGCATGTAGCAACAATTAGTGTTCTCATATGAGATTGAGGATATATGTCCAAAACTGAAACTTCCACCATGATTCATGGCTTTAGTTAGTGGCCCAATGTTCTTCTCTAACAATATGCATGCTCTAACCATTAAAGTGGTAGATCTCTCTTACTTCAGACAAGACGGACATGCATAGCAACTCACATGATATTCAACAAAGAGTTGATGGCGTCCCCAGAAGCATGGTTATCGCACAACAAGCAACTTAATAAGAGATAAAGTGCATAAGTACATATTCAATACCACAATAGTTTTTAAGGCTATTTTGTCCCATGAGCTATATATTGCAAAGGAGAATGATGGAAATTTAAAGGTAGCACTCAAGCAATTTACTTTGGAATGGCGGAGAAATACCATGTAGTAGGTAGGTATGGTGGACACAAATGGCATAGTGGTTGGCTCAAGGATTTTGGATGCATGAGAAGTATTCCCTCTCGATACAAGGTTTAGGCTAGCAAGGTTATTTGAAACAAACACAAGGATGAACCGGTGCAGCAAAACTCACATAAAAGACATATTGTAAACATTATAAGACTTTACACCGTCTTCCTTGTTGTTCAAAACTCAATTCTAGAAATTATCTAGACTTTAGAGAGACCAAATATGCAAACCAAATTTAGCAAGCTCTAGGTGTTTCTTCATTAATGGGTGCAAAGTATATGATGCAAGAGCTTAAACATGAGCACAACAATTGCCAAGTATCAAATTATTCAAGACATTTTAGAATTACTACATGTAGCATTTCCCGATTCCAACCATATAACAATTTAACGAAGAAGATTCAACCTTCGCCATGAATACTATGAGTAAAGCCTAAGGACATATTTGTCCATATGCAACAGCGGAGCGTGTCTCTCTCCCACACAATGAATGCTAGGATCCATTTTATTCAAACAAAAACAAAAACAAAAATAAACCGACGCTCCAAGCAAAGCACATAAGATGTGACTGAATAAAAATATAGTTTCAGGGGAGGAACCTGATGATGTTGTTGATGAAGAAGGGGATGCCTTGGGCATCCCCAAGCTTAGACGCTTGAGTCTTCTTAGAATATGCAGGGGTGAACCACCGGGGCATCCCCAAGCTTAGAGCTTTCACTCTCCTTGATCATATTGCATCATTTCCCTCTCTTGATCCTTGAAAACTTCCTCCACACCAAACACAAAACAACTCATTAGAGGGTTAGTGCACAATAAAAATTAACATGTTCAGAGGTGACATAATCATTCTTTACACTTCTGGCAAAGCTACTGGACATTAATGGATCAAAGAAATTCATCCAACATAGCAAAAGAGGCAATGCGAAATAAAAGGCAGAATCTATCAAAAGAACAGTTCGTAAAGACGAATTTTAAAATGGCACCAGACTTGCTCAAATGAAAATGCTCATATTGAATGAAAGTTATACGAGGATCACGCACGTAAATTTGCATATTTTTCTGAGCTACCTACAGAGAGGCAGGTCGAAATTCGAAAGAAATCTGAACTGCAGTAATCCAAATCTAGTATGAACCTTACTATCAAAGACTTTACTTGGCACAACAAAACACAAAACTAAGATAAGGAGAGGTTGCTACAGTAGTAAACAACTTCCAAGACTCAAATATAAAACAAAAATACTGTAGTAAAAACATGGGTTGTCTCCCATAAGCGCTTTTCTTTAACGCTAGGCGCAGAAAGTGTGTATCAAGTGTTATCGAGAGACGAAGCATCAACATCATAATTTGTTCTAATAATAGAATCAAAAGGTAACTTCATTCTCTTTCTAGGGAAGTGTTCCATACCTTTCTTGAGAGGAAATTGATATTTAATATTACCTTCCTTCATATCAATGGTAGCACCAACAGTTCGAAGAAAAGGTCTTCCCAATATAATGGGACAAGATGCATTGCATTCAATATCCAAGACAACAAAATCAACGGGGACAAGGTTATTGTTAACCATAATACGAACATTATCAACTCTCCCCAAAGGTTTCTTTATAGCATTGTCAGCGAGATTAACATCCAAATAACAATTTTTTAATGGTGGCAAGTCAAGCATATCATAAATTTTCTTAGGCATAACAGAAATACTTGCACCAAGATCACATAAAGCATTACAATCAAAATCATTTACCCTTATCTTAATGATGGGCTCCCAACCATCTTCTAACTTTCTAGGAATAGAGGTTTCAAGTTTTAGTTTCTCTTCTCTAGCTTTTATGAGAGCATTTGTAATATGTTTTGTAAAGGCCAAATTTATAGCACTAGCATTAGGACTTTTAGCAAGTTTTTGTAAGAACTTTATAACTTCAGAGATGTGGCAATCATCAAAATCTAAATCATTATGAGCTACATCAATGGGATCATCATCCCCAATGTTGGAAAAAATTTCAGCAGTTTTATCACAGGCAGTTTCAGCAGTTTTAGCAATTTCAGGCAGTTTTGTACGCTTTGCACTAGGAGTAGAAACATTGCCAACACCAATTCTTTCACCATTATTAGTAGGAGGTGCAGCAACATGTGGATCATTAACATTACTAGTGGTGGTAATAGTCCAAACTTTAGCTACATTATTCTCTTTAGCTAGTTTTTCATTTTCTTCTCTATCCCACCTAGCACGCAATTCAGCCATTAATCTTATATTCTCATTAATTCTAACTTGGATGGCATTTGCTGTAGTAACAATTTTATTTTCAATATCCATATTAGGCATAACTTTCGACTTCAAAAGATCAACATCAGAGGCAAGACTATCAACCTTAGAAGCGAGAATATCAATTTTATTGAGCTTTTCCTCAACAGATTTGTTAAAAGCAGTTTGTGTACTAATAAATTCTTTAAGCATAGCTTCAAGACCAGGGGGTACACTCCTATTATTGTTGTAAGAATTCCCATAAGAATTACCATAACCATTACCATTATTATAAGGATATGGCCTATAGTTATTACTAGAATTGTTCCGATAAGCATTGTTGTTGAAATTATTATTTTTAATGAAGTTTACATCAACATATTCTTCTTGAGCAACCAATGAAGCTAATGGAACATTATTAGGATCAACATTAGTCCTATCATTCACAAGCATAGACATAATAGCATCAATCTTATCACTCAAGGAAGAGGATTCTTCGACAGAATTTACCTTCTTACCTTGTGGAGCTCTTTCCGTGTGCCATTCAGAGTAATTGATCATCATATTATCAAGAAGCTTTGTAGCCGCCCCCAAAGTGATGGACATAAAGGTACCTCAAGCAGCTGAATCCAATAGGTTCCGCGAAGAAAAATTCAGTCCTGCATAAAAGGTTTGGATGATCATCCAAGTAGTCATCCATGGGTTGGGCAATTCTTTACCAAAGATTTCATTCTCTCCCATGCTTGAGCAACATGTTCATTATCTAATTGCTTAAAATTCATTATGCTACTTCTCAAAGATATAATTTTAGCGGGAGGATAATATCTACCAATAAAAGCATCCTTACATTTAGTCCATGAATCAATACTATTCTTAGGCAAAGATAGCAACCAATCTTTAGCTCTTCCTCTTAATGAGAAAGGAAACAATTTAAATTTTATAATGTCACCATCTACATCTTTATACTTTTGCATTTCACACAATTCAACAAAATTATTGAGATGGGCAGCAGCATCATCAGAACTAACACCAGAAAATTGCTCTCTCATAACAAGATTAAGTAAAGCATGTTTAATTTCAAAGAATTCTGCTGTAGTAGGTGGAGCAATAGGTGTGCATAGGAAATCATTATTATTTGTGGTTGTGAAGTCACACAACTTAGTGTTTTCAGGAGTATTCATTTTAGCAACAGTAAATAAAGCAAACTAGATAAAGTAAATGCAAGTAACTAATTTTTGTGTGTTTTTGATATAGAGAACAAGGCAGTAAATAAAGTAAAGCTAGCAACTATTTTTTTTTTGTGTTTTGATATAATGCAGCAAACAAGAAAGTAAATAAAATAAAGCAAGACAAAAACAAAGTAAAGAGATTGGATTGTGGAGACTCCCTTGCGCGTGTCTTGATCTCCTCGCAACGCCAAAAGAGCTTGATGCGTGCAGTTGACACACGTCCGTTGGGAACCCCAAGAGGTGTGATGCGACAGAGCAAGTTTTCCCTCAGAAAGAAACCAAGGTTTATCGAACCAGAGGAGCCAAGAAGCACGTTGAAGGTTGTTGGTGGCGGGATGTAGTGCGGCGCAACACCAGGGATTCCGGCGCCAACGTGGAACCCGCACAACACAACCAAAGTACTTTGCCCCAACGAAAGAGGTTGTCAATCTCACCGGCTTGCTGTAACAAAGGATTAGATGTATAGTGTGGATGATGATTGTTTGCAGAAAATAGTAAAGAACAAATATTGCAGTAGATTGTATTTAATGTAAAAGAATGGACCTGGGTCCACAGTTCACTAGAGGTGTCTCTCCCATAAGATAAATAGCATGTTGGGTGAACAAATTATGGGCAATTGACAAATAGAGAGGGCATAACAATGCACATACATGATATGATGAGTATTGTGAGATTTAATTGGGCATTACGACAAAGTACATAGACCGCTATCCAGATGCATCTATGCCTAAAAAGTCCACCTTCGGTTATCATCCGAACCCCTTCCAGTATTAAGTTGCAAAACAACAGACAATTGCATTAAGTATGGTGCGTAATGTAATCAATAACTACATCCTCGGACATAGCATCAATGTTTTATCCCTAGTGGCAACAAGACATCCACAACCTTAGAACTTTCTGTCACTGTCCAGATTTAATGGAGGCATGAACCCACTATCGAGCATAAATACTCCCTCTTGGAGTTAAGAGTAAAAACTTGGCCAGAGCCTCTACTAATAACGGAGAGCATGCAAGATCATAAACAACACATAGGTAATAGATTGATAATCAACATAACATAGTATTCTCTATCCATCGGATCCCGACAAACACAACATATAGAATTACAGATAGATGATCTTGATCATGTTAGGCAGCTCACAAGATCCAACAATGAAGCACATAAGGAGAAGACAACCATCTAGCTACTGCTATGGACCCATAGTCCAGGGGTGAACTACTCACTCATCACTCCGGAGGTGACCATGGCGGTGAAGAGTCCTCCGGGAGATGATTCCCCTCTCCGCAGGGTGCCGGAGGTGATCTCCTGAATCCCCCGAGATGGGATTGCGCGGCGGCGTCTCGCAAGGTTTTCCGTATCGTGGCTCTCTGGGGGTTTCGCGACGGAGGCTTTAAGTAGGCGAAAGGGTAGGTCAGAGGCGACGCGAGGGCCCACACCACAGCCGCGCGCGGCCGGGGCCGCGCCGCCTGGTGTGTCGCCACCTCGTGGCCCCACTTCCTCTCCCTCGGACTTCTGGAAGCTTCGTGGGAAAATAGGACCCTGGGCGTTGATTTCGTCCAATTCCGAGAATATTTCCTTTGTAGGATTTCAAACCAAAAAAAGCAGAAAACAGAAGGCTCTTCGGCATCTTGTTAATAGGTTAGTGCCGGAAAATGCATAAATACGACATATAATGTGTATAAAACATGTAGATATCATCAATAATGTGGCATGGAACATAAGAAATTATCGATACGTCGGAGACGTATCAGACATAAAGTATGCATAAAACATGTAGATATCATCAATAATGTGGCATGAAACATAAGAAATTATCGATACGTCGGAGACGTATCAGCAAGCTTAGTTCTGCTCGTCCCGAGCAGGTAAACGATAACAAAGATAATTTCTGAGTGACATGCCATCATAACCTTGATCATACTATTGTAAGCATATGTAATGAATGCAGCGATCAAAACAATGGTAATGACATGAGTAAACAAATGAATCATAAAGGAAAGACTTTTCATGAATAGTACTTCAAGACAAGCATCAATAAGTCTTGCATAAGAGTTAACTCATAAAGCAATAAATCAAAGTAAAGGTATTGAAGCAACACAAAGGAAGATTAAGTTTCAGCGGTTGCTTTCAACTTATAACATGTATATCTCATGGATAGTTGTCAATGCAAAGTAATATAACAAGTGCAATATGCAAGTATGTAGGAATCAATGCACAGTTCACACAAGTGTTTACTTCTTGAGGTGGAGAGAGATAGGTGAACTGACTCAACATAAAAGTAAAAGAAAGGTCCTTCAAAGAGGAAAGCATCGATTGCTATATTTGTGCTAGAGCTTTTATTTTGAAAACATGAAACAATTTTGTCAACGGTAGTAATAAAGCATATGTATCATGTAAATTATATCTTACAAGTTGCAAGCCTCATGCATAGTGTACTAATAGTGCCTGCACCTTGTCCTAATTAGCTTGGGTTAACACTGATTATCATTGCATAACATATGTTTCAACCAAGTGTCACAAAGGGGTACCTCTATGCCGCCTGTACAAGGGTCTAAGGAGAAAGTTCGCATTGGATTTCTCGCTTTTGATCATTCTTCAACTTAGACACCCATACCGGGACAACATAGACAACAGATAATGGACTCCTCTTTTAATGCTTAAGCATTCAACAAGTTAATATTCACATAAGAGATTGAGGTTTTATGTCCAAACTGAAACTTCCACCATGATTCATGGCTTTAGTTAGCGGCCCAATGTTCTTCTCTAACAATATGCATACTCAAACCATTTGATTGTGAAAACCGCCCTTACTTCAGACAAGACGAACATGCATAGCAACTCACATGATATTCAACAAAGAGTAGTTGATGGCGTCCCCAGAAACATGGTTATCGCACAACAAGCAACTTAATAAGAGATAAAGTGCATAAGTACATATTCAATACCACAATAGTTTTTAAGGCTATTTTGTCCCATGAGCTATATATTGCAAAGGCGAATGATGGAAATTTAAAGGTAGCACTCAAGCAATTTACTTTGGAATGGCGGAGAAATACCATGTAGTAGGTAGGTATGGTGGACACAAATGGCATAGTGGTTGGCTCAAGGATTTTGGATGCATGAGAAGTATTCCCTCTCGATACAAAGTTTAGGCTAGCAAGGTTATTTGAAACAAACACAAGGATGAACCGGTGCAGCAAAACTCACATAAAAGACATATTGTAAACATTATAAGACTCTACACCGTCTTCCTTGTTGTTCAAAACTCAATACTAGAAATTATCTAGACTTTAGAGAGACCAAATAAGCAAACCAAATTTTAGCAAGCTCTATGTATTTCTTCATTAATGGGTGCAAAGTATATGATGCAAGAGCTTAAACATGAGCACAACAATTGCCAAGTATCAAATTATCCAAGACATTTTATTAATTACTACATGTAGCATTTCCCGATTCCAACCATATAACAATGAACGAAGCAGTTTCAACCTTTGCCATGAACATTAAGATAGAACTAAGAACACATGTGTTCATATGCAACAGCGGAGCGTGTCTCTCTCCCACACAAGCATGATGGATCAGATCTTATTCAAACACAAAACAAAAATAAAAGCACACAGACGCTCCAAGTAAAGTACATAAGATGTGACCGAATAAAAATATAGTTTCAAGGGAGGAACCTGATAAATTTGTCGATGAAGAATGGGATGCCTTGGGCATCCCCAAGCTTAGATGCTTGGGTCTTCTTGAAATATGCAGGGATGAACCACCGGGGCATCCCCAAGCTTAGACTTTTCACTCTTCTTGATCATAGTATATCATCCTCCTCTCTTGACCCTTGAAAACTTCCTCCACACCAAACTCGAAACAAACTCATTAGAGGGTTAGTGCACAATAAAAATTTACATGTTCAGAGGTGACACAATCATTCTTAACACTTCTGGACATTGCACAAAGCTTCTGAAAGTTAATGGAACAAAGAAATCCATCAAACATAGCAAAAGAGGCAATGCGAAATAAAAGGCAGAATCTGTCAAAACAGAACAGTCCGTAAAGACGAATTTTAAAGTGGCACCAGACTTGCTCAGATGAAAATGCCCAAATTGAATGAAAGTTGCATACATATCTGAGGATCACGCACGTAAATTGGCAGATTTTTCTGAGTTACCTACAGAGAATTAGGCCCAGATTCTTGACAGACAGAAATCTGTTTCTGCGCAGAAATCCAAATCTAATATCAACCTTGCTATCAAAGACTTTACTTCGCACAACAATGCAATAAAATAAAGATAAGGATAGGTTGCTACAGTATTAACAACTTCCAAGACTCAAATATAAAACAAAAGTACTGTAGTAAAATAAAGACATGGGTTATCTCCCAAGAAGTTCTTTCTTTATAGCCATTAAGATGGGCTCAGCAATTTTAATGATGCTCGCAAGAAATAAGAGTTGAAGCAAAAGAGAGCATCAAGAAGCAAATTCAAAACATATTTAAGTCTAACATGCTTCCTATGCATAGGAATCTTGTAAATAAATAAGTTCATGAAGAGCAAAGTAACAAGCATAGGAAGATAAAACCAGTGTAACTTCAAAAATTTCCGCATATAGGGAGGTGTTTTAGTAACATGAAAATTTCTACAACCATATTTTTCTCTCTCATAATAACTTTCAGTAGCAACAGGAGCAAACTCAACAATATAACTATCACATAAAGCATTCTTATCATGAGTCTCATGCATAAAATTATTACTCTCCACATAGGCATAATCAATTTTATTAGTTGTAGTGGGAGCAAATTCAACAAAGTAGCTATCATTATTATTCTCATCATCAAATATAGGAGGCATATTGTAATCATAATCAAATTTATCCTCCATAACAAGGTACTAAAAGACCAATATCATTATAATCATCATAAATAGGAGGCAAAGTATCATCAAAGTAATTTTTCTCCTCAATGCTTGGGGGACTAAAAATATCATGCTCATCAAAGCCAGCTTCCCCAAGCTTAGAATTTTCCATATCATTAGCAACAATGGTGTTCAAAGCGTTCATACTAATATGTTCCATAGGTTTTTAATTTTCGCATCAAACCATCCATGTCTTAAATCAGGAAATAGAATAAGAAGCTCATTGTTGTCCATTATGCCTAACTAGTGTAAACAAGAAACAAAAAGATGCAATTGCAGGATCTAAAGGAAATAGCTTCGAGCACTCACACAACGAAAAGTACTTTACCTGGGACCGGAGTATGAGTGCCTTTTACCTTTCCTCCCCGGCAACGGCGCCAAAAGTGCTTGATGTCTACGGGTGCTTCTATTCTTGTAGACAGTGTTGGGCCTCCAAGAGCAGAGGTTTGTAGAACGAAAGAAGTTTCCCTTAAGTGGATCACCCAAGGTTTATCGAACTCGGGAGGAAGAGGTCAAAGATATCCCTCTCAAGCAACCCCGCAACCACAAAGCAAGAAGTCTCTTGTGTCCCCAACACACCTAATAGGTGCACTAGTTCGGCGAAGAGATAGTGAAATACAAGTGGTATGAATGAATATGAGCAGTAGTACGGCGCCAGAAAAGTGCTTGCTGGCGTGCATTGATGGTAGTAATATTGCAGGAAGTAAAGATGCAGTAAAACAGTAAACAAGCGCGATAGCGTATTTGGAAACAAGGCCTAGGGATCATACTTTCACTAGTGGACACTCTCAACATTGATCACATAATGAATAAATAGATAGATGCTAGACTCTACACCCTCTTGTTGGATGATGAACACCACTAACTGTGTAGGATTACACGAACCCTCAATGCCGGAGTTAACAAGCTCCACAATATTCAATGTTCATATTTAAATAACCTTAGAGTGCATAACAGATCAACATAACCAAACCAAGTACTAACATAGCATGCACACTGTCACCTTCACACTACGAAAGGAGGAATAGATCACATCAATACTATCATAGCAATAGTTAACTTCATAATCTACAAGAGATCACAATCATAGCCTACGCCAAGTACTACACGATGCACACACTGTCACCATTACACCGTGCAGGAGGAATAAACTACTTTAATAACATCACTAGAGTAGCACACAGATAAATTGTGATACAAAACACATTGCAATCATAAAGAGATATAAATAAGCACTTCACTATGCCATTCATAACAGTGAATAAGTATTCTGTGAAATATAGCCTAAGAGACCCACACGGTGCACACACTGTCACCTTTACACACGTGGGACAAGGAGTCTCCGGAGATCACATAAGTAAAATCCACTTGACTAGCACAATGACATCTAGATTACAAGCATCATCATATGAATCTCAATCATGTAAGGCAGCTCATGAGATTATTGTATTGAAGTACATAGGAGAGAGATTAACCACATAGCTACCGGTACAGCCCTTAGCCTCGATGGAGAACTACTCCCTCCTCATGGGAGACAGCGTTGATGAAGATGGCGGTGGTGTCGATGGAGGAGCCTTCCGGGGCACTTCCCGTCCCGGCGGAGTCCGGAAGAGACTCCTGTCCCCCGATCTTGGCTTCGCGATGGCGGCGGCTCTGGAAGGTTTCTCGGTTTCGTCGAACGTGGTAGGGTTTTCGCGACGGAGACTTTAAGTAGGCGGAAGGGTCGGAGTCCTGGTGGGGCCACACACTAGGCCGGCGCGGCCAGGGCTTGGGCCGCGCCGCCCTACCGTGTCCCCACCTCGTGGCCCCACTTCCCCCTTCGGACTTCGGAAGCTTCGTGGAAAAATAGGACCCTGGGCGTTGATTTCGTCCGATTCCGAGAATATTTCCTTACTAGGATTTCGAAACTAAAAACAGCAGAAACAGAACTGGCCCTTCGGCATCTCGTCAATAGGTTAGTTCCGGAAAACGCATAATAATGACATAAAGTATGCATAAAACATGTAGATATCATCAATAATGTGGCATGGAACATAAGAAATTATCGATACGCCGGAGACGTATCAGTTCCACTGTGGGACTCGCCAGAATCCTCCATTGCATGAGTAAATAAGTCAGGGAAAGGGTTGGATTGAACGCGAAGCTCACCAGGAAGTCGTACCCGGGTTCAGATGAGGACAAACAACGACCTAGCTCACTGCCGAGGAAGAAGACCGAAATTCGTCATGTGGAGGAGCTAGGGGAGACACGAAGTGCGCGGCGATCGACAGGGGCAGCGCAAACAAAGCAGGCTGGCTGGGCTACTTGGGAAAGCACATCAGGAAAAAATTAAAAAGAGACCAAGAGGTATCCCTTGGCAAATTTACATTTACAGTTCTATATACGGCTTTGTTTCGCCTGGAGCCCACGCAACATGGTAAAAACCATTTCTCGGTGCCCTTTATCTGCGTTTTAATTTCCTAATTTTTACGGGATCTATTAGCATTGTTCTTATCCCTTCGCTTTTTGCCCTCCCCGACTATGCCATCTACAATCTTGTGTCGGCACCACCACCCACCACCCATCGCCCAACAACCGCCACCCCACACCAATCTCGTTAGACAACATTTTAAGATGGGTCGTGCGTTTTGCTGCCGCTTTGTCTAGCTCAGTGGACTAGGACAAGGCGCTCACCCGTGTGTTTGGAATTTTACCGGGTGGACTTGAGCTCAAATAAAAGGTTGGGTATTGGTTAGCCTCTCCAGTCAGATGAGCCGGATTTGTAGTTGAGACATCAACTAAGCTGCCATGGATTTTCATCTCTGTGCCATGGATTTTCATCTCTGTATGTGCGATCATACTCATACTCATATATGTTTAGTTGCGAAAATACATGACATGTTGTTTGTTACAAATTTGAGTTTTTATCAGATTTTTTGATGTTGAGTATGAATTTCAAAATATTGCAAACAGAAGTTTATTTGCTGCATTAATGTTTTCAAATGTTATGGTTTTCTGCACAGTTTTGTAACATGTCAACATGTTGCATATCAATTTTTTGTTGCATTGCTTTTCTTAAAATGTTACATCTTATAACAACATTTTCACCATTTAGTTGCATTACTCGATCCTGGATGATCAATCAGACGATGTAGGAGGACCGATTGACCCTCTAATCTTTACCTACTAATAAAGGAAGTAAGGTTTCTCCCCTTTTTTTCGTCCGTTTTATATTTGCCACTAATTTTCAATAACAATTACCGTGGCTGCCACCGGTTAAGTGAAAAATGGTTCGTCCGTCGCCGTCCCCAGTGAAAACGTTTTGTTCTTCCTCGATCGATTGCTTTGTTCGCTGGCTTGCTAACGGACTTTTCTTTTCTCCAGTGTCCGGCGGCCCTTCTGTTATGGGCCTTCTATTATGGCCCGCTAGACTAGCCAGGCCACAAGTAGATTGAGGTTTTGTTTATATTTACCCGTACATATATATTAGGAAATAGAGGGGACACATGGGTGTTTAGAGTTGAAATAGTCCCACCTCGCTGGCATATACCGACTTTGACCAGTTCATATGCCTATGTTTTTCGGGATAATACGAGCCGGCTTGGAATAACAAGGAGCCCCAGATATGGAAACGACTTAAAAGAAGAAATGCACGCTGGTGGCATGCGGGAGCAGAGATTAAAGGAGGAAATCGCACGATCAGACGAATTCTGGAAAAGAGGGCTACAGGTGGAAGAACATTGATCAGACGTTCCGTCCGGAGATCGCTCGAGCGGGTTAAGATGATCGGGATGCGCTCTGACCCAGACACCAGCTGGCATCACTAGTAGAGAAACCCCCCTTTAATACCGGTTCGAAAGGGCCTTTAGTACCGGTTTTGCAACCGGTACTAAAGATCCGGTACTAAAGGCCTCCCACCTTTAGTACCGGTTCCTTACGAACCGGTATTAAAGGTGCCCGCGGGGCTGGAGATCTTTTTTTTATTTTTTTTTCACAAAAAGGCTATTTCGTTTAATTTTTTTTATCCATTTTTTTCTAATTATTTTTCACTCCCTTTTTTTCACAATTTCTAATATTTCCGTTAGTCTCTAACTACACTTAATCTCTAGTCAATTACTTACCCTTGGTCAAACTTCCCGGTCGGTCACCCATCCTCACACTACTCCCGCACTAGCACGCTTAACTTCCAAGTTCCATCCCATTCCACTTCCAAGTGCTTCGCACGCATGTATGTGATAGTATTATCATATCAATCCTATTAACATGTTGGTCACACTTCTTTATCGTTTAAATTCCAAATAATTCTTCTAATAAACAAAAGTAGTGATGTAATAATAATATTGAATAAATAAATAAAATTAACTTTTTATTTTTTTTATTTTTTATAATTTTAATATTTTTTGCAAAACCTAAAACTTAAAAATTTGAAAATCTTATAATTTGCTAAAAGTAATAGTAATATGTTAGGACTCAAAAAATCTTGTAATTATTAATTTTAATTTAAAAAAATAAAAATATATAAAATTCTAAATTTCTGGAAAAAAAACTAAAAGCTTCCTGCTTTCATATTTTCATTTGGAATTTTGAGAATCTAAAAAAACTAAAAGCTTCCTGATTTTTTTGATATATTATACGTTTTTTTCCGACGTCGTATGCAAAAGTTAATGCGATTTTACCATTTTTCAAACTTTTTTTGCAAAAAAGTCAAAATTCGAATTTCTTAATTTCACCGAATAGTAGATTGCATAACATATGAGAATCTGAAAACATTTTATTTTTTTGAATTTTCTATCATTTTCATTTGTATTTTACAGGCGATCCACGGGGGTGGAGGTGCGTGAAGGAAACCTTTAGTACCGGTTCGTGACACGAACCGGGATTTATACGGTTCGTGTCACAAACCGTACTAAAGTTTTTCCGACCCTTTAGTACCGGTTCGTGTCACGAACCGGTACTAAAGGTCCATACGAACCGGTACTAAAGGCTTGGGCAATACAACCGGTACTAATGCCCCCTTTAGTACCGGTTCGTAAGGGATCCGGTATTTATGACTTAGATGGATGAGAGGTTTTCTACTAGTGCATGATGGCTTGAAGGAGCTTTGGGCTCACCGCTGGAAGGCACAG
Source organism: Lolium multiflorum (assembly GCA_030979885.1). Lineage (NCBI taxonomy): Eukaryota > Viridiplantae > Streptophyta > Magnoliopsida > Poales > Poaceae > Lolium > Lolium multiflorum. The sequence goes on from CM061747.1 coordinate 238,584,952, forward strand.
GAAGACCGTGCGTCCGCATCCATGGAGGTTTAGAGGAAGAGGATGAGGGGAACGAAAGAGAAGCTGCGCGGGGCTTCGCAGATGGCTCGCGTTGCGCTCGCCATGCAATGAGGCGGCGCATCTGGGTGGAGTCCGTCCGCTGGGGGGGCCTACATGGGCCAGTCTGGGCCGGCAGGTGCTGAGGATCTTCTTTCATTTTTCCACGAATTTTCAAATTTGCTGTAAACAAAATATACCCGGACCTTTACTTGGACTCAGCCGCGCTAGCCGGAGTGCCGGACCCATGAGGCGCTGCTGTTGACCCGCCAGACAGAGACAGACGCGTTCACGTTCTCCATCATCTTTCGACGTGGTCAAACCCATCGTGCGCAGTACTCTCATGTATCCCGATCAGACCTGAGTTGTTCTCTTCTTTGCCTCCTCTGGTTCTTTAAATAGCAAGTTGCGATCACTCTATCGTACTTGCGACCTGCGATTAGACGAAATATAAGCAAGAACCATGGTGATGGCCACAGCGGATAGAATCAAAGTCGACGAGACGAGGTCGTCAGCAAGGACCGAGGAGAGCTCTCCGTCGGTGGGTGCTTCAAGATTACGAACGAGGCGCTGGCGCTCCTCTACAGCCGCCGCAGTGTCCAACCTCCGCGACTCTTGCGCTGCCATCGGCAAATTCCTCTAACGGCTCAAAGAGCCCGACGCTGTCCCTGCGGACGACAATCGACCTATAGCTGATGGCGGCAAGGTGGGCGGGCTGATGATTCGAGAGGTGGAGAACTGACTTCGGTAGTGCGCCCCTCAGGGAAACAAAACGACGGAAGGGCATGCAGCTCGCTGTTCTAGCGGCGCATGCGTGCCAACCAAGGCCACGGCTGGTGGACATGGAAGAGCATCGAGGCCATGCCATGAATATGCTTGCTCCAATTCGTGTAAGTGTGCTCCATGAATACTGATCATCCAAAACGTTATTAAAGGTGCACGCCAAGCTGAGGAGGCGGGTGAGCTGGTGGCTGGCGCGCTACCGTGTTCTTGGGGCAGGAAGAGATGGACGCCCACCTCCCTGTCGCCTTTTTTTTCTAGGTCGAAAGAGTTTCAGTAAATTCAGTGTTGATGAAATATTTGAATACTTCAGCTGATAGAGGAAAGCAAGATAAGGAAACTCGCAGGCTGCCGGGATATCTTCGTTGATACTGGTTGATCAAGTTCATAGGTGTAGTTTCAGAGAGATTGATGGTTTTACTAAGTACGATCGGGAGCTCGCTCATTCTGCATATCCATCATGTTATGACTTTGAGAAGCTACATTCTCTTGTTGAAGCGATGCACATTATAAAGAGATTTCTTGGACATCAAAATTACGCGTAATGTGGTTCATTCAACTTTCTCGCTTTCTGAATATAATTTTGTTACACAATTCTTATTAGTTTAAGCTACTTCATGTGCGCAGATTATATAGAAAAAATAGGGTTAATTTATGACACACTCTTCTACAAGTAATATTGTGAAATTTGGCTACCAATTAAACTTAGCACTTGCAAATAGTATCTTTGTTCATTTATCAGAGGAGGCAGTGGTCGTACGCCTAACCATGGAGCGAGCCATGGGCATGAAGCTTAACCATCAATTTACATTGTGTGCTCCGTATTGTATGGTTTCTTCCTCCCGCTGCAACGCGCGGGCATTTGTGCTAGTCCTATATAACTAAGAAGTTCATCCCCACTAACCTATTTCTCTACACATGCAGCTATGCCACATCAGCGGCCCCACCACCTACCCAGCAATTGTCGATGTCTTCCTGTGCATACACACCGAGCATGGTTCCATATTCGTGGAGTTAGACTTTGCCATTTTCTAGATCCGATCGTTTCCCCTTCCAGTTCCAATTATATCAGCCTTTGATCCGATCATTTCCCCTTCCAATTCCAATTATATCTGCCACTGAAGTCCTCGTCATATACAATCTCAATTGGCTGTCCATTGCCATTCCGTCGCCCCTTGCTATCATCTTTCCATCGCAGCTCGGGGCAGATCGTCGGAAGGAAGACAACGCCCCTCACACTAGATTTGACTGCTCTCCATGGTAGCCGTGTGCAGCTCCTCAAAGTCCAGACTGCCCAAGTTTATGCCAATCTCGGTTGATTTCCTTAGCTCTTTCCTCATTTGGTTCAGTATCACCAGGTTCGTCCGTGTGCAGTTCCTCACTGTCCAGCCTGTGCCTAGATTTGTGCCAATCCCGGTTGGTTCTGCTTCGTGCTTAGCTCTCCCCTCCTTTGGTTCGGTATATCAGCAAATTCACACCATTAATCCGTATACTGTCCTAGCATATCAGAGCTTATTAACCTGAAGATGTGTTTATTAGTCCCCAATCTGTCTACAGGTAAATGCTATCTTCCTTTTTCATTTTTTCATATATCATATTCCCATTATTTGCAACTGATTATACTATTTTGTTCGCACCTGAATACTTCACATGCTTTCCTTTTAACGTACTGTCAAATTTCAGGTTTCTTATTCTGTATAGCTAGCTTACATAAGTGTGTGTTTTCTTTTGTAGGTAGGCATTTGTTACATATTTCACTAATTGAAAAATCTTATGGGACTGAAGAATCATTGTTTCTTTATTGAGTCAAAATATTTATATTAACCAATCTCACTCTTTCTCATTGTGTGTTCAAGTTTTGCAGGAAGGCATTGGATTAGAAGTTTTCTACGAATCCATCACCCCTTGTATTGTTTTCTCAGTAACTTTTAGCTTATGTTTCCATTACTACGTTATCCACAAAGCTAAGGTATTCATCCAGCAAAAGGCTCAGCGGATTGATTGTTAGATTTCCTGCTGTAGATTCAGTATAAATCTGATGTGGTAAGTATGGACCGCCCTTTTTCTTCCCATGACATCTTTCCTTGCATTTTTATATTTTACGTATCTTTGATATTTATATTCCAAATGTAAAGTGGCTATGATTAAATAGTTGATGTGTCCATGTTCTAATCTAAGCTCTTATTTGTTTTACTCTTTCATGCTATAGAAGATCATGACAACAATTATCAGTGACTGATTTCTTGCGTATCCAGAAAATAGTCTAATTCAGTAAGGTAAGAAATAGTCTAATTCAATAAGATAAGGAAATGCTTTAACTTTTATGATCTGCCTGAGAGCATTATGTTTCAATGTCCGTGTGTTCAATTGATCAACATGCTAATGAATACAGTACAGGGTGAATTTGGTATCAAATCACAGGCAGTTGTTACTGTAGTAAGTTTTCACACTATTACTGTCCTTGCTCAGCTCCTCTATTGGCTGTTGAAGTGCACTTTTGTCAGGTTAGTCAACATGTCCAATTGTTATTTATAGGTACATGAATATCCAATGGATAGGCAGGGACTGCTCAACTACAGATATTTACCCCCTTTCCTCATATAATTATTTGTGTGATTCATCTTGCTTATTTTTTATTCCAGATATTGCTCCATTGTTCATGGAAATGAGAAGATGTTGACCTGTCGGTGCCTTTATTTTTTGCTCACCTTTTCTCACGGCCACTCTATATGGATTTCAGCACAGCCCGCGTTTTATAGTATGAATTAAATATATGAACGATTACTTCCATCTGAATTACAAAGATCCCAGTTTAAGATATGGTTACTTTTTATTTAGACCTACTACATGCTAATAGTTATTTAGTTCCTACAAGTTATGAAATGTGATGACAAGACTTTCTCTTCTTTCAGTATTAACAGGAGCATCCGTCTTGATTATTTCTCTACAACATTTCTGGAGTATGTTTCTACACAAAAATTGATTTAAGCTAACAAAATAGGCGAGATGTGAATAGAAGATAATCTTCAATGACTAAAACAATAAAATGGTTCTCTAACATTTTTTTAGTAATCCAGTACAATGGTACTGCATCTGTACATCAAACACTCAGATTCATATATGGGAATAACTAGGGAAATACGCAATATACATTGTAATATTGTTTCTTCGGGTGTCATCTTATGTTACACCTATTACAACTTTTATTTCGGCAATTCTCTTAGAGATATACATTGTAATATTGTTTCTTCGGGTGTCATCTTATGTTACACCTATTACAACTTTTATTTCGGCAATTCTCTTAGAGATATAATTAAAGATTCGCGCAGCAACGCGCGGGGTATCATCTATAATTTGTTAGATAGGCGAAGCTTTGACAGACCATGCATACAAAGATGATAATACACCCTTCTCAAAATCAAAGCCTTATTATTACCCCTGTCTAATACACGCGCTGCTTACAGAAAAAAAATGCTCCTACCAGGAGATACAAATCAGCGTTCCAACTTTTAATCTACAGGACTCCACAAGAAAATTTCGAGTTACGTATGCACTTCCAAGTCCCCAGTTCAAATGCCGATCAAACTCGCTCGTCGCCGATGCTGCCTGCAGAAGCATCTCTCACATCTCCTGTTCAATTCCAACACACACCAAGAAGACAACTATCTGCAAACGTTCCCTACTGCCCCAGAAGCCTCTTGACACCGGACTTCTGGTCAGGGGTGAGCCTCGCCGGGAACTTGATATCAAACTTCACCCTCAGGTTGCCCTTCTTCGACGGCTCCTTGGGCAGAGGCATGCCCTCGCCCCGCACCACCTCCTCATACCCCGGGTGGATCACGGAGCTGATCGGCACAGTGAGGCTGCGCCCGTCCAGCGTCGTCAGGTGCACCGTGTGCCCCGTCAGGGCGTCGGCCAGGGGGATCTTCTGCGTCGCCACCAGGTCGTTGCCGTCCCGGGTGTACACCGGGTGCGGCTTCTCGTCGATGATGAACACCAGGTCCGACGCAATGGTGTTGGGCTTCTCGTTGCCCTTCTCCGGGAAGGTGATCTTGGTGCCCTTCTTCCACCCCGGCTTCACGTCGATCGTCAGGATCTCCTCCACTGGTATTGTTTTCCTGCACAGTTGGGATAAGCAGCATTTATAGTCAGCGCACAGAATCAAATTGTTCCTCTTCTGTACACATGTGTTTACGCAGAACTGACACTAAATGCTGAATAATTCAGTATGACCGAGCATGCTAAATAATTCAGTATGACTAAAGCTGGCTGAACAATTGTTAACAACTGTCTAAATCAGTAACACATGGCCAAATTGCTATAGATGGAACCAAAAAGGGTTGCTACACAACTAAAAATCTACCTTCTATATACCATGGTCAATGACAGTGAAGCAAACAAAGTTCAGGCATCACTTTCTGAAATAAAAAATTGACTGCAAGCAAATCACTACAATCCTGCTAAAACGAATCAAAGTTGTTAATTGGACATTCAGGTTTAATTTGGACCAACCAAGGAAATCTCCAATCTGCAGGTCACAATTTACTACTAGTCTATAATTCAACAATAGAACATGACCAAGTCAGACAGAGATCTGAGGCAGAGAGGAAGGAGGCACTCACCCACTTGCATCCGCAATTTCCCTGGAAATCTTCATCTTCTTGGTGGTGCCCTTGTACAGCTCCTCGAGAGAGCACGGCAGCTTCCTCTCGATGGGCGCCGCCTTGACGGCCCTCCCGCCGCCGCCGAACATCCCGGGGTGCACGTGCCCGTCGCCGCCGCCGCCCCCGAAAGCGAAGGCATCCTCACCGCCGCCGAACATGGACGGCGAGAACCGTATGCCGCCCGAGCGCATGCCGGGCATGCCCCCCATCCCGCCGCCGCCGCCGCCCATGCCGCCGAAGGGGCTGGACGAGCCGAAGAACTCGGCGAAGATGTCCTCCGCGTTGCGCGGGTTGAACCGGAACGTCGTGGGCCCGTCGCCGCCGCTGGTGGAGAAGAAGGTCGCGCCTCCGGGCATGCCCGCGCCGCCCGCGCCGGCGCCCGGCGGCGGCACCTGCCCCTTGAGCCCCTCCTCGCCGTACTGGTCGTACACGGCGCGCTTCTGCGGGTCGCTCAGCACCTGCGGATCGAGAGACGCGTCAGGACATTGCGGAACTTGGGCGGCGGCATGAATGGATGAATGGAAACCAAATCTAATAATCCCCTGAACTAAAGATCGATGATTTTTCTCGTGGAGGGAGGGAGGGAGGTGAGTTATTACCTCGTAGGCCTCGGAGATCTGCTTGAACTTGTTCTCGGCCTCCTTCTTGTTGGTGGGGTTCTTGTCGGGGTGCCACTTCATGGCGAGCTTGCGGTAGGCCTTCTTGAGGTCGTCGTCGCTGGCGCCCTTGTCCACCCCCAGGATCTTGTAGTAGTCAAGCCCCATGGCCGCAATCTTTCTCTGCTCGGTCGAGCTCCGCTCCGCCGCCGCTCCTCTTCTTCTCGGCTAATAATCGATCGGTTGATCCTCGCGCTCGTGTTCGAGTTTGTTGCTGCTCTGGTGTTCTGGTACGGGGTTTGTGAGAGGAGAGGGAGGGAGGGAGAGAAAAGGGGAGGAGAGAAGCGTCTGGAGAGGGAAGGGTGTCGAATTGGGAAACGGAAGAGGAGCGTGTGGAAGGTTCCAGAAGCTGCGCGATAGCGCGCGTCCTCTCTCGGCCGCCGCAGAACTCTCACGTGCCCGCTGGTCCTGCACGAGAGTTGGGCCGTTGAATAGGGTTCGGCTCTTCTATGGTCGGCCTAGGGCCTGTTAGCATTTTAGTATAAACAGTAGGCCGGTAATTGGGCCCTTACTAGGCTCTGGGAGTGCTCCAGTGCTTTTCTTTCTTTGACAGAATCTCTCTCGAAAAGTTTTTTTTTTTTTGAGCTCACTCTCTCGAAAAGTTGAGTTCTCAGCAAGAGTTAATAAACAAATTCCTCAAAACAAAAAGTTAATAAACAAAATCAACTCAGTTTTACTTCTACAAATAAAACATCGCACATGTGCTAGAAGATAGATTCTAGAAATTACATGCATGCTTCTCTATTCCACATCAACAACTAGTCAACTACTCAATATAAGGCCACAAACTCTCACATTCATCTTATTGATGCATAAGCTCCTTTAAAGTCATTTTTCCTAATGACTAATCTGATCCGAGCCAACAAGTTCATGTGCTAACCATGTATTTATTAACTCTTTCAAAAGAGCTCTTATCCTCATCACCACCTGACAAAGGATTAACTTGTCAATGCCTACAGATTGTAGACTAGGGTTTTGCTAGAAGTAGAGGGCAAGTAGATCTCGAAGGTTTAGGCGGAAAGTACTCGACGATTATGAAAACTAGGGTTATGTTGACAATCGATTCGATCCTTTTTTGTCCCTCGACTCCCTCTTATATAGGAGGTGGAGCCGAGGGTTTCGTTTATACAAGTTACGAGTCCGGACGGTTTCTAACTCATCCCGCCAGATTACAAATAACTCTTCCTATTACAACTCTAGCTTTCCTTAATATATCTTGGACTCTCGAATCTTCTTATTCTTCGGGTAGTGGGCCTTCGAAACTTCGGGTACTATCTTCGGCAGCCCATTTGGGATGCCTATGTCGTAGCCCCCGAGATTTTGCTTGAATCGTAGAGTCAAGGGAAATCTCATCTGTTTATATTTTTTCGAGAGCTTTTATTTATGCTTCTTCACATAAAATTCTATATTGTGCAGGGATAATGGTAGTTGGGCTAGTTCATCTGACGGATCAGGTACTAGTTAACTGCTCTAGTGGCAATCCGCAAAAACCTACTTCAAGATCACGTCCCCGGACATGATCCCGGGATATGTAAACTTCGACAGTGCCGCTTAAGGTCTTACCATTCTGTCGAGTCCCAGTCAAATTTATCGGTACCTAACGCGTCCGTTAGGATTTTTCTTCGTATCTGTTGATACGGATAAAAGTAGCAGAGCGCAGCTTTGGCGATGCCACGCCAGCAGAACGGATCTGGGTCTTACCTTCGCAAATTTGCGGCATTCAGAAATTGATCGCAACTTTGGCGTTCGAGAATATATTGTCGAGTGCTTTTCGCCTTTGGAATAGCACATTTTATTGAGTCATATTTGATGACTTATTTTGTCTTCCCGATGGGAGTATATGTAGAGTTATCTATGTAACTCGAAATATACTTCTGTTTCTATTTTTGAAAAATTCATCGGGCACGCGAACTGCTCCCGATGGGAGTAGCCCCGAGGCTACAGCCAAGAACTTGTGCTTGGGTGTAGGCTCCACAGATTAGTATCCTTTGCCGCTATATTTATAATCCTTCTCGATATTTTTATATTTATCGGGTGCGCGACCAGCGCTCCCGATGGGAGTAGCCCCCGAGGCTATGAACAAATTCTTGGATTTGGTCATAGGCTCTCGCCATTGTGATATTGTCATACTCGAAATTTTCTATTTTTCCAAAGTAGCCCCCGAGCGTTTGGGCAAAAACTTGTATTTGATCAAAGGCTCCGAAAGTATTCAAATGATTTACCCTGTCGCCATTCTCTTTTTATTTTTCTTGTCGACATATTTTCCTTTGTCAAATTCTCTTCATCTCTATCAATAATTGGGATTTTTTCTGCCTTGTGGGTCCATTGTTCCCACCACGTTGACACGTCGTGCAAGTGGGGGACACACGTCCTCCGCTTTCCTGGCGCACGTACAGTAATGCCTGTTCCATTCCTTCCCAGTAAAATACCTTTTTACCCTTGTATCTACAAGATCCTTTTTCACCACACGATTTCTTCATCCAACGGTACACTGCTTCGTCCGAATCTTATATAAACCTTTCTTCAACCTCGGTCCATCCTTCGCTTGCGCCGCACATCTGTTCCCCTCCAAAAACTTCCCGCGCCCAATTTGATCTTCCGCACGCCCAAGCATTGCTTTGTCCTCTGCCGTTGATGCCACCACGCACGCGTCTCACTCGCCACAAGCACGCCTGATTCATCAATGGCCGCCGCGGATCTAGGAGCCGTGGAGTGGGAGAGGTCCAAGGTCACGAACCAGGACCTGAATCTCTGAAGAAGCTGGGGATCACCAAGAAACCCAAAGCGGTTTGCTTCCCTAGTGAAGAAAGCTACCCAGCCCCTCCAATGGGGTACCGGGTAAGTTTTGTCGACCATCTCATCCGCGGTTTATCCGCCCCCATTCATCCTTTTCTCCGTGGATTGCTTTTTGTCTACGGTCTTCAACTTCACCACCTCACGCCAAACTCAATCCTCCATATTTCCATTTTCATTACTCTCTGCGAAGCCTTCCTTGGCGTCTCGCCCAATTGGGCGCTATGGAAGCGCATTTTCTTCTGTCGCCGCAATGGCTCTCACAATGTCGCCTATAATATAGGCGGCGTTGTTATCTCTATCCGCTCCACTGCCAATTACTTCGACGTCAAACTCCCTGACTCCGTTCAAGGGTGGCGTAAGAGGTGGTTGTACATTCGTGAGGAAAACCATGGATGCGCAGAGGACAACATCCCTCCATTCGATGGGGACGAAAAAATTCTTCGTCGCCGTTCTTGGGATGCAGAGGCTACCGAAGAAGAAAGAGCTTCAACTGAGGCCTTGATGACTCGCATCCGCGAGTTGCAAAATACTCGCGGCAAAGAATTGTCAGGTATCCAGATTATAGTGTATTTCCTTAAGAGTAGAGTTCAGCCTCTTCAAGCTCGCAAATTTCCTCTTTGGAAATATACTGGCGACGAAGACGTGGATCGGCTGTCGACAGATTTGGAGGTGAAGGACTTGGAAAAACTTGTCCGAAAAATCACCTCCCTCAGCAAAAAAGATTCTATCCCTTCTTCTTGTCGCGTGAAACCATACAGCGCCGCCCATGCACTTCCTAAGGTAAACATTGTCGCGTAATTTCTTATTGCCTTGCTTTTTGCATTGTGTGCTCCTTCCTGATATCCTTCCCTCTTTTTATACAGGACCACCCAAATCTTGTTTCACTTCCTCCTCTTCCTGAAGGTGGGGAAGAAGAAAGGGCCGTTATCTCTGATGATAACCAAGAGGCCCCCTCTTTTGTTAATGAACCCGCAGATTCTCGAAAATCTGCGGGATCTCTGAAAAGGACGCCTCTCGAAGGTACCGCATCGGCACAATCTCTTCCTCCCTGTTTCTCCAAGGAACAAGAGGAAAAGGGATGATGTCGAAGATTCCGGCACCTCCAAAGTCGACGAAGCTGTTCCTTCGCACCAGAAAGGCTATGATCCATACCTCGAGTCTATCATCAGTCGTAAGTACCCTTTTTCTTGTTTACTTGTACTCAAAAATTCTTGTCTATCTTGCTTTTTTACATTGTCGACGCTTTCTTTTAGTAATGATGAAGAAGAAATACCCACTGCCGATGTGGCTGCTCGAACGAGCACGTCACATACTTTAGTTGCTTCGGAAACGCCAGTCGAAGGAGAAGAAACGTCGCCTCCTCGACAAAATGTCGGCGCTGCTACTCCTCCGGCAAGCCCCCTTGTCCCTTCACCAAAAAGGGCAAGGGTTGAAATAAATCCAGAGCTCACTCTTCAATCGAGTAGCTCTTCCAACCCTCTCTTGGATGATGTAAGTTACTAACACTCTTGTCATTGTTTATATCTTCTCTGGTTGCTCTATAAGTCGCCATTTTTCTCATGCCAACATTTTCTTTCTTTGTCTCTCTTTAACAGCCTATGATCAAAGAGCTTTTTCGCATCGGTGCCCAATTCGTTGGGTACCGTGATTACGCCAACAAGACTGAAGGTAATGCTCGACTATTTTTTGCTTCTTTTCTGCATGACTTGTCGACGTTTATAGCTAATCTTGTCTTTCTTTTTTCAGAAAAATTGATAGAAGCCAACGAACGTGCTGACACGCTTGCTCTAAAGTTAGAGCAATGTGAAGAGGCTCGCAAGAAGGCCGAATCAAATGCAGTTGAAGCTAGGCAAGAAGCCAACAAGGCGAAGGCTGATGCTGCTGGTGTCGAAGATCTTCGGAAACGTCTGCATGACGCCGAGACTTCACTAAGCGATCACATAACTGCGCAATCTTCTCGCGAAGCGGCGATCACCAAACGCATTAAAACACAAAGTCGTCGCTTTGTTGGTAAGCATTTGCACTATTGCATACCCTTTGGATTTTCCTTTTTTGCACTTGTTTGTTGACACAAATTTCTATTTTTGTTTTGTCAGATAGGACCTCGCAAGAATTTGAGCTTGAGGATCCTGACAACGATGCTCTTCTGGACGCCGTTTCATTCCTTGAGTTTCATGGGTCGGAAGCGCGTGAAGGCATGGATGAAGCCAGGGCGGGGTTGTCGAAGCTTTTCCCCTACTTCTTCCCGAAGAAGGAGGAGCCTGCAACTTTCCTTGGCCTTGCCAAGTGCTTCAATCCTCCCGAAGATCTTGGTCTGAAATTGCGCCATGAGAACATGAAGATTGCCGTGGAAAGCACTGTTGCCCTAGTTGCTGACAGTCAACAAACTATTGACTGGGCAAAAGTTGGCGACACGGAGCAGATAGAGCAAGCAAAATGGCGATCCTTGATTAAGGCGGCAAAGCTTAACACGAAGAAGATCCTGGCCTATCTCGGGATCAAGCCATCTTCGACTCCTAGCTCTTCAAGGCCGGAGGTCTAGTTTTTGCTTTCTTTCTTTCCTTTGCTTTTGTCGCCATTCTGGTCTTGGCGACAAGTTTCCAGCCAGTCCCTTAGGAGAACTTCTTTTGTAATGGCCATGTAAATTTTCTACAATCAATGAAATTCCTTTTGGCGCTATCATTGATTTGGGTTTTTTCTTTTCCAGTTGATATTTGATAATTATTCAACGAATCCTTCTTCTCCCGATGCTGCTCCCGCTTCTTCCTTGTCGAAGAAAATAAGAGCCGATGACAATTTCCTTGAAGGTTCCTCCAGCACACCTTTGTCGGAAGATTTACAAGAACTTCGACAACAACTTCAGTCCATGAAGAAACAGACTCTAGCAATGATGGAGCAGTCCGGGAATCTTCTCAAAGGGAGAAAATTGCGCTTCAACAAGCTCGGATGCCATAACTGAAAAGGACGCCGCTGTTGCTGAGCCGCAGCTACATCTCGAGAAAATTCTATGCTCCAGCTACTAAAGATGCTAGCTTGGATATGGCGGGTAAGTTTCATTATCTATCTTGCTTCTTCTTTTCCTTTGCTGCTTGCCTCCTTATTGCCCACTGAATTGTTTTAAGAAACAATAGGTGCTTTTTTGGATACAACTGAAGATGAACGTGTCGAGGCTCGTTCCAATGTTCTTCTTCGGCTTGCACGTGAACATGGATCGACTTTTTGGGGTACACCTGAACGGACCCGCCAAATCGTGAGATTTCAAGATCGTGCACTTCAGGTTCGCGAGTATCTTGACTTCTGTACAAGGACTTTGTCTCTGGTTTATGGTACCATGTTTCCTCGCAATAAGATGCCGAGACCCTTCCTGCGTTGATGGACAAATTTCGAGATGCTCCTCGCATCCACGGCTTTGTACGAGCTCAACTAGCTGCTGGTGCAAGGTTTGCGATGATCATGATAAAAATTTGCTACCCGAAATTAGACGTGGGGCAAGTTGTCCCAAAGTGCTTGGAGAAGATGTCGAAGAAGAAAAGAAACTTCGGCAAATATGATGACATTGTTACTCCTGTTGCCGAAGATATGATGGATGAACTTCTCCGGATGGATTCCGAATTCTTCGTGAAGGGTAGCTACGCTGAGCATAGTACCCGCGCTGTAAATAACGAGCGCTTAACCATAGACAATATATTGGGAAATCCTTGAAGATGAACTTATTCCGAAATTTGTATCCTGTATAGACGAGCTATATTGTGAAGTCATTGTTTTTTATTTTTATCGCCAAGCCCCCGGGCGTTTTGATTGCAATATCTTTTGTTTATTATAATGCGAGGTTGTCCCAAGGCAAGATAATATACATTGTGTACTATTTTGTGCGGGTGTAAGCCCCCGAGCTTTTTGTTGATCACTATTTTGTCGATATCTCTTTTTATTTTGGCAAGGTATTTTTACCAAGGCAAGATGCTCTTTTTGCGTTTGTCGACACTGTGTTTATGCTGTATCATGTAGGGGAGAAACCCCGGATCTTGTCGAGAAGAAGATATATAATTCCACTATCTTTATTATATTGCAGCACCGCGAGTCCGCCTCATTAAAAACCTTTCCCGCCCCACTCGGTGCCCCAAAAGGAAAAGAGTGCGTCTGAAAACTCGCGGGCGTTTCAGGACATTGTAGCTTTACAAAGGAGGACTATATTTTCGACATCTAGGCGTAGAAACGCCCGAGCTGTGCCACGTTCCAGGATTTGGCTCGTCAATCCTGTCTTCTTGTCTTTGATTCTGTATGCTCCTCCTTCTATTACTTCTGTGACGATGTATGGTCCTAGCCAGGTGACTCGAGTTTTTCATGGCTTTTTTGATTGAGTCGTAAAACCAGGTCACCCACTTGGAAAGATCTTGGCCGCAATCGTCGACCGTGATAGTTTTTGTCCTGCTGATATTTGGCGACTCGTGACAGACTTCGTCTCGAGCTTCATCGAGTGCGTCGACATCATCCTCCAAAGCTTTTCTCGAAGTTTCTTCGTCATATTCTACGACTCGTGGAGAATCGTGTTCTATTTCTATCGGCAAGACTCAGCTCCGTGGACCAAAAAGAACGGCGTTTCTGTCGCTGTATTTGGCGTTGTTCGGATACTCCACAAAACACTTGGTAGCTCCTCTGGCCAAGTATGCCTAGCTTTTTCCAAAGGTCCTAGCAGGCGCTTCTTGATGCCATTGCAGATGATGCCATTGGCCTTTTCGACTTGACCATTGGTCCGTGGATGTGCGACAGACGCAAAACTTAGTTTTATGCCCACTTCGCACAATATGCTTTGAACTCCTTGGAAGTAAAGTTACTGCCGTTATCTGTGACGATGTTGTGAGGTACTCCAAAGCGAAAGACAATGCTCTTCACAAACTTTATTGCGGATGCTGCATCTGGTGAATTTATTGGCTTCGCCTCTATCCACTTGGTAAATTTGTCGACAGCCACCAGTACTCATATCCTCCTGGCGAAGCTTTGTGCAGTTTACCCACCATGTCGAGACCCCATTGAGCAAAGGGCCAAGACAGTGGGATTGGCATAAGTTCCGCTGCGGTGAGTGAGGTCTTGCCGCAAATCTTTGACACGCGTCGCAAGTGCGCACTATTTCCTTTGCATCCTCAATTGCTGTGAGCCAATAAAATCCTGCTCTGAAAACCTTAGCCGCGATAGCTCGCTACTCGCGTGGTGCCCACATATTCCTTCGTGCACGTCCTTTAGGATGATCCTTCCTTCTTCGGGTGTAACACACCGTTGTAGCACACCCGAGATACTTGTATGCTCCTCTTTACCACAAAAAGCTTTTGATCGCCTAATTATTCGCCTTGCTTCGACTGGATCGTCGGGTATGGTTTTCCTTAGGATATATGATATGTAAGCCCGCATCCATGGGATTTGCACCATCATGACTAGCTCTTGCTCTTCTTCTTCTTCCGTGTCTTTGGCGATACTCGAGGGTTTCTTTTTCTCCTTCTTTGTTTTTGCTGGCTTTGTTGATCTCTCGCTAATCTCTTCCAGAACACACCTGGAGGAATTGCGAGGCATTGTGACCCGATGTTTGCGAGAACGTCGGCTTCATCGTTGCTCATCCTGCTGATGTGGTTTACCTCACAACCATCGAATAACTTCTCCATTGTACACCTCTTTGTATGCTATCATACTTTCGTTGACTGCATCGCATTGGTTCATGACTTGCTGTGCTACCAACTGTGAGTCGAAAATTTTCGGTTGCAAAGCTTTCGCCATCTTCATCCCGTGTATGAGAGCTTCATATTCTGCTTCATTGTTAGATGCGTTTGGGAACGTCATCCGCAGAACATACTTCAACTTGTCGCCTGGGTGAGACTAATATCACGCCTACTCCAGCACCTTCCAATCTCTTGGACCCGTCGAAGTTCATGGTCCAAGTTCTCGATAAATCTGGGGTCCCGTGTTTTGTAGCTCCATCCACTCGCAATGAAATCTGGTAAGACCTGCGATTTTATTGCTTTTCTTTTTCATACGTGATGTCCCGAGGGGAAAGTTCTATTCCCCAAAGGGAGACACGACCCGTAGCTTCTGGGTTGTTTAATATATTTGATAAGGGAGCCTCGTTGACCACTATTATCGGGTGCGCCGAAAAATAGTGTCGCAATTTTCTTGCTCGTGAATACTCCATATGCTAGCTTTTGATATTGCGGGTACCGCTGTTTTGATGGCGACAGTACTTCACTGATGAAATATACTGGCCTTTGAACTCCATGAAGTTTGCCTTCTTCTTCCCTTTCGACTACTAGGGCCCGTGACCACCCGAGGTGTAGCTGCAATATACAAGAGGAGAGGTTCTTTCTCTTTGGCGCCACCATTATCGGTGGTGTCGAGATTGCTCGCTTGAGATTTTCGAAAGCTCTGTCGCTTCCTCGTTCCATTGAAATTTTTCCCTTGCTTGATCAATGCATAGAACGGCAATGCTTTTTCTCCTAGCCTGGCGACGAATCTGCTTAAAGCTGCGACTCGCCCGTTAGCTGTTGTATTTCTTTCAACTTTGTTGGCTTTCTCATAGTAACGATGGCCTGTATTTTTTCGGGATTAGCTTCAATCCCCTTGCTGATACTAAGAACCCGAGAAGTTCTCCCGGGAACTCCAAAAGAGCACTTTGTCGGGTTCAGCTTGAGGCAGAACTTGTCGAGGTTGTCGAAGGTTTCCTTCAAATCTTCGATCAAGGTCGATCCTTTCTTTGATGTTATTACGACATCGTCGATGTAGACTTGTACATTTTTTCCGATCTGTGTTGCTAGGCACTTCTGCATCATCCGCCGATATGTTGCTCCCGCGTTTTTCAGACCAAAGGGCATTGTTTTGTAGCAAAACACGCCATAAGGTGTGATGAACGCTGTCTTGGCTTCATCTTCTTCTTTTAGTCTTATCTGGTTATAACCAGAATATGCGTCCAGGAAGGAAAGACGTTCGCATCCTGCCGTGGAGTCGATGATTTGATCGATCCTTGGGGGGAAAGTGATCCTTGGGACAATGTTTATTGAGACACGTGAAGTCGACGCACATGCGAAGGACTATTGTGTGTTTCTTTGGCACCATCACTGGGTTAGCTACCCATGTGGCTTCGTAGATATTTCTCTGATGAAACCAGCATCTTTGAGTCGATCTATTTTCGATAACATGGCTTTACGGCTAGGTTCCGAAAAACGCCGCAAAGGTGCTTGACGGTCGTGCGAGAGGATCTAAATTGAGATGGTGCTCGGCAAGTTCCCCGGGTACTCCTGGCATGTCACTGGACACCATGCGAAGATTCTCCAGCTCACGGAGGAACTCGACGAGCGCTTTCCTATGCGACATCCATGTTTGCGGCAATGGACGTCGTTTTCTTTGGATCTTCGGGTGGATCTCTCTTTTGAATCCTTGGTTATATTGAAAGTTGGCTCCTTAGAAGATCTTCCTACCTCTAGCAGCACGTCATAATCGTGAACCGGCGCGCATATTCTCGCTTGCATCCCGAAAGTTTCGACATCGATGAAAGTCCTTGTCGCATTTATCGATAACGCGAAACTTCCTTTGATTGTGATAGGTCCCTTAGGCCAGGCAACCTCCACAACATATGTATAATGCGGCACCGCCATGAACTGGCATACGCTGGTCGTCCCAACAAGGCGTGATATTGCGACGGGAAATCTACCACTTCGAACTCCAAATTCTCTATCCTAGTTTTCTCGGGTTCCAAATGAACGTCGAGGTTGATCTTGCCCAATGGGTAACTTGGCTTCTCTGGTGTAATCCCGTGGAAACGTGTGTCGCTTGGTTTCAGATTTGCTAGGGATATGTTCATCTTCCTCAATGTATCTGCATACATGAGGTTTAAGTGCTGCCGCCATCTATGAAAACTCTCGATACGTCGAAACCAGCAATTACTGCGGGTAAGATGAGTGCTGATTGTCCTGGTCGAGGAACTTGTCGGATGGTCTGCGATTGTGAAGCCGATATCTTGTCCCGACCAATTTAGGTACTCGACTGGTGGAGGCATCTTCTCTGCCATGAACACTTGTCGAGATATTACCTTCGCGCCCTGTTGGACGGCCTAGCTTTCTGAATCATCGAGACCACACCGTTAGAGTTGGGGTCAACATATGGAGGTGGATGCGGTGCTGCCGCAATTCTGTCGATTTTCGTCGGTAATTGCGGGAGGAGGTGGAAGGTGAATCTCGCTCCTTGGCTCCCGAGGATTTCTGTTATTTGCTTGGGCATTTGCGATTCTGCGGCTCGCAGCATTGCCTGGAAATTTCTGCAATCTTTTGTAGATGTCCTGACGCCTCTTTCCATTGTTGTCGAGGTAAAAGTGCATTTGACACGGACCGTTCATCATCTCCTCGGGAGACACATAAGGTCTTTGAATCCTTGGTCCACTATTTTGCCTGTTGCCGCGAAAATCACCTCTATTGTCGCCTTGTTGCTCATTACTTCTTTGATAATCGTCTCGACTATTTCCTCCAGGTTTCCTCGAAAACCAGCCGATATATGGCCGGGAGCATCGTTGTTGTAGAACTGGCGAGAAAATCGCCTTCTATTTTGATAATTTCGACCACGATCTCCTCTGGCGACCTGTGTCGCTTGTTGTATATTGCGTCTTCTCCATCTGCCCACTTGTTAGCAATTTCCATCAGTGCTGAAATTGTCTTGGGATTAGTTCTCCCCAAGTCCTCGACGAAATCTGCTCGTCGGATTCCTGCCACGAACGCATCTATGGCTCTTTCGTCAGATATGTCCTCTGCCGAGTTTTTGATAATGTTCCACCGCTGTATATATTTCCTCATCGACTCGTCGTGTTTTTGTCGGCATGCCCTTAGCTCTTCCAACGATGCAGGTTTCTTGCACGTGGATCGGAAGTTTTTCACGAAGATGTCCTCAAAGGTCTCCCAGCTGTCGATGGAATTTAAGGGTAGTTTCTTTATCCAAGATCTTGCGGCACCACTTAGGTGAACTTGGATACTTTGCATAGCTGTTGCTCTGGTTCCTCCTACTAGTTTTACCATCTCGAGATAATCCACGAGCCAATCCTCGGGATCTTGCAGGCCATCGAACTTCTTGAAATTCTCGGGTAACTTGAACCCTTTCGGTACTCGAGTTTTTCGAACTCTTCTCGTAAAGCATGGGAGCCCACACATATCTTCGTCGGCAAGCTCGGCGAGTGCCGACGCTCTCTCCTTTCTTGTCGCGCTCTGTCCACCCTTACTTGGACTGTGTCTCTTGCCCCACTTGTTCTTGGTGGGTCTTGAACTGCTGCGGTGGGTCGTGGACTATTTTGTCTAGGATTTTCTTCGGGAGGCGTTGTTGCAAACGCTGTTCCCATAACTCCTACTCCAGCCATCGCCATATTGAACAATGGTTCTCTCGGGTCCCCAGGAGGTGGTCTAGACGCAAGGATATACGCTTGTGTTGCCATGTAACCTGCCTCTGGCGTTTTTGGGATGATATTTCCCCTTTCATCGATCGACATAAAAGACATGTCGAGATTTTGAATTATATTTCCTCTTTCTGCTTCAGGTATGTTTTGCAGACGAGATTGGGCTCTCCTTCGAGCCTCTCGTGACTGTCTCCCAAATTTCCGATTGTCGACTTAAATCGCTCGCGCCTTGATACGGAAGCTGCCTCCTTTCTTCTATTTAGTGATGTTGTCTGTTTTTCCAACTCTCGCTTACTCGAGCAAGTCTATATTGATATGCTTGAAGTTCTTGTACAGTAGCAGTGGTGGTCATAGGTTCTGAACCATCCATGGCCTTCGCAGCCTATCCCACGCTTCTTGCGGGAGGTACTCTTGCGCGAGTTGAGGATCCAGGATATTTAGTGCCTAAGCCATGTCTGAGATCAGCGGGATCGACGTATGGATTTCCCAACTCGTCGAAAGCCTCGACGTTTGCGGCTCTGATGTGCCTGCCCCTTCTACCACATAGATCCGATGATATTTTGCGCATTGATTTTTATCAGGATTGGTGACACCATCATATAGAGTGGTGAAGACCTTTCCGATGGCAGCAGACTTGTCGATGAAGTTGAAGTCGACGCTGTCGGAGTCGCTGCTTATAAAGGAGTCCGCAGACGACTCGAAGGATGTGTTGCTGAAGATCTTGGCGAGCTTTCCGCTTGCCTTGTTGTCGACGAAGTATGGCGACGAAAACTCCTCGTCACTCGACAAAAAGTTAGAATCGACCGCTGAAAATTCCGACGAGATCGGAACTTCGAGACGGTAGGATCCTTCCTTGTTGACGCCAAATCGGAATTCTCCGAACGTCATGATGATGGGCTCCTCCAATAGGCACATGCATCCATACGGGAGGGCGGGTGAGGAATAAAATTGAATAGATCAGTTTTTCCCTTGTTACCTCGATCCATCGCGTTGCTTGCTGTTGATGAAGTCGAAGATCTTGAACGTGCCATCGAGATCAGCTCCTTGCAACCTCTAATTCCCACAGACGGCGCCAATTGACAAAGGATTAACTTGTCAATGCCTACGATTGTAGACTAGGGTTTTGCTAGAAGTAGAGGGCAAGTAGATCTCGAAGGTTTAGGCGGAAAGTACTCGACGATTATGAAAACTAGGGTTATGTTGAGTCGATTCGATCTTTGTCCCTCGACTCCCCTTATATAGGAGGTGGAGCCGAGGGTTTCGTTTTATACAAGTTACAGAGTCCGGGACGGTTTCTAACTCATCCCGCCAGATTACAAATAACTCTTCCTATTACAACTCTAGCTTTCCTTAATATATCTTGGACTCTCGAATCTTCTTATTCTTCGGGTAGTGGGCCTTCAGTAAACTCCGGGTACTATCTTCGGCAGGCCCATTTGGGATGCCTATGTCACCACCCATCATCAGCTCATACCCCACAATCACCTTGATGCCATCACCACAAACCTCAAGCACGGATGTTAGCGTAGTTGTCAACATGGCGACTAAGATCGCCCTCAAGACCGCCGCCATAGTGGCCATCATTGTCTCTACTATAATTGTAGACGTCATCACCATCCACGACGTCGCTGTAAGATATGTAATCACTGCGCAAAGAAATTTTCGGAAAAAGTTTGCGATTTTTTTACCTAAATTTGTGGTTCAATCAAGTGGTAGAAAGCCTTGTGGGCGGACTGAAGACATGCGGAGCTTCAGGCATTGGTGGCGTTCGAGGCTCCAGGTGACGAGGGCGAGGTAGAGCTCCAAACGCTAGCACTCGCAACGGTCGGAGAAAGGGAGCGGTGACGGTTATTGTGGGTGGGGTAGGCGAGATCGACGTTGTGGTGGCCAGAGTGGAGAGAGTGGGGTCGCTGCATTAGGAAGTCATTAGGAAAAATGACTTTAAAGGAGCCAACAAGTTCATGTGCTAACCATGTATTTATTAACTCTGACGTGGCCACAAGTGTGGGATCGTGGAGGTAGGAAGTCCCAAAAAATTCCAACGGGGGCACATGTACGGGGTGGAATACTAACATGTCAGGATCTCTAGATTTGCAGTTAAGCAAGCTAGTCGTGAATAGGGCAATTTGTGGAACATTGTTAGTCACGACTTCTGTTGTACATTTCACACAACATATATAACAAATTATAACGAGCCTGAAGATAGCGGAAGACAGCAATGTGTCGGGTGAGCTACATGTCCAGCGTCGAGAGGAAGAAAGACCGAAAGAGGCTCGACTAGCCCAAGCCCAGCCGAGGAGGTCCAAGCATGGACTGGTTCCGTCTTGCCTTTACGCAAGCTCCAGCTGAACGAAGTGAGGCATAAAGGGAAGATGTGATTGAGGGGACAAGCCATCGATGATTACGGCCAACGGCGTACAGCTCTCGTCTCACCTACCTGCTTCTATCTCCCATCCTCCAATTCATCTAGATCTCATCCCCTTCTCTATATCCGGATTTATTCCCTGTATCTGAACTTGATCTGTATTTGAGAGTATACTCGCGTGATGAAGAAGTAGGATCATAACATATGGTATCAGAGCAGTTCCGATCCACGGGATTTGCTTCCAATTAGAGAGAGTGAGTGGATTGATCCCGTAAGTCTTTGTGAAGGGTGTGGAATTCGGTTGAATTCTGCGCAGAACACCTTGGTGTACCCAAATCGAGCGGGGAACTCCACAGAACACACACACACACACATAGATCGGCGCCATGGGAGAGATTGAGAAGAAGGAGATGTATGTGTCCCAGTTGTTCGAGTTCATGACGGTGGCGGAGAAGCGTCATGAGCTGGATACGGCTGCGCTCAAGGAGAAGCTTAGCGCGATCCAGACCGCGCAACAAGAGATCGCGGGATCCTGGAAGCCGCAAGTGGATCAGGCGCTTGGGGATCTCACCGGGGCGGTGCGAGCGCTCAAGGAACGCGTGGATGAGTTGGACACACAATCGAGTACCGCGGTCGCGAGGGCTGGCCATGGGGCGGTGATGATTCCATCCACTGTTGCGGTCGCTCGGCTGGGCCATGGGCTATAGATCCAGAGATTTTTACTACCACGTTCATTGATGGTTTACGAGATGAGATTCGGCAAGTTGTTATTATCCAGCAACCTATCGACCTAGATGCTGCTAGTTCTCTTGCTATACTGCAGGAGGAGGTGTTGGAGAGTCTGAAGAGGAAGGATGGAAGAAGAAGGGATTGAAAGTGCATGGAGCCCCCATGTGTGGTTTTGGTAATTAATGACAATCCCTATGGACTAATGTTTGCATTGAGTTATATTTGTAGGAGTTGTCCATAGGCAATTCTTGAACCATTTGTTGGCTTCAAGGTTGCAATAAGAAGAAATTGATGAAGGATATCAAGTGTCAAGTATGTCTTGAAGATGAAGATGAAGTGAGCCCTCAAGTTACTTCAAGACATCAATATGATGAAGAATGAAGAATGAAGTGCAAGTTCAAGATGAGCCATCTCGAAGAGATCCTTTGCTTGAGTCTTGCCATCCATATGGTGATCATGGATATGTGAAGATGAGCCGAAGAAGAATCTCTCCCATGGTGGATTATGGGGGAGCAATCCACAAGACTTCGTCAAGCAAGCACAAGCAAGAAAGGCGTTCCATCTTGTTGAGGTCAAGATCGTCGTCATCGAGCTCAAGTGGAATGCGCAAGTATAAGGTTTGCTCTTGATAGGGTTTCTTTCTCACCGGTCTCATAGTGTAGATGGAGACCGGTTTATAGTTTAGTTGCCGTACTATCAAGAGGGCTCTCGAGTGAGTAACTCGATCGTATCGTTCGGAGGGAGCTCAAACCTTTGCATCCTTGCATCATCTTTCTTGGTTGTTATTTGGATCTTATCCATGTGATGATTTAGAGCTTGTGCTTATTCTCATGACAAGCTCTAGTTCATCAAGAATGGTTTTTGCACGGGCAACTTGTTGCATTTTCGAGATTGGAGGTTTTACCGGTATGTCTTTTTTAGATAGGTCAAACCTTTCATCACTTGTTTCTATCCTCCCTTGTTGGACTATGATGGTTTCCTGCATGATCTTGTAGAGCTTGTTCCTAGCTTCAAAACAAGCCCAAGATCATCGAAATCGGAGTCCGGATGCAAAAGTTATGCCCGTTCAGTTTTGGTGTTTCTGGTTTGCTTAGGCCGGATATTTCGGAAATATCCGGGCCGGATATTTCGGAAATATCCGCCCCCGAAATCGGCTAAGGACCTGAGGAATTGCTGCTCAGTATAGGGGCCGGACATTTGCCCGGATATTGTCCCGGTTTTGTCCCAGGGCCGGATTATCCGGGCCGGACATTTCGGAAATATTCGGCCCCTCGAAAAATGGCTAAGGACCTGAAGAAAAGCAAGTCTGATGTGAGGCCGGACTTTTGGCCGGATTTTGACCAGGTTTTGTACCTGTGGCCGGATTATGGGCGGATTATCCGGCCCTTACTTAGGCCGGATTATCCGGCCCTGGTTTTGCCCAACGGCTCGATTTTCTTGGGGGGTATAAATACCCCCTTCTTCCTCCTTGGGCTGTTGCTTGTTCTACTCTCTCTCTCCTCCATTGTTGTTCTTGAGAAGCTTGCCCTTTCTCTCTATCCCTCCATGATTCTTGCCCCATTTTGAGGGAAAAGAGAGAGGAGATCTAGATCCACACTTTGACCAAACCAAATCATCTCTTTGTGAGTGAATCTTTGGGATCTAGATCTTGGAGAATTTTGTGTTCTCCTCTTTGTTCTTCCTCTCCTATTCCCCCAATAGCTTTTGTAGCTTTGTTGGAATTTGAGAGAGAAGGACTTGAGCATCTTTGTGGTGTTCTTGCCATTGCATTTGGTGCATCGGTTTGAGTTCTCCACGGTGATTCGTGGTGGTGAAAGCAAGAAGGTTGTTACTCTTGGGTTCTTGGAACCCTAGACGGATTCTACGCCTTTGTGGCGATTTGTTGGGAGCCTCCAATTAAGTTGTGGATGTGTGCCCCAATCTTTGTGTAAGGCCCGGTTTCCGCCTCGAAGGAAATCCCTTAGTGGAACCGTGACCTAGGCCTTTGTGGCGAGGGTCACCGGAGATTTAGGTGAGGCGCCTTCGTGGCGTTCGGTGTGTGGTGTGAGTACCGCATCTTGGGGTGAGGCCTTTGTGGCGTTGGTGTGCATCGAGCAACCACACCTCAAGGTGAGCCTCTTGTGGCGTTCGGGAGCACTAAGCAACCGCACCTCTCCACCGGAGATTAGCACTCGCAAGAGTGTGAACTCCGGGATAAATCATCGTCTCCCGCGTGCCTCGGTTATCCCTATACCCGAGCTCTTTACTTATGCACGTTACCTTGTGATAGCCATCGTGCTTGAAGTTATATATATCTTGCTATCACATACTTGCTTGTATTGCTTAGCATAAGTTGTTGGTGCACATAGGTGAACCATTGCTTAGAATAAGTTGTTGGTGCACATAGGTGAACCATAGTATATAGGCTTTGGGCTTGACAAAGTAAACGCTAGTTTTATTCCGCATTTGTTAAGCCCATCTCGTAAAAGTTTTAAATCGCCTATTCACCCCCCCTCTAGGCGACATCTGTGTCCTTTCAATTGGTATCAGAGCAAGGTCTCTCATTCTTAGGCTTCACCGCCTTGAGAGTAAAGATGTCGGTTAGGGGATTAGCACACAATAACTTGTTTATATTTGATGGCACAAATTATGATCTATGGAAAATTTATGTGCTTAATATTTTGCGGCGTATGTCCCCGGACATGGAGCGATTTCTTGACATGGGTTTTTCTTCTCCTAAGGATCCTCAAAATTTATCTCTTGAGGAGGAGAAAAACTCTTGTCTCGATGCTCTTGCTTCTCATGTGTTTTCCATTGTTGTGAGCAATGTAGTTACTTCTTCAATCATGCCTTTTGGGAGCGCTCATGAATTATGGACAAAGCTTCAAGATAAATATGATGTGTCCACTATCATTGAGGATGATTGTTTTGCTTCCACTTCCGGCCGTGATGAGTTCTCATCTTCATCCACTTCACCAAAGTGTGGTAAGACACAAGGTAATGATATGGTGAGTGGTGATGAAAATTGCAATATTGATATTGAGCTTACTATTGATGATTCTTCATCTCTATCTCATTGCAATGCTTCATCTTTGGACTTAAACACATCTAGCACTAGAAATGATTTACATGCTTGTGTTGATAGTCCTTGCATATCATGTGTAAGTTGCTTGAAAAAATCTAATGATGATATGCTTGCATTGTCTTGTGGCCATGATAAAAATGATTCTATTTCCTCTAGTTGTTGTGTGTCTAACAATGTAGAGGAAACCAAAGATTCTATTGGTCAAGACAAGATCTTGAAAGGAGCCTCAAGTAACTCCTCATCTTTATCTCACGGTCCTCATATATGCCTTATGGCCAAGGGTTCCACGGTACCTCCTACCATGGAACCTAATATGTCTCGTGGTGATAAGAATGAGGATGAATATGAAGAAGAGGATTGGGTTGTCTCTCTACGCGATAAAGGTGAGAGTGTATTCAAGGTTCTTTACAAAGATAAAATTGCTAGCTCTCACTTCTTTGAAATCTTGACTACCGCTATTGAGAGCCAAAAACTTATTTGGATGCATGAGAACACCATTGATAAAAAGGGTGCTCTTGAACGAGAGTATGCCGATGATGTAGCATCATTAAAGAATGATCTTGAAGAAGAACAAGAGACCGTAGCCTCTCTTGAGGAGCAACTTCAAACCCTTGAGGTGTCTCAAAATGAAATATTTGCTAAACTCACTAAAGAAAGAGACCATGCTAAAGCTAAATTAAAATTGCTTAAAAATGAAAAGTTCAAAGTTGGTGTTGGTCATGATAAACTTGTTAAGGATCTAGATGATCTAGACAAGGCCCACAAGGCCTTGGAGAGCGAACACTCTATCCTCACCAAGTCATATGAGCAACTACAAGCTTCATATTTAAAAGAGCATGCTATGTTACCCTCTCTTCTTGATATGTCTTGTGATGATGCTTGTGCTACTAACTCTACTTCTTGTGAAGCATCTATCTTGAAGGAGAATGTTGAGCTAAGGGCTCAACTTGATTTGCTAACTTGCAATTATGGGAAATTGGAAGAAAATCATGGAAAGCTTTCTAGCTCCCATGAGGATCTTCTAGCCTCTCATGATAGGCTAAAGTTAGCTCATGAGGCTATCATATCTAAGGCAACACCTTGTGAGCCTCATGTGGATACTAGCACTACTACTCAAAATGCTATATTGCCATGTGCTAGTCCTTGTAATTCATCCACTCATAGTATTGCTAAATCTTGTGATGAATTATCTTCCTTGCCTTGTTGCTCTAACGATGAAGGTTCTACTTCCTCTAGTACTTGTGTTGTTACTAACCATGTAGAGGAAATCAAAGAGCTCAAGGCCCAAGTCACTTCTTTGAAGAACGACTTGGTAAAGAGTCATGAAGGGAAATGCAAAATTGACAAGATGTTGAGTGTGCAACAATCCCCCAATGACAAGAGTGGACTTGGATTCAACTCCAACAACAAGAACAAGTCCAAGAGCAACAAGATTAAGAAGGGCCAATTACAAGTCAAAGACCCGGCGAAGATTGTTTGCTTCAAGTGCAAAATTGAAGGGCATCATGTTAGATCTTGTCCTTTGAAGAAGAAGCAAAAAGGGAAGCGGCCTCAAGCTCAAACTCATATTCAACCTCAAGTTGAAGAAATGCCACTTCTCAAGAAGATACAAGCCAATGCTCCCATTGTGGAGAAATCTAGTGAGAAGAAGGAGAAGAAAAGAACTTGCTACATATGCCGTGAGAAGGGCCACATCTCCTCCTTGTGCACTATTGGTACCTCATCCAACTCTATCACCATTGATGATGTTTATTCTCTTCGTAAGGATGAGGGTGGCAATGTGTTTGCCAAATATGTTGGTGCTCAAAGTGGTGTCAAGAAAAGAACCATTTGGGTTGCCAAGCCTATTGTGACTAACCTCTTAGGACCCAACTTAGTTGGGGACCAACAATCCAAAATTTGATCAATAGGTGCTTGTTGGAGGGCATTGGAGACTTGGCTACATCATGAAGAATTAAGGGATCTTCATCATTTATATTATCTCAAGCCAAGTCTTTTGGTTATCTTACTTCTATCATATACCCAATGTTCCTTCTTGCGGTAACATGTGCTCAACTCATTTATATTGAAAGTTACTCGCCCCTTTGCATGTGTTAGTTTTGTTCCTAACATGTGTTTGTATATGTTGTGCATCCTACTTGTTTTTCTTGAGAAATCAAGTCTATGTATGTTAGGTTGCACACCATGTATTTGTGCTTGTGTTGGAGCCTCTTTGCATCTTGTTGTATCTTATATGGCTCTTATGAGAGATTAATGGACTATAACATTTTGGGGGAGTGATATGCCTTTAGGAATTTCACAATCCTAACAATGTATGTACATGAGGAATATCACTTAGAATTGATATTGCAAGATTATCTAGTCTCTATGTGGTATGTCATCTTCATGAGAAATTCAAATTCTAATGTTCATTAATATCTCTAGTTGGATCTTATTTGCCTCTTGTGAAAATAAATTCCTTATCACATTATGGGGGAGTAATAAGCTTTGTGCATATTACAAGCCTAGGAAATGTGAACATTTGAGGTTGTGTCACATAGAATTGATATTGTAAATTATCTCTCATATGTGACATATTTTCTCAAACAAGTTCCAATTTGCTTAAATGGCTTCATTGCTAATATCTTTGTGGATCTTATTTGTGAAAGTGGTTCTTAGCATGGTTTTTCACAATGTGTCCCTCAATACATTTTTGGAAAACCATATGCTTCAAGTCATACTATTAATTGCTTTGCATGTTGGTATGAATACTATTAATTGCTTTGCATGTTGGTATGAATACTATTAATTGCTTTGCATGTTGGTATGAATACTATTAATTGCTTTGCATGTTGGTATGAATACTATTAATTGCTTTGCATGATGGTATGACTAATTGAAGCTATCAAGAAACTCTCTTTGCATGATGGTTAACTCTTATCTTTTACCATATGCTTTATTTGATGTAGATATGATCTTACATATACTTACAAACTACCACCAGGAAATATTTCCTAATACCTTGTGTCCTAGGACAATTGGCAATCTATTATGAGGTAGAAATTTATTGATCATATTTACATTGGCTCTTGTGTTTAAATTGCCTTATTTATTGCCATGAATTTGTTGTGCTTTGACTCCCATGTGTCTTCCTTGCATCTTATGGATCTAAGTTGTCTATTCAAACTTTCTTAGCATTGTTAGAAGATATAGGTAGCGTGATGATCCTAGTTTTGTGCATTTTGTATTCATATAAAAAATCCTAGATAATGCACCAAACTTGGGGGAGCTCTTCTATATTATTAGAATGCTTAACATCTCTTGATCTTTATCAAAAATTTGGTTTTGGGAGACATAAAATTTTCTTTTTGGTACTTTGTGCCATCATAAAAAGTGTCGAGGGTTTGGTTTATTTGTTGGAACCTTGCTCTCTTGGGAGTTGGTTATCTCATTCCTTTGTGTTTAGGTTTAATTAGCTTCTTATAATGAGATAAGTCCTTGAAGTCAATCTTGTGTTGATTTGATTCTTTGATATAATTTGGACAACCATTGTCTCTTGGTTTATTTGGTGTTTTGTCCAAATTGTATCTTCCTTTGGTTCTTGAAAGTATTGTGCATGCATATTTAATATATGTATATCTTATGGCATGTGTCACTTTCTTTGATCCAATATATAGGGTAAACTCCATCAAATCCTAATTTGGCTAAGATGTGCATGAAATTCAATTTCATATCTATATGCACATAGAATTGTGGAGTTTGTCCTATATGTTGTAGTGTGTCTAACTACTTTGAACCCAATTAGTTTGGGGACCTTTTTGTACTTACCTTTGTGTTAGGTACAATGGATATGCATTGGATGCTTGTCTCACTCTTGGGGAGAAGTGGTGACTCAATGGTAACTTGAGGCAAGCTAGGATGGTCAACGAACACATATCTACTACATCCTCACCAATGCTATCTCGGTAACAAGTATCTTCTCATGCATATTTTTCTAGCATCCAACCATGTGGTTGCATCTTGGCATGAATCTCTTGATTTGCAAATGTTGTGCTTCTTGCTAAAATCTTAACGAAACCTCTTTATTGCGAATGTGAGTAGTTTGAGATGAGCACATATGTTGGGAAGTATATAAAATCATGATCATGATTCACCCATCCCATCTATGCCTATCTAGCAATTTTATTGCATATCAATTCCTCAAGCCTCTCACATGTGCAATATCGATGAAAGTGCAAATTGAGTTATTTCTTTTAGTATCCCCGTTTGTGATACTTGTTGCCTTTCTCAAATGCATCCCAACTATCTTCTATCCCTTGTTGATATTTGTGATGTATTTTAGTTGTTTGTGGTTGAAGTTCATGAATGTACAATAAGATAAAATTGAGCCTTTGGCCATGCTATTAAGCAAAAATTCTTATTGGTATATTGCATGACTTTGTCTTGGATATCATGCTATATTTCTTGTGTATCTATTTTGTGTGTGCATGTTTCTTTGTGGATAAATATCTTTGTGATATTGCTCACTTAGAGAAACTTATACACATAAGAGATGATACATCTCCATTCGATATCTTATTTATTTGTTGCGTGTTGATTGGTCATGCTAAGCAATATAATTCATTGAAGACTATGATGATGCTTTTTGCTCATCCTTGTAATAGTCTTATAATATGCTTTATCATGCCTTTCACATATCCTCTTGGTTGAGCCTTTTATTATGGTGCCTCTTACTTGTTGCTCAACCATTTGTTTGTTGCAAGTGGTAAGCTTAATTTTCTATCTATGATCTATTGCAAATGTTTGTGTTTTAAATGGTAATGAGGGAGTGAGGATTCCATGTTATGCATATTGTATTCAAATGCAACATTTTATTTTATGCATGTACCTTGGGGAGCTTCCTCATTTGATTTAGAACACTATCTTGTGGTGATCATTAGAGTTTGATTCACTTGGTATCTTTTGTTTTTGAATGATATATGGGAGTGATGATTCCATGTTTGTGCACTTTATACTCCAATGCAAATTGTCTAGTTTTGTGCACAAACCTTGGGGAGCTTCCTCATATTATTTAGAGCAATCTTCTTGATCTTATCATAATATCTATCTTTCTTTTGGTATCTTCCTTGTGGTTCATTTGGTTGCTTGCTTCATTTGTTGAAGCTTCTTGACTTTGTTATCTTTTTGCAATCTTTGATCCTATCTATAGTGTGATTCCTTCCGAATATTCGTCATTGGATATGTGCATTTGATTCCACTCAAATTATGAGAAATGCACACGCTATGGAGGAACTCTCACTATATTGGCCTTCTAAATTTTTCACCCATTTCGGCAATTGGTGCCAATGGGGGAGAAGTTTGGAGGGTTTAAGGGAATTTGGTTATGTCTTTGCTTTGTGCTTAAGAATGTGCCTTTATTGCATTGCATCTTGTTGCTTTGCATAGTTGAATATTTAGAGGAAACTCCACTAGGCTTTGAATGCCAATATATGCAATGAAAGTCAAGATCATTCACACATGCATATATTATGGGGGAGTTTGCTCTATATATTCAACTTATTTGTTACTTAAATTCCTTATATAAACCCTCTCAAAGAGATTGTCATCAATTACCAAAATGGGGGAGATTGAAAGTGCATGGAGCCCCCATGTGTGGTTTTGGTAATTAATGACAATCCCTATGGACTAATGTTTGCATTGAGTTATATTTGTAGGAGTTGTCCATAGGCAATTCTTGAACCATTTGTTGGCTTCAAGGTTGCAATAAGAAGAAATTGATGAAGGATATCAAATGTCAAGTATGTCTTGAAGATGAAGATGAAGTGAGCCCTCAAGTTACTTCAAGACATCAATATGATGAAGAATGAAGAATGAAGTGCAAGTTCAAGATGAGCCATCTCGAAGAGATCCTTTGCTTGAGTCTTGCCATCCATATGGTGATCATGGATATGTGAAGATGCGCCGAAGAAGAAGCTCTCCCATGGTGGATTATGGGGGAGCAATCCACAAGACTTCGTCAAGCAAGCACAAGCAAGAAAGGCGTTCCATCTTGTTGAGGTCAAGATCGTCGTCATCGAGCTCAAGTGGAATGCGCAAGTATAAGGTTTGCTCTTGATAGGGTTTCTTTCTCACCGGTCTCATAGTGTAGTTGGAGACCGGTTTATAGTTTAGTTGCCGTACTATCAAGAGGGCTCTCGAGTGAGTAACTCGATCGTATCGTTCGGAGAGAGCTCAAACCTTTGCATCCTTGCATCATCTTTCTTGGTTGTTATTTGGATCTTATCCATGTGATGATTTAGAGCTTGTGCTTATTCTCATGACAAGCTCTAGTTCATCAAGAATGGTTTTTGCACGGGCAACTTGTTGCATTTTCGAGATTGGAGGTTTTACCGGTATGTCTTTTTTAGATAGGTCAAACCTTTCATCACTTGTTTCTATCCTCCCTTGTTGGACTATGATGGTTTCCTGCATGATCTTGTAGAGCTTGTTCCTAGCTTCAAAACAAGCCCAAGATCATCGAAATCGGAGTCCGGATGCAAAAGTTATGCCGTTTTAGTTTTGGTGTTTCTTTGCTTAGGCCGGATATTTCGGAAATATCCGGGCCGGATTATCCGGGCCGGATATTTCGGAAATATCCCCCCCAAATCGGCTAAGGACCCGAGGAATTGCTCAGTATAGGGGCCGGACATTTGCCCGGATATTGTCCGGTTTTGTCCCAGGGCCGGATTATCCGGGCCGGACATTTCGGAAATATCCGGCCCCTCGAAAAATGGCTAAGGACCTGAAGAAAAGCAAGTCTGATGTGAGGCCGGACTTTTGGCCGGATTTTGACCAGGTTTTGTACCCGTGGCCGGATGGGGGGCGGATTATCCGGCCCTTACTTAGGCCGGATTATCCGGCCCTGGTTTTGCCCAACGGCTCGATTTTCTTGGGGGGTATAAATACCCCCCTTCTTCCTCCTTGGGCTGTTGCTTGTTCTACTCTCTCTTCTCCATTGTTGTTCTTGAGAAGCTTGCCCTTTCTCTCTATCCCTCCATGATTCTTGCCCCATTTTGAGGGAAAAGAGAGAGGAGATCTAGATCCACACTTTGACCAAACCAAATCATCTCTTTGTGAGTGAATCTTTGGGATCTAGATCTTGGAGAATTTTGTGTTCTCCTCTTTGTTCTTCCTCTCCTATTCCCCCAATAGCTTTTGTAGCTTTGTTGGAATTTGAGAGAGAAGGACTTGAGCATCTTTGTGGTGTTCTTGCCATTGCATTTGGTGCATCGGTTTGAGTTCTCCACGGTGATTCGTGGTGGTGAAAGCAAGAAGGTTGTTACTCTTGGGTTCTTGGAACCCTAGACGGATTCTACGCCTTTGTGGCGATTTGTTGGGAGCCTCCAATTAAGTTGTGGATGTGTGCCCCAATCTTTGTGTAAGGCCCGGTTTCCGCCTCGAAGGAAATCCCTTAGTGGAACCGTGACCTAGGCCTTTGTGGCGAGGGTCACCGGAGATTTAGGTGAGGCGCCTTCGTGGCGTTCGGTGTGTGGTGTGAGTACCGCATCTTGGGGTGAGGCCTTTGTGGCGTTGGTGTGCATCGAGCAACCACACCTCAAGGTGAGCCTCTTGTGGCGTTCGGGAGCACTAAGCAACCGCACCTCTCCACCGGAGATTAGCACTCGCAAGAGTGTGAACTCCAGGATAAATCATCGTCTCCCGCGTGCCTCGGTTATCCCTATACCCGAGCTCTTTACTTATGCACGTTACCTTGTGATAGCCATCGTGCTTGAAGTTATATATATCTTGCTATCACATACTTGCTTGTATTGCTTAGCATAAGTTGTTGGTGCACATAGGTGAACCATTGCTTAGAATAAGTTGTTGGTGCACATAGGTGAACCATAGTATATAGGCTTTGGGCTTGACAAAGTAAACGCTAGTTTTATTCCGCATTTGTTAAGCCCATCTCGTAAAAGTTTTAAATCGCCTATTCACCCCCCCCCCTCTAGGCGACATCTGTGTCCTTTCAGGGATCCCTCAAATTGGGCAAGGTCGAATTATACTGCAGCGCCAGCTCAACTAGCACAATTCTCTCCATATCTCAGTAACAAGCAAGGGGGCACTCTCATGGCCGAAGATAAAAGAGGGACTGAAGCTTCCCGTTCTAGATCATCTGGGGACAAACTTAGCACGCTGAGGGCATATCGGAGAGCTCGTGGACTGTGTTTTACCTGCGAAGAAAAGTATGGGCCAACACACAAATGTGGCCAAGTGCAACTACATGTTGTAGAGGAGCTGTTGCAAATGTTGGCTAATGAAGAAACTGAAGCTACCCAAGGTACTGACAGTAGTGATTCTGAAGTTGAGGAATTGCATGCTATCTCTGACCATGCTCTTAAAGGACTAAAGGGCAATCAAACCATGCGCTTGAGGGGTAGAATTCAGAAAAGAGATGTCATTATACTGGTAGATTCTGGTAGCTCAACCAGTTTCTTGAGCACCAACTTGGCTGCTCATTTAAAGGGAGCTCAACCTCTAAAACGAGCACTTAGGGTAAAAATAGCAAATTGAGAGATTCTGCAAGGAGACGCATGTTTCCCCAACTGTGAGTGGAAATGCCAGGGAGCAAGGTTCAAAACAGATTTCAAGGTGATACCACTTGATTGTTATGATGCAATTATTGGCATCGACTGGCTCAAGGCTCATAGTCCAATGGAGGTGGATTGGAAAAAGAAATGGATGGTGGTTCCAGTCGAAACAGGCAAGCATAAGTTGCAAGGTATTGTACCAGCTCTACAGGAATGTATGGAAGTTTCCCCAGGAAAATTGTTGAGTATGGAGGAGCAGGATTCAGTACTGTATTGCTTCCTTTTGACCCCAGTGCAAAAAGAAGGGACTGAACAATGTCCTCTAGAAATGCAAGCTTTGATTGATGAGTTATGTGCCTTATTTGAGGAACCAAAGGGATTACCTCCCCAGAGGGAATTCGACCATTATATACCACTTATACCGGGGGCACAACCAGTTAATGTTCGTTCCTACAGATATAACCCTGCGCAGAAGGATGAAATAGAGAGGCAGATTGCGGACATGTTAGCAAATGGTATTATTCAACCAAGCTCTAGTACTTTCTCTTCACCTTTACTGCTAGTACTCAAGAAGGATTTGACCTGGCCACTATGCACTGACTTTAGACACTTAAATGCTTTGACGATAAAGAATAGATACTCAATTCCAATAGTGGAAGAACTGATGGATGAACTGCATGGGGCAGCTTATTTCACAAGCTTGGATTTGCGGTCAGGGTATCACCAAATCCGTATGAAGGAAGATGATGAATCCAAAACAGCGTTCCAAACACATCGTGGGCATTACGAGTACAAGGTAATGCCTTATGGCCTCACTGGCGTGCCTGCTATGTTCCAAGGAACCAGGAACAGCATCTTAGCCAAGTGGTTGAGGAAAGGAGTTTTAGTATTTATAGATGATATCCTCATCTATTCAGATACGCTGGAGAAACATGTGCATTGACAGAGCATCAGCTCAAGGTAAAGTTCTCAAAATGTAAGTTTGCACAGAAGAAACTGCAGTTCCTTGGACATGAGATAAGTGCGGATGGGGCATCGACAGACAGTAGCAAGATACATGACATAAAAAACTGGGCAGTTCCACAAAATGCTAAAGAAGTTCGCCGCTTCTTGGGACTGGTGTGGTACTACAGAAGATTTGTCAAGAACTTTGGTATTATCAGTCGATCACTGTTTGACTTGCTCAAAAAGGGAACTGTGTTTGTTTGGATAGAGCAAACCGAAGAGGCTTTTCAAACACTGAAGACTACACTCATGATAGCGCATGTGCTTGCCTTACCCAATGATACGTCCCAAACGTATCTATAATTTCTTATGTTCCATGCTACTTTTATGATGATACTCACATGTTTTATACACATTATATGTCGTTATTACGCATTTTCCGGCACTAACCTATTGACGAGATGCCGAAGAGCCGTTGTTGTTTTCTTTTTTGGTTTCAAAATCCAGTAAGGAAATATTCTCGGAATTGACGAAATCAACGCCCGGGGCCTATTTTTCCACGAAGCTTCCAGAAGTCCGAAGAGGAACGAAGTGGGGCCACGAGGCGACGACACAGGCGCGCGGGGCCTTGGCCGCGCGGCCCTGTTGTGTGGGTCCCTCGTGACGGACCTGCCCTTCCGCCTACTTAAAGCCTCCGTCGCGAAACCCCGCACCGAGAGCCACGATACGGAAAACCTTCCGAGACGCAGCCGCCGCCAATCCCATCTCGGGGATTCGGAGATCGCCTCGGCACCGCCGGAGAGGGGAATCATCTCCCGGAGGACTCTTCATCGCCATGATCGCCTCCGGATTGATGTGTGAGTAGTTCACCCCTGGACCATGGGTCCATAGCAGTAGCTAGATGGTCGTCTTCTCCTAATTGTGCTATCATGCTCGATCTTGTGAGCTGCCTATCATAATCAAGATCGTTTCTTTGTAATCCTACATGTTGTGTTTGTTGGGATCCGATGGATATTGAATACTATGTCAAGTTGATTATCAATCTATCATATATGAGTTGTTTATGTTCTTGCATGCTCTCCGTTGTTAGTAGAGGCTCGGCCAAGTTGATACTTGTGACTCCAAGAGGGAGTATTTATGCTCGAGTGGGTTCATGCCTCCATTAAATCTGGCATGACAGAAAGTTCTAAGGTTGTGGATGTGCTGTTGCCACTAGGGATAAAACATCGATGCTTTGTCTAAGGATATTTGTGTTGATTACATTACGCACCATACTTAATGCAATTGTCTGTTGCTTGCAACTTAATACCGGAAGGGGTTCGGATGATAACCTGAAAGTGGACTTTTTAGGCATAGATGCATGATGGATGGCGGTCTATGTACTTTGTCGTAATGCCCCGATTAAATCTCATAGTACTCATCATGATATATGTATGTGCATTGTTATGCCTTCTTTATTTGTCAATTGCCCAAATGTAATTGTTCACCCAACATGCTATTTATCTTATGGGAGAGACACCGCTAGTGAACTGTGGACCCCGGTCTATTCTTTACATCTGAAATACAATCTACAATACTTGTTCTTTACTGTTCTTCGCAAATAATCATCTTCCACACAATACGGTTAATCCTTTGTTCACAACAAGCCGGTGAGATTGACAACCTCACCGTTACGTTGGGGCAAAGTACTTTGGTTGTGTTGTGCAGTTCCACGTTGGCGCCGGAATCGGTGTTGCGCCGCACTACATTCCGCCACCATCAAACTTCAACGTGCTTCTTGACTCCTACTGGTTCGATTAAACCTTGGTTTCTTCTGAGGGAAACTTGCTACTGTGCGCATCACACCTTCCTCTTGGGGTTCCCAACGGACGTGTCAACTACACGCATCAAGCAAATTTCTGGCGCCGTTGCCGGGGAGATCAAGACACGCTGCAAGGGAGTCTCCACTTCCAATCTATTTACTTTGTTTTTGTCTTACTTTATTTTATTTACTACTTTGTTTGCTGCACTTAAACAAAATACAAAAAAATTAGTTGCTAGCTTTACTTTATTTACTGTCTTGCTCTCTATATTAAAAACACAAAAAAATTAGTTACTTGCATTTACTTTATCTAGTTTGCTTTATTTACTACTGCTAAAAAATGAATACCCTGAAAACACTAAGTTGTGTGACTTCACAAACACTAATAATAATGATTTCCTATGCACACCTATTGCTCCACCTGCTACTACAGCAGAATTCTTTGAAATTAAACCTGCTTTACTGAATCTTGTCATGAGAGAGCAATTTTGTGGTGTTAGTTCTGATGATGTTGCCCATCTTAATAATTTTGTTGAACTATGTGAAATGCAAAAGTATAAGGATGTAGATGGTGATATTATAAAATTGAAATTGTTTCCTTTCTCATTAAGAGGAAGAGCTAAAGATTGGTTGCTATCTTTGCCTAAGAATAGTATTGATTCATGGACTAAATGTAAAGATGCTTTTATTGGTAGATATTATCCTGCTAAAATTATATCTTTGAGAAGTAGCATAATGAATTTCAAGAAATTGGATAATGAACATGTTGCTCAAGCATGGGAAAGAATGAAATCTTTGGTAAAGAATTGCCCAACCCATGGACTGACTACTTGGATGATCATCCAAACTTTCTATGCAGGACTGAATTTCTCTTCGCGGAACCTATTGGATTCAGCTGCTGGAGGTACCTTTATGTCCATTACTTTGGGGGCGACAAAGCTTCTTGATGATATGATGATAAATTACTCTGAATGGCACACGGAAAGAGCTCCACAAGGTAAGAAGGTAAATTATGTTGAAGAAACCTCCTTGAGTGATAAGATTGATGTGATTATGTCTATGCTTGTGAATGGTAGATCTAATGTTGATCCAAATAATGTTCCTTTAGCTTCATTGGTTGCTCAAGAAGAAAATGTTGATGTGAACTTCATTAAAAGTAATAATTTCAACAACAATGCTTATAGGAATAATTCTGGTAACAACTATAGGCCATATCCTGCTAGTGGTAATGATTATGGTAATTCTTATGGTAGATATGAGGAAAAGATGCTAGAAATTGAAAGATCCACTAAGAGCTTTATGCAATCACAATATGAGCAAAATCAATTGTTTATTAAAACTATGAATGAACAATCTACCTTGTTGAAAAATATAGGGAATCAGCTTGAAAACTTGAATATGGAAATTTCGGGTTTGCAAACTAAAATTTCAAATGTTGAAAACCGAATCTCATACATGTCTGCGTCGCAATCCTCTTTAATTAATAAAATGGCTGCTAAACCTGAGGACATTGATAATAAGATTGCTACTACAGCAAATGCCATCCAAGTTAGAATTAATGAGAATATAAGATTGATGGCTGAATTGCGAGCTAGGTGGGATAGAGAAGAAAATGAAAAACTAGCTAAAGAGAATAATGTAACTAAAGTTTGGACTATTACCACCACTAGTAATGATAATGATTCACATGTTGCTACACCTCCTACCATCAATGGTGAAATAATTGGTGTTGGCAATGTTTCTACTCCTAGTGCAAAGCGTGCAAAATTACCTGAAATTGCTAAAACTGCTGAAACTGCTTGTGATAAAACTGCTGAATTTTTTTCCAACATTGGGGACAATGATCCCATTGCTGTAGCTCATAATGGTTTAGATTTTGATGATTGTAACATCTCTGAAGTTATAAAGTTCTTACAAAAACTTGCTAGAAGTCCTAATGCTAGTGCTATAAATTTGGCCTTTACAAAACATATTACAGATGCTCTCATAAAAGCTAGAGAAGATAATCTAAAACTTGAAACTTCTATTCCTAGGAAGTTAGAAGATGGTTGGGAGCCCATCATTAAGATGAGGGTCAATGATTTTGATTGTAATGCTTTATGTGATCTTGGTGCAAGTATTTCTGTTATGCCTAAGAAACTCTATGATATGCTTGACTTGCCACCATTGAAAAATTGTTATTTGGATGTTAATCTTGTTGATAATGCTACGAAGAAACCTTTGGGGAGGATTGATAATGTTCGTATTATGGTGAACAATAACCTTGTCCCCGTTGATTTTGTTGTCTTGGATATTGAATGCAATGCATCTTGTCCCATTATATTGGGAAGACCTTTTCTTCGAACCGTTGGTGCTACCATTGATATGAAGGAAGGTAATATTAAATATCAATTTCCTCTCAAGAAAGGTATGGAACACTTCCCTAGAAAGAGAATGAAGTTACCTTATGATTCTATTATTAGAACAAATTATGATGTCGATGCTTCATCTCTTGATAACACTCGATTCACACTTTCTGCGCCTAGCTGAAAGGCGTTAAAGAAAAGCGCTTATGGGAGACAACCCATGTTTTTACTACAGTACTTTGTTTTATATTTGAGTCTTGGAAGTTTTTACTACTGTAGCAACCTCTCCTTATCTTTATTTTATTGCATTGTTGTGCCAAGTAAAGTCTTTGATAGTAAAGTCAATACTAGATTTGGATTACTGCGCAGGAACAGATTTCTTGCTGTCACGAATCTGGGCAGAATTCTCTGTAGGTAACTCAGAAAAATCTGCCAATTTACGCGCGTGATCCTCAGATATGTACGCAACTTTCATTAAATTTGGGCATTTTCATCTGAGCAAGTCTGGTACCATTTTAAAATTCGTCTTTACGGACTGTTCTGTTTTGACAGATTCTGTCTTTTATTTCGCATTGCCTGTTTTGCTATGTTTGATGGATTTCTTTGTTCCATTAACTTTCAGTAGATTTGTGCAATGTTCAGAAGTATTAAGAATGATTATGTCACCTCTGAATATATGAATTATGCACTGACCCTCTAATGAGTTTGTTTCAGTGGAGGAAGTTTTCAAGGATCAAGAGAGGAGGATGATACAATATGATCAAGAAGAGTGAAAAGTCTAAGCTTGGGGATGCCCCGTGGTTCATCCCTGCATATTTTAAGAAGACCCAAGCGTCTAAGCTTGGGGATGCCCAAGGCATCCCCTTCTTCATCGACAACATTATCAGGTTCCTCTAATGAAACTATATTTTTATTCATCACATCTTATGTGCTTTGCTTGGAGCGTCTGTTTGCTTTAGTTTTTGTTTTGTTTGAATAAAGTCGGATCCTAGCATTCTTTATATTGGAGATATTACGCTCCGCTGTTTCGTATGAACACATGTGTTCTTAGCTTTATCTTTAATGTTCATTGCGAAAGTTGAACTACCTCATTCATTGATATATGGTTGGAAACGGAAAATGCCGCATGTGGTAATTGGTATAATGTCTTGAATAATGTGATACTTGGCAATTGTTGTGCTCATATAGATCTTGTTTAAGCTCTTGCATCATGTACCTTGTACCCATTAATGAATAACTACATAGAGCATGTTAAAATTTGGTTTGCATGATTGTTCTCTCTAAGTCTAGATATTTTCTGGTTGAGGTGTTTGAACAACAAGGAGACGATGTAAAGTCTTATAATGCTTACAATATGTTTATATGTGAGTCTTGCTGCACCATTTATACTTGAGTTTGCTTCAAACAACCTTGCTAGCCTAGCCTTGTATTGAGAGGGATTCTTCTCGTGCATCCAAATTCTTGAGCCAATAACCATGCCATTTGTGTCCACCATACCTACCTACCACATGGTATTTCTCCGCCATTCCAAAGTACATTACTTGAGTGCTACCTTTAAAATTTCTATTCTTTACCTTTACAATATATAGCTCATGGGACAAAATAGCTTAAAAACTATCGTGGTGAAGAATATGTACTTATGTGTCTTATTTCTTAGTAAGTTGCTTGTTGAGCGGTAACCATGTTTTCTGGGGACACCATCAACTTTTACCTTTGTTGAATATCATGTGAGTTGCTATGCATGTTCGTCTTGTCTAAAGTAAGGGAGATTTTCATGATCAAATGGTTTGAGTATGCATATTGTTAGAGAAGAACATTGGGCCGCTAACTAAAGCCATGAATCATGGTGGAAGTTTCAGTTTGGACATAAAACCTCAATCTCTTATGAGAAATATTAACTGTTGTTGAATGCTTAAGCATAAAAAGAGGAGTCCATTATCTGTTGTCTATGTTGTCCCGGTATGGGTGTCTAAGTTGAGAATGATCAAAAGCGAGAAATCCAATGCGAACCTTCTCCTTAGACCCTTGTACAGGCGGCATAGAGGTACCCCTTTGTGACACTTGGTTGAAACATATGTTATGCAATGATAATCCGTGTTAATCCAAGCTAATTAGGACAAGGTGCGGGCACTATTAGTATACTATGCATGAGGCTTGCAACTTATAAGATATCTTATACATAACTCATATGATTTATTACTACCGTTGACAAAATTGTTTCTTGTTTTCAAAATGAAAGCTCTAGCACAAATATAGTAATCAATGCTTCTGCGAAGGGCCTTTCTTCTACTTTATTGTTGAGTCAGTTTGCCTATTCTCTCTATCTTAGAAGCAAACACTTGTGTAACTGTGTGCATTGATTCTTACATGTTTACCTATTGCACTTGTTATATTACTTTGTGTTGACAATTATCCATGAGATATACATGTTGAAGTTGAAAGCAATCGCTGAAACTTATATCTTCCTTTGTGTTGTTTCAAAGCTTTCTACTAAGAATTTATTGCTTATGAGTTAACTGTTATGCAAGTCTTATTGATGCTTGTCTTGAAAGTATTATTCATGAAAAGTCTTTGCTATATGATTCATTTGTTTACTCATTATCTTCATCATTGCTTCGAATCGCTGCATTCATCTCATGTGCTTTACAATAGTATTGATCAAGATTATGATAGCATGTCACTTCAGAAATTATCTTTGTTATCGTTTACCTACTCGAGGGCGAGTAGGAACTAAGCTTGGGATGCTTGATACGTCCCAAACGTATCTATAATTTCTTATGTTCCATGCTACTTTTATGATGATACTCACATGTTTTATACACATTATATGTCGTTATTACGCATTTTACGGCACTAACCTATTGACGAGATGCCGAAGAGCCAGTTGTTGTTTTCTGCTGTTTTTGGTTTCAAATCCTAGTAAGGAAATATTCTCGGAATTGGACGAAATCAACGCCCAGGGGCCTATTTTTCCACGAAGCTTCCAGAAGTCCGAAGAGGAAACGAAGTGGGGCCATGAGGCGACGACACGCCAGGGCGGCGCGGCCAAGGCCGCGCGGCCCTATTGTGTGGGTCCCTCGTGACGCCCCCTGACCTGCCCTTCCGCCTACTTAAAGCCTCCGTCGCGAAACCCCCAGTACCGAGAGCCACGATACGGAAAACCTTCCCAGACGCAGCCGCCGCCAATCCCATCTCGGGGATTCAGGAGATCGCCTCCGCACCCTGGAGAGGGGAATCATCTCCGGAGGACTCTTCATCGCCATGATCGCCTCCGGATTGATGTGTGAGTAGTTCACCCCTGGACCATGGGTCCATAGCAGTAGCTAGATGGTCGTCTTCTCCTAATTGTGCTATCATGCTCGATCTTGTGAGCTGCCTATCATGATCAAGATCGTTTCTTTGTAATCCTACATGTTGTGTTTGTTGGGATCCGATGGATATTGAATACTATGTCAAGTTGATTATCAATCTATCATATATGAGTTGTTTATGTTCTTGCATGCTCTCCGTTGTTAGTAGAGGCTCTGGCCAAGTTGATACTTGTGACTCCAAGAGGGAGTATTTATGCTCGATAGTGGGTTCATGCCTCCATTAAATCTGGGACAGTGACAGAAAGTTCTAAGGTTGTGGATGTGTTGTTGCCACTAGGGATAAAACATCGATGCTTTGTCTAAGGATATTTGTGTTGATTACATTACGCACCATACTTAATGCAATTGTCTGTTGCTTGCAACTTAATACCGGAAGGGGTTCGGATGATAACCCGAAAGTGGACTTTTTAGGCATAGATGCATGATGGATGGCGGTCTATGTACTTTGTCGTAATGCCCCGATTAAATCTCATAGTACTCATCATGATATATGTATGTGCATTGTTATGCCTTCTTTATTTATCAATTGCCCAACTGTAATTTTCACCCAACATGCTATTTATCTTATGGGAGAGACACCGCTAGTGAACTGTGGACCCCGGTCTATTCTTTACATCTGAAATACAATCTACTGCAATACTTGTTCTTTACTGTTCTTCGCAAACAATCATCTTCCACACAATACGGTTAATCCTTTGTTCAATCGGTGAGATTGACAACCTCACTGTTACAAAGTACTTTGGTTGTGTTGTGCAGTTCCACGTTGGCGCCGAAACGGTGTTGCGCCGCACTATATTCCGCCACCATCAACCTTCAACGTGCTTCTTGACTCCTCGGTTCGATTAAACCTTGGTTTCTTACTGAGGGAAACGCATCACACCTTCCTCTTGGGGTTCCCAACGGACGTGTCAACTACACGCATAACCCAACTTTCAATAAAAGTTTGAAATCGAGACCGATGCGTGTGACTATGGAATTGGTGTTGTTTTAATGCAAAAGGTCATCCAATTGCTTTCCTCAGCAAGGCGTTAGGGCCGAAGAACAGAGGCTTATCCACTTACGAAAAGGAATGTCTAGCCATATTAATGGCGGTAGAAAAATGGCGACCTTATTTGCAAAGGGGTGAATTTGTGATCAAGACTGACCAAAAAGCGCTTACTCATCTTGATGATCAAAGACTATCTACTCCCTGGCAGCATAGGGCTTTGACAAAGTTATTGGGGCTTAACTACAAAATAATTTACAAAAAGGGGCATGAAAATAAAGTGGCCGATCCTTTACCTCGTCAGGTGCATCAACCTCACGAAGATCTGTGTGCTATGTCTTCGTGTACTCCCACTTGGATGCAGGAGATCATGGAGGAGTATTTGAAGGACAAGAAAGTGAGTAAACTAGTAGCTAACCTGGCAGTCCAAGGCAAGGTAGGGCCGTTTACCTTGCAGCAGGGAGTAATCCAATTCAAGGACGTAATCTGGCTTCCCTCTACTTCTGTGGTGAAACACAAGATACTGCAAGCATTACACTCCAGCGCAACAGGTGGACACTCAGGTTTTGCAGTGACCTACCATAGGGTGAAACGTCTATTTGCTTGGCCAAGGATGAAGGGGGAGATAAAAGAGTATGTGGCATCGTGTGACATCTGTCAACAAGCTAAGCCAGAGAGAGTGAAATATCCTGGATTACTGCAACCACTGTCAGTTCCGGATGGTGCCTGGAGAGATATTTCGATGGATTGAATTCTCAAGGCGTCAGGATACAACTGCATTATGGTAGTTGTGGATCGTTTCTCAAAATATGCCCACTTTGTGCCATTGGCACATCCCTTCACCGCAACCACAATGGTGAATGCTTATATGAACAACATATACAAACTGCATGGACGCCCAAAATTTATCGTGTTTGACAGGGACAAGGTGTTTTTGAGTAAATTTTGGCAAGAGTTATTCAGATTGACAGGCACATAACTAAATTTTAGTACGCCGTACCACCCAGAGACTGATGGGCAGACTGAGCGGGTGTATCAATGCCTAGAAGGGTACTTGAGGTGCTTTGTGCATGGATGTCCTCACAAATGGTTGCAGTGGTTGCCTTTGGCAGAATTCTGGTACAACACGACCAAGCATTGATCCCTGGACAAAACGCCTTTTGAGGTGGTTTATGGAAGGGAGCCAGTGCATATGGGTATTGACCGCCTAGAGTCGTGTGCAATTCCAGATGTTGAGGAATGGTTGCGTGAAAGAGAACAAATGCGGGATGTCCTTCAGCAACACCTGACGAGAGTGCAGCTGCGAATGAAGCACCAAGCAGATAAACGACGTACAGAAAGGCAGTTCAAATCTGGTGACTTGGTCTATATGAAACTCCAGCCCTATATTCAAAAATCAGTCCCCACACGGGCAAATCAGAAGCTTTCTTTCCGATACTATGGGCCATATGAAGTCAAGCGCAGCGTGGGGAGAGCAGCATATGAGCTTATGTTACCAGAAAAGTCTAGGATTCATCCAGTTTTGCACGTGTCGCAGCTGAAGAAGGCGATCAAACCATCTGATCGAGTGCAAAAGGAGTTGCCAGAACACTCGGACAACCCTTGTGAACCTGAACGTGTTTTGCAATCCATGAACTACAACAAGCATAATGGCCCTGGTAAGCAGTTACTAATCCAATGGACAGGTATGGGAAAGGAGTTGGCGACCTGGGAGGACGAGCAAGAGCTCAAGACCAAGTTCCCAGCGGCGTCGGCTTGGGGACAAGCCGAAAGTAAAGAAGAGGGAAATGTAACGAGCCTGAAGATAGCGGAAGACATCAAGGTGTAGGGTGAGCTACATGTCCAGCGTCGAGAGGAAGAAAGACCGAAAGAGGATCGACCAGCCCAAGCCCAGCCGAGGAGGTCCAAGCGTGGATTGGTTCCGTCTCGCCTTTACGCAAGCTCCAGCTGGACGAAGTGAGGCATAAAGGGAAAACGTGGTTGAGGGGACAAGCCATCGATGATTACGGCCAACGGCGCACGGCTCTCGTCTCACCTACATGCTTCTATCTCCCATCCTCCAACTCATCTAGATCTCATCCCCTTCTCTATATTCGGATTTATTCCATGTATCTGAACTTGATCTGTATTTGAGAGTATACTCGCGTGATGAAGAAGTAGGATCATAACACAAACATGTGAATATGTGAT
Organism: Lolium multiflorum; assembly: GCA_030979885.1. Lineage (NCBI taxonomy): Eukaryota > Viridiplantae > Streptophyta > Magnoliopsida > Poales > Poaceae > Lolium > Lolium multiflorum. The sequence goes on from CM061747.1 coordinate 238,629,637, forward strand.
GTCTAGCTTGTTTAGCGTTTTCATGCAAAACCCATTCTCCAACCAATGCTAAATGTGACGGGATCATTTAGTCATGACAAAAAGTATGAAGCCAAAGCAAATAGACATATTGAAATTTCCCGTGTTTACATGCAAAGATGTCCCAAACCCTTACCATCATGAAGTTTTTACCCATCGGCTACACGAATTTTGGGTACCCATTGCATTCTTGTTGTGCCCCTTGCAGCTCCGTAGCGTGCATAGCCCGCGCGCTTCGTGCCTCCATTGCTGGCGCCACCTGCGCCACTTGCGGCTTCGGGGCGTGCATCTCGGTTCGCGCCTCCGGTTGCCGCACTGTCCTTGGCCATAGTCGCACCCGGCGCGCATCCCTGGCCTACACCACCGGTGTCCGCAGAGCCTGTGGTCTTAGCCGCGCCTGGCGCTCGTCCCGGGCCTGCACCGCCGGCGTGCTTCTTGCCTCCCGAGCCTGCACCACCGGCGCGCTTCTGGCCTCCAGTGCCCGCATAACCCGTGGTCTTAGCCGCTTCCGGTGCACCTCCCGGGTCTGCACCACCGGCGCGGTTCGCGCCCGGAGCGTGTCCCGGACCTGCACTACCGCCGGCACGTTTCGCGGCTCCAGAGCGAGAAAAGCCCCTGGTCTGGCCCTTAGCCGCGCCCGGCGCGCGTCCCGCCCCTGCACCACCGGCAGGCTTCGTTCCTCTGTAGCCGGAAAAGCCTGTGGCCTTAGCCGCGCCCGGTGCGCCTCCCGGGTCTGCACCACCGGCACGGTTCACGCCCGGAGCGTGCCCCGCACAACCTTTGGTCTTATCGGCGCCTGGCGTGCCTTCCGGACCTGCACCACCGGCACGTTTCGCGGCTCCGGAGCGTCCCGTGCCTGCACCACCAGCGGGCTTCGTGCCTCCGTAGCCGGAAAAGCCCGTGGCATTAGCCGCGCCTCCCTGGCATGCACCGCGCTCGCCGCCCGAGCCTGCACCTGCACGGGCAGTGGCCGTCGCCGCTGGAGTCGGCGGCGGCGGGACATACCGCTTGAACGCGTCCCCGGCATGGAGCATATCATACAGCGCGCGCTTCATCGGGTCCTTGAGAACCTGCTCGATCAGTTCACACGAACCGACAAACAAATCGTCACTACCACAATGCAGACAAGAAATTGATTTACTCCAGGCATGCGGGTCAGTAGATCGCTACTTGCTTACCTCGTAGGCCTCTGATAACTGCTTGAACCGCCTCTCCGCCTCATCCTTGTGGTCGGTGTTCTTGTCCGGATGCCACTTGAGCGCGCCCTTGTGGTAGCCCTTCTTGATGTCGCCGGCGGTGGCCGCCATGGGCACGCCCAAGATCTTGTAGTAGTCCAGAGCCATGATAGCGCACTTTGCTGTTCCTTCGACTTCCGAATCCCGATCCGCCGATTGTTGATTTTATTCTTGGTTAATTAAAGCTCCGAGAGATCTGCGGTGGTGTACCGTTACTTTCTGGGGAAGGTGGAGAGGCATTCGAAGGTGGAGAAAGATTTTCTACCCTTGTATCGGAAATACACGAGATATGCATGGCGCGTTTCCTTTTTCGGTGTGAGGCCTGGCCGGCGAGTCACCGCTCCGTAAACTAGGGGTGGAATCGAGCCGAGCCGAGCCGGCTCTAGGCTCGGCTCGTGATGGCTCGAGGAAAATCGAGCCGAGCCAGGCTCGGCTTGCACCAAATTGAAACCTGAAAAGTAGGCTCGAGGCTCGGCTCGACCGGCTCACGAGCCGTCCACCAAAATCCCCAAATCCCCTCCACCTCCTATTTTCGTTCGGTCTCTGCTCCACTTGAACCAGACAACCAGCCCGCAGACCGCAGTCCCGCACCGGCGCCGCTAGCCCGCCACCCGCGCCGCCCCTAACGCCGGCCACCACAGCCTCCTCTCCGTCGACCTCCCATGGATTCCGACCAGCAGGACCAACTGCCGGACCTTACCTAGGACACACGCGGCGCGGTCGTGCTTGCCGAGGGTTAGCGGACGGCAGCCGCCGGCCGGACCTGGGGCCTCCGCCTGCCGGCTCTCTGCCCGTCGGCCCTCCGCCGGCTGGACCTGGGACCTCCGCCTGCCGCAGATCCGCCTCTCCTGCTGTCCCCAACCATCATCAGACCACCTCGGCACCACCATCAGACCATTTAACCACCACGGCACCAAAGGTAAGCTTCTTTCCTGTCTTTTCTAGTAAGCTTCTATGTTGATTTTTATTAATTGTCATGAATCTGCCGACATGTTCTTGTTATATTGTAGTCAATAGACAGGCGGGTCGGGGGAGATGCAATGATGGAGCGGTGGTTCGTTTGTGTATTAAAACTTGTTGTTTGATTGATCTATGGCTCATGATCTACTTGTTCTATTATCTGTTGAAGTAAGTGCATGTATTTGTGAACTGTGATGTATGCCACTTTATTGGACTAAGTGTGTGTATTCATGAATCTACTTTCCTAAACTTATTAGACAATGTTATGGATGTATGTATGTTCAATTGTTGCTTATAATTGTGAAAAATTACATTTTTAGCAAAGGTTATAGAATTTTTTAATTCTATCGAGCCTTCGAGCCGGCTTGCAAGCTTCATCGAGCGGGCTTGTCGAGCCTCGAGCTTTAATCGGGAGGTTTAGGCTTGGCTTGTCCTTTCTTCGAGCCGAGTTGAGCCTGAGCCGAGCCTTGTCGAGCTCGAGCCGAGCCTCGAGCCTTGAGCTTTGTGTCCACCCCTACCGTAAACACCGTCCATGATCAATAGTTCACAATAGATATACTTCCATAATGTATTTGTTTACTATTCTAATTGTTGATAGTATTTTTTTCACTATAGCATTCGGTCGAACTTAGAAATCATTGATTTTTCTTAGACGGCGTCCCGGGGACTTTGATTTACCAGCCCCGAGTCCCCATGCTAACACGTATTTTTTTTCTGTCGGGTAGCAAAAAAAAATCCACTTTTACTTTAGTGTAGCAAAATCCGGTTCGCCCACGATAGAAAAGAAAAAGACCTCACCGGAACCTTGCCGGAGAACTCCTTGGAGACCATGTAGCAAAAAAGTTATGTTACTGTAGCAAAAAAATAATCTCGGAGACCCCTTAGCAAATATATTGTGCAATTGTAGCAAAATCAAAATAAAGTTATAGCAAGAAAAAATCCTATGTTACAAATCCACATGACACGCCATCCATGGTTGCAGCAACTCCGTCCACCTAAGCCAGCAACGCCTCGAACCATCGGCATCTAAGATAGCAAAATCCCCCCCCCCGTAGCAACGCTAAACGCCAAAGGTAGCAATACCGACCTTCGTCCGTAGCAATGCCATGTGCCCAAGATAGCAGAACCCTGAACCGCCAGCAGCAAACCCCCGTAGACGACGCGGGACACATTGAGGTCCGCTTGTAGCACCAGCTGCAGCTCCTCTCGGAGCACCTCTCTGCACGCCTCGACGGCAGGGAGAGGTGGACCTCGCATGGCATGGCTACACCTCTCGGCGGCGCGCAACGACACCCAAAGCGCACGACTGCATCCAATTCGACGTGAGGGCAGACGAAGGCGCACGAGCTGTGGTGGAGTTCGAGCTCCACGTGAGTGCCAACGAGGACGCGGCGGCGAACGCGTGCAGGGAGGCAGAGCTCTGCGTGGTAGGCGGCGAAGGCGTGCATTTATATTTTCATTTCCAATCACTATAATGCAGATCCTATATATGCCTCCACGTGCCCTCCACCGATGCTAGACGCATTACCGGATCGAGGATATATAGGACGCGCAGAACCTTATTCTAATTTCAGGATGTAGCCGCCGCCTAACTATCCCGAAAAAGACACTAAAAACAAACTAGACGAAGAACTGAAACCTTTCTGCCGAAGAGCGGCCGCGGTCCGCCATGCCTCCAAGACCCCAAGGCCACCGGAGCGAACCGGTAGGGTCGCCGGCGAGAGTGGTGAAACCTAGATGGGTTTTAGAGCCGCCTGACGATCACCTCCTGTATCTTCTCCTGCCCTCATCCCAGCTTGACCTAGCCAGCAATGTCAATATAAGTTCAAAATCTCAAAGTCAACCTCCTCGACCACTCCCAACTAGATCCTGCTTAACAAACTCCTCTATGATGCATAAGTTCTTCAGGAATACCCGTGATCTTAACCCAGGTAGGCCTTGTTCGGTTTCATGTGAATTGGACATGACGGACATTGATTGAGGTGTATTGAATCACATCTAAGCCAAAATATTTCCTAATGGAGATTAACCGAACAAGGCCATAGAGTGCAATTTTGTCTTGGCTCTAGCAGGAGTGCAGAGAGAAACTTCAACATATATGTTTGTGCCTCGAAGATTGAATTCAGAGAGCATCTATAATTCCTTGACACGCTCATCAGCAGTAGGGAACTTCACTGAGAACCTGTTGTAACACCCCTCTTTTTGCTAAAACCCTAATTAGGTTTGATTGTGCATCATGAGCATCATGATTATTTTTCCTAAGAAAATTGCATAAGGAAATAATTTGAAAACCCTAATGTTGGTTTGATTTCCCCCTCTCTTTCAAATGCTCAAAGTATTTCAGAAGTTCAAAATAAACTTGTGGCCTGTTTGCATTTTGTCAAGATGGCCATGAATATTTTGAAAAGTTGCAGAAAGTTTGAAGTTTCAAACAGATTTCAAAATGCACAAGAATTTGAAAATCTAAAATGAAAACAGAATTTTGAAAAAAAGGAGAGAAGCCCCTCTCTCTCCCCTGGGCCGCAGCCCATCTCTCCCTCCCCTTCTTTTCTCTCTGCCGCAGCCCACACGGCCCAGCTACAGCCCAAAACAAACCAGCCAAAAGCCCCAAGGGTTATGTGTAAAACGGCCGGGTCATCCCCCACCTCCGTTCGTCAAGCAGCTCGGTGGCGCGGCCTGGACGCTCGCCGGCGCCAAGATGCGTGCCGCCGCCCGCCGACGCCTACAAGACCCCCTCTGCCGCCGCGGACGAACCCTAGCACGCCACTCTCTTCTTCCCCCTCTCTCTGGCTCTCTTCCGCGAGCGCGCCCGGAACCCTAGCTCGCCGGCCACCCCTTCCCCCGCCGTCTCCGGCCATCCCCAAGCTCCGCTGAGGCCGCCATCGGCTCCGCCTCGCCGCCACGACCCTCCCCGTCGAAGGAATCGACGCGGGGTGCTGTGAATCGACGCCGCCACGCCGTTCTTCCCCGCAGACGGCCGCCGCGTCCATGAAGCCCTCGTCGCCGGCAGGCCCCCTCCGCCCTCGCCGACAAGCTCTTGAGCTCCGCGGTGAGCTCCTGGACCCGCCGGTGCTCTCGCCTCTCCCTCTCTGCCCCTCTATCGCCGCCGCCACGAGCGCCCGTGTCCGCCGCCGCAGCAGCTCGTCGCCGGCGCTGCTCCGGCCACCCCCAGCAGGCGGCGCCACCACCGTCCTGCTCGCCTCCGACAGGCGCATCCAACGCGCCCATCCGCGCGTCCAGGGGAGCCCTCCAGCGCCGCCGCGCTATGGTCACCGGCGGCAGCCACCGGTGGTTGACCACCGTGGTTGACCCCGTGGGGCCCGCTGCCTTTTCTTTTTAGTTTCTTTTATTTTCTGTAAATAAGAAATACATTGACAGGTGGGGCCCCTTGTCAGGATTTTATTATTTTCGTAAATATTTAGGAAATGATTAAAACTATGACATGTGGGTCCAGTCTGTCAGGTTTTTTATTATTTTCCAGGAATTTTCAGAAATGATTTAAAATGAATAAAACTTGTAAAATTCATAACTTATTCATTTTAAATCAGAAAAATATGTATAATATATCAAAATTTTCAGAAAAATGAGATCTACATTTTGGTTACACAATCATGCATTGTTAACCAACTTGAACTCTGCTTATATTAGAAGAACTAAAATCAACCCCTCTGAGGTTTCGGAACTACTAACCCTAGTCCCGTCGAACCCCAGTTAAATTGATGATGTCTTAGGGTTATTTCAATACCTAATTAACATGCCATATCATCATCCTTGTATGCGCATTGCATCGATGCCATGTGTTGATTGTTCTTTTACCTTTCCGGTATTTGCCTCTTCGCGATCGATAGAGCAAGTGCCGAGATGATGAAGATCAACAACGACGAAGATCAATATTTGTCCATCGACGGACAATTCAAGCATGGGATCTTCGAAGATCCACATTGGTTTGTCAGGGACAAAGGCAAGCCCTAACCTGGTTCATATATGGTTTCGAAATGCTTTACTTCTGGTTCTTACATGTTGCATCCGCTTCAAATATGTTTTATCGGCAGTTGTAGATATCCTATGTGTGCATATTCCATCCTTGTAGCCCAGAGTTCCTGATCCACCGCTCCCAGCAAAACTAGGTCTGAGCTTGTTCGCATCGCTAGAGCCATATATGTGTTATGCTTAGCCATGCTTAGTGTTGAAGTCCGATCCATCCGGTTGATGAATCGAGCTACGAATGAACCTAGTTTGACAGGATGACGTGGTAAGATCAGTGATGTTGTTAATAAATATGTTAAAGGCTTGGATGGGCCGCCACATGGGGATGTGGTGATTTGACTCATTCTCGCCGATACTAGGACCCGAGTTCTTGCCTCTGGAACCAAGACTGAGCGTACAGCCACACGGGGCCCATGGGAACCCCTTGGCCCGAACTTGCCTAGCTTACCCATGAGTCAATTAGTTTGCGAGTTCCATTTGCCATACGCATGGGGAAAAGGTGGAAAAGGTTTTCAAAGTGCATCATGGGCGTGGCGGGGTGAAGGATGCTGTAGGCATTGAACTGGATCCCCTGCACACAATGACCGGGACCGCCTCGGAGAATGGCTACCTACGATGACGGAGTTCCCCAGTTAGATTGACTCATGGAATAGGCGAAGCAAGGGAAAGGTTTTGGTCGACCACCCTCTGCCGGCACACCAAGGAAGTGTGTAACGTACGGCGCTAAGAGTCGGTCGGCGCGTGTGGGTAAAGTTGTACACCCCGCAGGGTAAATCTTTTCGAAAAGCCGTGTCCACGGTTACGGACGACTTGGGAAAGGACGTGATGATCATAGACAACTTGAACCTAATCGTAAAACTTGATGTCAATGTGTGAATAAGGATCCCTCCTCAGGGTATCGAGGGGGTGCTCCTAGTTGATAGGTTCATATGATGAAGATCTCGGTGGATTCAATATGATGATCGTAGAGCTAGATATATCGCTCTCTTATCCCTTTTAAAATGGTCTGAATAGACGAGCTTATGCTCCCTCTTGTTTCACAAAGGAAAACTGGCTTTCCGCAAAATAAGCTCCACATACAGCCTCGCATACCAGCTTTGCTAAAAGGTTGTACTAAGTCTTGCTGAGTCCCTGTACTCAGCTTTGCATGCTTTGTTTCAGACGAAGTCGCTCCAACGAATGAAGGTTTCTAGGTCGATATCGACGAGTAGCTTGGGATTCCCAGGTGGCAGCCTGGAATCTATGGGCTGGGACGTCGCCGTTATGCTCCTGGCCTCTTAGGCCTTCTGCTATCTTGCTATTTAGAATAGCATAACTTCGCTTCCGTTGATTGATGAATTGTCAGGTCAGTGACCTCTGCTTGTAACACTTTGGTTCTTCGCTCAGTTATGAGCTTGTATTACTCTTTGTGTCGTAGAGTCACTGTTGTGTTACCGATTCTCACCCTGTAGGCCCTAGAGATCTAGGTTAGACTTATGCCAGATGGAGATCTGGGTTTGTCTAGCCTACGACCCCCGGGGTCGTCACACCTGTTATCAGCATTTGACTTACGTTTCACGTCCAATTCCCGTCGGCTATCGTGAAAACCTGATGCTAGGTCGATAGTAGCGGTACCTTTCCCTTCCTTGGTTTCCACCATTTCTAGAACATTTCTAGCACTTGCTTGGTTCACTTTCTTACATAAACAAGTGATCACTTAAGTTTACCCAACATTCAAAAAGTAAACCATGCATCAAAAACATCACAAAGAGAAAATATAAGTTTTGTTGTTGCTCTCTTCTCCAGGTCAACAATTACCAATGAGAGACAAATAATGTGGGGCCTTTGTAGATACCTTGAGATCCTCAAAATTATTTCATTTTTCCTTGAACGAGGCTCCTATCCTACCGACTAGTCAACATTAATTAAGTCCATCCCCACAACAGTCATTGTAGTAGTAGCTGTGAAAACGGTTGACAAAAGTCATTGTAAAAGCCCCTCATATAGTTGTAGAACTCGTCACCAATCTGGGCACCATCGTCGTTGTAGCCGACACCCCTTACACTGATGCTTGTAGAGATTGTCACCACCCCAAGCACTGCTTTCGTAGAAATTATCGCTACTCGAGGCACCACCGCGGTGGTGGTTATCAGCCCCTACACCATTGTGGTAGTGGTTATCACCAGTGCCATAGTGGGTGTAGCCACTGCTGCGGTAGTGGTTATCAGCCTCGGCACCGGCGGGGTAGTGTTTATAACCGGCCCTGGCATTGTGACAGTGGGTGTAGCCACCGCTGCGGTAGTCGTTATCCGCCTCGGCACGGTCGTAATAGTGGTTATCACCAGCCCTGGCATTATCACAGTCGGTGTAACCGCCGCTGCGATAGTGGCTATCAGCCTCGGCACCGTCGTGGTAGTGGTTATCACCAGGCCTGGCACTCTCGCGGTAGCGGTAGGCACCGTTATCAGCTCGAGGACGGTCGCGGTAGTGGTTATCAGCCCTAGCACTGTCACGGTAGCGGTAGCAGTACTTGTGACTTTCTGAATCATCCGGGCTCTGTAGAGAATGGTTAATGCATGTTATGATAAGCTATTGATGTATGAAACTGAAGGAGTAGCATTATATACAATGAGAAATGAGTTTCCATCATGCACGGTAGGTAACTAGGTATCATGCACAGATCCACAGCCTATCATGCTCGGATGCGAGCAGTTTTTCAAAACATGACGACACATTTTGAAACATGTTGGCATAAAATGCTGCACAAATCTTCACATACCAGCCAACGGTGGATCCGTGCACCGTAGAAGGTAGGAAAAACTCGTTTCTCGCAACAAGTTGGCTTACCGTGCGTGGCCGACGCGCGCTCTTTGCCGCTCTAGTGCCGGAGCCGCCTGCGTCCGTGCCCCATGCGTCTCTGGGGCGTGCACTCCCCGTGGTTTTAGCCGCGTCCGGCGCGCGCCTCGTGCCTCCGCCCGTGGGCTTAGCCGCTTCCGGCGCGCGCCCCGGGCCTGCACCGCCGGCGCGCCTCGTGCCTTCGGTATCAGCGAAGCCCGTGGCCTTAGCCGCGCCCGGTGCGCAGCCCGAGCCTGGACGGGCAGCGGCGGGCGGCGGCGGCGGCACCATCTTCTTGAGCTCCTCCTGGGCGAGCAGCATGTCATACACCGCGCGCTTCGCCGGGTCCTTGAGAAGCTGCTCGATCAAGACGACCGGCAAAAGAAATCATCACGAGCACGAAGCAGACAAGATCGATCTTCTCCTCGTAGGACTCGTATATGGCGCGCTTAATTGCTTACCTCGTGCGCCTCCGATAGCTGCTTGAACCGCCTCTCCGCCTCGATCTTGTGGTCGGGGTTCTTGTCCGGGTGCCACTTGAGCGCGCCCTTGTGGTAGGCCTTCCTGATGTCGCCGGCGGTGGCAGCCTTGGGCACGCCCAAGATCTTGTAGTAGTCCTCCACCGCCATCACAGAATGGCACCCCAATATTGCCGTGCTTCTTCCTCTTCGACTTCTAAATCCCGATCGGCTGCTTGGTTTTCTCCTTAGTTAGCTATCGCTGCGAGGGATTTGCGGTGGTGTGCAGTTACGTATGGGGAAGGTGGAGACGTGCTCAAGGTTGAGAAAGATTTCTTTCACTTGTACCGGAAATACGCGAAATATTTGCACGGTGCGTTTCCTTTTTTTTCTAGGCGAGGCCTGGCCGGCGAGCCCAACACCCGTGCGGCATCACGCCCGATCCCGTCCAAGCGCGGCGCCGCACGCAAGAGAGGAAGGTGGAGAGACATGCTCACCAGCTCAAGGTGGAGAGTCCCTTGTATCGAAAATACGCGAAACATTCATGCGCGTTTCTTTTTTCCTGGGTGAGGGCCGGTCCAGTGGAGCCTATTCGTAATCATTCATACATAATATACATTCAGTCGTCACTTGCGCTCATCAGAAAGTCCAAGGTGCTGATTTCAGGGATTAGGAGACTGGGGTAGAATTTGGACTACCACTATAATATCAAGGTTTATAACTAGCTAGTTCCCTCTTAAATTCCAAGACCTATGATAAGCCCAAGTTTTTTTTTTGAGAATTCGGCAGGTGAGCTGCTCGATATATTAATAGAAGAAGAGGTTACAACCGGACTACAACGGCTACGGCCGCGGCACAGATGCCGCGCCGAGCAAACAAGGTGGCGGAGAGGGGGTCCACCACCACCACCACTAAAAGAGAAGCGGACTACTCGCGAGCTATGGAGATCTTCGCGCCCGCCAAGTCCCAAGCAGCCGCCTCGTCGGAGATCCGAGCCAGCAGGGAGCGGACCGGAGAGGGGGAGGCTCTAAAGACGCGGGCGTTACGCTCAAGCCATAAGCCCAAGTTGCCCAACTGTTGTACAGCTTCCAAAAGTAAACTATGTCAATGTATAAATTGATATGCAATCAAAACATTTCTAACTTCTCACGTTCCTTCCAAAGAATGACAAGGAGCGCAGCTACAAGAAACGAAACATGCACATATCCTGCGGGCGATCAACTTTTATATACACGGGAACATCTAAGCTGTAAACAGCTAACATACGGATGTACAGAGTTCATGGGAGCAAGCAAATTTGCGCGCCAACAGTCAAATGTAACCTATCTCATCACCTGATGCCTCTTAAATAGTTCCTTCGCTCAGAATTTGCCTTGACCGAAGGCAAAACTGTAGACCAGTACATCATTACACACAGCCTGGAGCCCGAGACTCGGTACTTGTTAGGCACCTCTTATTCACTATACTCAGAAGAATAGGATGAGCCATCTTCATCGTCATTTATGTTGCCGACTCCACCCTGACCACCACCATCATCATCATCCTCGTCGTCATCGTCCAGTTCCTCATCCCCACTCATCTCAGTGTCATCATTACCTTCGTCAACAGGGTGTTCCGCATCATAGTCAACCCCGTCCTCACCCTCTTCGTCGTCTTCACCATTATCTTCGTCATCTTCACCATTATCTTCAGACTCGTCATCCATCATCTGAAGGGGGCTGGATGCAGAATTGTCCCTTGAATAATCTGGAAGCTGCTCGTCAGAGTCCTCATGCATGGGCTGATCATATTCTTCATTCCCTTCCGATTCATCAGATTGAGATACAGAATTGTTCTCATCAACCTCCGCATTTGCCCGTCTCTCCAAGCCCCACTCTTCTGCACCGGAGCTCTGTGGAGAATGCACAGTGGTAGGCTTTGAAGTACTTAGCATGCCAAAGGACCCCAATAAGTTTGCCTTTGGAACTGATCGGGCTCCAAGCTCAGCTGGCTGCCTAGGCCTAACAGTACGAGGTCCTCGTCCCCGTCCACGTCCACGACCACGGCCACGCCCACGCCCTCTCCCTCGACCAACTTGCTTATATGGGGCTTTGTTGTAAGACACATCGTTGTCATCCCTGAACTCAACCTTGGGAGAGTTGCTAGAATCTCTTGGGAGTTTGCCACCACGACTGAGGGATCTACCTCCCCTGCCACGCCCTCGGCCTCCTCCCCTGCCACGCCCTCGACCTCCTCGTCCACGGCCATTGCTGGAAGTCAGCCGTGCTCCATCATGATGATCAAAACCAGTAGCTCCAACCAATTCCACTTCTTGTTTGTTCTTAACAGCGGTATATCTTGATGGAAACTTCTGCGTATAGAAACAAGGTATCATGATAAAAGAACCATTAATATCCAGGTAAATAAACATGAAGTATTAATACTTTGCATAATATAAGGCAGCAAAGATGACACCTATTACCAGCAAAACATACAACTACCGGAAAAGATTGATGCAATAATCATAAGATAGGAGACTCACAATAAAATCCCCAGCTTCACGCTCTTTATTTAATTCTGCCTTTTGTTCAAGTGTGTATGAGAGGGCAGAATCAAGGTCTAACAACCGTAATGTTACAGCAGCAGCAGTATCGGGTACCCATGGAAGTACATCGACAGATTCAGAACGTGCAATATAATTCTGATCAGCAAAATCTGGAATATTTGATTTAAGCAACTCAGCTGTTGTCTCGAAATTAGATGACAAGTAATCCCTTCTTAGTGCACCTTCCAGCACAGTTAGCATCTGCAAAAACATGACACCGAAAAATTCTCAGGTAGGCAAATACACATGTATGAAGGTGCTATCAAAACATGGCAAAGTAATAACTGCTAGAATACTCGTGATGGAAAGTAGTTTCCTAATAAGGCAGTATCAATATTGGTTGACTTTCATCTTCTAAACTATACCCTACATAAATAGAACTAAATCACCACATGAGTGAAATAATTTCCAAGCATGTTCTTTGTTGACGAGCAAATACCAGGAGAGGCCCCAAAGGCTGCCTCATGTCTAGCCTTAGATTGGTAGTATTGCTAATACAGTAAAACTCAAGGCAACCAATGTCTACCAAACAAAAGAAACTACTTGGTGCATTGAGTATATAGAAGGGGAACGGATGGAGAACCTGGAAGACTTCCTCGATAGATGATGTAGAAAGCAACTTTACACCCCATGATTTTCGATATCCATCCGTCCAAAATAGTTGTAGAGCTTCTGCTGGAACTGAGGCCTGAGACATCAAAAAAGCTAACGACATAAACGACAGAACTACTAGCAATAAGTAAAAAAGAACAGAAGGCCAATGACCAAAAACATGTTACCGACCTCAAAGGTAGCTAAAAGAAGCTTCAGCAATCTCAGTCTTATGGGAACAGAATCATCTGAAATTTGTATCTTCCAATTAGCATCTGTTCTCCGTTTTTCCTCACACTGTGATGTGTGTTCAGAGAAATTGTGAATGGATTTGAGCGTCTTGTGGCAAGAAGAACAATGCTTTTCTTCAGTTAAATAAATCTGGTAACAATAATCACAACAATGTATCAACTCGGAGCACCGTTTCTTTCCATATTTCATGGCACGCATAGATTGATGATTGTTGCACTCCCTCCACATCCACTTCAGAAACATGCATGCCCTTTTTGAAATAGCAACCTTCTCCAGATCATTACGCCCAAGCTCTATCTTGAAAGAACCCGAGCATGCCATCGCAGGATCAGACACCACACCTGAAAGGGTGCTGCATGGACTTCCAAATTCATTACTATGATTTGGGCTTATGAGTTCACTACTTCCATTTCTCAAAATCCTTCCAGCTGGCTGTTCTATAGTAGCACACTTTTTCCTCCCTATAGCATCCTTAAAAGTTGCCTCAATGCTTTGCAACATTGAATGCAGATGTGACTCCCGGATGCCACGAGTATCAAGGGAGGCTACTAAAGCATCAAATGCCTGCATTTTATGATAAAGCATCATGTTAAAGCAATGAGTCTAATTCTGCAGATACCTGCGTTAAAAAAGAATCTGCAGATACCTGTGTTAAAAAAAAATCTGCAGATACCTTGCAAAAAAGATAATGCAGTTGGTTCTCTGAAAATATATAATAATAACAGAAGACAACAGTCTCTTTACAATGACAAGGTACTTAATCAGGTAATAATAAAGATTTAATATCCACTTGCTATACGATGAACAAATATGCAATGCTAATTACTCAAATAAATAACAACTTTTTCAATAGATCAGATGCTTTTAGCAGGTCAGAGACTTGGCAGCATATGGTCCAGCACCAGTCCAAACACTAAGAAGTCAGCAAGTAATTAACCATCAAAATAGTTAGAAATTATCGTTTCAAGCCAGTCACAGGACACTCAATTTCTAGCCGGTACCAACAAAACTACAACAGAGTAATACACCAGCGCAACAATGGCCAAACATGCACACCAATCTTGAGAAGGGGAGTATTAGTACGGTAGAACGAAAATTAGTATGTGCCATTCGATTGAGTATAGATGGTTCATGTCATCCAACCACAACTACACTTTCCGAAAGACAACAGTGACTATTTCAATTTGCTCTTATCAATTGTGCTCTCCCACAGCCCCACCCTCCAATGATATATACACAATCCATCTAACTTTGAGGTAACAATTCTCTCACCACTGTTCATAACATGCTCCCCCATAAGCTAAATTTCATTAAGTCATTAACTGATGGATTAACACACTAAAAGGACAAAATCCACAAGCCAAATTGCATTATATGTGAGCTTCTGTTGACAGATTAGGCAATAGAATTGCACTAAAGAGTTAAGAAGAAAATAACCACCTCAGCCGAGTCGATGAGCCTCCAGTATCCATCTACAGATTCAAAAAATATCCTTCCAGACCCAGGGTCATTGGGTGATAGAGAAGTAGAAAACTGCCAATACCGATTCCGTCTCCGATCTTGTCCTAGGGGTAATGATCTGTAGACATAAAGCTGTTCTGCCTTGTGACCTATGAATAATTTCAACTGAGATCGTGTTTTCTCAGATGAAGCATATTGCTGAACAGACAAGCTCTCTGGGTTGGTATTGGATTCCCTGCTTACACCATTTCCCTCATGAACCATATTACCAGCATTAAGCTGACTTTGCTGGTCTACAAGCGAAACATTGTTTACTGAGCTGGCCTCTCCACCATTCTCTTTGATGAGGTTATGTACCGGATTAAGAGTACATTCACCGATATTATTTTCTTGATCAGCATCAGCCTTCAAACTGGTGCAAGAGTAATGTTGCATTCTGCCTGCAAATTCTTCCCTTGAACGCCTTTTATCAAGTTGTGACTCTGCCCACATTTGTTTCTTCAATGCATTTGCTGCCTCAAGACGTTCCTGCAAAGTCACTTGTTCAGATACTGTTCAATGGGAAAATAACAAGATAGATACATTAGGCAAAATAAATACCTCCAGGACTGCGCGCATGGAATTTCCTTCATTGGCAACACCAATCAATGCAACCAATGCATTGAGGCGTTCCTCGACACTAAGATCAGAGTAGTCGCCTTCAGATAGCCCCTGAACCCAGGATTCCCCTTGGTTACTTTCGTCAATCTCTGTGTCTTGTGAAGCCCCAATAGGTGGATCGCTTGAAGTACTCACTGCAGTGGACTTGTCTAGCGCAAGCAATGAGTCACTTGGAGATTTACTGTGAGGGCTTGGTGGCATTAATGTGTTAACCACACTCTTTACTTCATCATTTATGTCACCAGCCGCAGTTGGTATGCCGTCATCTTTCGACCTAACTAATGAAGCATTGACATCTTTTTCCTCTATATTCACTTCATCGCCATCAGGATCATCATCGGCCTCGTCACATTCCGAATCATCATCCCCCCTTTCAGCATCATCCACATCCTTCTCTACTTCTTCACACTCCAAAATTGCATTCTGAAACACCCTTATTTTTTCCCGTGCTGCTGAGAACACAGACTCAGAATCAGCTGGGTCTTTTCTATAAGGAGTTTTAACACAATATGTGCAGGGTGCAGTTCTTTCAAAAAGCTTGGTATCCCTTGACAATGCAGCAGATATGGATGCCTCGGGTGTCTTGCTTGTTGTAAGATCTCTCAGTCCAGAATTCTGAAGTAATAATTAAATCAAGGTCACATAAGAAAACAATGGCAGGCCAGGGTCAGTTTGGAAGAAAAACTGGGATGTGGATGTACCTGAATTTTTTCAGCAACTTCCAGTATCGAGAGACCTTCACTCCCTTCAAGTGATAGTACATGGAAAGCAGCGAATTTTACCGTTCCAGGTGTCAGACGGTGCCTAGACTTGCGACGATTAGTGTAGCCTCTTTCTTTCATCAAAGCAGCAGACTTCACAGCTGCTGAACCATTTCGCAGAGTGGAAATAACATCCTCACTGTTATGGCCCTGTCAACAAAATTCGCATTAATTTGGTCAGGATTTTGAAGCATATGATCTAAGGCCTGGCTACTTCCGCCAAATTAACTAAAACAACTTAGGAGGTTAAGTAGACAGTTTTTATAAGTACAGTTTATTTACTCAGACGGTTTTGTAGTTCACAGGGTGGAACAGACTCACCCCCATATTTCAAGGGGTCGGACTTTTTCTTACATTGTGCTCATATATAATGGAAACTTTCGAAAGTCAATACCTCATTATCGTCATGGTATGCAGCTTCAGCATTCCTTTTCTTCAACTGAGGCCCAAAACCAGCAGATAAACCAAATTGGCGCAATATTTCAGGCCACGTAAGACAAGTCAAGTGTCGCTGCCAGATGAGTATGTTGAACCCCCAAGCATATGCCTAACAATAAGAAATCAGATATGTTAAATTATTGTAAATAAAACTGGTTTCAAACAGAACAAATCTTTGTTTCAAAAAAGGAAGAGATATGCACGCACCCCTTCAACAATTTGTGGATGTCCACCTCCAGGATTAACTGAACTGCTCTGATTCACCCCTGAAACAACTGAAGAAGTTCGGGCAACATCCTCAATATCTTTTATGATGCATTTTAGCAAACCAACATGTAATTCCCCCAACAACCTTGAATCCTGCCAAATGAATACCAGCAAACACTTACATTCAGCTATGCTACAGTATACTGCAGTTATGTTTCATGAAGCAGGGACTACTATACAATACACACGACCTAGAAGTACAGATTGGTGGTTCTCAGACTGTAAACAGCTAATGACAGCATTGAAGGAACAAACAGATGGAAACATCTAGGGTATTATTCAATTATTTCCAATAAATAACATATATAACCAGCATCGTACAGCAGGTACGAGGTTTCAGCACTGAGAGTTAATGATGGAACCGGGCCATAACTTACATAATCATGAAGAGATTGGACAAACTCGTCAAGTGTGAATGATGGAAGCTCGAGAACATCCGCAAAGGTAAAGAAAAACTTCCACACCTGAATATCATAAAATGCAACTTCAGTTTAAAATGATTACGCTAAAATATTTTCTTGGAAAACAAGAGGCCCTTAATGTGATACTTCATAATTTTTACAAAATCTGTACACAAATGTAGGGAACACGTGCAGATGCAGAAGTATATAATCGCCAAAGAAGCCTATGTACTAGTAGCAGAATATGAAACCTTTCTCGAGGGAATAAAAATGATATAAGCTGATATTCCTTATACACGTGAGAAAATTCCTCATTTCAGACTACCTAAATTTGTGCTTCCCTGTTTAGCCCCGGGAAAGTTTTTCTTCCCTACTTGACTTTCCTAATACGACACTCTAGTTCATTTTGAGCAATATCGGTTTTAAAAAGGAACATTAAAAAGCGGTTTTGCCCCTGCTGCATTATGTGACCAAAATTTTGTATATAAGACAAAAGGAACAATACTTGGCATATTTGACCATGGTTAAATGCAAGGATTGTGAGTCGTGCGACAAGTCACGACTAGTCAGCGAGTACAACTCGAAGTGTCGACTCGACTGGTGGGCCGAAACAAGCAACCCAGTCAACTAGTCACGACTAATCTCAACTAGTCCCTCACGAGTCAAGCAACCAGAGAACCAAGCAGTGGCCGGTTGGTTAGAGCACAAAACCGTGAGCTCACCCACCCGCGTTCGAACCGCAGCCTGCACAGGGTGCCTCATTTCTTTCTAACAACGTATAGTTAAAGGAGGGAACTTCCCTCTTCAACCATGTTTTTATAAGTCGAGCGACCACAAAAATGACCCCACCTGTCATAATTTTAAAAATATTGGCCAGCCCAGTTTGGAAACCTAGATCAAGCTGCCCAGTTTTCTCCCGTGAAACCAAATCGAGTCTCGACCCAGTACTCATGACAACTAGTCGTGACTAGTCACGGCTAGTCTATGACTCACTGCCTCCAGGTCGACTCCGTAGATCTGGCCAATCCTTGGATTTTGATTGACCAAATGAGATCCAAACATTTTTTCCATAGACTTAGTCCTTGGATGTTAATGCAAAAAATGTTGTGTTTTCATTGGCCAGTAATATAGGTGGGTTCCACGGAAGATGTAGCTTTCATTTTTATAATACACATAATTCGAATTAATAGAGCAGAGATATGGGGCCCGCATGTAGAGAGAGTGAAGCACGGGCCAAAAATTTCCCCATCTCTCACTGGGACTCAGTTTCTCTACCAACTGTGGCGCTAGCTGGGGCAAATCGGCGGAGGAAACAAAGAGAGCACCAGGAAAGGCAGCACCGGATTCAGCGGGAGCGCATGATTATGCAATTAGTTGCTCGGCCGATTTGTCCTGGAGAAAAGAATTCTGTGATGCAATCTGAGTTTTAGCGTGTCTACATCGGTGCAGAGAGGAGCATATCCTTTCGACCTGTCGATGTGACGGGGGATCAGACAGACCATGGCCCGAGCTCCGCAGCCCTGCCTTGGCCACCCTCGTGCCTCGGCCATCCTCCTAGCCCCACCTTGGACGGCATCCACAGTCACCGCCGGTCTGCTACTATAACCTGTCAGCCCATAGCTCATAGCTCGTCGACCTCACTGCCATAGCTCGTCGGCTTCATGTGCTCACATGCTGCTAGGGCTCCTCCTTATTGGGCCAGGGCCAAGGACGGGAGTTGTTTCTCTAGACAGGGATTCTCTTCTCTTTTTTCAACGTTACATACGGAATAACGGAGGGAGGTAGTTTGGTCCACGAAAAAAACTGACGGCAGCATGCAACAGGATGGACAGCAATGTCATATTAGGCAAGAAATTTTGACCAAGTGTCAAATAGGGAAAAAAAAACTTTTCCAGGGTCAAATAGAGAATCATATTTCTAGGTAGTGTCAAAAAAGTTATTCTCTCTGTACACTTGCGCTTAACATATGTGTCCTTGTTCTACACAGGACAGCAAAACTCATTTTAAGTACAATTCTGAATCTTTCATTTACTATTCTTTGGGTTTGGGTTTGTGGGTAAATGGGCGGTGAGAGGATTCAGAGAAAAGATAAAAGATGTTGAAGAATCACATCAGGAGGTACCATCAAAAGGTTTCCAATGTTACTCTCAGAACTTGTCCACGGTTTTATTGAAAATGGCGCCTTCAATATCACAGCTTCAGTAGGAAACTGTGTCAGCATTCCTGTACAAGAATAGAACACAATTTAGATGTTGCATTATGCTGCTACGCTTCAAACTTAAACAGAGCCAAACTAGCAAAAAGATAAGCTAGCCCCTTTGTGATATTTAGCTCAACTAAAGAAAGTATTTATATAATTTAGCACCAGCTAAGCAGTAAATGCTAAATAGTGATGACATAATTTGACATACTCCCCCTGGTTCCCTAAAGGCTGTCGTTTGGACATAGACAAGGTCAATCTTTCAAAACTTCGACTACCAGTATCTGAACATATTTAGATCAGACGCTTGAAAATCGTATGTGCAAAGCATACAATTTTCTAGGATTTGAAGACCATGCCATTGTCCAAAGCAAGAGCTATTATGAAACTAGATGGAGTATGTTTTTTCATCCTGACACTGAAAATAGCTAGCTAGTTAGCCAAACTTTTATTTGGTAAGGGTATATAATGATTTGTTCCTTAAATATTAAGCACTAATTAAAAAAAGGGAACATCAGGTAAGGCCTAAATGTATTAACATATATTAAATTAAAGCACCTAAGATATTTAAATAAGTTTTCCATTCTTATTATATTGGATGAGCCAAGAAGCATCAGAACTTCAAGCTGCAAATGTACTAACAACAGGAATAAATTGAAGTTAATTATTCTGTTGGCATAGAATTTGCCTTTCGTCATAAAATAGATAATTTTAGGTGCCTAGTTGAGAAAGAGAATGTTTAGTATGCAATCTACATATGTTTTTTTCTCTTTTTCTGGAAAGAAAACAAAGGAACCAAAGGCAGACTACTGTCTATAAACTTAGATCCAGGAATGTAGGGTGCACCTCTAAATGAATCAAGTTGCTGCAATGTGTCACTATCAAGAGAAAGCATCGAGGGCAACCCTTTGCTTCGTGAAACCAGTTCCATCAGTTCTAGGCGCTCATCTTCCATCAGTTCCATGTACTCCCGTGCAATTCTGCGTGCTGTAGCCTTTTCATTAGCAACCTTTTGTCTTGCAGCTTCTTTCTCCTTTCGAAGCTCCTCTTTTTGTCGTAGTTTTTCAGCCTGTGCAGAGAACAAATTATAAACTGAACAGTACTAGTGGTCTAAACTCTATGCCTGGAGCATTTATAGTTGACAAGCTAGTGAACTAACTCTCATGGATTCTTTCACCAAAAACTTCTCCATCCGCTTGTTTTCACGCCATTTTTCCTTTTGGAGTCTCTCTTCTTCTCTCTGCTTTTCACGCATAAACTTCTCCTCTTCTTTCTTTCTTTCACGGTCAAGTCTCTCCACCTCCTTCCGCATTTGTTCTTCTCTCTGCAAATATATTAAAATGTTAAGTGTCTTACCATGAGACATAATTGATCTTCTATAACATGAACAAGGCATACCTTTCTCTTCAATACATCTTGTTTCTCGAGTTCCTTTCTAATTCGTTTTTCATGAGTCTCAACTTCCTTCGCAATCTTTGATTCCTCGGTATACTGAAGAAAATATGAGAAACTTTCAATATATCAACTCATGCGTACAGAAAAAAAGGAGTACCATGAAGTAAAACTCATACTTTCCGCTTTCTATCCAGTCGATATGCATCTTCATCGTGATAATCCACTCCTTCAGAGGATGCAGGGGGGTTTTCAAATCCAGCAACTTGAGGAATGCCAAACTGGCCTTCAATTGGAGCAGAACTAACATTAATATTAGATGAAGCCATCTCATAATCTGTGGATCCGGACTGGGAAATGAATGGTTTTCCATGTTGATTTAAATGGCTAGAACCAGAAATTTGACCATGACCATGGAGTAAGCGTGATCCTGCAGACAGAGAAGATATCCTTGAATTTGAAGCTTCCGGTGAAACATCATAGAAGCGTGACTGGCTTGTCCTCTCATATATTTCACTTGGCTGCTCTGGAAGAAACTGGTATTCATGTACTGCTCGTGAGCCAAGTTGAGAAGAATTTGCAGCCATGTACTTCCGCTTCCCAGTAACTGTACTTGGAACAGAAGGGTCTATGTTAGGTAAGAACGTTGATGCCTGCAAGGGGGGAAACAGAAAAAATAATTTGTCATTTGGCCCATAAACAGAGGAAGTGATACAGTGTCTCTTTGTGTTACTACTCCCTTAATGCAACAAATATATATACAAGGAATACACACAAATTCTTCCATTTAACAGAGTTTGAGATTATCAGTGTACAGTTACTGCAAAAGACCATGTCCTCTGCCTGAGTTAAATGACCACATTTACACCACTAGTAACCACATTTACGCATTACCAGGAGCAAAAAAATAACAAATAAACATTTCATACAAGACCTGTGATATAACATCAGTAGTATAAACGTTAACTGTTATCTCTCTTATTTTTTTATTTAAACCTAATTCATGCAGCCAGCTTTCAAGATTAGTCGTGATGATTTAACCATGTTCTACAAAACTCTGATTTGTTCCAATACCTGCATAACTATGATGCATCGTGCAAATATGGAAGTAGTATCTCAAAAAGGATTTGCAAGTATTGAACTGTGGCTCTACATGAATTTGAGTTTGCACTTTACAGGCAAACTGGGATAAATGAATAAAACCTTCACCTCAAATCATCTTTTCATGAATGCAAAGCTGGGACTGAATCATCTATTCAGTAACAAGGATGCATACAGCTCTGTGACTAGTAAAACTAAACATGTGTCTGCAAATGTAACGAAGCATACCTTCATGAGCTTGGGATCATGCCCAGAAAACATGTTGGTGTCACGTGATCGAAAAGTCTGCTTTGGCTGCTCTTGAACTGCTCCAAAACATGGAAAATGAAAAGAAAAATCAAGTCAGAATATTGAGAGTGTCACACAAACAATTGGCACCAACATGGATACGCCACAAAACGATGCAATATCTATCACTTCAGGGGAAAAAATTGTATTCAAGTTTAGATCCGCTGCAACTTGCTCGGGTATGTCATTAAGCATGCAAACATTAGGGCGTTCATAAAAATACAAAATGGAAGCACGTGGGCATAACGCTCATACCAATAGGCGCTCCAAATGCACCAGGAGGAGGTGGATCGAAGCTAAGACCAAGCATTGGCCCATCCTCCCTCAGCGGCTCCCCTATGAGATGCTCCACAGTATCGACCACCTGCTGCGCGGCTCGAGTGAGCTGCACTGGTGCCACAGGAGGCAGCATAAGTTGCTGTGGCTCATAGTACCTCCTCCCAGCCTCCGGGGCGGAAATCCTTGGCACAGCAGAGGAGCGGCCAGGTCCTCTCCGGGAGGAGGGCAGCAGCTGTTGACCATACGCGCTAGCAGAACCCAGCGTCAGCTCGCTGGGTGGAAGCGCCTGCTGCAGCACGGGCGGCGGTGCCATGACCGGCACAGCAACCTCTTCCTCCTCCTGCTGCTGCTGCCTCTTCCCCGGCAGCTTCCGGTCCTTGAGCCGCCGGTGGCAGAACCACATCTGCAGCTGCCTGTCCGTCAGCCCCAGCCTCACGGACAGCTCCACCCGCGTCGTCTCGTTCGGGTACGGGTCCTCTGCACCACCACAAACAGAATTAAATCCTCAGAAACATCACATATTACTGGTACATCTCGATTTATATTTCCCTAGACGAACATGAACGAAACACTTGAGAAGGCTGAGAAACCGTGGGCGAACGAACCTGCATATGTCCTCTCGAGGACGTCCAACTGGTAGGGCGTCTTCATCACGCGCTTGGCCGGCAACTTCCCGCTGGATCCGGAGGCCCCAGCGGCGGCAGCCCCCGCCGCGGGCGGCGCCGACGACGCCGGGGCAGGGCTCCCCGGCGCCGGCCCGGCCCCCTCGTCCCCTCCGTCGCCGGAGGAATCCATGTCGGTTTCGATCCGCCGATCTACCGAAAACCTAGATTCGCCAAAAAAAACCTAATACTCCTCGTGAAATCCCGCGGTCGCCGAAGACGGAAATCCGGCCCCGCCCGACGACGCGCGGCTCGATCCGCGGCACGATCCGGCAGGGGGAGGGGAGCGGCTGCGGCTGCGTGGCGGTTGCGGAAGCGGCGGAAAGTGGGGACGAAGACGACGACGAGGACGCGAGGATTGTTGGGAGAGAAGAGGAGCAACAGGCAAGAGGGGAGGGCGCTTGACTGGATGGATTTGGATCGCTGGGTGCTGCTGTTGTTCCATAGTAGCTAAATAAAAACCCTTTTCGATGCGTCCGACTTTTATTACTTGCTCCTAGAGCTGCTGTTGTTAATGAGAGCGAATAATGACGCGCGGATTCGCGGCTGTGCGCTGCGTGCGTGTTTGGTGCAAATTTCTTTCTTTCTCGGCAGGAGAGGAGATTGGATGGGGATGTGTGTGCTTTGCTTGCTTCCGCGGGCGCGCGTGCCTGGCTGCGTGTTCATAGATTGTTCCTGGCGACGTAGAACTGGGCCCGGATCTTCTGTGCCCGAGCGGAGGGATCTGCGGTGGTCAGTGTTACAGTATTTCTATTTCTATATTTCTATAAAACACAAGAATATGAGAAACACAAGGCAAATATAGAAATAGAAATACATGATGCAGCCTTCTTCTCGATTTGCGCCGCGGGGATCTTCAGCCGCATCCTGCGAGGTACATCAACAGCGACGATCTGGTGCCGATGTTATTCTCTCGGCCGAGGGGGCCACTTCGTGTTGCGGTCCTGTGGGAACCGCGGCGTCTTCAACCTCCAGACCGGCGAGCCAAGGAGGAGGCCTTTCCATGACTCCATCATGGTGGTCATCGCCACGCCCTCGCCAAACTGGTCTCGTCCCCACTATTGGTGTTAGCGGCCGCGATGTCGAGTTCCTCGTCAAGCTGCGTTGAAGAAGGGGCCCAAGGACTTGATTGCTTTTTTGGTTTTGGTTTGGGATCCTTTGTGTAAAAGTGCAAGTCATGGTTGTATTTTCCTTTAGTTTTGGGCCTTTCTGCAAATTGTAATCTCACCGCTATAATATAAGCAGCTTCTGGGTCCTTGACGGCCCAATCCTTGTTAAAAAAAAAGTGGAGGGTTGGAAAACAAAAAAAACATGCAAACTTGGTTGTTTGTTTTATGGAAATAGAAAAACACTAGTTCCTAATAAACATGATCAAATCAAAGTTAACCACATAAAAGATATAATTTCGATATTATTATGCCACTAGAGATGACAATCTTGTTCTTCATGTGTAGTAAGTTAGAAAAGAGGTCCTTGCAGATTGTAAAATTCTTGCATTTTCTTTTTAAAATGAGATCAAAGAAGAAAATCAAAATGGGGAGTGAAGACCTGGACTCTGTATCAACCGATGTACACATCTGTTTGTTCCATTATTCAGAATTTTAGAAGTTTAGATCACATGGATCACACAGAGTGTACATCCCATAGAATAAAGACAGAGCAATGCGCTTAAGCGTCTTGAATTCTTTCAAAAGTCGCCAGCCACCTGGTTGTAGATATTCGAGCAACCGTCTCTAAATGGCTGCATTCAGAATTTGTAGGCGCTTGTTGCGCCTCCGATAATAGGTAAGACCATTCTCGAATCCATCGAGTAGCAGTACGGATAACCTATAAAAAATGAGCAGTTTCGAGTTCGATTTTTAATTTGTTTGTCAACTACATTAAATCAATTTCCAAAAAAATTAGTAACATTTTTCAATGGATGAATATTAAAAATAAAATGAACAAATGTGCAAATAAGACGAGCAACGGGATAAGCAAAAAAAGAGACGGTTACTAGACTCCTCGGAGTCACAAATGGCACATTTCTTACCACCATTTCAATTACAGTAAGTGTGGTTATCTTTTGTACCTATTTATGTAAGAAATCACACAATGATCTTAATTTTTACAGGCACCTACAACTTCCATATATATTTTCTTAGAACAAACCTTATGACCATTTGTCATATCAACATAAAATAGATTTAACATGAAGGCCCCCCAACATGGTGACTCTCCACACATATATATCAGCTTTGTTTGTTAGGCTCAGTGTCGTTGTGTGAAAGACGAGTGTGCCATGGAGGGTACCTCAAGGCAAGGGGGAGAGAGAGCGGTGGGCGAAAAACGAGGAGCTACCGGGACGGTGAGACACAAGTTACCCAACTTCGGATCTCGCAATGGTGGCGGAACTCTACGTGTTGCTATGATTCACTATAAGTGCACCAAGTGTGTGATTACAATGAGAGATTGCTTCTCTATGATTGTGTGCCTCAAGAACTCCCAGGAGTAGTCTAGGTCGGACTCTATGATCTCGCAATGGTGGCGAAAATCTACGTGTTGCTATGATTCACTATAAGTGCACCAAGTGTGTGATTCAATGAGAGATTGGTTCTCTATGATTGTGTGCCTCAAGGACTTCCAGGAGTAGTCTAGTTTGGCTTATAAAGGCGCTACGATCTAGTATTTATAAGGAGTAGTCTAGGTCGGAATCTACTAGCACTATCCTAACCAGATACAACTTGTCGTACACATAAGGATTCAGCTAACATATGTTAGTACGAATCCGCCCAACTATGTCGATGCAGATCTGGCTAGAGCTTCTGATCCCGGACTCCCGATCTTGGTCAATCAGCAACTGGGTCACTCGGTTGGGCCAGGCCCCACCACCATCTGTGGCCACCCAGACTTGCTGGTATTGGACTGTGCCGTTGGTATACCCATTAAATATATCCAAAACACTCGCTCTCATTAACCTTTGTACTCATAGCCGCTAAGTATTATATCTATTCCCATCTAAACTCTCCTAAATTTGATATTTAGAGAAACAACTAAAAGAATACCTGCGATTAAAATATTTGTTCACAGCACTATATAAAATAGTGATGGATACTGGCTCGCCAAAGGTTGATCTCCAAGCCATGTGTCCTCCCAAAAACGAGTCGTATGCCCATTCCCTATCTTGAAAGAACCACAGCTAAAGAAATCTTCATTGACTATCATTTTATTATGTCAATTGCCCAGCTGTAATTTTTCGTCCAGCATGTTATTTATCTTTATGGAGAGACACATCTAGTGAATTATGGACCCCGGTCCTTTCTTTTACACTGATAAATTCATCTACTGCAATTATGTTATGTTTACTTTCCGCAAGCACTGTTCTCTTTAATTATTGCAAACATCTCTTTCCACTCGATACGTTTAATCCTTTGTGTTTAGCAAAACCGGTGAGCTTGACAACCTCACTGTAAGTTGGGGCAAAGTATTTTGGTTGTGTTGTGTGCAGGTTCCATGTTGTTGCTGACGTCGGTAGTGCGTCCTGCCAGCTAGCAACACCTTCAGAAGTCACCCTTTCTCCTACTAGTTGATTAAACTTTGGTTTCTTACTGAGAAAAAACTTGCTGCTGTGCTCATCATACCTTCCTCTTAGGGTTCCTCAATGGTGTGCAATCTGCGCTCAGCAATACATCAGCAAATAAAACACTCAACACCAATATTGGAGCAAATGGTTGGTTGTGATAAAAGGAGCATATGGACATGGGTTCCGTTTTGAATATTCGTAAGCATCCTAGCTTTTATCGGATGTCCCCGAAGGGACAGTAGCCTAGCATGTAGGCATCTCTAACCGAAGCACAAAAAGGCTTTACAGGAGCAAATTTGCACCGCTAACGGCCGGAACCGACACTAGCTGAAACCCTAAGAGCTTTAGAGGAGCAAAAAATTTGCTCACCAGCCTCTACGGCCCCTAAATATCCTCCTCCGCAGCAGCTCGTCTAAAATTTTGCTCATCCACCTTCCCATCCGTCCCTCCCTCGCAGCGCCGCATCGCCCATCGCGGGCTGCTCCTCGGCCAGTCCGGCGACAAGAGCCAACCGTTGTCGACTCCGTGTAGGCTCCCCGATCCTCCTACCTTCTCCGCATAGCTGCCGGCAGCCTATATCGATCGAATCGGGCGGCGTAACCTCGAGCATTTCCGCCGCCGACGCCGATGGAATCCGCCGGGATTCGTCGAGGAACATCCGAATTCACGCGGCCACGCACCTCCGGTATGGCTTCTTCGTACGTCATCGCGCCGCTGCAAAGTCGCCGGATTTAGGGTTGAAGGACCTCGTGCAGGCTCCGGCGGCAGCAACCGCGCCGACACAGGCTCCAGCACCGCCATCACCTCCGGCACTGGCTGCAGCCCTTGCCCCTACACCAGCTCCGACACCGGTGGATGAAGAAGATGATCCTTGGATGCCCGATCCGCCAGGGTACGCTTTTCAACCCTATTTGTTTGGGAAATTTGGTGAATTTCGGAGGATGAACAAGACGTTTGTTCGTTGAAATTCGTAGCAAGAAGAAGAGACAAGAAAAATGGACCGAAGATGATGACAATGATTTATACTTCGCATGGCATGATCAAACGACTCATTGGAGAAGCAACCGTTCAATCAATTTTGGGAAGGGATCCATGTCAACTTCAATCAAAGAACAAGGGGAGATGGTCGACCCTTGCCATCGATAACGAGTAGGTGGTCGTCTCTAGTCATGCGCTACAATAGGAGGAGGTTTGAGGAACAAGATGACTAGTAGAGGAGGTTTGAGGAAGATGGTGATTTGTAATGAAGATGATGACTAGTGCTATCAATACTTGAAACTACCTTGTTAGGTTTGGATGATGCTATCAATTTGTGCGACTTCATATGCATTATGAATCATTTTATGTTATGTTGTTATGTATGAATGTGCTCAAATTTGCAAATTGTGTTGAAAAAAAAGTTTGCTCCTCTAGATTTTGAGGGTTCGATTCTACGGTGCAAAATTTAGACCAGCAAATATAGGAAGTTAAATTATAGGGAGGCTTTTACTCCAAGTTTTTGTACGAGATGCTCTTATAGTCATGCGGAAGATATACATTACATTTTGTTTCTTCTCAAATCATGCTTAATGTTTAACTTGAAAGCATGTATCAACCAATATCATCAGTTGAAAAAGTTATCAACGGTAGAAAACGTCGACTTAGAAGGAAGTCGCACTTTTATCTTACACAAGTCCACCAACGAATAAGACGCGCAGTTCAATATTAGTGCTGCGAGAGTGGAAAGCCGATGCCGTGGCGTGTTGTCGGGAAGGTGACGAAGAGCATGCTCCCCACGACCCCGATGGCTATCGGCAGCACCGTGAGCACCTGCCTCACGTCCTCGGACGGCACCGGGTAGAAGCAGGACACCACGCTCTGGTCGAACAGCGCCACCGCGGCGAACACCATGACGGACACGACGGCGTGCACGAGGTCCAGGAACCGCAGCCGGTACGGTGCGGCGGCCTGCGCGTCGAGCGGCGCGCCGCCGTCGATGACCCAGAGCCCCCGGAGCGTGGCGAAGCCGTACCGCACGGCGCCCTTGCCGTCCCGGAAGCTGTCGGTGAAGCTGAGCACGAAGCAGGAGAGCGCGCAGAGCGAGACGAGCGCGGACTCCATGGCGCGGTTGGAAGGGAGGCAGTGGCCGCTGTTCGTGACGATCGGGGAGAGGAGCTGGAACGCCATCACGGTGCCCGTCGGCAGCAGCGTCGCCAGGTGCGCCGTGCTCTGGTACGTCTGGCTGATCGCCTTCTGCATCGGGCTCATCCCGCCGTTGCCGCCGCCGTCGCGGAGGACGACGGGCGATCGCTTCGCCAGGAGAGGCTGCTCCTCGTCGACACGGATCTGATCGTGCTCTACGTCCTGCTGCGCCGCCACCGCCACTTCGTGCTGCGTTGCTGGCGCCGCCGTCGCCATTGCCGCCGATCTCGCGCGCCTAGAACTATGTTCTGAAGAATCGGGAGGAGGGGAAAGGTGATGCGAATGGTCTGTGCCGGGTAGCGCGAGCTGGGAGGGGAAGTTTAAAGGAATTTCGCGGGGAATGCACGGCGCGGCGTGACGGCATGGATCGGGCTTGCCGGGGCGTTTTGGTCGGCCAGCGCTTGCACTTGGCTTGCAAGAAACAAGAAGCTCGAAACCGAAACGAATTCGGGGGATTTGCCGTTGCTTGCAAGGGAGATGGACCGAAACGCGGGACGGGAGCCTTTCCGCTTTAAGGCTCCGGTGACTTCCCGCCGCACTCCAGTTGCACTGCAGCCACGTACGCCTCGACACGGAGAGAGCTAGCAGAATAGAGCATCACGCGCGCCAGGTTGTTGAGTAACGCAACGGGTAATGCCGCAATGCAAATACGCCATGGTTGATAAGCCATTGCGGTGCCTGCCGTTCAGGGCGTTTCTGCGTGCACGAAGGCTTTGGCACCAGGTTGGATATCGATTAGGCAAAAGGTTTTGAGCAGATAGATAGATCGTGCGTACGTGTTATGTGCATGTGTGCGTGCCACTACACGACGCTTGATTGGGTCAGTTTGGTTGCTTGGACGCTTTTCTATGCGGTGGTTATTAGTAGTACATCTTATTACCGAGCTCTCCGCATATATAACATAACCAAAGGCATAGATTATCTTGCAAATACTTAATAGCCCGAGAACTTCTTAGTCATATTGTCATTTCCACAACCACACTCGTTGCTCTCGGTTACTTTAGTTTATTGCTTTGTTTTTGTTTACTATTGCTCTCAACCAACAACAACCTTTATACACTCTAGCTTGGAATTTGAATAACTTATAAGTACACTCTCTAGCACTGATGGAGCTACGTTGGGGCCGAACTGGGTCGTGGCCCGCCTAGGATTTTTTCAAAAAGCCTCTATACCTATGTATACTTGGCCCAATCTGCTAGATTAGGTAGAGCTAAGCCACTTAGCGACAAAACACCAAGCACTGCCCGCAGCCTCGCAACTATTCAGGGCGGCCCATGCATACAATGGGCTATTGCGTAGTGATGAAAAGAGCCTAGTAAGAAAAATGTCCAAGAAGACACAACGTGCTGCTTTGGTTGCTTCATTAATTTTTCTGAAAACTAGTTGTCGTTGGTAGCAAGTATCTTGTATCTCTTCACTAGTCTAGCACATCTAAATTTCTCTCTTTCCCCAAGTTCATAGGTAGCAGTTCCATAGCATGATTTTTCACTCAAATTTCCTTAAATTATTATTATTTTACTAAAAAATCACCAATTCTTAGTTAATGAATTAAAAAACTTGCTCTCTTTCAGTCTGGCCCACCCAACTTTTTGGTTTGCTCTCTAGATAATAGTAGCGAGCCTTACATGTTATCAATTGCTGCAGATGAGCTCAGCTGAGGAGGAGGATAAGGAATTCTCGGGAAGCCTCAAAAGATTTGCTTCAGAGAATGAGAAACCTGAAGATAAAACTGCCGCACTTGAAGAAACAACCCTTGTTCAGACACCTCAAGTTATAGACACAACATCTAGAGAGACTGAAACACACAAGAAACCAGTATTGGAAGAGCTATATTCATCAGAAGGCACAAAAACCAGTGAAGCCTCCACTAGC
This sequence comes from Lolium multiflorum, assembly GCA_030979885.1. Lineage (NCBI taxonomy): Eukaryota > Viridiplantae > Streptophyta > Magnoliopsida > Poales > Poaceae > Lolium > Lolium multiflorum. The sequence goes on from CM061747.1 coordinate 238,660,061, forward strand.
AGCCACATGTCTGAAACTGATGATTTGGAAGGGGGTCGGCAGGCACCCGTGCCATGCGAGAAGATCCTTCAAAGGATCAACTCCAAGAATAATATGAAATCATACCATTGTTACCACCCGATTTTGGCCAAATCAGGAGGTGGGCCGTAAGCGAAGATGGGCTTTGAAGTTACACGTGGAGCGTCTTTGAAGCGGCCTTGTGCTGAGAGTTTGGGCTAAGTGGCCCATGTATCTGTAATATATTAGATCGCGTTGTAATTTAGATTAAAGAGATAGAGTCTGGCCCGTGCACGGTTAGGTGCACGCTCAATTAGAAAGTCCCTTGGACTATAAATATGTATCTAGGGTTATCGAAAAGGAGGACAATCATCGTTCAAACAAACACAAAATACGGCGCATCGCCACCCCTTCTCTTCGAGGGTTTCTCCCGGGTAAGCATGCTGCCTAGATCGCATCTAGCGATCTAGGCCGTAAGTTTATTCGTTATCCTTGTACTGCTCGTGAAGCCTTGTTGATGGCGAGCGGTACTATTTATCCTTAGGTGTTTAGGGGCTCGCATTGGTGCTTTCACGTGCATATCTGCGTGGCAATGCCGTCCTAGACACCTTGCTGCCCTTACATCGATCTAGACGTAGGGCGCATCTTGCTTGATCATGCTTAGTAGATCCGATCCGTTATAGTTGCTCCTGCATCCGCAGGATTAGTTTAATATCCGCATAGTTAGGCCTTATGCTGGGGTCGGACGATCCGGTGGTGCGTTAGATGTTACCGTCCCTGCGAGGGATGTTCCGGGATCAACGTTATGTTGGTTTTTAGGCCTCTCGTAGGGGTAGTTTGCATTGTCTCTCGTAGCTGCTAGGCCCGATCGCACGTAGGACGTTCCGATTATGCGGTGAAAACCCTAAACTGTCGTGGATCGCTTCAGCTTTGTCCTGATCAAGCAGGATCCCCATGCCATTGCTAATCCATCAAGGACCATGGGCGCGGCTCTTTGAGCCGATCCACAGGGAAAACCGAGAGCCGATAAGGCTCGTATTTAATGTGCACGTGTCTACCATGCAGAACAATCGAAGCACTAACACCTTCCCGACCAGGTCTAGGTCGTGGCACGCCCTGTGCAACCGCCAGACGCGCGCCGAAGATTTGCGGACGACGCGAGGTGCCGGGATCCACTAAGCGGCCCTAGGAGCTTCCCGCTCTTCGTGTTGCTTAACCAAAGCCCGTCGGGGGTTTTGGAGGGTAACACATTGGCACGCCCGGTGGGACCTCTTCTGCAACATCCACGTCAACACCGACATCCGAGATGGCAGAGGAACAGATCACGTACGAGGAACTCCCTCCGGATCACAAGAAAAAGTACGACGAGTTGAAAACCATCGTGAAGCCGAACTCATCTCCTTTGAGAAGACCCGTTCGCACGGTATCGATTCAAAGGGTTCACGCCACAAGGCGTCCTTGAAGGGTGGATCTGTCCTCCCTTCACAGAACGTACCCAAGCCCTGCGACAGAGATCAACTATGTGGTGGCTCATTCACATCGGCACTCGAGAGCCGGTGAACACTTTGGAGCGCGCTCCGGGTGGTACAAGAGATCATGGAGCGTCGTTACTCCCCTTCAGGACCTGTTCTAGGGACTCACCAGGGAGAGATGCAACTCCACACCAGCCGCCTCTGCGTACACAATGGCGGCTCCACAGCAACAAGGCTCACCGCATACGTCGTCTACAAGGATGGGGGTGACCCGGCGACTACCGTTCTTACCGACCCGCCCAAGGAAATCCCACACGGATACGTGTGTGCGTATGTGCCGGATGCAACAACGGACGCAGCGATCCAGCTCCACCAGAGGGATTGCCGAGGAGCAATTGTCGGCAGGAAGAACAAGCAGAGCGGGGAGTCTAGGAGCGAAGAAACAAGCGTGGCTAGCCAAGTACGCCACCGCACCATCCGTGAAAGCTCACCACTACCTCCACCGCAGATCGATCGCGCAGTCCTGAGAGATCAATTCGGCATCTTGCCGAAGAAGAAGATAATCGGCTATTCCAAGCCGTACCCCAATGAGTTCGACCTGATCCCATTACCGCCTAAGTACGGCTTCCGGACTTCAACAAATTCAGTGGGTCGAAGGGTTGAGCTCCATCGAGCACGTGAGCCGATGCCCACTGAACATGGCTTCATCGATCGCCGGGTGAGGTGCTTCTCGCAATCCCTCACCGGTCCAGCTTTTGGGTGGTACACCTCTTTGGCCAAATTCAGGCAACATGGAAGCAGCTGAGGAACTGCTCCACACCCAATACCATTCAGAGACTATCGAAATGGTATTGCCGAACTAGCACAGTTCGGCAAAGCGAGGGAGACATGGCTGAGTACATTCAGCAACCGTCAAGAACCGATGCTATTCGGTTCATATAACGAGAAAGAGGCGCCGAGCTGGCCGTGCAGGCCTGCAGCGTCGCTCAAGGATCCGACGTTCCAAGTTGAGTACAACTCGCCGACGCATCTGGTCAATAGATGACCTATATGAGCAGCGCCATCCAGAATGTACCAAGACAAGTTCAAGCGCGATCCTGGTCAATGCCGATGAAGATGAAGATTCCGCGGACGATCGAAGTAGCGAGTGGACTCGGACGCCAGTACCTGTGTCCTGCCAATGGGTGAATCCACCAGGGCCTCCAAGAGGGTTGGACTTTGACGTAACCAAAACTGAACAAATCTTCGATCTGTTACTTAAAGAGAAACAGTTGAAGCTACCCGAAGGCCACAAGATCCCTACGGCACAAGAGATGAACAAGAAGCCATACTGCAAGTGGCATCATATGTTCACGCACACCACCGCGATCAAAGCATCGCGCACAAATCGATGGCGATAGAATCAGGCCGATTAACTTTCGGACAGTTTGCCATGAAGGTAGACAGCGTCCGTTTCGGACGTCAACATGGTGGACCTAAGCCACTCCATAAGAGAACCAGGGTTCTCTTTTGATGTCAATATGGCAGGGTTCGTGATTCGCCATGGCGCGGACAAAGCAGAGAGCACCACTCGTGGCAAGGATAAAGAGGAGGCCGTTCCACGCGACCGGCCCCAAGACGACGATAGACGGACCGACCGAGGAGGAGGTGAGAAGCATACGGTATCCGCCCATTATCCGTACATCTCCTCAACAAGTATGAGCAGCAGTACGACCGACGTCGGCGCTACGACGAAGACGATGAAAGATATCGTCGGTCTGATGCGGAAAACAGGTGGTATCGTCAGCATGACAGGAACGACGACGGGTACGAACGTCGCGCTAGAGGGAGGTCTAAGGAGCAAGACAACGTGGATAAGCACTGGAGCTGTCCTTTCTTCAAACACTGCGACTCGGGAATGAGCCGATTGCCAACAATCGAGAACGCCCACGCGCAGCGAAGGAAGAGGACAAACGAAGTTTCAGGTTCGAGCGTCGGGACCCCTCCCACCACGAGTAAACGAGCTGAGTCATCTCAAGAAGAAGACTTCGAGAGTCGATGGAGAAGAAGATAGGTATCACCGACCAAGGTGGTGCCCGATGGACTCCACCATTCTCGAAGCGTAGAGTGCAGCGGCTGCGAAACCCGGAAGAAGCCGAGGCACGCACTGACACGTTGAGAAGAGCGCGGCCCGATCTGGCCGCGAAGATTCAGCAAACATTGGAGACGAAGGCACGCCCGCCAAAGAAAGTATGGCGCCCAAAACAGCGAAAGCCGATGCACAGGCGGCGATGCCGATGCAGACATCGACACAAACATGGTGTCCGTGGTCTTGACAGAGTAGCACGTCCAAGACATTGGACATACGTGGCAAGGCCGATCCCTGCGATCGGCCCTCAAAGAATGAAAAGTAAAGGATCTTATCTCCAGCATGCCACGTAGCTACGATGGAAATCCAAGAAGTTGCAAATCATCGTCAAAGCATTGCAACAAAGAAGGAGGCCGATTCCCGCAATCGGCCACAATTATCCTCAACGTACCTTCGTCTGTGTTCAGCATTGATCCAACAGATGCCCGAAGAGCCGATGCCATCAATTACTTGACAGAATCGGCTCGGGGGGCACATAGATGGATGAGATACGAGGATACGGAGCTGGGAACGAATGTCAAATTTCCAGCAGAGTAGCTCAAATATGGGGGCCGATACGTAAGCACATAGACGGATAAGATGGAGGATACGGAGCTGGGAACGGATGTCAAATTTCCAGCAGAGTAGCTCAAATATGGGGGCCGATACGTAAGCAAATCGGCCGCAAAAAATCGAAAATACAGAAATTTTTGAGCACAGCCGATGCGGAGACATCGACTTAAGAATTCAAAGCCGATGCACGGCCATCGACTCAAGGGCAACTGTTACAAGCCTAATAGAGCAGTCATCTACACCAGCAGGAGCGTCAGTTTGGGGCGTCCGAGACAGCCCTTTTTCTCATTTAAGCTGCTGGTAGTCGCCGGCAAGTTGGAGGATGGCAGCCGTGGCCGATGACAAGAACAACATGGACGTGCAGATCAGGCTAGGATCATGAGAACAACCGACGATCATCCAGCTGGATTGAACTTCATTCTCACCAGAGGTTGCCTCATTTGACTGAAGAAGCTCGGGGGGCAGCTCACCTTGGAGGATCTCTGCTATTAACAGCCGATTTGGTCAGAATCGGCTGATGTTGCATCACAGTTGAGAAGGATAGTGGCCCAATGCGGCCGGTGCGCTTTCATTCTCGCCTTGACCGAGGCTCGGGGGGGCAGCTAGCCCTGAAAATTCCTTATTCTGAAAAGCCAGTGGTGTTGAAATTGGCTATCTCTGCATCATAACCATGCTGAACAGAGAGCTCTTGCAGAGTAAAACCACCAGGGTTGACAGAGGAGTTTGAAGAAGGAGCCATCATCGTGGTTAGGCTCTAGACCGTTGCTGCGGAGGAGTATAACATCGCAAGGAAAGCTGTGAGCAAACACCTGTTGAGCAGAGGTATCAGCTTCAACATCAAGTTTGTCAGCAACGGGCTAAGGAGCTTTCCTGGAAGCATTAATCCAGGAGTGTTGCCATCAGGACAAACATCACGATCGGATGATTTAAAAGTCTGAGGATCTAGGGGTCTCACGGCTGCACGTTAGACCTGTCCGGTTGGGGGTTTGGATCTGAATTTCATGGATTGCAAGTTGATATTTGAGAAGGCAGTTAGATTGATCTGTCTTGCAATTTATTGGAAAAGCTGATGCATTACCATCGGCTCGTGGGGCACTGACCGAATTGACAATCGGCAAAATCAAAACAAGGGAGGATCGGCTAAATTAATTTGCAAGGAATCGGCAGAGTCAAATTGGAGAACTTTCTTCGTTGATAATCAGATTTCTTACATAAAAAGAGCTGATTGCTCTCAAAAGGAAGGCCTAAGGGGGTGCATTGCCCCTCCTACTACTACTGATCCTATTCTAGGGATCCTATCTAGGGGCCATTGCTGCCCTCGTCATCGCCATCACCGCCGCCGTCGGTACTTCGGCGGGCTCGTCGTCGCTCCCGCCGCGACCACCGGAGGGCCCTCATTGTCCTCGTCGTCTTCGCCATCGTCTTCGTCGCCGTCGAAGTCACTAAGGTTGCCCGGCCAGGGCGAGGCGCCGGCGGCTCATCGGAGGAGGTGCTATCCTCCTCCTCTTCTTCTTCCTTCACCTCTTCGGAGGAGGTGAAATCGTCCCAGAGAAACGATCGTCGTCGCTCTCCTCCTCCTCTCGTCCGCAAGGAAGCGGAGGTTGCTCTCCCCGTCGGTCAAGGACTTGTCGTCCTCCGACAGATGGAGAAGTCGCTCGACTCATCCCCGTCGGCGATGGCGCGGCGGGTGTTGGCCGCATGGGCCTCTTGTGGATCCCACGCTGGCGTCGGTTCTCGGAGGGGGGCGGATTGGACAGAAGGGCTTGATGCAGCAGAGGAGGAAGAACAAGAAGTCATGGTGGCCGAGGAGGGTTTTTGGAAGTACTGGTGCAAAGGGGTGAAGAGGGAACTGTTCGATGCGGTTGAATAAAGGGAGATGAAGATTTAATTGTCGAGCAGTTTCCGAGTGGTGTCAAATCTTGCAGAGAAGTTGAGAGGGCAAGACGTCATCATGGAGAATACCGCAACGGTTCTGCTCTGCCACGACATGTCCCTTCGAAGGATGGTTTTGCAATTATCATTATCAAAACCAGGGGGCATGTGTTACCACCCGATTTTGGCCAAATCAGGAGGTGGGCCGTAAGCGAAGATGGGCTTTGAAGTTACACGTGGAGCGTCTTTGAAGCGGCCTTGTGCTGAGAGTTTGGGCTAAGTGGCCCATGTATCTGTAATATATTAGATCGCGTTGTAATTTAGATTAAAGAGATAGAGTCTGGCCCGTGCACGGTTAGGTGCACGCTCAATTAGAAAGTCCCTTGGACTATAAATATGTATCTAGGGTTATCAAAAGGAGGACAATCATCGTTCAAACAAACACAAAATACGGCGCATCGCCACCCCTTCTCTTCGAGGGTTTCTCCGGGTAAGCACCATGCTGCCTAGATCGCATCTAGCGATCTAGGCAGCGTAAGTTTATTCGTTATCCTTGTACTGCTCGTGCTGAAGCCTTGTTGATGGCGAGCGGTACTATTTATCCTTAGGTGTTTAGGGGCTCGCATTGGTGCTTTCACGTGCATATCTGCGTGGCAATGCCGTCCCTAGACACCTTGCTGCCCTTACGTCGATCTAGACGTAAGGGTAGCATCTTGCTTGATCATGCTTAGTAGATCCGATCCGTTATAGTTGCTCCTCGCATCGCAGGATTAGTTTAATATCCGCATAGTTAGGCCTTATGCGGGGTCGGACGATCCGTGGTGCGTTAGATGCTGTTTACCGTCCCCGCGAGGGATGTTCCGGGGATCAACGTTATGTTGGTTTTTAGGCCTCTCGTAGGGGTAGTTTGCATTGTCTCTCGTAGCTGCTAGGCCCGATCGCACGTAGGACGTTCCGATTATGCGGTGAAAACCCTAAACTGTCGTGGATCGCTTCAGCTTTGTCCTGATCCATGCCATTGCTAATCCATCAAGGACCATGGGGCGATCGGCTCTTTGAGCCGATCCACAGGGAAACCCGAGAGCCGATAAGGCTCGTATTTAATGTGCACGTGTCTACCATGCAGAACAATCGAAGCACTAACACCTTCCGACCAGGTCTAGGTCGTGGCACGCCCCAGCAACCGCCAGGATGCGCGAGAAGATTTGCGGGACGACGCGAGGTGCCAGGGATCCACTAAGCGGCCCTAGGAGCTTCCCGGCTCTTCGTGTTGCTTAACCAAAGCCCGTCGGGGGGTTTTGGAGGGTAACAACCATCTATGCAAGCAACCGTCTTCAACTGGACAACCGGGGCAGGTTCTTTTACGTCTTTTGTAGTGGATGATCTTGACACACATTGTTGAGGGGCCCGAAACTAGTAGTCATGCTTAAAATTTGATTTATCTTTATAGTTTTAACATAAACATTATAGATATCGTTAAGAAATATTCTTAAGAGGGGGGCATTGGCCCCCATGACCCTAGGAAAGATCTGTCATCGTGAACAAGGGTCATTTGATTTTTATGGCCAATGAATTAAATTACCGAGAGCTTATGATCCTGGTTTTTGGTATCAAGGATTGATGTTTGGGAAGGCAAAGAGATCAATCTTGAATCCAAGTGCTCACGGTCAAAGCTTCAGAGCAAGTGCATCAAGTACCTCGGTCTGGTAAGTGTTTTGCAATCTTGGGTTAATTAAAGGAACAACTAGGAGCTACATAATTATGAAGGTATATAGGGTGGCTAAAAGAACCTAATTAAAATGTCCAAAATGAAAGAGAGGACTACAAATTCATAATTGATGAAAACAAGTTCTTGTACAAGATGAGCCGGCAAATCATCGACTCCGTCCGACAAACCGAGAGATGCAAAGGATCTTTGTTCTTAGCACATCTAAGAGCATGTATGTTGGTCACGTAAATAAATATTCAATTATCCACATACTATTGTATAAAAAAACCGTGATATACTCATCCATAGATAGAAGTGCCAGCTTGTTGTGTAGTACCATTGTCCTGCAGTTGTAAATTACATAAGAAGAAAGGTAAATTTCAGCATTCTAGCTTTCTTGTTGGAGGGTGGGGGCCTATACTTCTGTTGCTGGATGATTGGCTACTGAAAATGGAACTCTGATCGAAGGTATGTAATGTTTTACCGAAAATAACTTTTATGCCCGGTTTTATCATATAACATGCTGACACCATCTAAACTTTATTGTTGACAAGCTATTTGGCCTCACATTGGCCACTAATGCCCGACAAAGGAGAAGTTCCAGGAGTTCAAGAGCTTCCTGAAGGACAACTTGGTTGATCTTACTGATGTTAAGGTAAGCATATTATGATATTATTCAAACAAATTTATTGTATATCTTTAGGGCTTCTACATTGTAGTAATGTGGCCTTACATGTTCTCAAATTGCTGCATATGAACCCAACAAAGGAGAATGAGGAATTCTGGGGTAGCCTCAAAAGAATTTCTTTAGAGAATGAGAAATCTGAAGATGAAACTGCTCCACTTGAAGAAACCGCCCCTGTTCAGACACCTCAAGTTATCGAAACAACATTGAAAGAGACTGGAACACACAAGAAAGCAGTATTGGAAGACATGGATTCACCAGAAGGCACCAAAACCACTTAAGCCTCTACTAGGAGCCGCATGTCCGTGATACGTCTCCAACGTATCGATAATTTCTTATGTTCCATGCTACTTTATTGATGATACCTACATGTTTTATGCACATTATATGTCGTATTTACGCATTTTCTGGAACTAACCTATTAACAAGATGCCGAAGAGCCAGTTGCTGTTTTTGGTTTCAGAAATCCTAGTAAGGAAATATTCTCGAATTGGACGAAATCACCGCCAGGGTCCTATTTTTGCACGGAGCTTCCGAAGACCGAAGGGAGTCGAGTGGGGCCACGAGGTGGCCGGGATAGGGCGGCGCGGCCCAGGCCCGGCCGCACCGCCTGCCCCCTGGCCCCTCGTGCCGCCTCTTGACCCGCCCTTTCGCCTACTTATAGCCTCCGTCGCGAAACCCCCGCATCGAGAGCCACGATACGGAAAACCTTCCAGAGACGCCGCCGCGAATCCCATCTCGGGGATTCAGGAGATCGCCTCCGCACCCTGCCGGAGAGGGAATCATCTCCCGGAGGACTCTTCATCGCCATGATCGCCTCCGGAGTGATGAGTGAGTAGTTCACCCCTGGACTATGGGTCCAGAGTATCTAGATGGTCGTCTTCTCCTAATTGTGCTTCATTGTTGGATCGTGTGAGCTGCCTAACATGATCAAGATCATCTATCTGTAATACTATATGTTGTGTTTGTCGGGATCCGATGGATAGAGAATACTATGTTATGGTGATTATCAATCTATTGTTTATGTGTTGTTTATGATCTTGCATGCTCTCCGTTATTAGTAGAGGCTCTGGCCAAGTTTTTGCTCTTAACTCCAAGAGGGGGTATTTATGCTCGATAGTGGGTTCATGCCTTCATTGACCTGGGATCGTGACAGTAGGTTCTAAGGTTGTGATGTGTGTTGCCACTAGGGATAAAACATTGATGCTATGTCTAAGGATGTAGTTGTTGATTACATTACGCACCATACTTAATGCAATTGTCTGTTGCTTTGCAACTTAATACTGAATGGGGTTCGGATGATAACCTGAAGGTGGACTTTTTAGGCATAGATGCAGTTGGATGGCGGTCTATGTACTTTGTCGTAATGCCCGGATTAAATCTCACTATATTTATCATATCATGTATATGCATTGTTATGCCCTTCTCTATTTGTCAATTGCCCGACTGTAATTTGTTCACCCAACATGCTTTATCTTATGGGAGAGACACCTCTAGTGAACTGTGGACCCCGGTCCCATTCTTTACATCGCATACAATCTACTGCAATACTTGTTTTTACTGTTTTCTTGCAAACAATCATCTTCCACACAATACGGTTAATCCTTTGTTACAGCAAACCGGTGAGATTGACAACCTCGCTGTTTCGTTGGGGCAAAGTACTTTGGTTGTGTTGTGCAGGTTCCACGTTGGCGCCGGAATCCCTGTTGCGCCGCATCACATTTCGCCACCATCAACCTTCAACGTGCTTCTTGGCTCCTACTGGTCCGATTAAACCTTGGTTTATTTCTGAGGGAAAACTTGCCACTGTGCGCATCATAACTTCCTCTTGGGGTTCCCAACGGACGTGTACATCTACGCGCATCAAGCACTTTTTCTGGCGCCGTTGCCGGGAGATCAAGACACGCTGCAAGGGGAGTCTCCACTTCTCAATCTCTTTACTTTGTTTTTGTCTTGCTTTATTTTATTTACTACTTTGTTTGCTGCACCTAAACAAAACACAAAAAAATTAGTTGCTAGTTTTACTTTATTTACTGTCTTGCTCTCTATATCAAAAACACACAAAAAATCAGTTACTTGCATTTACTTTATCTAGTTTGTTTTATTTATTGTTGCTAAAATGAATACCCCTGAAAATACTAAGTTGTGTGACTTCACAAATGCAAATAATAATGATTTCCTATGCACACCTATTGCTCCACCTGCTACTACAGCAGAATTCTTTGAAATTAAACCTGCTTTACTGAACCTGGTTATGAGAGATCAATTTTCTGGTGTTAGTTCTGATGATGCTGCTGCCCATCTCAATAATTTTGTTGAACTTTGTGAAATGCAAAAGTATAAGGATGTAGATGGTGATATTATTAAATTGAAAGTGTTTCCTTTCTCATTAAGAGGAAGAGCTAAAGATTGGTTGCTATCTTTACCTAAGAATAATATTGATTCATGGACTAAATGTAAGGATGCTTTTATTGGTAGATATTATCCTCCCGCTAAAATTATATCTTTGAGAAGTAGCATAATGAATTTTAAGCAATTAGATACTGAACATGTTACTCAAGCATGGGAGAGAATGAAAACTTTGGTAAAGAATTGCCCAACCCATGGACTGACTACTTGGATGATCATCCAAACCTTCTATGCAGGACTAAATTTTTCTTCGCGGAATTTATTGGATTCAGCTGCTGGAGGTACCTTTATGTCCATCACTTTGGGCGGCTACAAAACTTCTTGATGATATGATGATAAATTACTCTGAATGGCACACGGAAAGAGCTCCACAAGGTAAGAAGGTAAATTCTGTTGAAGAAACCTCTTCCTTGAGTGATAAGATTGATGTGATTATGTCTATGCTTGCAAATGGTAGATCTAATGTTGATCCAAATAATGTTCCTTTAGCTTCATTGGTTGCTCAAGAAGAAAATGTTGATGTGAATTTCATTAAAAATAATAATTTCAACAACAATGCTTATAGGAACAACTCTGGTAATAACTATAGGCCATATCCTTCTGCTAATGGTAATGGTTATGGTAATTCTTATGGGAATTCTTACAATAATAATAGGAGTGTACCCTCTGGTCTTGAAGCTATGCTTAAAGAATTTATTAGTACACAAACTGCTTTTAACAAATCTGTTGAGGAAAAGCTTGATAAAATTGATATTATTGCTTCTAGAGTTGATAGACTTGCCTCTGATGTTAATCTTTTAAAATTGAAAGTTATGCCTAATAATGATATTGATAATAAGATTACTACTACAGCAAATGCCATCCAAGTTAGAATTAATGAGAATATAAGATTAATGGCTGAATTGCGTGCTAGGTGGGATAGAGAAGAAAATGAAAAACTAGCTAAAGAGGATAATGTAGCTAAAGTTTGGACTATTACCACCACTAGTAATGTTAATGCTTCACATGTTGCTGCACCTCCTACTATCAATGGTAAAATAATTGGTGTTGGCAATGTTTCTACTCCTAGTGCAAAGCGAACAAAACTGCCTGAAATTGCTAAAACTGCTGAAACTGCTTGTGATAAAACTGCTGAAATTTTTTCCAACCTTGGGAACAATGATCCCATTGCTGTAGCTCATAATGATTTAGATTTTGATGATTGCCACATCTCTGAAGTTATAAAGTTCTTACAAAAACTTGCTAAAAGTCCTAATGCTAGTGCTATAAATTTAGCCTTTACAAAACATATTACAAATGCTCTCATAAAAGCTAGAGAAGAGAAACTAAAACTTGAAACTTCTATTCCTAGAAAGTTGGAAGATGGTTGGGAGCCCATCATTAAAATGAAATTCAATGACTTTGAATGTAATGTTTTATGTGATCTTGGTGCAAGTATTTCTGTTATGCCTAAAAAGATTTATGATATGCTTGACTTGCCACCATTGAAGAATTGTTATTTGGATGTTAATCTTGCCGATAATGTTAAAAAGAAGCCTTTGGGGAGGATTGATAATGTGCGCATTACGGTTAACAATAACCTTGTCCCCGTTGATTTTGTTGTTTTGGATATCGAATGCAATGCATCTTGTCCTATTGTGTTGGGAAGACCTTTTTTTCGAACCGTTGGTGATGTTATTGATATGAGGTAATATTAAATATCAATTTCCTCTCAAGAAAGGTATGGAACACTTCCCTAGAAAGAGAATGAAGTTGCCTTTCGATTCTATTATTAGAACAAGTTATGATGTTGATGCTTCTACTCGATGTTACTTGATTTGCACTTTCTGCGCCTAGCTGAAAGGCGTTAAAGAAAAGCGCTTATGGGAGACAACCCATTTTTTACTACAGTACTTTGTTTTATATTTGAGTCTTGGAAGTTGTTTACTACTGTAGCAACCTCTCCTTATCATGTTTTTGTGCCAAGTAAAGTTTCTATGTTAAAGTTGATGTTATATTTGGGATCGCTGCGCAGAAACAGCATTGCTGTCTGTCACGAATCTGGGCACAAGTCTCTGTAGAAAATTCTAAAAAATCTGCCAATTTACGAGCGTGATCCTCGATATGTACGCAACTTTCATTAGTTTTGAGTTTTTCCATTTGAGCAAGTCTGGTGCCATTTTAAAATTCGTCTTTACGGACTGTTCTGTTTTTGACAGATTCTGCCTTTTATTTCGCATTGCCTCTTTTGCTATGTTGGATGAATTTCTTTGATCCATTAATGTCCAGTAGCTTTATGCAATGTCCATAAGTGTAAAGAATGATTGTGTCACCTCTGAATGTGTGAATTATTAATTGTGCACTAACCTCTAATGAGTTTGCTTGAAGTTTGGTGTGAAGGAAGTTTTCAAGGGTCAAGAGAGGAGAATGATATACTATGATCAAGAGGAGTGAAAGCTCTAAGCTTGGGGATGCCCCGTGGTTCACCCTGCATATTTTAAGAAGACTCAAGCGTCTAAGCTTGGGGATGCCCAAGGCATCCCCTTCTTCATCGACAACATCATCAGGTTCCTCCCCGAAACTATATTTTTATTCAACACATCTTGTGTTCTTTACTTGGAGCGTCTGTTTGTTTTTGTTTTTGTTTGAATAAAATGTATCCTAGCATTCACTTTGTGGGAGAGAGACACGCTCCGTTGTTGCATATGGACAAATATGTCCTTAGGCTTTACTCATAATGTTCAAGGCGAAGTTTCTTCTTCGTTAAATTGTTATATGGTTGGAATTGGAAAATGCTACATGTAGTAATTCTAAAATGTCTTGGATAATGTGATACTTGGCAATTGTTGTGCTCATGTTTAAGCTCTTGCATCATATGCTTTGCACCCATTAATGAAGAAATACATAGAGCTTGCTAAAATTTGATTTGCATATTTGGTCTCTCTAAGGTCTAGATAATATCTAGTATTGAGTTTTGAACAATAAGGAAGACGGTGTAGAGTCTTATAATGTTTACAATATGTCTTTTATGTGAGTTTTGCTGCACCGGTTCATCCTTGAGTTTGCTTCAAATAACCTTGCTCTAGCCTAAACCTTGTATCGAGAGGGAATACTTCTCATGCATCCAAAATCCTTGAGCCAACCACTATGCCATTTGTGTCCACCATACCTACCTACTACATGGTATTTCTCCGCCATTCCAAAGTAAATTGCTTGAGTGCTACCTTTAAAATTCCATCATTCACCTTTGCAATATATAGCTCATGGGACAAAATAGCCTTAAAAACTATCGTAGTATTGAATATGTACTTATGCACTTTATCTTTTATTAAGTTGCTTGTTGTGCGATAACCATGCTTCTGGGGAACGCCATCAACTATTGTTGAATATCATGTGAGTTGCTATGCATGTCCGTCTTGTCTGAAGGATCTATCACCTTAATGATTGGAGCATGCAAATTGTTAGAGAAGAACATTGGGCCGCTAACTAAAGCCATGAATCATGGTTGAAGTTTCAGTATTGGACATATATCCTCAATCTCATATGAGAATAATAATTGTTGCTACATGCTTATGCATTTAAGAGGAGTCCATTATCTGTTGTCCATGTTGTCCCGGTATGGATGTCTAAGTTGAGAATAATCAAAAGCGAGAAATCCAAAATGCGAGCTTTCTCCTTAGACCTTTGTACAAGCGGCATGGAGGTACCCTTTGTGACACTTGGTTGAAACATGGCATTGCAAAGATCCGGTAGTCCAAGCTAAGTAGGACGAGGTGCGGGCACTATTAGTATACTATGCATGAGGCTTGCAACTTGTAAGACATAATTTACATAACTCATATGCTTTATTACTACCGTTGACAAAATTGTTTCATGTTTTCAAAATAAAAGCTCTAGCACAAATACAGCAATCGATGCTTTCCTCTTTGAAGGACCATTCTTTTACTTTTATTGTTGAGTCAGTTTACCTATCTCCTCCACCTTAAGAAGCAAACACTTGTGTGAACTGTGCATTGATTCCTACGTACTTGCATATTGCACTTGTTATATTACTTTATGTTGATAATATCCATGAGATATACATGTTATAAGTTGAAAGCAACCACTGAAACTTAATCTTCCTTTGTGTTGCTTCAACACCTTTACTTTGATTTATTGCTTTATGAGTTAACTCTTATGCAAGACTTATTGATGCTTGTCTTGAAGTACTATTCATGAAAAGTCTTTGCTTTATGATTCACTTGTTTACTCATGTCATTACCATTGTTTTGATCGCTGCATTCATTACATATGTTTACAAATAGTATGATCAAGATTATGATGGCATGTCACTTCGTAAATTATCTTTGTTATTTTACCTGCTCGGGACGAGCAGAAATGCTGGGGATGCTGATACGTCTCCAACGTATCGATAATTTCTTATGTTCCATGCTACTTTATTGATGATACCTACATGTTTTATGCACATTATATGTCGTATTTACGCATTTTGGAACTAACCTATTAACAAGATGCCGAAGATCCATTGTTTTGTTTTTGGTTTCAGAAATCCTAGTAAGGAAATATTCTCGAATTGGACGAAATCACCGCCTGGGTCCTATTTTTGCACGGAGCTTCCAAGACCGAAGGGGAGTCAAAGTGGGGCCACGAGGTGGCCAGGATAGGCGGCGCGCCCCCGGCCGCGCCGGCCTGCCCTGGGCCCTCGTGCCGCTCTGACCTGCCCTTTCGCCTACTTATAGACTCCGTCGCGAAACCCCCGACGAGAGCAACGATACGGAAAACCTTCCAGACGCGCCGCCGCGAATCCCATCTCGGGGATTCAGAGGTCCTCCGGAGAGGGGAATCATCTCCCGGAGGACTCTTCATCGCCATGATCGCCTCCGGAGTGATGAGTGAGTAGTTCACCCCTGGAATATGGGTCCATAGCGTAGCTAGATGGTCGTCTTCTCCTAATTGTGCTTCATTGTTGGATCTTGTGAGCTGCCTAACATGATCAAGATCATCTATCCGTAATACTATATGTTGTGTTTGTCGGGATCCGATGGATAGAGAATACTATGTTATGGTGATTATCAATCTATTGTTTATGTGTTGTTTATGATCTTGCATGCTCTCCGTTATTAGTAGAGGCTCTGGCCAAGTTTTTGCTCTTAACTCCAAGAGGGGGTATTTATGCTCGATAGTGGGTTCATGCCTTCATTGACACCTGGGATCGTGACAGTAGGTTCTAAGGTTGTGATGTGTTGTTGCCACTAGGGATAAAACATTGATAGATGCTATGTCTAAGGATGTAGTTGTTGATTACATTACGCACCATACTTAATGCAATTGTCTGTTGCCTTGCAACTTAATACTGAATGGGGTTCGGATGATAACCTGAAGGTGGACTTTTTAGGCATAGATGCTGTTGGATGGTGGTCTATGTACTTTGTCGTAATGCCCAGATTAAATCTCACTATATTTATCATATCATGTATATGCATTGTTATGCCCTTCTCTATTTGTCAATTGCCCGACTGTAATTTGTTCACCCAACATGCTTTATCTTATGGGAGAGACACCTCTAGTGAACTGTGGACCCCGGTCCTATTCTTTACATCGCATACAATCTACTGCAATACTTGTTTTTACTGTTTTCTTGCAAACAATCATCTTCCACACAATACGGTTAATCCTTTGTTACAGCCGGTGAGATTGACAACCTCGCTGTTTCGTTGGGGCAAAGTACTTTGGTTGTGTTGTGCAGGTTCCACGTTGGCGCCGGAATCCCTGTTGTTGCGCCGCATCACATTTCGCCACCATCAACCTTCAACGTGCTTCTTGGCTCCTACTGGTCCGATTAAACCTTGGTTTCTTTCTGAGGGAAAACTTGCCACTGTGCGCATCATACCTTCCTCTTGGGGTTCCCAACGGACGTGTACATCTACGCGCATCAGTCTGCAACTGATGATCTGGATGGGGGTCGGCAGGAACCCGTGCCGTGCGAGATCCTTCAGAGGATCAACTCCAAGAAGGATATGAAATCATACCAGTTGGGCAAACAACTGTCTTCAAGTGGACAACCAGGGCAGGTTGTCGGATTGGGTGTGTTCGCGACTACCCGTTGGAACTCCAGGCGCACGCACTGGAGCAGATGAACCTGTCGCCAAGGTGCGCCATCGGAGCTGCGTGCGCTCGGTTCGCTTCACCGTAGAGCGGAAGCTTCAACAACATTGTGACAAGGGGGTGCGAGAATGAGTCGTCCACGCCGAGAGGAGCATCCCGATCACCTCTGCAACATGGAATAGTTGCAGCTACGGGTGCACCTCAGTGCTAATGGGAGGTGAACTGAGCACACTTGCAGTTGCAACTAATTGCATCACAGCTCTAGAGCTTCCTCACAACTAATGAAGATACTGAAATGCACCAAATGTGGAAGATACGAAAATTAAAGGAACATGGTTCATGTGTAGATGTAGACATTGTATGTAGTATAGTCTATGTGATATGGATAGTTGCATAGGAGAACCTGCTCATGCCACACCCCCCATATCAGTCCCATCCAGAACCGTCCATTATCTGTACACTATACGTATTTAATGACCCCTATACCCCGATTAAAGTATGTATCCCTGATTTTTGGCAAATACGTTGTCCCACCTAGTTGACGTCAAGGTGCTCGGTGGAAGGTAGGCCTCATCATTTAACATGGCTTGACTCCAAGAGAGGCTTATCAGTTATCTCCTCCCCTACTCTCCTGGACTCATGCCGCCGACCACTCTCCTCCCTCATTGTTCATCTTCTTCATCCAGCAACAGAGTAGATTTGTCTTGATCCATACCGGATGAGTGCATGGAGATGTCTGCCACCTCTGCCCTTGCTGATAACCATGGCGCCCAAGAGGACATGCCGCCGCTCCCTATGATCCGCTCATGGGCAACACGCAGCTCCGTACGGGCCTACTACTCAAACTAGGCCGAGACGTGGGGGAACAATGCTAAACTCCATGGACTATAAATATCCATTTTATTTCGCATCGCTAGGCATCCATAGACAAAAGAACATGACATCAACTGAATATAAGTGCAATGTCGAAAGTGTTCCCCATTAAAGCATGGTTCTACTAACTCCCAACTCGCAATTTGCAAACATATAAACTTCATAAGATAGGCACAATGATCAAATTTATTAAGTACAAGAAAGTAAATGTGCCATCAAGTTCGTGAGAGCTTTACTGACTAATTTTCTCATGCCAAAATTTAATTTGGAAGATAAAAACATGATGAATTACTTGGAATAGCAATAATGCTACTAGGTAGATATGGTGGACACAATTGACAAACTTTGTTTAATGGTGGTTGGATGCACGAGTAGAGATCATACTCAACACATGCGAAGGCTAGCAAAAAGATTGGGAGCGACCAACTAAGAGAGCAGTAATGACCATAATCATGCATAGTGAAAAACATTATCAATCAAAGCATAAAGTGATATTACAAGTAAAAATTTAAATAATCATAGAGGTTTTAGTTGACTGGTTATAGTCATAACATGGTGTAAGCATGCGCCAAGTCAACCCAATAAAGCATCAAAGGGGAATACCACAATACTATGCTTTTTTATGATAGAAACAACACATGATTTCTTTCAATGATACATTATGCACTCTCAGCCATTTGAAACAAGTCATGATGCAACGATAAATACTAAGCATATGACAAGAATAACATTCAACATGACATGCCAAAGTCTATGCCACAGTCTAGACAAGCTTCTTTTTGCATCACTATAGTAATGAAATATTTACTCGTATACAACACCAATCAACTTATTTGAAAGAACTCTCAGAGATGAAATACATTATGAACCAGAGAGCTAATCATACACAAATAAAAAATACTAACGTGCTCTGAATAAAATTCAACTGAAATAAACAGAGGCTGCAACAACGAAGATTAAAGGGGGAAACTCCACCGGAGGGATCTCCACCTTCACCAACGTCTTCCTCATAAACACCATGATCAAGGGGGAGTAGTCCACCTCTGGACTACGGGTTTGTGGCAGTAGCTTGATCTATTTCTCTCATGTTCTTCACAAATCTTAGTACCATATGAGCTGCCCAACATGATTATGGTCATATATGTAATTCCTATGTGGTGGATCTTTATTTTATAATATTATGCTATGAGATTTGGCTCTACTTTGTGTAAGATGCATTGATAGATTCATATTGTGTATCCCGTTCTTAAGTATCGGTTCCGATCCAACTTGTATGCAAGAACGTGTGTGGAGTGATGTGTGTGTGTGTTAGATGGAATAACATGGTTTTAGTGATTGTATAGTGACAACAAATTCATGATCTATTATGGTTTTGCCTTTTATTTTTCTATCTCACTGGGGATAAAGTGAATGCATGTGCTATGTTCGTCATGTGACAAAAATGATGATCTTGTTTGTTCAAGGTACCATATTTGATATTCAAACATCATGTCAAAGTATTTATGACTATACTCTGTTAATTCTTAATACAAGATTGCATTGAGTTTCCCCTTTCTTGTGGAGTATAAGAGAGATATGTTGCATCATCTCTATGTTAGGACGTGATGCCCATATGAATGCGTATCTTACACATATTGAAGTTATATTTTTTATATCTCATTGACGAATTGTTATTATCCACTACATCTTTAAAGAGAGAGTAGACAGGTGAACCTATGAACCTCGGTTCAATTTTAATCATGAGAAACACCTTTCCATTGCATTTATCTTACTTTCTATTTGTTGCACTATTTTAATTCGAAAATATAAAAATATTTAGTTATCTTATTTGCACACAAAACAATCAACCCTTGACTGCTTTTACTTAGTTTACTTTACTTGTCTAGTTTACTTACATTCGTTACTACTTTATTTTACTATTACTAATACGAGACCTTGTGCTTGACAACCACACGATGGGGTTGGGAACACAAGACTTTATTTTATTTTGCATGATTGCTAGAAGAAGAGAGGGGGGAGACAACTCTTGACCAATTCCCCGAGAGTTTAATATAACCCTCGAGTCACCCTTTTGGAGAAATACTCTGCTGGTACAACACTCTGCACATGGAGTCCCAATATCATCAGTCGTGAACGTATTGTGTTTATACTCATACGTGTTCGTCTTATTTCGCACACAAACCAGTAGTACCCGCAACAAATGTGTGCTCAACTTAACACCCATGGAAGTGTGGTACCAAATCTCAATTATATTCCTGATACATCGTGTCTATATATATCATTACAAATAGTAGAGATAGATACAAAAAAGAAGAGAATCCGTGTCTTTTCTTGGCTACGTCTTCGTGTCCGCAACGATGATGTACCTTGCAAGGATATCTGATGTAACTTGCAAGGATATCGGTAACATCACCACTATCGACTTGGAGCACATTGAAGGGCACAATCCAGTCATGATACTGCTTCTCCCTTAAAGGTAGAAGCTGCAAATATTGCCCAAAGGATCTGAAAATACAATTCATAATGTTACTCAATGTGAGAATGTTATACACAAATAGAAATAATTATCACATATGCCAATTTAAATAACTAGTCACTTACGTGCAACTGCAGATGGCATGGTACAAGCCAGAAGGAAGGCTGTGAGCTTCAGCCTCCTTATTTTTTTTACAACCAACGTTTTTGCCAAGACGACATGACCAGTCCATGAATTTTTATGGTTTCTGCACATAATTATCATGAATGAGTAAGCTATCCTCTACTTTTTTTGTTTACAAAAAAACAAGGAGCGGAGATACAACATCGCATGCATTCCCTTGCCTTGTTCTTATGGAGTGTTACCAAAATAAGACCCTATTAAACAAATATAGAATGAAAATGGAGGGAGTTGTGTTTTGGAGCATGGTTGTATATACTACCTATATTTCGAAATGCATCTTACACACATTTTTAATTTCAAAAGAAATTGAAACAAAAAGTTTGCACGCACATCTTCACGTGCTACACGCTCACAAAGTCGTTTCATAAAAATCGACTTATCATGTGACATGTGTAAAATATACAAAATTCAATGCTAAAAATAGTAATTTTCACAAGATAAACCATTTTTTTACATAGACCACGAAAAATATTGTTTTTTCGTGAAACTTGACGAAAGCCATATACTATAGAGATGTACATGTAGAATTATTTGTCCAAATTTGTCGACACTTCGAAATATGAATTTTTTTTGTAGAAAAAGCATACGCACCCAGGAGCCGAATTGAATTTCCAAATGGAAATACATTATTATAGATGGTAATACACAGTCGGCCTAATGGATATGTAGATCTAACACAACATACAAGACTATACAAGTTCAGTTAACAAATAATCTATAGATGTAAAGTAATTAAAAAATACCATATCTAGTACATATACATATACTGTATAGCCACATCTAAACTACAATACTAACCTAATAGAAAACTAAATAACAAATCAACAGTGTATAAATAGATCTAACAAATTAATTAAATAATAAATCAACCGTGCATTGATAGATCTAACAAGTTAACTAATTAACAAATTAGCAATGTACAGAAAAATCTAACAAGTTAACTAAATAACAAGTTATGAATCAATAGATTCATTTGAAGGAGTTAAGAAAAACGAATGATAGATTTATCAACCTGCTTTGGGATGGAGCAACGGCGGTGCCGGTACCTACTGGGTAGGGAGACCATGCATCTCAAAGCTTTCATTTTTCTCATCACATATAAGAACACCATTATACACCACACTTTGGAAATGGTTATTCACCCCCACGAACAAGCTGAAAGGCATGTCGTATAGGTTTGTCTTGTAGGTTCTGTTAAATGCAACGTCGTCACGGAAATGGTGCTACTCAAGTTTGATTCTTCCATTTGTCCTCAATAGTGTTTGTAAATTCACTGTCCTTCTCCTTTAATTCTGCAAACATCTCCAATATCTTGTGAACATCGTCGTTTGATTGCTCTTGGCTTATCTAGCCACACAAAGTTCCAAGGTAACGCTTTGTGAAAGGAACATCCTCTATCCTCCAAAAAAGTGTTGGTATGTTACTGTGCACTTTCACATTATTCTCTCTCAACCGAGAGATTAGCTTCCTTGTGTATTTGTCAACGTGCATGAGAGACGGAAAGTGTAGTTTCTCAGCGCGGGTTGACAACATCTGATGATTGTGCATCAATCTTGACTCATACTGTGTACCAAAACCCATTTTTCAGGAAAAGAGATTCTAGTAATCATAACTCATAAGCCTCGTCGATTGAATCAAACCCGTGGTTGCCGCTTGTAGCTCCTGCAATCCCCTTTATATTTATATTGTACATATTTCTATTTTATATCACCGTTTATTGAGTAATAAAGAGAGCTTTACCTCTCAAAAAGAGAAAGAGACAGCTATTTGGAAATTTACTTTGTGGAGTAGTACCCTAAAAACAAAACTTACTTTCTGGAGTGCACCGACCAAATGGGCCAAACCGACCAAAGCTCCACCCAAGTACAGCGCAACGGGCAATGCATCCAGCCCAAAAGGCAACCGCCACGTCGCCTCCAACGCAGCGCTCTTCATCGAAGCCTTCCGTCCTCCCTCGAACCCCCCCACGGTTCCCCATCTCCGCTCCGCCTTCTCTTTTCGAAACGAAAAAGTAGTGCGACACAGAGGAAGCCCGTGCCGTCGGCGGCGAAGACGCGATGCTCCATAGGCTGGGCCTGCGCGGGAGCCCCAGCGCCCCCGCCGACGGGGCCTCCCCCTCCGCGGCGCCCGCCGGGAACGGCGCGGGGGCCCTGGGCCGGCCGCTGCGGCTGGTCTACTGCGACGACAAGGGCAAGTTCGTCATGGACCCGGAGGCCGTCGCGGCGCTGCAGCTCGTCAAGGGCCCCGTCGGGGTCGTCTCCGTCTGCGGCCGCGCGCGCCAGGGCAAGAGCTTCGTGCTCAACCAGGTATACTACCGCGCGCGCTTTTCCCCCCCTTTTCGGGGTTTCACGGCAATGTCCGTCTAGGGTTTCGGCGCTGCTTCCGCCGTTCGGTAGATCGGCGTGTTTGACACCAGCGTGAGGATATTTGGAAGATGGAAGGGCGGTATATTAGCAACACAAGTTGCGGTTCGGGTGAATTTTAGGTTTTAGGGTTTAGGTACTCTTGGAATTGGAACACGCGCTCGCGATTCGGTTGGATTTTTTTACCGTCAGCTCGCTTTGTTAGACTGAAGGATTTGGGAGTTAGAACTCAGACTGCAGATCTAGCAGCAACATTGGTCGGGGTCGATATAACGTTTAATGATGAATGAATATTTGTTGTCCTTTTGTATATTAGAGGAGACGTGCTAGTATTTGTTACTCCAGTAGTAAAACCAATGCTTCAAACATTGTTTATTGAGCGGCAGTTCCGACTGTTGGTTGCTCTATTTGATGTCTATAAAATAACCATCGTCTGGTATTAGTTAGAACCTCAGATATCTCTTCTTGGGCAGTGGAACTATAAAATTTGTAGAAGAAGCATGGTTGTTTTGACAGGATAGTGAGACACTGCAAGAGTTAACCGAAAGGATTGTTTGAGTCGAAATACAGTGATCAATGTCATCTTCGCCAAGCCATTATTACTTTTGTTGGGTGTATCTGGCCATAACCACAAAAATTTAGGTGCTAAAACACCAGGTTGTGTATAAGTTTTATGCTTCTATTGCAGAGTACATATATGCCATATTTGATCTGGACGTCGTAAAAGAGTTTGGCACAGATACATAACTGACACAATAAAGCACACTGCTAAACATAGTGAAATTGCTGGGTCATCGCACTGAATCAAAAGTATTCACTTAAAGTTTAATCAGTTCCAGCTGAAGGATCTTATATTCAAACCCTTATCCTACTAATCCATTAAACTATGTCAGAATGTTTTTTCTTGGATGTCTGGGCGTATTTGGAACTTGATTTGTAACTACAATTTCAGTCGTTCCTTTGTGTTTAATTTGCTGAATAGTTTTCCTTTGCTGCATTCTTTTCTACTTCGTTCTCCATTTTAGCATCAGGCATAAACTATGACTTCCGTATGCAGCTTCTAGGGCGAACCAGTGGCTTTCAAGTTGCATCAACACATCGACCTTGCACCAAGGGACTTTGGATGTGGAGCGCACCTTTGAAGAGGACTGGTCTTGATGGAACTGAATACAATCTTGTATTGTTGGACACTGAAGGAATCGATGCTTACGACCAAACGGTATGTCATGTAACTCTACTTCAAAATTGTCTCATCTTTCATTATGACAATCTCATAGTCAGGTAGTGCCCTGAATGACACTGGAAAATGCCATTGTTTATTTGGGGGATTTGTTGTGGTGATGGTCAAAAGATTTTGTACTTAAAATGTTTCTAGGTTTTCCTTTATTGCCATGATCCTGACAATGACGTGGAGGGATATGCAAATTTTTCGTACCAATCCTATCCATTCTAACTTTGTCCATACAAATAGTCTCTCTCTGGAACTTCCACGTAGTTTTTTCTTCTCACCTGGCTCTGCTAAGAAGTTAGTTGTTTTTAATTGATATATGCGCCGAACCATGGAAAGACAACACCATTAAGTGGAATGCTACTTTCTGTTGATAATATCATGTATGTGTTTTTAAATCTGCCGTTTGTTATCCAGTACCCACATCAAAACCCATACCCACCCAGTTTGGGTAGGGTATAAGAAAAAAATGTCCATCATATTCTGGGTACGCGGAGGATAATTGCCCATTACGTGGAACATAACCTTCCTGCCCAATCTCTCCGTTCTCATTTTTAGCTTGCAAGCCGTATGGCTCAGTGCCGCCCGACCAACGTCCGTGAGCACGTTCCAGACAGTAGCTGTTGGCCTAGCTCGAATATGCACGGTACTTCCGACGTGGACTATTCTGTCTATTCGGCATGATGTCCGTATACCAGAGCTTCTATTCCGCGCAGATACACACGTATGCAAGCTAGCTACATCGATCTGATCGATTGAGCTATACTAGCGTGCATGCACGTATTCATACAGACCTGGTACATACTCATTTGCTGGCTCCTCCTCATCCATGGATTTACCCATACCTATTGGATAATACCCACTTGTTTTGGGTATGGATAATCTGAAATTATATGGGTATGGGTAAATTTGGGTTTGGGTTTTGGTTAACTGCCACCCTCCCCAACGGCAGCCTTATGTGTCTTCCACGGTTCCACCACATTTAAATTCACCATTAGACTGTATTCTGTAGTGATTTCTTTTAACTTTTACCTTGTGAGATGATCAGTACTCTGAGTTAGTTTATAATACCTCTTCTCTGAATGTTGCTATTTGCTCAAAGATAGGTTGCTAATTAATAATAGTTTTTTTGCATTTCATTTAAGCTATCAAAGGTCATAACTCCAAATACCCGGATTTGTTTCTTTTTTTCTGTTTCCCACTATTAGATAGTGGGCATGTTTCCTAATTGTAAATTTGAGGAATGTTTGTTTTCGTTTATTTTTCTTATATGCGGGATTTTTGATGGTTGCTTTTGTGCACTGTAATATAATTTCCTTCCGCCTTCTGTCCTATCGTCTCATGTTCACTGTTTCCTTTTTTGACAGGGCACCTATAGTATCCAAATATTTTCGTTGGCTGTTCTATTATCAAGCATGTTTATATACAACCAGGTATATTTCTTAACCAATGACTGAGCTTTGTGCAATGCTTTCGATCGAGGGCCTGCTAGGCTAATGTTCAAAAAGCTTTTGTATCATACTGAGGATGCTGATCAGTAAGCTGAATTTTTTTTGTCACATAATCTAACCTGTTTTCCTGAAACCTTGTTGCTCTTTCCAGATGGGAGGGATAGATGAAGCCTCAATTGACCGTCTTTCACTTGTCACAGAAATGACAAAGCATATACGGGTTAGGGCCTCAGGTGGAAGGTCCACTGCCTCTGAACTTGGGCATTTCTCACCTGTCTTTGTTTGGCTGCTGAGGGTACGATATTTGGTTTATTTTGTTGTACTAAAGACTGTGCAGTCTGCAGTCTTCATTATTTGTTTTAGCACAAATGCTCTATCAAACATTTCTGATGTTTGACTATGACCTGCATTTCCTGTGGTACATTTTGATAAACTCTGTTATGCTGGTTTGGTACATACAGGACTTCTACTTGGATCTTACAGAAGACAACAGGAAAATT
Organism: Lolium multiflorum; assembly: GCA_030979885.1. NCBI lineage: Eukaryota > Viridiplantae > Streptophyta > Magnoliopsida > Poales > Poaceae > Lolium > Lolium multiflorum. The sequence continues at coordinate 238,686,042 of CM061747.1, forward strand.
ACGCCGAGAGATTACCTTGAACTTGCTCTGAGGCCTGTTCAAGGTGGTGCAAGAGATGTATCTGCTAAGAACGCGGTATGGTAGCAGGGTTTTCTTCAATTGCTTAAGTAAATTAGCATACATGCTGTTGTGATGTATCTTAAATGTCTTACAGATACTGATGCATCTTCTTTTTAACATATCTGAAAGATACGGGACTCGATCCGTGCTCTTTTCCCAGACAGGGAATGCTTTACACTCGTGCGACCTGTGAACAATGAGAAAGATCTCCAGCGCCTTGATCAACTTCCTGTAAGTTTTAGTCCTTTCAACTGTAATGGGTAACGTAGTTATGGTACAGCCATCTCTGCAAGAAGCAGAATTTGTATAACACTGTTTAGTTAGAATCGTAATTTTGTCAAGCTTTGCTTATTCTCTATTATTGGCTTAGCAATAACACGTCTTGTAAAACTAGGACTGTTACTCATGTTGGCGTATAGACTATGAGAGCTTATTAGTTTAGAGTAATAATTGATGCTGGAAGATCGTTTGGTACAAACTTTATGCTTCTACTCTTTTGTGCACTAAAATTATAGTACATACGCAACATGTTCTTTTTTTTCTAGGTTGTTGATGTTGATGCTGCTCTCATTTTTGTACTATTTATTTTGACCTCTTTGTGAATGCTTAGTTTGTCTCCCTGTTTGCAGTTGAGTACATTTCGTCCAGAGTTCACATCTGGCCTGGATGCTTTCACAAAATTTGTGTTTGATCGAACAAGACCTAAACAGCTTGGAGCTAGTACCATGACAGGCCCAATCCTTGCTGGATTGACACAATCATTTCTTGATGCCATCAATACTGGTGCAGTGCCTACAATATCTTCGTCATGGCAGGTATGCCCAAATTGATGCTGCACTTATGATATGTCTTATCTTGATCTTTTTGTATAAATTACACACCCAACTGTTGGTGCTGCTAGCTTAGTTATGAAATTTGTATTTAGAAACTAGCATAATTCTTCAATTTATTCATCTGAACTGTTCTGAACTTTTTTTTTTGGCCCATTCCAATTTGTAACCATTTGAAGAGTTTAAACTGTTGTAGAACTCCTCTGTAGCAGGTAATCTTTGCAGCAAGTGGTATTTGCTATATGTGCGCTATTTTTTTTTGCGTTATTATTAATATTCTTGAGTGATTATGATTTTTATATATGGCATGCTGTGGATTAATCACTTACCTTACATAATTGCTTAGTGGAGTAAGCAAATTCAAGATATAACATAGAGAATGAAGGGGCAGCTTTCTTTGTGAAATAGAGTCAGACTCAACTATTGAATTGAACTTTCAACAATGAAAGCACTGTTTGAATTTTTATGAAAATGAGATGCACGTAAACATATGACACGACAATAGTTGCTGTGGGCAACTACAGCTGTTATAGCTTAATGGAGCTACCGATTTACTGCTCTTATCATTTTTTTTGTAGCTGATCTACTGCTCTATCATTGTTGCCTTTCCAGTGTGTACTATTATATCATTATTTGGGTATCCGGTTTCTGTTAGGGAGGAAATCATCTCATAGTTTTTGGTTGTGCAGAGTGTGGAGGAAACAGAATGCCGTAGGGCGTATGATTCTGCTGTGGATATTTACAATTCTTCTTTTGACTGCAAAAAAACAGCAGAAGAGGTAATATTACAAATAAGCAACATGCATTTTATTCTTTCACTTTTTGGGAGGTTTCTGATAGGTTCAGTTTTGGCAGGATGCTTTGAGAGAAGCACATGAAAGTGCAATGAATAAAGCTATTAGTGCTTTTAACGCCTCTGCTGTTGGTGCTGGGTCAGCTCGTTCGAAATTTGAGAAGCTTCTCCAGACGTCTCTAAGAAAGAGTTTTGAGGTGACTGTCGTTCCTCAACTTTCTTTTTTCCGTACGCAGAGACTTGTCATGGGTTCCACTATCAGTTGATTGTCGCTCCTCCTCTACTACTTCAATTGCACATGCCTGCTATTGTTGGACTTCCTCATGAACTTTCTGGCTGTCCATGCGTGCTAGTTGTTAAAGTACACCCTCCTATAATGTAAGCAGTTTTAGAATTTCTGTCTTGAGACATTTTTATGTTCGACCATTGTTATAAAAGAATTACCAGCGTGGACCATATCAGATTGACATCACTAGATTTCAGAATATCTAAATATCTAATATTTTTTGTTTGAAATGACATGTTTTTTTGTTAAGAAAACGTAGTGACATTGCATTTCTTTTCATTGCAAACAAGAGTGAAATAACATGTTTTAAAAGGGTTATGCCCAATTTTTTATTTACTTTGATGAATGTGGACCGTGACCATGTCCGAAACTACTTATATTGTGAATGAGATATTGCAATAGTACGAAAGTGCCAGCAGGCTAAATGGTTATGATATGAATGCAGGATTTCAAAAGGAATACTTTTCTGGAGGCTGACTTGCAATGTTCGAGTAGAATACAGAGCATGGAGTCAAAAGTACGGGCAGCATGTAACCGTCCCGACTCAAAGTTGGATGATGTGGTCAGGGTAAGATGGTTATAAGCTTTTGCTTAGATGCAGTCACGCAACTCACTGGAATGATGTATTCAATATTAACTTAAAATTCAATAGTACTGACATGTATTTTGTGTTGATATAATGCAGCTCCTTGATGGCCTCCTCACAGAGTATGAGTCTACTTCTTATGGGCCCAAGAAATGGGCAAAGCTTGCTTCGTTTCTGCATCAGTGGTAAGCACCTCTTCATTCTTCAACGTTTATTTACGTGACATAATATGTCATAATGTGTCATCAATTAACTTCAAATTTTTGCGGTTCAAGCTGGTTGCATGATGTCATGGCTTTTACAAATAGCTGTAGGAACTAAATCGATCTTTTGTTATCGTCCTTACAATCTGTATGCTATTGAACCTTAACCGTACCTTCATTTTAATTTGTATGTGACTTCACCTAAGCTTTGTTATATATGCTGATTAATTTCTGCAGTTTGGCGGGGCCCGTACTAGACCTGTTCAAAAAACAACTGGAGCGTATAGATGCTGAAAGGAACGCCCTGAGACTGAAATGCAGTTCAAGCGATGATAAGTTAGCATTACTCACGAAGCAGCTTGATGCAAGTGAGACGCACAGAGCTCAGTATTTAAGGCGATATGAGGAATCTGTTAATGATAAGCAGAAACTTTCAAAGGATTACTCTGTTAGAATGGCTGAACTTCAGAACAAGGGTAGCAAGTTGGAGGAACGTTGTATGAGCTTGTCTTCTGCTCTTGAACAAGCAAAACGAGAGTCTGTTGATTGGAAGAGCAAATATGATCGCAACATTTTACAGCAGAAGGCAGATGAAAGCAAGTTAAAGTCTCAAATTGCTTCTCTTGAGTCTAGGACGAATATCAGTGAGGGCAGATTATCTGCTATACGGGAGCAGGCTGAGTCTGCTCAAGAGGAAGCTGCAGAGTGGAAACGTAAATATGAATTTGCTTCCAATGAGGCTAAAACAGCTCTTCAGAAAGCAGCTGTTGCCCAAGAACGCACGAACATGAAAGTGCAAGAAAGGGAAGATGCGCTGAGGGCAGAACTTGCTAATCATCTGCACGAAAAGGTAAATCCTTTCTCCTGATCCTCACAGTTGCGTCTACCTTTTAGGTCTAACAGGTGCCTGTTTCCTTACATTTGTCTCTACTGTTTGATCATCAGGAGGAAGAAATAGCAAGGTTAAATGCAAAAATTAACCAAACTGAAGTTAATGCTACAAGTTTGACCTCGAGGCTTCAGGTACCACTCTTTGCCCCTTCCTCCCTCCCTCCCACCCTCATATGTGATAATAACAGTTCATCTCTATGATGACCAAATCCAGGTTACTGAAGGAAAGCTGAAGATTTACGAGTCAGAGTCGGTGGCTCTGAAGGGTGAGATCAGATTATTGACTGATAATTTGGAGTCTATTAAAACTGAAGCTCAATCACATGCGAAGGAAGTTAAGATCCTTGAACAAGAAAAGAATCATCTTCAAGAGAAGTTCCTATCAGAGTGCAAAAAGTTCGATGAGGCAGACAGGAGGTGCAAGGAAGCTGAAAGGGAGGCTAAACGAGCAGTAGAATTGGCTGACTTAGCTCGTGTAGAAGCTGCTGCTGCACAGAGAGATAAGGGCGAAGCACAACGACTAGCAATGGAGAGAATGGCCAAAATAGAAAGAATGGAGAGACAGGTCGAAAGTCTAGAAAGAGAGAAAAATAAGATGTTGGAAGAAATGGAGCAACTTCGTCAGTCTGAGTTGGATGCTATATCCAAGGTCACAATGCTTGATGAAAGGGTTGATGAGAGGGAAAAGCAGATCGGGGAGATGCTGCAACAGAATAATCAGCAGAGATCTAGCACGGTCCAAGTGCTTGAGAGTTTGCTGGAAACAGAACGTGAAGCTTGTGCTGAAGCCAACAAGAGGGCTGAGGCCTTGTCACTGCAGCTGCAAGCAACTCAAGGCAAGCTGGATATGCTCCAGCAGGAGCTGACATCTGTTCGACTCAATGAAACTGCACTTGATAGCAAGGTTAAGGCCTCTTACTCAAGGCGCACGAGGGGCGAAGCTACCGAGTCTGTCCATTATATGGATGTCGATGATGACAACTCCGGGAGGCGAAGGAAAAGATCGAAGAGCACAACAAGCCCGTTTAAGAACAATCACACTGAGGATGGTGGATCTGTATTTTTCGGAGAAGATAATGACAATGGGAGCCAGCAGGTGGAGGAGACGGAGACTGAAGATTACACCAAGTTCACTGTGCTGAAACTGAAGCAGGAGCTCACCAAGCAAGGGTTTGGTGCCCAATTGCTGCAGTTGAAGAATCCCAACAAGAAGGAAATTGTCGCCTTGTATGAGAAGCATGTCGTTGGCTCTTAACTGCTTCTTTAACATTATGTAATAGTACTAACTCCTCGTGTGTTAATTCTAGATTTCTTAGTAGGGTTCGGTGTTGATGACACGATTTGAAATGTGAAACACAAGGAATGTAACACTCGTTTGTTTGTGCGCTTGTTAACTTGGTTTGTGGAAACTTGTACTGCCGTATCTTGCACATTTGCCTCGCAAGTGTTTTAACATTTCATAAAATGACTGCACAGATCCTCCAGCAGGTTGTATCTTTTTTATTCTTGCTAGAAAGCTCACATAATACACAACATGAAGCTTATTAATAGGAATCTGCGCCAATATGACAATACCATATCTCCAGCCAGACAGGTACTTTGGCAGCTCACGAGCAACAAATAGACCAAGGCACCTTAGAGCATGTCTAATGGAACCCTTAAACCCTTATAGCTATAAGGGTCGAGAATTGGCAAAATTGGAGGGGTTGGAGGTGTGAAAAACAGGAGGCATTTAGTGGAACCCTTAAACCCGTAAAAAAACGGTTACCTGTATAGGTTGTGGTAGGGGTTTGGCCCCTCCAACCCTTACATGTACAGGTCGGAGCACGGGTTGGGGCCTCGACCTCTAATTTTTTATACAGATTTAGGGGTTTAGGGGTTCCACTAAATGACATTTGAACCCTTAAATCCGTAAAAAAACGGTTGTATATAGATTTAAAGGTTCCATTAGACATGCTCTTATTCAGTCTGAAACGAATCTTAACCCGGTGCTAACGATCGGATCATCAGTTCCCTTGCTTAAGGCGCGAGTTATTAGTTATTACTACTTCCACATGGAGAGTAAAACAGATGGGTTTCTTGCACAGCCGGAGCAAAGGGTCCCACATGGAGAGTAAAACAGATGGATTTCTTGCACAGTCGGAGCAAAGGGTTCATCCACGGGCTGGATCCCCTATCCTGGTAGAACTGGCGGTGCGTCAATGCTGGTCGAGCCAGATCCCAGGAAAATTGGGGTTTATGCTTGCAGATAGCTGCCGGTGCACATGCGAATAATATGCAGCACTGTGATATATTGATAAAAGAAAACAGAGTCTGCAAGAGGAATATATTAGAATACGAGTCTGCAAAAGGAAGACATTAGAATACCCAAAATTAGCAACCATAAAATAAATCAGTAGGATAAATTTGGCTACCATCGAAACATAAGATCAAATCAACTTCATACCAACGAATATTTTGGGCCAAACTCGTGCTATTCTTATTGGAACTTACATAGAGATAAGCTAGTGGAAAAGATATTGTCTGCATCAGTATCTTATTTCATTCGAATATCACTGAACTCACTTCATATTGTAGTAACAAACATGATTACTAAGCATTCTCTTATTCATGTGATTCCACTGCTGATTCATGCGGGCAGTTGGGGTTGCAGATTGGGCAATGTTCTTGGCAGTCTTTCTTGGGATTCTTGGTACGCCAACACGGCATGTCTGGCAGTGAGACACATCAATAGCACTCTTCCGTGAAGCCTTCACTTTTGTCATTGCAATCCCTTGGGACACACCATCTCGTAGCAATTCTGCTGTCATCCAGTGAGGAACCCACGATAGTAGCATTAACATGCCTGTCTTGGTAGTTTCTTCTAGTCTCAGGACGACCTATACATATAATGAAATTAACATTACATGTTAGGCAACATTTGTTTTAAGAAAATAAACTAGCTGCAAGAATAGATATGCAATATGATAATGATGGAATGCTTACATTGTCCAAGCAGCACAAGCCAAACGATGAACAAGGCAGTAATCACGTGCACAAGGCTGCTCCTTTTCATGTTCGATCTTCAACTCCGGAACGATCTAACGAAGTTATCACCAGAGAAGGGTCATTTTCCGATGAACTATAAGAGAGAGAGGTAGAGTTAGATATATATCCTACATTACATGTCACACCTACAAGATGAAACGATGTCTGTACGAGCAGATCACACAAAGATAGTACTCATATCGACTATGCGAGAACATCAAACATATGCATTATGTGAGATGCTCCTAATTATATGTGAACTGCACAATGACAACATTACACAGGTATGCATTATGTGAGATGAGATAGTCCTGATTATGAATGCGTACACGGCAAGATTTGATACGGTGCCATTAAGGGTGTCAGGTGGGATCCCACTTTTATCCCACTTGTAGTATAATTTGACTTTTTTAGTACAAATTTTGACATCAAAATTTGAACTACATAGTACAAAATAACATCCCATGGGGATCCCACCTTGACACGCTGCCATGCACCAAGTTATATTTTATTGACCTAGCAATCAGTTCATTTATGGGATTAGTTACTCTATGCATCAGGCGAGGTATCCATATGCGCGCAATGTGTCAGGTTAGTCAAATCTGGAGATTAACCGATGAGATAAGTCACCATTCACAAAAAAGAGTAAAATATGTGTAAACCTATTTTTGATCCTGAGCTCCATAGAGCCCAATTTTTTTAAAAACTGAACACCGTTTCAAAGCAACAAAACATTCTTATTTCTTGTATACGTACATACGGATGTGACCTATGTACGTATAAATTTTCACTATATACATTTTGATTCGTGATCTATACAAAAAAGATAAATAAGGGTATAAACTGATCTACCTTTTGCTTTCATGTACCCAACGGCCAGTGTTGAAATCTGTAGCATTTTGAGAAACTTATATAATTAGATTGGTCTTGTTCACAAAATCCGTGGACGTAGGGCTGGATTCCGTTCCAAAGATTCAATGCAACATAATAAAACTTCATTTGTTTAAGTTTGATAGGCATGCTCTTCATAAATTTTCTGTTCAAAATGAAGTAACAAAAGAGGGGGCTGAACATGTAGGAGGTCTTCAGGAGTTCAGGTTCAGGGACTACTAGTTCATCAGCTTCACATTCGCCAATCTTTGTTTTATAAAATGAATCAATGGTTTTTCCGTTGCACATCGCTACTTTCGAAATGCACAAGGAAACAGCAACTTGTGACCAACAACTTCGATTTGCTGGTAAATCTATAACGTAGCTAGGATTTCCCCAATTCTAAAATTACCAGTAGTGAGACTTGCAGACTGGGAGATGGTTCGTCGGACGGCCGGAGCTCGGAAGAGATGGAGGCGGGGCAGGGGCAGCCTGCGACTGCGAGAGCGAGTCCCTGCTGGCCTGGAAGAGATGGAGTCTGTCTGACGTCCGCCACCGGCCGGTCACGCCTACAGCGCCATGCACATTCGCCCGCCCAAGTTCACGAGGCAGAGACCAGACACGAGAGGAAAATGTGTTTTGTTGTTACTTTATGCCCTCTCAACGCTTCCAGAAACAAAGAATAGGGACAAATGAGCCTCACCGGCTAGATTGTAGAGATCATAATAAAGGTACTACGAAAACCTCATTTTAAAGACAACTTCACCTACAGAAGTGATAGCAGTGATGTCACCCATGTTAGTTTATGCCTCTCCACGCATCCAGAAACAAAGAATAAGGACGAATGAGCCTCACGAGGTTGATTGTAGAGATCATACTAGGAGGTACTACCGTAGTACTGCAAGGTAGTAGAAAAAAATCATTTTGGCTGAAGGGCCTACAATATCTACTATGAGGCACTTGGTTTGTACTAAGTCCAAATCAAACCGTAAAAAAACTTCAGGACTCTCTAGTTCTTAGTTTTTTTTTGAGGGAACACTATAGTACTTAGTTAACTGCCGGCCACTCCGGCCCCTCCCCTCCCCCCCACCACCAGACACACATCCTCACCCTAAGTTTGTTTCCTCCCCTCCATTGCCTCCGTGATTCCGTCGCAGTCGCAGCCGCGCCGCTGTCAGCTCTGGGTCGCACCTTCCTCACCAGGGAAGAAGAGACAAGCACGAATCGTAGAGCAGATCGAACGGATCTGGAATCCATTGAACCCTAAGCTAATTCTCAGTAACGAAAAAAATTTAATTACGTAGCACAAACGCACACAGGGCTGCCCCACCCAGAGGCCACGACTCTCGGCAACCGCAAATCCTGGTCGATCCGCGCTGCATCCCCAACTCCCGCCGTGCCGCCTCTCCCATCATCGTTCAACCCCGTGGGCGCCGGCGTGTCCGCGCTCCTGAACTGCACGGCGTCCTCACGATCAACTCCTCCGGCGCCGGCTTTTTCGCCCCAGAAGGCCTCTTCGTGAGCCCAACGTCGTGCCGACGAACAAGTGGGCCGGCCTTCTAGTCGCGACTATATCCATTCAACGAGGCCATGCACGCCTATGATGCGGCGGCATGGCAGCTCAACCGTCCGCGCCACGACCTCAACTTCCATGACATCACATCCGGCGCTCAAGAGGAGATGTTGGCGCCCCCGCCATGCCTCGTCACCAACGAGGAGAGGCATCGCCGACTCGCCATGGCAGCGTGGCACGAGAACTTCCCCCAAGATGGCGTCGACAGGAGGGAGCCTTTTCACGCAGCAGCGGGCGGAGCGCAAGGCCGCGAGGTAAGCACGCAAGGCGTTCATCCTAGCGCAGTTGGAAGGCCCGAGCACCATTCAGGAGAACGATCCCCAGTGGGTGGATCTATTTTCGTCTACCGTGTCAAGTTCGTCGGACTCCGACTTCGAGTTCGACTACTAGATATTTAGGTTTTAGATTATTTTATCGTGTATTTTAGTTTTTTTGCACTCTTTTAAGTTTATCATATATGGAATATATCCACTTTTTAATCTATTTTAGTGTCTCTGTTTGATCTTTGTTCGAGCGGAATTTGCACTAAATCTTGTTTGACGCGCTGTATTTTTGGGCATCTCGAAAAGCGCTCGGGCCACACGGTATATTTTTGAACATCTAAAAATGATGCAGCCACCGCATCTAAAAACAACAAAAGAGGGGGCCCAATAAATTTTTAAACACCCCGGGTTACTCGGCGCCCGTTGAAGATGCTCTTACAACATGCTATGTACAAGGAATAAAGGGTTCTCCATGAAAAAAAGGAACAAAGGGTTCCAGAGGGATCGAGAGAACAAAGTTACAGGGTTCAGATTCACCCAATCATAAAGAGGTTGATAAACTAATTAGAGTATACCAGATCATATAAAACAAAATACACATCAAAAGGAAGTTCGCTGATAAAATTAAAACACAGACCGAAGAATTTAGCACACATTCTTATTCCCTTTCTTCACACATGTAGTTCCGTCGCCGTTTTAGACCCGCACTTGGGGTTGCATGGTGGGCAGTTCGCGTGGCACTCTGCCATGGTGTGCCAACATGGAACGTCCGGCTTCGTGAAGCAGCAGTAACAATTTTCGTTCCAGTTATGACCTTTGGTCTTACAGTCCAACTCACCACACATTCTTAGGGAAATCTCGCTCTCTCCCAATGATGAGTTAACATTAGCAGTGCTTGTCATGGCATGACCATGTCGGTAGCTTCCTCTGGCCTCAGGACGACCTGTTGCATTAGATATATGGCGTCTGTCAGTGCAACAAATTGACCTACTCATATATAAAAACCCGTCATAGAGCTACCGGAAACGGTTCCATCTTTCAGGATAAACAGTAGTAGCAGCAAGAATATATACGATACGCCAACAATGACATGCTTACACTCTCCGGCCGCAGCAATGCACCCGACAAGCAGAAGAGTAATAAGGTACACCATGCTACCCTTCATGATTGATCTTCACCTCTTGGAAAAAAATCAACATATATAACAGTGAGATAAAATGATGCTAAAATGTTAACTGTATTCATACATGGCAAATGAATGCAGAAAGTAGCTGACTTAGAAGTATTCATCATAGTCGATTTCAGCCTAACTAAGAAAAGCTAGGATACTCCGGAAATTCAATTCGGCTCCCGGGTGCGTATGCTCCCTCTACCAAAAAAACATATTTCGAAATGTCAAAAAATTTGGATAAAAAATTCTACATATACATCTCCATAATGTATGTGCATTCGCTAAGTTTCACGAAAAACCAATATTTTTTATGGTCTATGTAAAAAGGAGAAACTTTATCTTGTGAAAAGCATTATTTTTAGCACTGAATTTTATCTTTTTTACACACGTCACATGATATGTCGATTTTTTATGAAATGACTTTCTGAGCGCGTAGCACGTGAAGATGTACGTACAATTTTTTTTTCAATTTTTTTGAAATTTAAAATGTACATAAGATGCATTTCAAAATATAGGGAGCATACGCACCCATGTTCCAAAACACCACTCCCTCTGATGGCAACGGCCAGTGCTGAAATCTGTAGCATTTTGAGAAACTTATATAATTAGATTGATCCTGGTCACAAAATCCGTGGACCTGGATCCCGCTCCAAAGATTCAATGCAACAGAATAAAACTTCATTTGTTTAAGTTTGATAGACCTGCTCTTCATGAATTTGCTGTTCAAATTGAAGTAACAACCAGTTCATCAGCTTCACATCCCCTATCTTTGTTTTGTAAAGTGAATCAATGGTCTTTTTCTGTTGCACATCGATACTTTCTAAATGCACAAGGAAACAACAACTTGTGACCAACAATTTCGATTTGCTGTTAAATCTATAACGTAGCTAGGAATTTCCCCCAATTCTAAAATTACCAGTAGTGAGACTTGCAGACTGGGAGATGGTTCGTCGGACGGCCGGAGCCCGGAGAGATGGAGCCCGGAGGGATGGAGAGACCTGCGACTGCGAGCGCGAGTCCCTGCTGACCTGCTCACCACGCGCGGCCAAGAGGAGAAGAGATGGAGTCTGTCTGACCTCCGCCGCCGGCCGGTCACGCCTACAGCGCCATACACATTCGCCGCCCAAGTTCACGAGGCAAAGACCAGACACGAGAGGAAAATGTGTTTTGGTGTTAGTTTATAGGCTCTCACTAGAAAAAAGAGGCTTCCGTCCACCCCCATTAGTCCCGGAAATATTCGAACCGCGACTAAAGGGGGCTTTAGTCGCGGTTCGGGAGGCGACCCGCGACTAATGCTCCATCCGCGACGAAAGGGTACCCCTTTAGTCGCGGTTGGTAACACCAACCGGGACTAAAGGGCTAGACATCAACCGCGGTTGGTGTCCCCAACCGCGACTAAAGGTTTTTCCGAGTTTTTTACTCCCACGCACCCTGCACCCCCGTGGATTGCCTTTTTTTGGTTTGTAAAATACAAAAGAAAATGATAGAAAATTAAAAAAAATTGTTTTCAGATTCTTGTATGTTATGCAACCTACTATTCAGAGAAATTAAGAATTTCGAATTTCCACTTTTTTTGCAAAAAAGTTTAAAATGGTAAAACCGCAATAACTTTTGCATACGACGTCAGAAAAAAGCGTATAATATATCAAAAAAATAAATCAGAGTCTGCAAAAGGAAGACATTAGAATACCCAAAATTAGAAAACGTCGGAAAAAAACCGCAATAACTTTTGCATACGACGTCGGAAAAAACCGCAATAATATATTGATAAAAGAAAACAGAGTCTGCAAGAGGAATACATTAGAATACGAGTCTGCAAAAGGAAGACATTAGAATACCCAAAATTAGCAACCATAAAATAAATCAGTAGGATAAATTTGGCTACCATCGAAACATAAGATCAAGTCAACTTCATACCAACGAATATTTTGGGCCAAACTCGTGCTATTCTTATTGGAACTTACATAGAGATAAGCTAGTGGAAAAGATATTGTCTGCATCAGTATCTTATTTCATTCGAATATCACTGAACTCACTTCATATTGTAGTAACAAACATGATTACTAAGCATTCTCTTATTCATGTGATTCCACTGCTGATTCATGCGGGCAGTTGGGGTTGCAGATTGGGCAATGTTCTTGGCAGTCTTTCTTGGGATTCTTGGTACGCCAACACGACATGTCTGGCAGTGAGACACATCAATAGCACTCTTCCTTGAAGCCTTCACTTTTGTCATTGCAATCCCTTGGGACACACCATCTCGTAGCAATTCTGCTGTCATCCAGTGAGGAACCCACGATAGTAGCATTAACATGCCTGTCTTGGTAGTTTCTTCTAGTCTCAGGACGACCTATACATATAATGAAATTAACATTACATGTTAGGCAACATTTGTTTTAAGAAAATAAACTAGCTGCAAGAATAGATATGCAATATGATAATGATGGAATGCTTACATTGTCCAAGCAGCACAAGGCAAACGATGAACAAGGCAGTAATCACGTGCACAAGGCTGCTCCTTTTCATGTTCGATCTTCAACTCCGGAACGATCTAACGAAGTTATCACCAGAGAAGGGTCATTTTCCGATGAACTATAAGAGAGAGAGGTAGAGTTAGATATATATCCTACATTACATGTCACACCTACAAGATGAAACGATGTCTGTACGAGCAGATCACACAAAGATAGTACTCATATCGACTATGCGAGAACATCAAACATATGCATTATGTGAGATGCTCCTAATTATATGTGAACTGCACAATGACAACATTACACAGGTATGCATTATGTGAGATGAGATAGTCCTGATTATGAATGCGTACACGGCAAGATTTGATACGGTGCCATTAAGGGTGTCAGGTGGGATCCCACTTTTATCCCACTTGTAGTATAATTTGACTTTTTTAGTACAAATTTTGACATCAAAATTTGAACTACATAGTACAAAATGACATCCCATGGGGATCCCACCTTGACACGCTGCCATGCACCAAGTTATATTTTATTGACCTAGCAATCAGTTCATTTATGGGATTAGTTACTCTATGCATCAGGCGAGGTATCCATATGCGCGCAATGTGCCAGGTTAGTCAAATCTGGAGATTAACCGATGAGATAAGTCACCATTCACAAAAAAAGAGTAAAATATGTGTAAACCTATTTTTGATCCTGAGCTCCATAGAGCCCAATTTTTTTTAAAAACTGAACACCGTTTCAAAGCAACAAAACATTCTTATTTCTTGTATACGTACATACGGATGTGACCTATGTACGTATAAATTTTCACTATATACATTTTGATTCGTGATCTATACAAAAAAGATAAATAAGGGTATAAACTGATCTACCTTTTGCTTTCATGTACCCAACGGCCAGTGCTGAAATCTGTAGCATTTTGAGAAACTTATATAATTAGATTGGTCTTGTTCACAAAATCCGTGGACGTAGGGCTGGATTCCGTTCCAAAGATTCAATGCAACATAATAAAACTTCATTTGTTTAAGTTTGATAGGCATGCTCTTCATAAATTTTCTGTTCAAAATGAAGTAACAAAAGAGGGGGCTGAATATGTAGGAGGTCTTCAGGAGTTCAGGTTCAGGGACTACTAGTTCATCAGCTTCACATTCGCCAATCTTTGTTTTATAAAATGAATCAATGGTTTTTCCGTTGCACATCGCTACTTTCGAAATGCACAAGGAAACACAACTTGTGACCAACAATTTCGATTTGCTGGTAAATCTATAACGTAGCTAGGATTTCCCCAATTCTAAAATTACCAGTAGTGAGACTTGCAGACTGGGAGATGGTTCGTCGGACGGCCGGAGCTCGGAAGAGATGGAGGCGGGGCAGGGGCAGCCTGCGACTGCGAGAGCGAGTCCCTGCTGGCCTGGAAGAGATGGAGTCTGTCTGACGTCCGCCACCGGCCGGTCACGCCTACAGCGCCATGCACATTCGCCCGCCCAAGTTCACGAGGCAGAGACCAGACACGAGAGGAAAATGTGTTTTGTTGTTACTTTATGCCCTCTCAACGCTTCCAGAAACAAAGAATAGGGACAAATGAGCCTCACCGGCTAGATTGTAGAGATCATAATAAAGGTACTACGAAAACCTCATTTTAAAGACAACTTCACCTACAGAAGTGACAGCAGTGATGTCACCCATGTTAGTTTATGCCTCTCCACGCATCCAGAAACAAAGAATAAGGACGAATGAGCCTCACGAGGTTGATTGTAGAGATCATACTAGGAGGTACTACCGTAGTACTGCAAGGTAGTAGAAAAAAATCATTTTGGCTGAAGGGCCTACAATATCTACTATGAGGCACTTGGTTTGTACTAAGTCCAAATCAAACCGTAAAAAAACTTCAGGACTCTCTAGTTCTTAGTTTTTTTTTGAGGGAACACTATAGTACTTAGTTAACTGAGAGTTAACTCTCTGTCAAGCCCGACCATATTTTCCACCTCTGGCGATCTCTAACTCTGGCCAGCGTAGCTCCTCTCCTGCCTCCCCTGCAACCATCATTGGCCGGACTGCCGGCCACTCCGGCCCCTCCCCTCCTCCCCCCCACCACCAGACACACATCCTCACCCTAAGTTTGTTTCCTCCCCTCCATTGCCTCCGTGATTCCGTCGCAGTCGCAGCCGCGCCGCTGTCAGCTCTGGGTCGCACCTTCCTCACCAGGGAAGAAGAGACAAGCACGAATCGTAGAGCAGATCGAACGGATCTGGAATCCATTGAACCCTAAGCTAATTCTCAGTAACGAAAAAAATTTAATTACGTAGCACAAACGCACACAGGGCTGCCCCACCCAGAGGCCACGACTCTCGGCAACCCCAAATCCTGGTCGATCCGCGCTGCATCCCCAACTCCCGCCGTGCCGCCTCTCCCATCATCGTTCAACCCCGTGGGCGCCGGCGTGTCCGCGCTCCTGAACTGCACGGCGTCCTCACGATCAACTCCTCCGGCGCCGGCTTTTTCGCCCCAGAAGGCCTCTTCGTGAGCCCAACGTCGTGCCGACGAACAAGTGGGCCGGCCTTCTAGTCGCGACTATATCCATTCAACGAGGCCATGCACGCCTATGATGCGGCGGCATGGCAGCTCAACCGTCCGCGCCACGACCTCAACTTCCATGACATCACATCCGGCGCTCAAGAGGAGATGTTGGCGCCCCCGCCATGCCTCGTCACCAACGAGGAGAGGCATCGCCGACTCGCCATGGCAGCGTGGCACGAGAACTTCCCCCAAGATGGCGTCGACAGGAGGGAGCCTTTTCACGCAGCAGCGGGCGGAGCGCAAGGCCGCGAGGCAAGCACGCAAGGCGTTCATCCTGGCGCAGTTGGAAGGCCCGAGCACCATTCAGGAGAACGATCCCCAGTGGGTGGATCTATTTTCGTCTACCGTGTCAAGTTCGTCGGACTCCGACTTCGAGTTCGACTACTAGATATTTAGGTTTTAGATTATTTTATCGTGTATTTTAGTTTTTTTGCACTCTTTTAAGTTTATCATATATGGAATATATCCACTTTTTAATCTATTTTAGTGTCTCTGTTTGATCTTTGTTCGAGCGGAATTTGCACTAAATCTTGTTTGACGCGCTGTATTTTTGGGCATCTCGAAAAGCGCTCGGGCCACACGGTATATTTTTGAACATCTAAAAATGATGCAGCCACCGCGTCTAAAAACAACAAAAGAGGGGGCCCAATAAATTTTTAAACACCCCGGGTTACTCGGCGCCCGTTGAAGATGCTCTTACAACATGCTATGTACAAGGAATAAAGGGTTCTCCATGAAAAAAAGGAACAAAGGGTTCCAGAGGGATCGAGAGAACAAAGTTACAGGGTTCAGATTCACCCAATCATAAAGAGGTTGATAAACTAATTAGAGTATACCAGATCATATAAAACAAAATACACATCAAAAGGAAGTTCGCTGATAAAATTAAAACACAGACCGAAGAATTTAGCACACATTCTTATTCCCTTTCTTCACACATGTAGTTCCGTCGCCGTTTTAGACCCGCACTTGGGGTTGCATGGTGGGCAGTTCGCGTGGCACTCTGCCATGGTGTGCCAACATGGAACGTCCGGCTTCGTGAAGCAGCAGTAACAATTTTCGTTCCAGTTATGACCTTTGGTCTTACAGTCCAACTCACCACACATTCTTAGGGAAATCTCGCTCTCTCCCAATGATGAGTTAACATTAGCAGTGCTTGTCATGGCATGACCATGTCGGTAGCTTCCTCTGGCCTCAGGACGACCTGTTGCATTAGATATATGGCGTCTGTCAGTGCAACAAATTGACCTACTCATATATAAAAACCCGTCATAGAGCTACCGGAAACGGTTCCATCTTTCAGGATAAACAGTAGTAGCAGCAAGAATATATACGATACGCCAACAATGACATGCTTACACTCTCCGGCCGCAGCAATGCACCCGACAAGCAGAAGAGTAATAAGGTACACCATGCTACCCTTCATGATTGATCTTCACCTCTTGGAAAAAAATCAACATATATAACAGTGAGATAAAATGATGCTAAAATGTTAACTGTATGCATACATGGCAAATGAATGCAGAAAGTAGCTGACTTAGAAGTATTCATCATAGTCGATTTCAGCCTAACTAAGAAAAGCTAGGATACTCCGGAAATTCAATTCGGCTCCCGGGTGCGTATGCTCCCTCTACCAAAAAAACATATTTCGAAATGTCAAAAAATTTGGATAAAAAATTCTACATATACATCTCCATAATGTATGTGCATTCGCTAAGTTTCACGAAAAACCAATATTTTTATGGTCTATGTAAAAAGGAGAAACTTTATCTTGTGAAAAGCATTATTTTTAGCACTGAATTTTATCTTTTTTACACACGTCACATGATAAGTCGATTTTTTATGAAACGACTTTCTGAGCGCGTATCACGTGAAGATGTACGTACAATTTTTTTTTCAATTTTTTTGAAATTTAAAATGTACATAAGATGCATTTCAAAATATAGGGAGCATACGCACCCATGTTCCAAAACACCACTCCCTCTGATGGCAACGGCCAGTGCTGAAATCTGTAGCATTTTGAGAAACTTATATAATTAGATTGATCCTGGTCACAAAATCCGTGGACGTAGGGCTGGATCCCGCTCCAAAGATTCAATGCAACAGAATAAAACTTCATTTGTTTAAGTTTGATAGACCTGCTCTTCATGAATTTGCTGTTCAAATTGAAGTAACAACCAGTTCATCAGCTTCACATCCCCTATCTTTGTTTTGTAAAGTGAATCAATGGTCTTTTTCCGTTGCACATCGATACTTTCTAAATGCACAAGGAAACAACAACTTGTGACCAACAATTTCGATTTGCTGTTAAATCTATAACGTAGCTAGGAATTTCCCCAATTCTAAAATTACCAGTAGTGAGACTTGCAGACTGGGAGATGGTTCGTCGGACGGCCGGAGCCCGGAGAGATGGAGCCCGGAGGGATGGAGAGACCTGCGACTGCGAGCGCGAGTCCCTGCTGACCTGCTCACCACGCGCGGCCAAGAGGAGAAGAGATGGAGTCTGTCTGACCTCCGCCGCCGGCCGGTCACGCCTACAGCGCCATACACATTCGCCGCCCAAGTTCACGAGGCAAAGACCAGACACGAGAGGAAAATGTGTTTTGGTGTTAGTTTATAGGCTCTCACTAGTAGAAAAAGAGGCTTCCGTCCACCCCCATTAGTCCCGGAAATATTCGAACCGCGACTAAAGGGGGCTTTAGTCGCGGTTCGGGAGGCGACCCGCGACTAATGCTCCATCCGCGACGAAAGGGTACCCCTTTAGTCGCGGTTGGTAACACCAACCGGGACTAAAGGGCTAGACATCAACCGCGGTTGGTGTCCCCAACCGCGACTAAAGGTTTTTCCGAGTTTTTTTACTCCCACGCACCCTGCACCCCCCGTGGATTGCCTTTTTTTGGTTTGTAAAATACAAAAGAAAATGATAGAAAATTTAAAAAATTGTTTTCAGATTCTTGTATGTTATGCAACCTACTATTCGGAGAAATTAAGAATTTCGAATTTCCACTTTTTTTGCAAAAAAAGTTTAAAAAATGGTAAAACCGCAATAACTTTTGCATACGACGTCGGAAAAAAACGTATAATATATCAAAAAAATAAATCAGAGTCTGCAAAAGGAAGACATTAGAATACCCAAAATTAGAAAACGTCGGAAAAAAACCGCAATAACTTTTGCATACGACGTCGGAAAAAACCGCAATAATATATTGATAAAAGAAAACAGAGTCTGCAAGAGGAATACATTAGAATACGAGTCTGCAAAAGGAAGACATTAGAATACCCAAAATTAGCAACCATAAAATAAATCAGTAGGATAAATTTGGCTACCATCGAAACATAAGATCAAGTCAACTTCATACCAACGAATATTTTGGGCCAAACTCGTGCTATTCTTATTGGAACTTACATAGAGATAAGCTAGTGGAAAAGATATTGTCTGCATCAGTATCTTATTTCATTCGAATATCACTGAACTCACTTCATATTGTAGTAACAAACATGATTACTAAGCATTCTCTTATTCATGTGATTCCACTGCTGATTCATGCGGGCAGTTGGGGTTGCAGATTGGGCAATGTTCTTGGCAGTCTTTCTTGGGATTCTTGGTACGCCAACACGACATGTCTGGCAGTGAGACACATCAATAGCACTCTTCCTTGAAGCCTTCACTTTTGTCATTGCAATCCCTTGGGACACACCATCTCGTAGCAATTCTGCTGTCATCCAGTGAGGAACCCACGATAGTAGCATTAACATGCCTGTCTTGGTAGTTTCTTCTAGTCTCAGGACGACCTATACATATAATGAAATTAACATTACATGTTAGGCAACATTTGTTTTAAGAAAATAAACTAGCTGCAAGAATAGATATGCAATATGATAATGATGGAATGCTTACATTGTCCAAGCAGCACAAGGCAAACGATGAACAAGGCAGTAATCACGTGCACAAGGCTGCTCCTTTTCATGTTCGATCTTCAACTCCGGAACGATCTAACGAAGTTATCACCAGAGAAGGGTCATTTTCCGATGAACTATAAGAGAGAGAGGTAGAGTTAGATATATATCCTACATTACATGTCACACCTACAAGATGAAACGATGTCTGTACGAGCAGATCACACAAAGATAGTACTCATATCGACTATGCGAGAACATCAAACATATGCATTATGTGAGATGCTCCTAATTATATGTGAACTGCACAATGACAACATTACACAGGTATGCATTATGTGAGATGAGATAGTCCTGATTATGAATGCGTACACGGCAAGATTTGATACGGTGCCATTAAGGGTGTCAGGTGGGATCCCACTTTTATCCCACTTGTAGTATAATTTGACTTTTTTAGTACAAATTTTGACATCAAAATTTGAACTACATAGTACAAAATGACATCCCATGGGGATCCCACCTTGACACGCTGCCATGCACCAAGTTATATTTTATTGACCTAGCAATCAGTTCATTTATGGGATTAGTTACTCTATGCATCAGGCGAGGTATCCATATGCGCGCAATGTGTCAGGTTAGTCAAATCTGGAGATTAACCGATGAGATAAGTCACCATTCACAAAAAAAGAGTAAAATATGTGTAAACCTATTTTTGATCCTGAGCTCCATAGAGCCCAATTTTTTTAAAAAACTGAACACCGTTTCAAAGCAACAAAACATTCTTATTTCTTGTATACGTACATACGGATGTGACCTATGTACGTATAAATTTTCACTATATACATTTTGATTCGTGATCTATACAAAACAGATAAATAAGGGTATAAACTGATCTACCTTTTGCTTTCATGTACCCAACGGCCAGTGCTGAAATCTGTAGCATTTTGAGAAACTTATATAATTAGATTGGTCTTGTTCACAAAATCCGTGGACGTAGGGCTGGATTCCGTTCCAAAGATTCAATGCAACATAATAAAACTTCATTTGTTTAAGTTTGATAGGCATGCTCTTCATAAATTTTCTGTTCAAAATGAAGTAACAAAAGAGGGGGCTGAACATGTAGGAGGTCTTCAGGAATTCAGGTTCAGGGACTACTAGTTCATCAGCTTCACATTCGCCAATCTTTGTTTTATAAAATGAATCAATGGTTTTTCCGTTGCACATCGCTACTTTCGAAATGCACAAGGAAACAACAACTTGTGACCAACAATTTCGATTTGCTGGTAAATCTATAACGTAGCTAGGATTTCCCCAATTCTAAAATTACCAGTAGTGAGACTTGCAGACTGGGAGATGGTTCGTCGGACGGCCGGAGCTCGGAAGAGATGGAGGCGGGGCAGGGGCAGCCTGCGACTGCGAGAGCGAGTCCCTGCTGGCCTGGAAGAGATGGAGTCTGTCTGACGTCCGCCACCGGCCGGTCACGCCTACAGCGCCATGCACATTCGCCCGCCCAAGTTCACGAGGCAGAGACCAGACACGAGAGGAAAATGTGTTTTGTTGTTACTTTATGCCCTCTCAACGCTTCCAGAAACAAAGAATAGGGACAAATGAGCATCACCGGCTAGATTGTAGAGATCATAATAAAGGTACTACGAAAACCTCATTTTAAAGACAACTTCACCTACAGAAGATGTCACCCATGTTAGTTTATGCCTCTCCACGCATCCAGAAACAAAGAATAAGGACGAATGAGCCTCACGAGGCTGATTGTAGAGATCATACTAGGAGGTACTACCGTAGTACTGCAAGGTAGTAGAAAAAAATCATTTTGGCTGAAGGGCCTACAATATCTACTATGAGGCACTTGGTTTGTACTAAGTCCAAATCAAACCGTAAAAAAACTTCAGGACTCTCTAGTTCTTAGTTTTTTTTTGAGGGAACACTATAGTACTTAGTTAACTGAGAGTTAACTCTCTGTCAAGCCCGACCATATTTTCCACCTCTGGCGATCTCTAACTCTGGCCAGCGTAGCTCCTCTCCTGCCTCCCCTGCAACCATCATTGGCCGGACTGCCGGCCACTCCGGCCCCTCCCCTCCTCCCCCCCACCACCAGACACACATCCTCACCCTAAGTTTGTTTCCTCCCCTCCATTGCCTCCGTGATTCCGTCGCAGTCGCAGCCGCGCCGCTGTCAGCTCTGGGTCGCACCTTCCTCACCAGGGAAGAAGAGACAAGCACGAATCGTAGAGCAGATCGAACGGATCTGGAATCCATTGAACCCTAAGCTAATTCTCAGTAACGAAAAAAATTTAATTACGTAGCACAAACGCACACAGGGCTGCCCCACCCAGAGGCCACGACTCTCGGCAACCCCAAATCCTGGTCGATCCGCGCTGCATCCCCAACTCCCGCCGTGCCGCCTCTCCCATCATCGTTCAACCCCGTGGGCGCCGGCGTGTCCGCGCTCCTGAACTGCACGGCGTCCTCACGATCAACTCCTCCGGCGCCGGCTTTTTCGCCCCAGAAGGCCTCTTCGTGAGCCCAACGTCGTGCCGACGAACAAGTGGGCCGGCCTTCTAGTCGCGACTATATCCATTCAACGAGGCCATGCACGCCTATGATGCGGCGGCATGGCAGCTCAACCGTCCGCGCCACGACCTCAACTTCCATGACATCACATCCGGCGCTCAAGAGGAGATGTTGGCGCCCCCGCCATGCCTCGTCACCAACGAGGAGAGGCATCGCCGACTCGCCATGGCAGCGTGGCACGAGAACTTCCCCCAAGATGGCGTCGACAGGAGGGAGCCTTTTCACGCAGCAGCGGGCGGAGCGCAAGGCCGCGAGGCAAGCACGCAAGGCGTTCATCCTGGCGCAGTTGGAAGGCCCGAGCACCATTCAGGAGAACGATCCCCAGTGGGTGGATCTATTTTCGTCTACCGTGTCAAGTTCGTCGGACTCCGACTTCGAGTTCGACTACTAGATATTTAGGTTTTAGATTATTTTATCGTGTATTTTAGTTTTTTTGCACTCTTTTAAGTTTATCATATATGGAATATATCCACTTTTTAATCTATTTTAGTGTCTCTGTTTGATCTTTGTTCGAGCGGAATTTGCACTAAATCTTGTTTGACGCGCTGTATTTTTGGGCATCTCGAAAAGCGCTCGGGCCACACGGTATATTTTTGAACATCTAAAAATGATGCAGCCACCGCGTCTAAAAACAACAAAAGAGGGGGCCAATAAATTTTTAAACACCCCGGGTTACTCGGCGCCCGTTGAAGATGCTCTTACAACATGCTATGTACAAGGAATAAATGGTTCTCCATGAAAAAAAGGAACAAAGGGTTCCAGAGGGATCGAGAGAACAAAGTTACAGGGTTCAGATTCACCCAATCATAAAGAGGTTGATAAACTAATTAGAGTATACCAGATCATATAAAACAAAATACACATCAAAAGGAAGTTTGCTGATAAAATTAAAACACAGACCGAAGAATTTAGCACACATTCTTATTCCCTTTCTTCACACATGTAGTTCCGTCGCCGTTTTAGACCCGCACTTGGGGTTGCATGGTGGGCAGTTCGCGTGGCACTCTGCCATGGTGTGCCAACATGGAACGTCCGGCTTCGTGAAGCAGCAGTAACAATTTTCGTTCCAGTTATGACCTTTGGTCTTACAGTCCAACTCACCACACATTCTTAGGGAAATCTCGCTCTCTCCCAATGATGAGTTAACATTAGCAGTGCTTGTCATGGCATGACCATGTCGGTAGCTTCCTCTGGCCTCAGGACGACCTGTTGCATTAGATATATGGCGTCTGTCAGTGCAACAAATTGACCTACTCATATATAAAAACCCGTCATAGAGCTACCGGAAACGGTTCCATCTTTCAGGATAAACAGTAGTAGCAGCAAGAATATATACGATACGCCAACAATGACATGCTTACACTCTCCGGCCGCAGCAATGCACCCGACAAGCAGAAGAGTAATAAGGTACACCATGCTACCCTTCATGATTGATCTTCACCTCTTGGAAAAAAATCAACATATATAACAGTGAGATAAAATGATGCTAAAATGTTAACTGTATTCATACATGGCAAATGAATGCAGAAAGTAGCTGACTTAGAAGTATTCATCATAGTCGATTTCAGCCTAACTAAGAAAAGCTAGGATACTCCGGAAATTCAATTCGGCTCCCGTGTGCGTATGCTACCAAAAAACATATTTCGAAATGTCAAAAAATTTGGATAAAAAATTCTACATATACATCTCCATAATGTATGTGCATTCGCTAAGTTTCACGAAAAACCAATATTTTTTATGGTCTATGTAAAAAGGAGAAACTTTATCTTGTGAAAAGCATTATTTTTAGCACTGAATTTTATCTTTTTTACACACGTCACATGATAAGTCGATTTTTTATGAAACGACTTTCTGAGCGCGTAGCACGTGAAGATGTACGTACAAATTTTTTTTTCAATTTTTTTGAAATTTAAAATGTACATAAGATGCATTTCAAAATATAGGGAGCATACGCACCCATGTTCCAAAACACCACTCCCTCTGATGGCAACGGCCAGTGCTGAAATCTGTAGCATTTTGAGAAACTTATATAATTAGATTGATCCTGGTCACAAAATCCGTGGACGTAGGGCTGGATCCCGCTCCAAAGATTCAATGCAACAGAATAAAACTTCATTTGTTTAAGTTTGATAGACCTGCTCTTCATGAATTTGCTGTTCAAATTGAAGTAACAACCAGTTCATCAGCTTCACATCCCCTATCTTTGTTTTGTAAAGTGAATCAATGGTCTTTTTCCGTTGCACATCGATACTTTCTAAATGCACAAGGAAACAACAACTTGTGACCAACAATTTCGATTTGCTGTTAAATCTATAACGTAGCTAGGAATTTCCCCCAATTCTAAAATTACCAGTAGTGAGACTTGCAGACTGGGAGATGGTTCGTCGGACGGCCGGAGCCCGGAGAGATGGAGCCCGGAGGGATGGAGAGACCTGCGACTGCGAGCGCGAGTCCCTGCTGACCTGCTCACCACGCGCGGCCAAGAGGAGAAGAGATGGAGTCTGTCTGACCTCCGCCGCCGGCCGGTCACGCCTACAGCGCCATACACATTCGCCGCCCAAGTTCACGAGGCAGAGACCAGACACGAGAGGAAAATGTGTTTTGGTGTTAGTTTATAGGCTCTCACTAGTAGAAAAAGAGGCTTCCGTCCACCCCCATTAGTCCCGGAAATATTCGAACCGCGACTAAAGGGGGCTTTAGTCGCGGTTCGGGAGGCGACCCGCGACTAATGCTCCATCGACGAAAGGGTACCCTTTTAGTCGCGGTTGGTAACACCAACCGGGACTAAAGGGCTAGACATCAACCGCGACTAAAGGTTTTTCCGAGTTTTTTTACTCCCACGCACCCTGCACCCCCCCCCCCTTTTTTGTTTTTAAAATACAAAAGAAAATGATAGAAAATTCAAAAAAAAAATTGTTTTCAGATTCTTGTATGTTATGCAACCTACTATTCGGAGAAATTAAGAAATTCGAATTTCCACTTTTTTTACAAAAAAAGTTTAAAAAATGGTAAAACCGCAATAACTTTTGCATACGACGTCGGAAAAAAACGTATAATATATCAAAAAAATAAATCAGAGTCTGCAAAAGGAAGACATTAGAATACCCAAAATTAGAAAACGTCGGAAAAAAACCGCAATAACTTTTGCATACGACGTCGGAAAAAACCGCAATAATATATTGATAAAAGAAAACAGAGTCTGCAAGAGGAATACATTAGAATACGAGTCTGCAAAAGGAAGACATTAGAATACCCAAAATTAGCAACCATAAAATAAATCAGTAGGATAAATTTGGCTACCATCGAAACATAAGATCAAGTCAACTTCATACCAACGAATATTTTGGGCCAAACTCGTGCTATTCTTATTGGAACTTACATAGAGATAAGCTAGTGGAAAAGATATTGTCTGCATCAGTATCTTATTTCATTCGAATATCACTGAACTCACTTCATATTGTAGTAACAAACATGATTACTAAGCATTCTCTTATTCATGTGATTCCACTGCTGATTCATGCGGGCAGTTGGGGTTGCAGATTGGGCAATGTTCTTGGCAGTCTTTCTTGGGATTCTTGGTACGCCAACACGGCATGTCTGGCAGTGAGACACATCAATAGCACTCTTCCGTGAAGCCTTCACTTTTGTCATTGCAATCCCTTGGGACACACCATCTCGTAGCAATTCTGCTGTCATCCAGTGAGGAACCCACGATAGTAGCATTAACATGCCTGTCTTGGTAGTTTCTTCTAGTCTCAGGACGACCTATACATATAATGAAATTAACATTACATGTTAGGCAACATTTGTTTTAAGAAAATAAACTAGCTGCAAGAATAGATATGCAATATGATAATGATGGAATGCTTACATTGTCCAAGCAGCACAAGGCAAACGATGAACAAGGCAGTAATCACGTGCACAAGGCTGCTCCTTTTCATGTTCGATCTTCAACTCCGGAACGATCTAACGAAGTTATCACCAGAGAAGGGTCATTTTCCGATGAACTATAAGAGAGAGAGGTAGAGTTAGATATATATCCTACATTACATGTCACACCTACAAGATGAAACGATGTCTGTACGAGCAGATCACACAAAGATATTACTCATATCGACTATGCGAGAACATCAAACATATGCATTATGTGAGATGCTCCTAATTATATGTGAACTGCACAATGACAACATTACACAGGTATGCATTATGTGAGATGAGATAGTCCTGATTATGAATGCGTACACGGCAAGATTTGATACGGTGCCGTTAAGGGTGTTAGGTGGGATCCCACTTTTATTCCACTTGTAGTATAATTTGACTTTTTTAGTACAAATTTTGACATCAAAATTTGAACTACATAGTACAAAATGACATCCCATGGGGATCCCACCTTGACACGCTGCCATGCACCAAGTTATATTTTATTGACCTAGCAATCAGTTCATTTATGGGATTAGTTACTCTATGCATCAGGCGAGGTATCCATATGCGCGCAATGTGTCAGGTTAGTCAAATCTGGAGATTAACCGATGAGATAAGTCACCATTCACAAAAAAGAGTAAAATATGTGTAAACCTATTTTTGATCCTGAGCTCCATAGAGCCCAATTTTTTTAAAAACTGAACACCGTTTCAAAGCAACAAAACATTCTTATTTCTTGTATACGTACATACGGATGTGACCTATGTACGTATAAATTTTCACTATATACATTTTGATTCGTGATCTATATAAAAAAAGATAAATAAGGGTATAAACTGATCTACCTTTTGCTTTCATGTACCCAACGGCCAGTGCTGAAATCTGTAGCATTTTGAGAAACTTATATAATTAGATTGGTCTTGTTCACAAAATCCGTGGACGTAGGGCTGGATTCCGTTCCAAAGATTCAATGCAACATAATAAAACTTCATTTGTTTAAGTTTGATAGGCATGCTCTTCATAAATTTTCTGTTCAAAATGAAGTAACAAAAGAGGGGGCTGAACATGTAGGAGGTCTTCAGGAGTTCAGGTTCAGGGACTACTAGTTCATCAGCTTCACATTCGCCAATCTTTGTTTTATAAAATGAATCAATGGTTTTTCCGTTACACATCGCTACTTTCGAAATGCACAAAGAAACAGCAACTTGTGACCAACAATTTCGATTTGCTGGTAAATCTATAACGTAGCTAGGATTTCCCCAATTCTAAAATTACCAGTAGTGAGACTTGCAGACTGGGAGATGGTTCGTCGGACGGCCGGAGCTCGGAAGAGATGGAGGCGGGGCAGGGGCAGCCTGCGACTGCGAGAGCGAGTCCCTGCTGGCCTGGAAGAGATGGAGTCTGTCTGACGTCCGCCACCGGCCGGTCACGCCTACAACGCCATGCACATTCGCCCGCCCAAGTTCACGAGGCAGAGACCAGACACGAGAGGAAAATGTGTTTTGTTGTTACTTTATGCCCTCTCAACGCTTCCAGAAACAAAGAATAGGGACAAATGAGCCTCACCGGCTAGATTGTAGAGATCATAATAAAGGTACTACAAAAACCTCATTTTAAAGACAACTTCACCTACAGAAGATGTCACCCATGTTAGTTTATGCCTCTCCACGCATCCAGAAACAAAGAATAAGGACGAATGAGCCTCACGAGGTTGATTGTAGAGATCATACTAGGAGGTACTACCGTAGTACTGCAAGGTAGTAGAAAAAAATCATTTTGGCTGAAGGGCCTACAATATCTACTATGAGGCACTTGGTTTGTACTAAGTCCAAATCAAACCGTAAAAAAACTTCAGGACTCTCTAGTTCTTAGTTTTTTTTTGAGGGAACACTATAGTACTTAGTTAACTGAGAGTTAACTCTCTGTCAAGCCCGACCATATTTTCCACCTCTGGCGATCTCTAACTCTGGCCAGCGTAGCTCCTCTCCTGCCTCCCCTGCAACCATCATTGGCCGGACTGCCGGCCACTCCGGCCCCTCCCCTCCTCCCCCCCACCACCAGACACACATCCTCACCCTAAGTTTGTTTCCTCCCCTCCATTGCCTCCGTGATTCCGTCGCAGTCGCAGCCGCGCCGCTGTCAGCTCTGGGTCGCACCTTCCTCACCAGGGAAGAAGAGACAAGCACGAATCGTAGAGCAGATCGAACGGATCTGGAATCCATTGAACCCTAAGCTAATTCTCAGTAACGAAAAAAATTTAATTACGTAGCACAAACGCACACAGGGCTGCCCCACCCAGAGGCCACGACTCTCGGCAACCCCAAATCCTGGTCGATCCGCGCTGCATCCCCAACTCCCGCCGTGCCGCCTCTCCCATCATCGTTCAACCCCGTGGGCGCCGGCGTGTCCGCGCTCCTGAACTGCACGGCGTCCTCACGATCAACTCCTCCGGCGCCGGCTTTTTCGCCCCAGAAGGCCTCTTCGTG
Source organism: Lolium multiflorum (assembly GCA_030979885.1). Taxonomy (NCBI): domain Eukaryota; kingdom Viridiplantae; phylum Streptophyta; class Magnoliopsida; order Poales; family Poaceae; genus Lolium; species Lolium multiflorum. The sequence goes on from CM061747.1 coordinate 238,714,545, forward strand.
AGCCCAACGTCGTGCCGACGAACAAGTGGGCCGGCCTTCTAGTCGCGACTATATCCATTCAACGAGGCCATGCACGCCTATGATGCGGCGGCATGGCAGCTCAACCGTCCGCGCCACGACCTCAACTTCCATGACATCACATCCGGCGCTCAAGAGGAGATGTTGGCGCCCCCGCCATGCCTCGTCACCAACGAGGAGAGGCATCGCCGACTCGCCATGGCAGCGTGGCACGAGAACTTCCCCCAAGATGGCGTCGACAGGAGGGAGCCTTTTCACGCAGCAGCGGGCGGAGCGCAAGGCCGCGAGGCAAGCACGCAAGGTGTTCATCCTGGCGCAGTTGGAAGGCCCGAGCACCATTCAGGAGAACGATCCCCAGTGGGTGGATCTATTTTCGTCTACCGTGTCAAGTTCGTCGGACTCCGACTTCGAGTTCGACTACTAGATATTTAGGTTTTAGATTATTTTATCGTGTATTTTAGTTTTTTTGCACTCTTTTAAGTTTATCATATATGGAATATATCCACTTTTTAATCTATTTTAGTGTCTCTGTTTGATCTTTGTTCGAGCGGAATTTGCACTAAATCTTGTTTGACGCGCTGTATTTTTGGGCATCTCGAAAAGCGCTCGGGCCACACGGTATATTTTTGAACATCTAAAAATGATGCAGCCACCGCGTCTAAAAACAACAAAAGAGGGGGCCCAATAAATTTTTAAACACCCCGGGTTACTCGGCGCCCGTTGAAGATGCTCTTACAACATGCTATGTACAAGGAATAAAGGGTTCTCCATGAAAAAAAGGAACAAAGGGTTCCAGAGGGATCGAGAGAACAAAGTTACAGGGTTCAGATTCACCCAATCATAAAGAGGTTGATAAACTAATTAGAGTATACCAGATCATATAAAACAAAATACACATCAAAAGGAAGTTCGCTGATAAAATTAAAACACAGACCGAAGAATTTAGCACACATTCTTATTCCCTTTCTTCACACATGTAGTTCCGTCGCCGTTTTAGACCCGCACTTGGGGTTGCATGGTGGGCAGTTCGCGTGGCACTCTGCCATGGTGTGCCAACATGGAACGTCCGGCTTCGTGAAGCAGCAGTAACAATTTTCGTTCCAGTTATGACCTTTGGTCTTACAGTCCAACTCACCACACATTCTTAGGGAAATCTCGCTCTCTCCCAATGATGAGTTAACATTAGCAGTGCTTGTCATGGCATGACCATGTCGGTAGCTTCCTCTGGCCTCAGGACGACCTGTTGCATTAGATATATGGCGTCTGTCAGTGCAACAAATTGACCTACTCATATATAAAAACCCGTCATAGAGCTACCGGAAACGGTTCCATCTTTCAGGATAAACAGTAGTAGCAGCAAGAATATATACGATACGCCAACAATGACATGCTTACACTCTCCGGCCGCAGCAATGCACCCGACAAGCAGAAGAGTAATAAGGTACACCATGCTACCCTTCATGATTGATCTTCACCTCTTGGAAAAAAATCAACATATATAACAGTGAGATAAAATGATGCTAAAATGTTAACTGTATTCATACATGGCAAATGAATGCAGAAAGTAGCTGACTTAGAAGTATTCATCATAGTCGATTTCAGCCTAACTAAGAAAATCTAGGATACTCCGGAAATTCAATTCGGCTCCCGGGTGCGTATGCTACCAAAAAAACATATTTTGAAATGTCAAAAAATTTGGATAAAAAATTCTACATATACATCTCCATAATGTATGTGCATTCGCTAAGTTTCACGAAAAACCAATATTTTTTATGGTCTATGTAAAAAGGAGAAACTTTATCTTGTGAAAAGCATTATTTTTAGCACTGAATTTTATCTTTTTTACACACGTCACATGATAAGTCGATTTTTTATGAAACGACTTTCTGAGCGCGTAGCACGTGAAGATGTACGTACAAATTTTTTTTTCAATTTTTTTGAAATTTAAAATGTACATAAGATGCATTTCAAAATATAGGGAGCATACGCACCCATGTTCCAAAACACCACTCCCTCTGATGGCAACGGCCAGTGCTGAAATCTGTAGCATTTTGAGAAACTTATATAATTAGATTGATCCTGGTCACAAAATCCGTGGACATAGGGCTGGATCCCGCTCCAAAGATTCAATGCAACAGAATAAAACTTCATTTGTTTAAGTTTGATAGACCTGCTCTTCATGAATTTGCTGTTCAAATTGAAGTAACAACCAGTTCATCAGCTTCACATCCCCTATCTTTGTTTTGTAAAGTGAATCAATGGTCTTTTTCCGTTGCACATCGATACTTTCTAAATGCACAAGGAAACAACAACTTGTGACCAACAATTTCGATTTGCTGTTAAATCTATAACGTAGCTAGGAATTTCCCCCAATTCTAAAATTACCAGTAGTGAGACTTGCAGACTGGGAGATGGTTCGTCGGACGGCCGGAGCCCGGAGAGATGGAGCCCGGAGGGATGGAGAGACCTGCGACTGCGAGCGCGAGTCCCTGCTGACCTGCTCACCACGCGCGGCCAAGAGGAGAAGAGATGGAGTCTGTCTGACCTCCGCCGCCGGCCGGTCACGCCTACAGCGCCATACACATTCGCCGCCCAAGTTCACGAGGCAGAGACCAGACACGAGAGGAAAATGTGTTTTGGTGTTAGTTTATAGGCTCTCACTAGTAGAAAAAGAGGCTTCCGTCCACCCCCATTAGTCCCGGAAATATTCGAACCGCGACTAAAGGGGGCTTTAGTCGCGGTTCGGGAGGCGACCCGCGACTAATGCTCCATCCGCGACGAAAGGGTACCCCTTTAGTCGCGGTTGGTAACACCAACCGGGACTAAAGGGCTAGACATCAACCGCGACTAAAGGGTACCCCTTTAGTCGCGGTTGGTGTCCCCAACCGCGACTAAAGGTTTTTCGAGTTTTTTTACTCCCACGCACCCCCCACCCCCCGTGGATCGCCTTTTTTGGTTTGTAAAATACAAAAGACAATGATAGAAAATTCAAAAAAATTGTTTTCAGATTCTTGTATGTTATGCAACCTACTATTCGGAGAAATTAAGAAATTCGAATTTCCACTTTTTTTGCAAAAAAAGTTTAAAAAATGGTAAAACCGCAATAACTTTTGCATACGACGTCGGAAAAAAACGTATAATATATCAAAAAAATAAATCAGAGTCTGCAAAAGGAAGACATTAGAATACCCAAAATTAGAAAACGTCGGAAAAAAACCGCAATAACTTTTGCATACGACGTCGGAAAAAACCGCAATAATATATTGATAAAAGAAAACAGAGTCTGCAAGAGGAATACATTAGAATACGAGTCTGCAAAAGGAAGACATTAGAATACCCAAAATTAGCAACCATAAAATAAATCAGTAGGATAAATTTGGCTACCATCGAAACATAAGATCAAGTCAACTTCATACCAACGAATATTTTGGGCCAAACTCGTGCTATTCTTATTGGAACTTACATAGAGATAAGCTAGTGGAAAAGATATTGTCTGCATCAGTATCTTATTTCATTCGAATATCACTGAACTCACTTCATATTGTAGTAACAAACATGATTACTAAGCATTCTCTTATTCATGTGATTCCACTGCTGATTCATGCGGGTAGTTGGGGTTGCAGATTGGGCAATGTTCTTGGCAGTCTTTCTTGGGATTCTTGGTACGCCAACACGGCATGTCTGGCAGTGAGACACATCAATAGCACTCTTCCGTGAAGCCTTCACTTTTGTCATTGCAATCCCTTGGGACACACCATCTCGTAGCAATTCTGCTGTCATCCAGTGAGGAACCCACGATAGTAGCATTAACATGCCTGTCTTGGTAGTTTCTTCTAGTCTCAGGACGACCTATACATATAATGAAATTAACATTACATGTTAGGCAACATTTGTTTTAAGAAAATAAACTAGCTGCAAGAATAGATATGCAATATGATAATGATGGAATGCTTACATTGTCCAAGCAGCACAAGGCAAACGATGAACAAGGCAGTAATCACGTGCACAAGGCTGCTCCTTTTCATGTTCGATCTTCAACTCCGGAACGATCTAACGAAGTTATCACCAGAGAAGGGTCATTTTCCGATGAACTATAAGAGAGAGAGGTAGAGTTAGATATATATCCTACATTACATGTCACACCTACAAGATGAAACGATGTATGTACGAGCAGATCACACAAAGATAGTACTCATATCGACTATGCGAGAACATCAAACATATGCATTATGTGAGATGCTCCTAATTATATGTGAACTGCACAATGACAACATTACACAGGTATGCATTATGTGAGATGAGATAGTCCTGATTATGAATGCGTACACGGCAAGATTTGATACGGTGCCATTAAGGGTGTCAGGTGGGATCCCACTTTTATCCCACTTGTAGTATAATTTGACTTTTTTAGTACAAATTTTGACATCAAAATTTGAACTACATAGTACAAAATGACATCCCATGGGGATCCCACCTTGACACGCTGCCATGCACCAAGTTATATTTTATTGACCTAGCAATCAGTTCATTTATGGGATTAGTTACTCTATGCATCAGGCGAGGTATCCATATGCGCGCAATGTGTCAGGTTAGTCAAATCTGGAGATTAACCGATGAGATAAGTCACCATTCACAAAAAAGAGTAAAATATGTGTAAACCTATTTTTGATCCTGAGCTCCATAGAGCCCAATTTTTTTAAAAACTGAACACCGTTTCAAAGCAACAAAACATTCTTATTTCTTGTATACGTACATACGGATGTGACATATGTACGTATAAATTTTCACTATATACATTTTGATTCGTGATCTATACAAAAAAGATAAATAAGGGTATAAACTGATCTACCTTTTGCTTTCATGTACCCAACGGCCAGTGCTGAAATCTGTAGCATTTTGAGAAACTTATATAATTAGATTGGTCTTGTTCACAAAATCCGTGGACGTAGGGCTGGATTCCGTTCCAAAGATTCAATGCAACATAATAAAACTTCATTTGTTTAAGTTTGATAGGCATGCTCTTCATAAATTTTCTGTTCAAAATGAAGTAACAAAAGAGGGGGCTGAACATGTAGGAGGTCTTCAGGAGTTCAGGTTCAGGGACTACTAGTTCATCAGCTTCACATTCGCCAATCTTTGTTTTATAAAATGAATCAATGGTTTTTCCGTTGCACATCGCTACTTTCGAAATGCACAAGGAAACAGCAACTTGTGACCAACAATATCGATTTGCTGGTAAATCTATAACGTAGCTAGGATTTCCCCAATTCTAAAATTACCAGTAGTGAGACTTGCAGACTGGGAGATGGTTCGTCGGACGGCCGGAGCTCGGAAGAGATGGAGGCGGGGCAGGGGCAGCCTGCGACTGCGAGAGCGAGTCCCTGCTGGCCTGGAAGAGATGGAGTCTGTCTGACGTCCGCCACCGGCCGGTCACGCCTACAGCGCCATGCACATTCGCCCGCCCAAGTTCACGAGGCAGAGACCAGACACGAGAGGAAAATGTGTTTTGTTGTTACTTTATGCCCTCTCAACGCTTCCAGAAACAAAGAATAGGGACAAATGAGCCTCACCGGCTAGATTGTAGAGATCATAATAAAGGTACTACAAAAACCTCATTTTAAAGACAACTTCACCTACAGAAGATGTCACCCATGTTAGTTTATGCCTCTCCACGCATCCAGAAACAAAGAATAAGGACGAATGAGCCTCACGAGGTTGATTGTAGAGATCATACTAGGAGGTACTACCGTAGTACTGCAAGGTAGTAGAAAAAAATCATTTTGGCTGAAGGGCCTACAATATCTACTATGAGGCACTTGGTTTGTACTAAGTCCAAATCAAACCGTAAAAAAACTTCAGGACTCTCTAGTTCTTAGTTTTTTTTTGAGGGAACACTATAGTACTTAGTTAACTGAGAGTTAACTCTCTGTCAAGCCCGACCATATTTTCCACCTCTGGCGATCTCTAACTCTGGCCAGCGTAGCTCCTCTCCTGCCTCCCCTGCAACCATCATTGGCCGGACTGCCGGCCACTCCGGCCCCTCCCCTCCTCCCCCCCACCACCAGACACACATCCTCACCCTAAGTTTGTTTCCTCCCCTCCATTGCCTCCGTGATTCCGTCGCAGTCGCAGCCGCGCCGCTGTCAGCTCTGGGTCGCACCTTCCTCACCAGGGAAGAAGAGACAAGCACGAATCGTAGAGCAGATCGAACGGATCTGGAATCCATTGAACCCTAAGCTAATTCTCAGTAACGAAAAAAATTTAATTACGTAGCACAAACGCACACAGGGCTGCCCCACCCAGAGGCCACGACTCTCGGCAACCCCAAATCCTGGTCGATCCGCGCTGCATCCCCAACTCCCGCCGTGCCGCCTCTCCCATCATCGTTCAACCCCGTGGGCGCCGGCGTGTCCGCGCTCCTGAACTGCACGGCGTCCTCACGATCAACTCCTCCGGCGCCGGCTTTTTCGCCCCAGAAGGCCTCTTCGTGAGCCCAACGTCGTGCCGACGAACAAGTGGGCCGGCCTTCTAGTCGCGACTATATCCATTCAACGAGGCCATGCACGCCTATGATGCGGCGGCATGGCAGCTCAACCGTCCGCGCCACGACCTCAACTTCCATGACATCACATCCGGCGCTCAAGAGGAGATGTTGGCGCCCCCGCCATGCCTCGTCACCAACGAGGAGAGGCATCGCCGACTCGCCATGGCAGCGTGGCACGAGAACTTCCCCCAAGATGGCGTCGACAGGAGGGAGCCTTTTCACGCAGCAGCGGGCGGAGCGCAAGGCCGCGAGGCAAGCACGCAAGGCGTTCATCCTGGCGCAGTTGGAAGGCCCGAGCACCATTCAGGAGAACGATCCCCAGTGGGTGGATCTATTTTCGTCTACCGTGTCAAGTTCGTCGGACTCCGACTTCGAGTTCGACTACTAGATATTTAGGTTTTAGATTATTTTATCGTGTATTTTAGTTTTTTTGCACTCTTTTAAGTTTATCATATATGGAATATATCCACTTTTTAATCTATTTTAGTGTCTCTGTTTGATCTTTGTTCGAGCGGAATTTGCACTAAATCTTGTTTGACGCGCTGTATTTTTGGGCATCTCGAAAAGCGCTCGGGCCACACGGTATATTTTTGAACATCTAAAAATGATGCAGCCACCGCGTCTAAAAACAACAAAAGAGGGGGCCCAATAAATTTTTAAACACCCCGGGTTACTCGGCGCCCGTTGAAGATGCTCTTACAACATGCTATGTACAAGGAATAAAGTTTCCCTTAAGTGGATCACCCAAGGTTTATCGATCTCAGGGAGGAAGAGGTCAAAGATATCCCTCTCATGCAACCTGCAACCACAAAGCAAGAAGTCTCTTGTGTCCCCAACACACCTAATAGGTGCACTAGTTCGGCGAAGAGATAGTGAAATACAGGTGGTATGAATAAGTAGTAGCAACAACACCAGAAAAGTGCTTTGCCCAGACGTAAACAAGCAGTAATGCAGTAGTAACGCAGAAACAGTAAACAAGCAGCGATAGCGTATTTAGGAACAAGGCCTAGGGATTACACTTTCACTAGTGGACACTCTCAACATTGATCACATAACAGAATAGATAAATGCATACTCTACACTTTTGTTGGATGATGAACACATTGCGTAGGATTACACGAACCCTCAATGCCGGAGTTAACAAGCTCCACAATAATGCTCATATTTTAGTAACCTTTAGTGTAAGATAGATCAAAAGACTAAACCAAGTACTAGCATAGCATGCACACTGTCACCTTCATGCATATGTAGGAGGAATAGATCACATCAATATTATCATAGCAATAGTTAACTTCGCAATCTACAAGAGATCATGATCATAGCATAAACCAAGTACTAACACGGTGCACACTGTCACCTTTGCACACGTGCAGGAGGAATAAAACTACTTTAATAACACATCACTAGAGTAGCACATAGATAAATTGTGATACAAACACATTGCAATCATAAAGAGATATAAATAAGCACCTCACTATGCCATTCAACAGTGAATAAGTATTCTGTGAAATATAGCCTAAGAGACCCACACGGTGCACACACTGTCACCTTTACACACGTGGGACAAGGAGTCTCCGGAGATCACATAAGTAAAACTCACTTGACTAGCATAGTGACATCTAGATTACAAGCATCATCATATGAATCTCAATCATGTAAGGCAGCTCATGAGATTATTGTATTGAAGTACATAGGAGAGAGATGAACCACATAGCTACCGGTACAGCCCCGAGCCTCGATGGAGAACTACTCCCTCCTCATGGGAGCAGCAGAGGTGATGAAGATGGCGGTGGAGATGGCAGCGGTGTCGATGGAGAAGCCTTCCGGGGCACTTCCCCGCTCCGGCGGTGCGGAACAGAGACTCCTGTCCCCGATCTTGGCTTCGCGATGGCGGTGGCTCGGAAGGTTTTCCGTATCGTGGTTCTTCGCATCGGGTTTTCGCGACGGAGGCTTTATATAGGCGAAGAGGCGGCGCAGAGGGTCGAAGGGGTGGCCACACCATATGGCGGCGCGCCAGGGCTGGGCCGCGCCAGCCTATGGTCTGGGGGCCCAGTGCCCCCTCGGTCCTTCCCGGTGTTGGATGCTTCCGGTGAAAATAGGAACCGGGTCTTGATTTCGTCCGATTCCGAGAATATTTCGTTACTAGGATTTCGAAACCAAAAACAGCAAAAGGAACTGGCACTTCGGCATCTTGTTAATAGGTTAGTTCCAAAATGCACGAATATGACATAAAGTGTGCATAAAACATGTAGGTATCATCAATAATATGGCATGGAACATAAGAAATTATCGATACGTCGGAGACGTATCAAGCATCCCCAAGCTTACTGCTCGTCCCCGAGCAAAACGATAACAAAGATAATTTCTGAAGTGACATGCCATCATAAACTTGATCATATTGTAAACATATGTAATGAATGCAGCGATCAAAACAATGGTAATGACATGAGTAAACAACTGAATCATAAAGCAATGACTTTTCATGAATATCACTTTCAAGACAGGCATCAATAAGTCTTGCATAAGAGTTAACTCATAAAGCAATAATTTAAAGTAAAGATATTGAAGCAACACAAAGGAAGATTAAGTTTCAGCGGTTGCTTTCAACTTGTAGCATGTATATCTCATGGATAATTGTCAACATAGAGTAATATAACAAGTGCAATATGCAAGTATGTAGGAATCAATGCACAGTTCACACAAGTGTTTGCTTCTTGAGGTGGAGAGAGATAGGTGAACTGACTCAACATAAAAAGTAAAAGAAAGGTCCTTCAAAGAGGAAAAGCATCGATTGCTATATTTGTGCTAGAGCTTTGGTTTTTGAAAACATAAAGAGAGCATAAAAGTAAAGTTTTGAGAGGTGTTTGTTGTTGTCAACGAATGGTAGTGGGCACTCTAACTACCTCATCAACCAGACTTTCAAGAGCGGCTCCCATGAAGGACGTTATCTCTACCAGCAAGGTAGATCATCCCTCTTCTCTTTTGTTTACACATGTACTTTAGTTTAGTTTTTCTTTATTTATGGATGACACTCCTCCCAACCTTTTGCTTACACAAGCGATGGCTAACCGAATCCTCGGGTGCCTTCCAACAATCACATACCATGAAGGAGTGTCTATTTGCAAAATTAAGTTGCTTACTGATGAATCAGAGCAAAACATGTGAAGAGAATTATTAATGCAAGTTAATTAATCGGGCTGGGAACCCCATTGCCAGCTCTTTTTGCAAAATTATTGGATAAGCGGATGTGCCACTAGTCCATTGTGAAAGTCTGTCAGAAGTAAATGACAAGATCGAAAGATAAAACACCACATACTTCCTCATGAGCTATAAAACATTGACACAAATCAGAGGTGATAAATTTTGAATTATTTAAAGGTAGCACTCAAGCAATTTACTTTGAAATGGCGGAGAAATACCATGTAGTAGGTAGGTATGGTGGACACAAATGGCATAGTAGTTGGCTCAAGGATTTTGGATGCATGAGAAGTATTCCCTCTCGATACAAGGCTTAGGCTAGCAAGGTTATTTGAAACAAACAAGGATGAACCGGTGCAGCAAAACTCACATAAAAGACATATTGTAAACATTATAAGACTCTACACCGTCTTCCTTGTTGTTCAAAACTCAATACTAGAAATTATCTAGACTTTAGAGAGACCAATTATGCAAACCAAATTTTAGCAAGCTCTATGTATTTCTTCATTAATAGGTGCAAAGCATATGATGCAAGAGCTTAAACATGAGCACAACAATTGCCAAGTATCACATTATCCAAGACATTATAGCAATTTACTACATGTATCATTTTCCAATTCCAACCATATAACAAATTAACGAAGCAGTTTTAACCTTCGCCATGAACACTAAAAGATAAAGCGAAGAACACATGTGTTCATATGAACCAGCGGAGCGTGTCTCTCTCCCACACAAGCATTTATTCAAACAAAAACAAAAACAAAAGCACACAGACGCTCCAAGTAAAGTACATAAGATGTGACGGAATAAAAATATAGTTTCAGGGGAGGAACCTGATAATGTTGTCGATGAAGAAGGGGATGCCTTGGGAATCCCCAAGCTTAGATGCTTGAGTCTTCTTAGAATATGCAGGGGTGAACCACCGGGGCATCCCCAAGCTTAGATCTTTCACTCTCCTTGATCATAGTATATCATCCTCCTCTCTTGACCCTTGAAAACTTCTTCCACACCAAACTTTAAGCAAACTCATTAGAGGGTTAGTGCATAATCAAAAACTCACATGTTCAGAGGTGACACAATCATTCTTAACACTTCTGGACATTGCTCAAAGCTACTGGAAGGTAATGGAACAAAGAAATCCACCCAACACAGCGAAAGAAGCAATGCGAAATAAAAGGCAGAATCTATCAAAACAGAACAGTCCGTAAAGATGGATTTTATTAGGCCACCAGACTTGCTCAAATGAAAATGCCCAAATTGAATGAAAGTTGCGTACATATCTGAGGATCACTCACGTAAATTGGCATAATTTTCTGAGTTACCTACAGAGAATTAGACCCAGATTCGTGACAGCAAAGAAATCTGTTTCTGCGCAGTAATCCAAATCTAGTATTAACCTTTCTATCAACGACTTTACTTGGCACAACAAAACACAAAACTAAGATAAGGAGAGGTTGCTACAGTAGTAAACAACTTCCAAGACACAAATATAAAACAAAGTACTGTAGCAAAATAACACATGGGTTATCTCCCAAGAAGTTCTTTCTTTATAGCCATTAAGATGGGCTCAGCAGTTTTAATGATGCACTCGCAAGAAATAGTAGTTGAAGCAAAAGAGAGCATCAAGAGGCAAATTTAAAACAACTTTAAGTCTAACATGCTTCCTATGCATAGGAATCTTGTAAATAAACAAGTTCATGAAGAGCAAAGTAACAAGCATAGGAAGGTAAAACAAGTGTAGCTTCAAAAATTTCAGCACATAGAGAGGCATTTTAGTAACATGAAAATTTCTACAACCATATTTTCCTCTCTCATAATAACTTTCAGTAGCATCATGAGAAAACTCAACAATATAACTATCACATAAAGCATTCTTATCATGAGTCTCATGCATAAAATTATTACTCTCCACATAAGCATAATCAATTTTATTAGTTGTAGTGGGAGCAAATTCAACAAAGTAGCTATCATTATTATTCTCATCAAGTGTAGGAGGCATAGTATAATCACAACAAAATTTACTCTCCATAGTAGGTGGCACAAAAAGACCACTATCATTATCATCATCAGAAATAGGAGGCAAAGTATCATCAAAGAAAATTTTCTCCTCAATGCTTGGGGGACTAAAAAGATCATGAAAACCAGCTTCCCCAAGCTTAGCATTTTCCATATCATTATCAACAATGGTGTTCAAAGCGTTCATACTAATATTACTACCAGCATGCAAATAAGATTTCATAGGTTTTTTAATTTTCGCATCAAACAATCCATGTCTTAAATCAGGAAATAGAATAAGAAGCTCATTGTTGTCCATTATGCCAAACTAGTGTAAACAAGAAACAAAAAGATGCAATTGCAGGATCTAAAGGAAATAGCTTCGAGCACAAACACAATGGCGCCAGAAAAGTATTACCTGGAACCGGAGTATGAATGCCTTTTACCTTTCCTCCCCGGCAACGGCGCCTAAAAGTGCTTGATGTCTACGGGAGCTTCTATTCTTGTAGAGTGTTGGGCCTCCAAGAGCAGAGGTTTGTAGAACAGCATCAAGTTTCCCTTAAGTGGATCACCCAAGGTTTATCGATCTCGGGGAGGAAGAGGTCAAAGATATCCCTCTCATGCAACCCTGCAACCACAAAGCAAGAAGTCTCTTGTGTCCCCAACACACCTAATAGGTGCACTAGTTCGGCGAAGAGATAGTGAAATAGGTGGTATGAATAGTAGTAGTACACCCAGAAAAGTGCTTTGCCCAGACAGTAAACAAGCGTAGTAATGCAGCAGTAACGAGAAACAAGAAACAAGCAGCGATAGCATTTAGGAACAAGGCCTAGGGATTACACTTTCACTAGTGAACACTCTCAACATTGATCACATAACAGAATAGATAAATGCATACTCTACACTTTTGTTGGATGATGAACACATTGCGTAGGATTACACGAACCCTCAATGCCGGAGTTAACAAGCTCCACAATAATGCTCATATTTTAGTAACCTTTAGTGTAAGATAGATCAAAAGACTAAACCAAGTACTAACATAGCATGCACACTGTCACCTTCATGCATATGTAGGAGGAATAGATCACATCAATATTATCATAGCAATAGTTAACTTCGCAATCTACAAGAGATCATGATCATAGCATAAACCAAGTACTAACACGGTGCACACACTGTCACCTTTGCACACGTGCAGGAGGAATAAAACTACTTTAATAACACATCACTAGAGTAGCACATAGATAAATTGTGATACAAACACATTGCAATCATAAAGAGATATAAATAAGCACCTCACTATGCCATTCAACAGTGAATAAGTATTATGTGAAATATAGCCTAAGAGACCCACACGGTGCACACACTGTCACCTTTACACACGTGGGACAAGGAGTCTCCGGAGATCACATAAGTAAAACTCACTTGACTAGCATAGTGACATCTAGATTACAAGCATCATCATATGAATCTCAATCATGTAAGGCAGCTCATGAGATTATTGTATTGAAGTACATAGGAGAGAGATGAACCACATAGCTACCGGTACAGCCCCGAGCCTCGATGGAGAACTACTCCCTCCTCATGGGAGCAGCAGCGGTGATGAAGATGGCGGTGGAGATGGCAGCGGTGTCGATGGAGAAGCCTTCCGGGCACTTCCCCGCTCCGGCGGGTGCGGAACAGAGACTCCTGTCCCCCGGATCTTGGCTTCGCGATGGCGGCGGCTCGGAAGGTTTTCCGTATCGTGGTTCTTCGCATCGGGTTTTCGACGGAGGCTTTATATAGGCGAAGAGGCGGCGCAGAGGGTCGAAGGGGCCACACCATATGGCGGCGCGGCCAGGGCCTGGGCCGCACCAGCCTATGGTCCGGGGGCCTGCCCCCTCGGTCCTTCCCGGGTGTTCGGATGCTTCCGGTGAAAATAGGAACCGGGTCTTGATTTCGTCCGATTCCGAGAATATTTCGTTACTAGGATTTCTGAAACCAAAAACAGCAGAAACAGAACCGGCACTTCGGCATCTTGTTAATAGGTTAGTTCCAGAAAATGCACGAATATGACATAAAGTGTGCATAAAACATGTAGGTATCATCAATAATATGGCATGGAACATAAGAAATTATCGATACGTCGGAGACGTATCACACCCGGGGTTACTCGGCGCCCGTTGAAGATGCTCTTACAACATGCTATGTACAAGGAATAAATGGTTCTCCATGAAAAAAAGGAACAAAGGGTTCCAGAGGGATCGAGAGAACAAAGTTACAGGGTTCAGATTCACCCAATCATAAAGAGGTTGATAAACTAATTAGAGTATACCAGATCATATAAAACAAAATACACATCAAAAGGAAGTTTGCTGATAAAATTAAAACACAGACCGAAGAATTTAGCACACATTCTTATTCCCTTTCTTCACACATGTAGTTCCGTCGCCGTTTTAGACCCGCACTTGGGGTTGCATGGTGGGCAGTTCGCGTGGCACTCTGCCATGGTGTGCCAACATGGAACGTCCGGCTTCGTGAAGCAGCAGTAACAATTTTCGTTCCAGTTATGACCTTTGGTCTTACAGTCCAACTCACCACACATTCTTAGGGAAATCTCGCTCTCTCCCAATGATGAGTTAACATTAGCAGTGCTTGTCATGGCATGACCATGTCGGTAGCTTCCTCTGGCCTCAGGACGACCTGTTGCATTAGATATATGGCGTCTGTCAGTGCAACAAATTGACCTACTCATATATAAAAACCCGTCATAGAGCTACCGGAAACGGTTCCATCTTTCAGGATAAACAGTAGTAGCAGCAAGAATATATACGATACGCCAACAATGACATGCTTACACTCTCCGGCCGCAGCAATGCACCCGACAAGCAGAAGAGTAATAAGGTACACCATGCTACCCTTCATGATTGATCTTCACCTCTTGGAAAAAAATCAACATATATAACAGTGAGATAAAATGATGCTAAAATGTTAACTGTATTCATACATGGCAAATGAATGCAGAAAGTAGCTGACTTAGAAGTATTCATCATAGTCGATTTCAGCCTAACTAAGAAAAGCTAGGATACTCCGGAAATTCAATTCGGCTCCCGGGTGCGTATGCTCCCTCTACCAAAAAAACATATTTCGAAATGTCAAAAAATTTGGATAAAAAATTCTACATATACATCTCCATAATGTATGTGCATTCGCTAAGTTTCACGAAAAACCAATATTTTTTATGGTCTATGTAAAAAGGAGAAACTTTATCTTGTGAAAAGCATTATTTTTAGCACTGAATTTTATCTTTTTTACACACGTCACATGATAAGTCGATTTTTTATGAAACGACTTTCTGAGCGCGTAGCACGTGAAGATGTACGTACAAATTTTTTTTTCAATTTTTTTGAAATTTAAAATGTACATAAGATGCATTTCAAAATATAGGGAGCATACGCACCCATGTTCCAAAACACCACTCCCTCTGATGGCAACGGCCAGTGCTGAAATCTGTAGCATTTTGAGAAACTTATATAATTAGATTGATCCTGGTCACAAAATCCGTGGACGTAGGGCTGGATCCCGCTCCAAAGATTCAATGCAACAGAATAAAACTTCATTTGTTTAAGTTTGATAGACCTGCTCTTCATGAATTTGCTGTTCAAATTGAAGTAACAACCAGTTCATCAGCTTCACATCCCCTATCTTTGTTTTGTAAAGTGAATCAATGGTCTTTTTCCGTTGCACATCGATACTTTCTAAATGCACAAGGAAACAACAACTTGTGACCAACAATTTCGATTTGCTGTTAAATCTATAACGTAGCTAGGAATTTCCCCAATTCTAAAATTACCAGTAGTGAGACTTGCAGACTGGGAGATGGTTCGTCGGACGGCCGGAGCCCGGAGAGATGGAGCCCGGAGGGATGGAGAGACCTGCGACTGCGAGCGCGAGTCCCTGCTGACCTGCTCACCACGCGCGGCCAAGAGGAGAAGAGATGGAGTCTGTCTGACCTCCGCCGCCGGCCGGTCACGCCTACAGCGCCATACACATTCGCCGCCCAAGTTCACGAGGCAGAGACCAGACACGAGAGGAAAATGTGTTTTGGTGTTAGTTTATAGGCTCTCACTAGTAGAAAAAGAGGCTTCCGTCCACCCCCATTAGTCCCGGAAATATTCGAACCGCGACTAAAGGGGGCTTTAGTCGCGGTTCGGGAGGCGACCCGCGACTAATGCTCCATCCGCGACGAAAGGGTACCCCTTTAGTCGCGGTTGGTAACACCAACCGGGACTAAAGGGCTAGACATCAACCGCGGTTGGTGTCCCCAACCGCGACTAAAGGTTTTTCCGAGTTTTTTTACTCCCACGCACCCTGCACCCCCACCCCCCGTGGATCGCCTTTTTTGGTTTGTAAAATACAAAAGAAAATGATAGAAAATTCAAAAAAAATTGTTTTCAGATTCTTGTATGTTATGCAACCTACTATTCGGAGAAATTAAGAAATTCGAATTTCCACTTTTTTTGCAAAAAAAGTTTAAAAAATGGTAAAACCGCAATAACTTTTGCATACGACGTCGGAAAAAAACGTATAATATATCAAAAAAATAAATCAGAGTCTGCAAAAGGAAGACATTAGAATACCCAAAATTAGAAAACGTCGGAAAAAAACCGCAATAACTTTTGCATACGACGTCGGAAAAAACCGCAATAATATATTGATAAAAGAAAACAGAGTCTGCAAGAGGAATACATTAGAATACGAGTCTGCAAAAGGAAGACATTAGAATACCCAAAATTAGCAACCATAAAATAAATCAGTAGGATAAATTTGGCTACCATCGAAACATAAGATCAAGTCAACTTCATACCAACGAATATTTTGGGCCAAACTCGTGCTATTCTTATTGGAACTTACATAGAGATAAGCTAGTGGAAAAGATATTGTCTGCATCAGTATCTTATTTCATTCGAATATCACTGAACTCACTTCATATTGTAGTAACAAATAATTACTAAGCATTCTCTTATTCATGTGATTCCACTGCTGATTAATGCGGGCAGTTGGGGTTGCAGATTGGGCAATGTTCTTGGCAGTCTTTCTTGGGATTCTTGGTACGCCAACACGGCATGTCTGGCAGTGAGACACATCAATAGCACTCTTCCGTGAAGCCTTCACTTTTTTCATTGCAATCCCTTGGGACACACCATCTCGTAGCAATTCTGCTGTCATCCAGTGAGGAACCCACGATAGTAGCATTAACATGCCTGTCTTGGTAGTTTCTTCTAGTCTCAGGACGACCTATACATATAATGAAATTAACATTACATGTTAGGCAACATTTGTTTTAAGAAAATAAACTAGCTGCAAGAATAGATATGCAATATGATAATGATGGAATGCTTACATTGTCCAAGCAGCACAAGGCAAACGATGAACAAGGCAGTAATCACGTGCACAAGGCTGCTCCTTTTCATGTTCGATCTTCAACTCCGGAACGATCTAACGAAGTTATCACCAGAGAAGGGTCATTTTCCGATGAACTATAAGAGAGAGAGGTAGAGTTAGATATATATCCTACATTACATGTCACACCTACAAGATGAAACGATGTCTGTACGAGCAGATCACACAAAGATAGTACTCATATCGACTATGCGAGAACATCAAACATATGCATTTATGTGAGAAACACCCGCCGAACAACACAAGAGGAACAACTAAGGGCTGGCTGGCCCCCCCTCGAGCGACCGCAAAGCCTTTGGTCACGCGCCCGATGTGTCGGGCGTGCCACCTGACCTATACCTGGTCGAAGGTGTGGATGATGCCTCGCTTAGTTTCCTGCAGGGCACACACGTAAACGTTAAATACGAGCCTCGATCGGCTCTCGGGTTATCTGTGAATCGGCTCAAAGAGCCGATCCACCCATGATTCAGACAAGGTGTCCGAATATATGGTGGTCCTGCTTGATCAAGATAAAGCTGATATGATCTACGACGATTTGGGGCTTTCACCGCATAATCGGATCATCCTACTCACGATTGGGCCTCGCGCTCGCGTACGGTGATCGTAAGCCGATCCTAGACAGGGCCTAAAAACCAACACGAGGTTGATCCTCGGAACATCCTGTCTAGGGCTAGCAAACTACACCCTACACGCCGCTGGATCCTCCAACCCTTTGTAAGGCCTAACTATTGCAGATGTTAAACTAATCCTTGAAGAATCAAGGAGCAACCGTAACGGATCGAATCTACTAAACCATGATCAAGCGGGGTGCCGCCCCTACACCTAAGATAGGCGTAAGGGCGGCTAGACATGCAAGGGTCGCACTACGATAGCATATTATACGAAGAACAATGCTAACCCTAACATGCCTAAGATAACTACGTTGCTCGCCATCAAAAAGGTTTCAGCACGAGCAACGCATGAACAACGGGGATAGGCATTACGCTGCCTAGATCGCAAGATGCGATCTAGGCAGCATGGTGCTTACCGGTAGAAACCCTCGAGACGAAGGAGTTGGCGATGCGCCGAGATTTGTTTGGGGTGAACGTTGGTTGTTGTTTATTCCATAAACCCTAGATACATATTTATAGTCCAGGGACTTTCTAACGTGGGCGTGCACTAAACCGTGCACGGGTAAAACTCTAACTTCTAAACTAAGATGCGATCTAATATGTTACAGATACACGGGCGATTTAGCCCAAACTTGGTACACAAGGCCGATTCACGTATTTCTTCCATGTATATTCCTCAAACCCGTCTTGATTCGCGGCCCACCTCTGATCTGGTCAAATTCCGGTGATAACACATGCCCCCCTGGTTTTGGTAATGATAATTTCAAAACCACTCTGTTTTTTCCTCCGAGGGGTCATGTCAGAGCAGAACCGTCGCAGTAGTTTCCATCATGACGACTTGCCCTCCCATCTTCTCTGCACGATTTGACAGTTTTTTGGCACCACCTCCTCGAAAACTGCTCGAACATTAAACCTCCACTTCTTTTATTTAACCGCACCGAACAGTTCTCCTCCTCATTCTTTCCGCATTAGCACTCCAAAAAACCCTCCTGTGCACCATGTCTTCTTCTTCCTCCGCCTCATCGGGACTTTCCCTCGAGTCCTCCTCCTCCCATGAGCCGACGCCAGAACGGGACCCACAGGAGGTCCACGCGGCCAACGTCCGCCGCGCCATAGCGGCCGGGGAGGAGCCCGGCCACGACTTCTCCGTCTGGTCCGAGGACGACAAGTCCTCGACGGACGGGGAGAGCGACCTCCGCTTCCTCGCCGACGGGGAATCGGAGGAGGAGAGCGATGACGATCGCTTCTCCTGGGACGACTTCACCACCTCCGAGGAGGTGAAGGAGGAGGAAGAGGAGGAGGACGACGACCCCCGACGAGCCGCCGGCCATGCGCCATTGCCCCTGGCCGGGGAATCTGAGTGACTTCGACAGCGACGGCGACGACGACGACGAGGAGGATGAGGACAACGAAGGTCCTGCCGGCGGCCGCTGGAGCAGCGACGACGAGCCGGCCGGGAGCAGCGCCGACAGCGGCGATGAAGGCGACGACGAGGGCAGCAACAGCCCGTAGATAGGACCCTTAGCTAGGATCAGTAGCAGTAGACGGGGCAATGTATCCCCTTAGTACTCCCTTTTGAGAGCAATCAGCTCTTCTATGTAAGAAATCTCGCTTATGAAGAAATTCCCCAATTTGATTTTGCCGATTTCCCTTATGCCAATTTAGCCGATTTTCCTTCATACTGATCCCGTCGATCGTCACTTAGCCAATGCTTAATGAGCCGATGACAACGCATCGGTCTCTCATGATCCATTCTTCATCTCTTTGACGTTGGAGTAATCGTGAACTTGGTCACTGCTCAATAAGTCAATGTCAACGTATCAATCCTTCACGATCTATCTTTCACCTCTTCGACTGATGAATCGAAGCCCTGGTGGACAATGAGGCAGACCAACGCCTTCCAAAGAGTCCTAAAACCGCTGCTGAAGCAACTCGCCGTTGAAACCGAGACTCCTGTAGTACAGATATCCCCTGCTCTGTTCCCTTGCAGCAACCAGATAGCCCAGAACCAATTCTCCATTGGTGATGATGGATCTCTCTTTTGCAAGAACTCATCGCCTTTGAGAGTAATCGCGTTGCCTTGCCAGCCGATGACTCTTCAATCGGCTTCTAAAAACAGAGTATCCACGAGGCCAGCTGCCCCCCGAGCCTCAGCCGAGGTGAAAACAGTGATGAGGACACATAATTCAGATAAACAGACCCGGGGTCGGTCATATCTGAGAGAGCTATCATGCGGGGCCAACTAGTCGATCACCTTTCTTCCGTTGTCAGCCGATACTGCAGATGACCACCCTCAGTTCAATGAGCAAAAGCTGCCTTGTATGCCAGCACTCCCCTGATAGCCCTGCCGAACTGGCAACCTGGCAACTTTGCGCGCTTGTACTAGAGTCGATGACTGTGCATCGGCTTGCATCATGAAACACCTCAACAAGGATCATAACCCGATTATGAATCTTACCGGCCGACCCAGCAGGCCGGCAATCTGGTTTTGGGCAGGTGTCTTCAACAGAGCTCTGGGTCTGTCGCTGAATCGACTTGCATGCTGAAACTGATAATGTTGCAACATCAGCACCATTCTTCAGACAAGCTGTGATGCAGAGCCAGCCGATTCCAAAAAAATCGGCTTCCTGTAGCAAAGGATCCTCCAGGGCAAGCTGCCCCCCGAGCCTCAGTCAGAGCGAGGACAATAGTGAGCCAGCCGATTTCAACAAAATCGGCTTGCTAGAACAAAGAATCCCTAGGGCGAGCTGCCCCCCGGGCTTTTCCAGTTCAACTCTTGCGCCTTGCTGCTCCTATCGGCTCATCGTCTTTAGCATCCTGGCGCAACTCCCAGTGAGAATGTTGATGGAGTTTTGATGTTCTCCACAATCTCTGGATGCTAAGTCGCCATCTTAGCCACCCTCCAAGCGAAAATGCCATAGCCAATTGCTTCATCATCGGCTGTCCTCATGGTCCTAGAAGAGGTACGTTCCCTTCGTTGGGCTTATCCTTACCCTGACTGTTTACGCTGCTCTCTTCGTCAGTCAGGGTTACGAGCCCTCAGACCTGCTCACTTCTGCTGGCGCCGCTGAGCCACCCTTGAGTCGATGTCTGCACATCGGCTGTGCTTAAAATTTTTTGGATTTTTTTTACGGCCGATTTGTTCACGTATCGGCCCCCATACTTTATCACAGAATATATCTTGACTTGCTTCAAATTCGTATCCTCGTGTTCTATCCTTCTATGTGCCCCCCGAGCCGATTCTGTCAAGTAATCTGATGGTATCGGCTTTTCAGGCATTTATTGGATCACCGCCGAACACAGACAAAACGTACGTTGAGGATAATTTTGGCCGATTGCTGGAATCGGCCTCCACGTTGCTTGCTCGATGAAGGTTTTTGCAATGTCCCTCCATAAATCTCTGGGGCCGATCGTCTGGATCGGTATCGCCACATTTGTTCGTCGACGTTGCTCTTGTTACACGGTCAGGCCGGTGGATAAAACCAGCCTAACCCCATTCTTTGTCACGTTGATGCGCTCGCAGTCGTCCAAATTGATGCCTGAGAGTGGTTCTTGGCCTGATGTCTCCCAAACATTCATGCCAGCCGTTGAAATTCGGCGAATCATCTGCGTGGACGACTTCTACTTCATCTCCATCCCATTGTATTAGGCATTGGTGCATCGTGGATGGGATGCACAGTTAGCGTGGATCCAATCTCTTCCTAGCGGACAGCATAGGAACTCTTTGTCGACGATGAAGAACGTCGTAGGGACCGTTTCGTACGGTCGATCCACATTCAGAACACCTTGCGCGAGATGCTTGTCCGTTGAAATCGCTCAATGTCACGTTGGTCTTGATCAGATCCGAGCTGGAGCGTCCTAACCGACGTAGCATGGAGTATGGCATGATGTTAACTGCCGCTCCGGTGTCCACCAATATTTTGCTGACAGGCTGCCCATTGATGTAACCTCGCAAGTATAGGGCCTTCAGATGCATGTAGCTTCTTTCTCGTGGCTTCTCGAAGATGACCGGCCGTGGGCCAAGTTGTGCCACGGGTGCTTCGTCGAATCTTGGAGCACTAAACTCCGCTGGAAGGATGAACACCATGTTTGTGCCAGCCGATGTTTCATCATCGGCTTTCCTTTGCTTGGGCGCCACTCTTTTCTTTGTGGGCGACCCTCTTCATCCAGGGTTCGCTGAACTTTCGCAGCCAGATCAGGTCGTGCCTTCCTTAGCGTATGCAAGTATAACCTTTCGGCTTCCTCCAGGCCACGCAATCGCTGAACCCTGCGCTTTTGGGAACGGCTGAGCCCATCAGGACACCACCTTGGCCGATGATACTTGTCTTCTTCTTCATCATCGTCCTCAAGTTCCTCGAGACCTTTCACCCGAGCAGGCTCAACCTGTCTGTTCCGAGGCGGGAGAGGCCCCAGACGTTCGAACACGGACACGTTAGCTGCATCCCTCTTCCTTTGTTTGCATTCTGGGCAATTGCCGATTGTAGGCAATCGGTTCATTCCTGAATCCCAGCAGTGTCTGAAGAAGGGGCAGTCCCAGTGCCTGTCCACGTCGTCTTGTTCCCTTGACCTCCCTCTAGCGTGATGATTGTACCTGTCGTCGTTCATGTCATGCTGACGATACCCTCTGTCCTCTGCATCAAACCGATGATACCTCCCATCATCCACGTCGTAGCGTCGACGTCGGTCATACTGCTGCTCATATTCGTTGAGGGGAGGTGCAGAGAGTGGGCGTCGATACCGCATGCTTCCCACTTCCTCCTCTGTCAGGTACCATCTGTCATTATCTTGGGGCCGGCCGCGTAGATCGGCCTTCTCTTTATCCTTGCCACGGGAGTGGCTGCTTTCTGCTTCATCTCTGCCATGGCGGCTTGCAAGCCCTGCCATGTTGATACCAAAGGAGAACTCTGGCTCCCTTATGGAGCCTGACATCGTGTGAACGGGTCTTTTCAAAGGAGCCGATGAGTTCGGCCTCGAGGACTGCCTCGATCTCGTCATGTTTCTTCTTGAGCTCGTCAGTTAGGTCCTCGTACTTGACCGGAGTGCTTTCCGCCATCTCAGATGTAGATGGCGATGCGGTGGATGTCGAAGATGGTCCCACCGGGCGTGCCAGAATGTGTTGGCGTCAGAAACCCACCGGCGGGCAGCGAGCAACACGGAGAGCCGGGAACAACTAAGGGCTGCGGCTGGCCCGCCCTCCCCTCGAGCGACGGCCCGCAAAGCCTTCTGGTCACGCGCCCGATGTCGCAAGGGCGTGCCACCTAACCTATACCGGTCGGAAGGTGTGGATGATGCCTCGCTTAGTTTCTGCAGGGCACACACGTAAACGTTAAATACGAGCCTCGATCGGCTCTCGGTTATGTGAATCGGCTCAAAGAGCCGATCCACCCATGATTCAGACAAGGTGTCCGAATATATGGTGGTCCTGCTTGATCAAGATAAAGCTGATATGATCTACGACGATTTGGGGCTTTCACCGCATAATCGGATCATCCTACTCACGATTGGGCCTCGCGCTCGCGTACGGTGATCGTAAGCCGATCCTAGACGGGGCCTAAAAACCAACACGAGGTTGATCCTCGGAACATCCTGTCTAGGGCTAGCAAACTACACCCTACACGCCTGGATCCTCCAACCCTTTGTAAGGCCTAACTATTGCAGATGTTAAACTAATCCTTGAAGAATCAAGGAGCAACCGTAACGGATCGAATCTACTAAACCATGATCAAGCGGGGTGCCGCCCTACACCTAAGATAGGCGTAAGGGCGGCTAGACATGCAAGGGTCGCACTACGATAGCATATTATACGAAGAACAATGCTAACCCTAACATGCCTAAGATAACTACGTTGCTCGCCATCAAAAGGCTTCAGCACGAGCAACGCATGAACAACGGGGATAGGCATTACGCTGCCTAGATCGCAAGATGCGATCTAGGCAGCATGGTGCCGGTAGAAACCCTCGAGACGAAGGAGTTGGCGATGCGCCGAGATTTGTTTGGGGTGAACGTTGGTTGTTGTTTATTCCATAAACCCTAGATACATATTTATAGTCCAGGGGACTTTCTAACGTGGGCGTGCACTAAACCGTGCACGGGTAAAACTCTAACTTCTAAACTAAAGATGCGATCTAATATGTTACAGATACACGGGCGATTTAGCCCAAACTTGGTACACAAGGCCGATTCACGTATTTCTTCCATGTATATTCCTCAAACCCGTCTTGATTCGCGGCCCACCTCTGATCTGGTCAAATTCCGGTGATAACAGCATTATGTGAGATGCTCCTAATTATATGTGAACTGCACAATGACAACATTACACAGGTATGCATTATGTGAGATGAGATAGTCCTGATTATGAATGCGTACACGGCAAGATTTGATACGGTGCCATTAAGGGTGTCAGGTGGGATCCCACTTTTATCCCACTTGTAGTATAATTTGACTTTTTTAGTACAAATTTTGACATCAAAATTTGAACTACATAGTACAAAATGACATCCCATGGGGATCCCACCTTGACACGCTGCCATGCACCAAGTTATATTTTATTGACCTAGCAATCAGTTCATTTATGGGATTAGTTACTCTATGCATCAGGCGAGGTATCCATATGCGCGCAATGTGTCAGGTTAGTCAAATCTGGAGATTAACCGATGAGATAAGTCACCATTCACAAAAAAGAGTAAAATATGTGTAAACCTATTTTTGATCCTGAGCTCCATAGAGCCCAATTTTTTTAAAAACTGAACACCGTTTCAAAGCAACAAAACATTCTTATTTCTTGTATACGTACATACGGATGTGACCTATGTACGTATAAATTTTCACTATATACATTTTGATTCGTGATCTATACAAAAAAGATAAATAAGGGTATAAACTGATCTACCTTTTGCTTTCATGTACCCAACGGCCAGTGCTGAAATCTGTAGCATTTTGAGAAACTTATATAATTAGATTGGTCTTGTTCACAAAATCCGTGGACGTAGGGCTGGATTCCGTTCCAAAGATTCAATGCAACATAATAAAACTTCATTTGTTTAAGTTTGATAGGCATGCTCTTCATAAATTTTCTGTTCAAAATGAAGTAACAAAAGAGGGGGCTGAACATCTAGGAGGTCTTCAGGAGTTCAGGTTCAGGGACTACTAGTTCATCAGCTTCACATTCGCCAATCTTTGTTTTATAAAATGAATCAATGGTTTTTCCGTTGCACATCGCTACTTTCGAAATGCACAAGGAAACAGCAACTTGTGACCAACAATTTCGATTTGCTGGTAAATCTATAACGTAGCTAGGATTTCCCCAATTCTAAAATTACCAGTAGTGAGACTTGCAGACTGGGAGATGGTTCGTCGGACGGCCGGAGCTCGGAAGAGATGGAGGCGGGGCAGGGGCAGCCTGCGACTGCGAGAGCGAGTCCCTGCTGGCCTGGAAGAGATGGAGTCTGTCTGACGTCCGCCACCGGCCGGTCACGCCTACAGCGCCATGCACATTCGCCCGCCCAAGTTCACGAGGCAGAGACCAGACACGAGAGGAAAATGTGTTTTGTTGTTACTTTATGCCCTCTCAACGCTTCCAGAAACAAAGAATAGGGACAAATGAGCCTCACCGGCTAGATTGTAGAGATCATAATAAAGGTACTACGAAAACCTCATTTTAAAGACAACTTCACCTACAGAAGTGACAGCAGTGATGTCACCCATGTTAGTTTATGCCTCTCCACGCATCCAGAAACAAAGAATAAGGACGAATGAGCCTCACGAGGTTGATTGTAGAGATCATACTAGGAGGTACTACCGTAGTACTGCAAGGTAGTAGAAAAAAATCATTTTGGCTGAAGGGCCTACAATATCTACTATGAGGCACTTGGTTTGTACTAAGTCCAAATCAAACCGTAAAAAAACTTCAGGACTCTCTAGTTCTTAGTTTTTTTTTGAGGGAACACTATAGTACTTAGTTAACTGAGAGTTAACTCTCTGTCAAGCCCGACCATATTTTCCACCTCTGGCGATCTCTAACTCTGGCCAGCGTAGCTCCTCTCCTGCCTCCCCTGCAACCATCATTGGCCGGACTGCCGGCCACTCCGGCCCCTCCCCTCCTCCCCCCCACCACCAGACACACATCCTCACCCTAAGTTTGTTTCCTCCCCTCCATTGCCTCCGTGATTCCGTCGCAGTCGCAGCCGCGCCGCTGTCAGCTCTGGGTCGCACCTTCCTCACCAGGGAAGAAGAGACAAGCACGAATCGTAGAGCAGATCGAACGGATCTGGAATCCATTGAACCCTAAGCTAATTCTCAGTAACGAAAAAAATTTAATTACGTAGCACAAACGCACACAGGGCTGCCCCACCCAGAGGCCACGACTCTCGGCAACCCCAAATCCTGGTCGATCCGCGCTGCATCCCCAACTCCCGTCGTGCCGCCTCTCCCATCATCGTTCAACCCCGTGGGCGCCGGCGTGTCCGCGCTCCTGAACTGCACGGCGTCCTCACGATCAACTCCTCCGGCGCCGGCTTTTTCGCCCCAGAAGGCCTCTTCGTGAGCCCAACGTCGTGCCGACGAACAAGTGGGCCGGCCTTCTAGTCGCGACTATATCCATTCAACGAGGCCATGCACGCCTATGATGCGGCGGCATGGCAGCTCAACCGTCCGCGCCACGACCTCAACTTCCATGACATCACATCCGGCGCTCAAGAGGAGATGTTGGCGCCCCCGCCATGCCTCGTCACCAACGAGGAGAGGCATCGCCGACTCGCCATGGCAGCGTGGCACGAGAACTTCCCCCAAGATGGCGTCGACAGGAGGGAGCCTTTTCACGCAGCAGCGGGCGGAGCGCAAGGCCGCGAGGCAAGCACGCAAGGCGTTCATCCTGGCGCAGTTGGAAGGCCCGAGCACCATTCAGGAGAACGATCCCTAGTGGGTGGATCTATTTTCGTCTACCGTGTCAAGTTCGTCGGACTCCGACTTCGAGTTCGACTACTAGATATTTAGGTTTTAGATTATTTTATCGTGTATTTTAGTTTTTTTGCACTCTTTTAAGTTTATCATATATGGAATATATCCACTTTTTAATCTATTTTAGTGTCTCTGTTTGATCTTTGTTCGAGCGGAATTTGCACTAAATCTTGTTTGACGCGCTGTATTTTTGGGCATCTCGAAAAGCGCTCGGGCCACACGGTATATTTTTGAACATCTAAAAATGATGCAGCCACCGCGTCTAAAAACAACAAAAGAGGGGGCCCAATAAATTTTTAAACACCCCGGGTTACTCGGCGCCCGTTGAAGATGCTCTTACAACATGCTATGTACAAGGAATAAAGGGTTCTCCATGAAAAAAAGGAACAAAGGGTTCCAGAGGGATCGAGAGAACAAAGTTACAGGGTTCAGATTCACCCAATCATAAAGAGGTTGATAAACTAATTAGAGTATACCAGATCATATAAAACAAAATACACATCAAAAGGAAGTTTGCTGATAAAATTAAAACACAGACCGAAGAATTTAGCACACATTCTTATTCCCTTTCTTCACACATGTAGTTCCGTCGCCGTTTTAGACCCGCACTTGGGGTTGCATGGTGGGCAGTTCGCGTGGCACTCTGCCATGGTGTGCCAACATGGAACGTCCGGCTTCGTGAAGCAGCAGTAACAATTTTCGTTCCAGTTATGACCTTTGGTCTTACAGTCCAACTCACCACACATTCTTAGGGAAATCTCGCTCTCTCCCAATGATGAGTTAACATTAGCAGTGCTTGTCATGGCATGACCATGTCGGTAGCTTCCTCTGGCCTCAGGACGACCTGTTGCATTAGATATATGGCGTCTGTCAGTGCAACAAATTGACCTACTCATATATAAAAACCCGTCATAGAGCTACCGGAAACGGTTCCATCTTTCAGGATAAACAGTAGTAGCAGCAAGAATATATACGATACGCCAACAATGACATGCTTACACTCTCCGGCCGCAGCAATGCACCCGACAAGCAGAAGAGTAATAAGGTACACCATGCTACCCTTCATGATTGATCTTCACCTCTTGGAAAAAAATCAACATATATAACAGTGAGATAAAATGATGCTAAAATGTTAACTGTATTCATACATGGCAAATGAATGCAGAAAGTAGCTGACTTAGAAGTATTCATCATAGTCGATTTCAGCCTAACTAAGAAAAGCTAGGATACTCCGGAAATTCAATTCGGCTCCCGGGTGCGTATGCTCCCTCTACCAAAAAAACATATTTCGAAATGTCAAAAAATTTGGATAAAAAATTCTACATATACATCTCCATAATGTATGTGCATTCGCTAAGTTTCACGAAAAACCAATAGTTTTATGGTCTATGTAAAAAGGAGAAACTTTATCTTGTGAAAAGCATTATTTTTAGCACTGAATTTTATCTTTTTTACACACGTCACATGATAAGTCGATTTTTTATGAAACGACTTTCTGAGCGCGTAGCACGTGAAGATGTACGTACAAATTTTTTTTTCAATTTTTTTGAAATTTAAAATGTACATAAGATGCATTTCAAAATATAGGGAGCATACGCACCCATGTTCCAAAACACCACTCCCTCTGATGGCAACGGCCAGTGCTGAAATCTGTAGCATTTTGAGAAACTTATATAATTAGATTGATCATGGTCACAAAATCCGTGGACGTAGGGCTGGATCCCGCTCCAAAGATTCAATGCAACAGAATAAAACTTCATTTGTTTAAGTTTGATAGACCTGCTCTTCATGAATTTGCTGTTCAAATTGAAGTAACAACCAGTTCATCAGCTTCACATCCCCTATCTTTGTTTTGTAAAGTGAATCAATGGTCTTTTTCCGTTGCACATCGATACTTTCTAAATGCACAAGGAAACAACAACTTGTGACCAACAATTTCGATTTGCTGTTAAATCTATAACGTAGCTAGGAATTTCCCCCAATTCTAAAATTACCAGTAGTGAGACTTGCAGACTGGGAGATGGTTCGTCGGACGGCCGGAGCCCGGAGAGATGGAGCCCGGAGGGATGGAGAGACCTGCGACTGCGAGCGCGAGTCCCTGCTGACCTGCTCACCACGCGCGGCCAAGAGGAGAAGAGATGGAGTCTGTCTGACCTCCGCCGCCGGCCGGTCACGCCTACAGCGCCATACACATTCGCCGCCCAAGTTCACGAGGCAGAGACCAGACACGAGAGGAAAATGTGTTTTGGTGTTAGTTTATAGGCTCTCACTAGTAGAAAAAGAGGCTTCCGTCCACCCCCATTAGTCCCGGAAATATTCGAACCGCGACTAAAGGGGGCTTTAGTCGCGGTTCGGGAGGCGACCCGCGACTAATGCTCCATCCGCGACGAAAGGGTACCCCTTTAGTCGCGGTTGGTAACACCAACCGGGACTAAAGGGCTAGACATCAACCGCGGTAAAGGTTCGCCCCCCCCCCCCCGTGGATCGCCTTTTTTTGGTTTGTAAAATACAAAAGAAAATGATAGAAAATTCAAAAAAAAATTGTTTTCAGATTCTTGTATGTTATGCAACCTACTATTCGGAGAAATTAAGAAATTCGAATTTCCACTTTTTTTGCAAAAAAAGTTTAAAAAATGGTAAAACCGCAATAACTTTTGCATACGACGTCGGAAAAAAACGTATAATATATCAAAAAAATAAATCAGAGTCTGCAAAAGGAAGACATTAGAATACCCAAAATTAGAAAACGTCGGAAAAAAACCGCAATAACTTTTGCATACGACGTCGGAAAAAACCGCAATAATATATTGATAAAAGAAAACAGAGTCTGCAAGAGGAATACATTAGAATACGAGTCTGCAAAAGGAAGACATTAGAATACCCAAAATTAGCAACCATAAAATAAATCAGTAGGATAAATTTGGCTACCATCGAAACATAAGATCAAGTCAACTTCATACCAACGAATATTTTGGGCCAAACTCGTGCTATTCTTATTGGAACTTACATAGAGATAAGCTAGTGGAAAAGATATTGTCTGCATCAGTATCTTATTTCATTCGAATATCACTGAACTCACTTCATATTGTAGTAACAAACATGATTACTAAGCATTCTCTTATTCATGTGATTCCACTGCTGATTCATGCGGGCAGTTGGGGTTGCAGATTGGGCAATGTTCTTGGCAGTCTTTCTTGGGATTCTTGGTACACCAACACGGCATGTCTGGCAGTGAGACACATCAATAGCACTCTTCCGTGAAGCCTTCACTTTTGTCATTGCAATCCCTTGGGACACACCATCTCGTAGCAATCCTGCTGTCATCCAGTGAGGAACCCACGATAGTAGCATTAACATGCATGTCTTGGTAGTTTCTTCTAGTCTCAGGACGACCTATACATATAATGAAATTAACATTACATGTTAGGCAACATTTGTTTTAAGAAAATAAACTAGCTGCAAGAATAGATATGCAATATGCTAATGATGGAATGCTTACATTGTCCAAGCAGCACAAGGCAAACGATGAGCAAGGCAGTAATCACGTGCACAAGGCTGCTCCTTTTCATGTTCGATCTTCAACTCCGGAACGATCTAACGAAGTTATCACCAGAGAAGGGTCATTTTCCGATGAACTATAAGAGAGAGAGGTAGAGTTAGATATATATCCTACATTACATGTCACACCTACAAGATGAAACGATGTCTGTACGAGCAGATCACACAAAGATAGTACTCATATCGACTATGCGAGAACATCAAACATATGCATTATGTGAGATGCTCCTAATTATATGTGAACTGCACAATGACAACATTACACAGGTATGCATTATGTGAGATGAGATAGTCCTGATTATGAATGCGTACACGGCAAGATTTGATACGGTGCCATTAAGGGTGTCAGGTGGGATCCCACTTTTATCCCACTTGTAGTATAATTTGAGTTTTTTAGTACAAATTTTGACATCAAAATTTGAACTACATAGTACAAAATGACATCCCATGGGGATCCCACCTTGACACGCTGCCATGCACCAAGTTATATTTTATTGACCTAGCAATCAGTTCATTTATGGGATTAGTTACTCTATGCATCAGGCGAGGTATCCATATGCGCGCAATGTGTCAGGTTAGTCAAATCTGGAGATTAACCGA
Organism: Lolium multiflorum; assembly: GCA_030979885.1. Classification (NCBI taxonomy): domain Eukaryota; kingdom Viridiplantae; phylum Streptophyta; class Magnoliopsida; order Poales; family Poaceae; genus Lolium; species Lolium multiflorum. Next base: position 238,745,466 of record CM061747.1, read on the forward strand.
TGAGATAAGTCACCATTCACAAAAAAGAGTAAAATATGTGTAAACCTATTTTTGATCCTGAGCTCCATAGAGCCCAATTTTTTTAAAAACTGAACACCGTTTCAAAGCAACAAAACATTCTTATTTCTTGTATACGTACATACGGATGTGACCTATGTACGTATAAATTTTCACTATATACATTTTGATTCGTGATCTATACAAAAAAGATAAATAAGGGTATAAACTGATCTACCTTTTGCTTTCATGTACCCAACGGCCAGTGCTGAAATCTGTAGCATTTTGAGAAACTTATATAATTAGATTGGTCTTGTTCACAAAATCCGTGGACGTAGGGCTTGATTCCGTTCCAAAGATTCAATGCAACATAATAAAACTTCATTTGTTTAAGTTTGATAGGCATGCTCTTCATAAATTTTCTGTTCAAAATGAAGTAACAAAAGAGGGGGCTGAACATGTAGGAGGTCTTCAGGAGTTCAGGTTCAGGGACTACTAGTTCATCAGCTTCACATTCGCCAATCTTTGTTTTATAAAATGAATCAATGGTTTTTCCGTTGCACATCGCTACTTTCGAAATGCACAAGGAAACAACAACTTGTGACCAACAATTTCGATTTGCTGGTAAATCTATAACGTAGCTAGGATTTCCCCAATTCTAAAATTACCAGTAGTGAGACTTGCAGACTGGGAGATGGTTCGTCGGACGGCCGGAGCTCGGAAGAGATGGAGGCGGGGCAGGGGCAGCCTGCGACTGCGAGAGCGAGTCCCTGCTGGCCTGGAAGAGATGGAGTCTGTCTGACGTCCGCCACCGGCCGGTCACGCCTACAGCGCCATGCACATTCGCCCGCCCAAGTTCACGAGGCAGAGACCAGACACGAGAGGAAAATGTGTTTTGTTGTTACTTTATGCCCTCTCAACGCTTCCAGAAACAAAGAATAGGGACAAATGAGCCTCACCGGCTAGATTGTAGAGATCATAATAAAGGTACTACGAAAACCTCATTTTAAAGACAACTTCACCTACAGAAGTGACAGCAGTGATGTCACCCATGTTAGTTTATGCCTCTCCACGCATCCAGAAACAAAGAATAAGGACGAATGAGCCTCACGAGGTTGATTGTAGAGATCATACTAGGAGGTACTACCGTAGTACTGCAAGGTAGTAGAAAAAAATCATTTTGGCTGAAGGGCCTACAATATCTACTATGAGGCACTTGGTTTGTACTAAGTCCAAATCAAACCGTAAAAAAACTTCAGGACTCTCTAGTTCTTAGTTTTTTTTTGAGGGAACACTATAGTACTTAGTTAACTGAGAGTTAACTCTCTGTCAAGCCCGACCATATTTTCCACCTCTGGCGATCTCTAACTCTGGCCAGCGTAGCTCCTCTCCTGCCTCCCCTGCAACCATCATTGGCCGGACTGCCGGCCACTCCGGCCCCTCCCCTCCTCCCCCCCACCACCAGACACACATCCTCACCCTAAGTTTGTTTCCTCCCCTCCATTGCCTCCGTGATTCCGTCGCAGTCGCAGCCGCGCCGCTGTCAGCTCTGGGTCGCACCTTCCTCACCAGGGAAGAAGAGACAAGCACGAATCGTAGAGCAGATCGAACGGATCTGGAATCCATTGAACCCTAAGCTAATTCTCAGTAACGAAAAAAATTTAATTACGTAGCACAAACGCACACAGGGCTGCCCCACCCAGAGGCCACGACTCTCGGCAACCCCAAATCCTGGTCGATCCGCGCTGCATCCCCAACTCCCGCCGTGCCGCCTCTCCCATCATCGTTCAACCCCGTGGGCGCCGGCGTGTCCGCGCTCCTGAACTGCACGGCGTCCTCACGATCAACTCCTCCGGCGCCGGCTTTTTCGCCCCAGAAGGCCTCTTCGTGAGCCCAACGTCGTGCCGACGAACAAGTGGGCCGGCCTTCTAGTCGCGACTATATCCATTCAACGAGGCCATGCACGCCTATGATGCGGCGGCATGGCAGCTCAACCGTCCGCGCCACGACCTCAACTTCCATGACATCACATCCGGCGCTCAAGAGGAGATGTTGGCGCCCCCGCCATGCCTCGTCACCAACGAGGAGAGGCATCGCCGACTCGCCATGGCAGCGTGGCACGAGAACTTCCCCCAAGATGGCGTCGACAGGAGGGAGCCTTTTCACGCAGCAGCGGGCGGAGCGCAAGGCCGCGAGGCAAGCACGCAAGGCGTTCATCCTGGCGCAGTTGGAAGGCCCGAGCACCATTCAGGAGAACGATCCCCAGTGGGTGGATCTATTTTCGTCTACCGTGTCAAGTTCGTCGGACTCCGACTTCGAGTTCGACTACTAGATATTTAGGTTTTAGATTATTTTATCGTGTATTTTAGGTTTTTTGCACTCTTTTAAGTTTATCATATATGGAATATATCCACTTTTTAATCTATTTTAGTGTCTCTGTTTGATCTTTGTTCGAGCGGAATTTGCACTAAATCTTGTTTGACGCGCTGTATTTTTGGGCATCTCGAAAAGCGCTCGGGCCACACGGTATATTTTTGAACATCTAAAAATGATGCAGCCACCGCGTCTAAAAACAACAAAAGAGGGGGCCCAATAAATTTTTAAACACCCCGGGTTACTCGGCGCCCGTTGAAGATGCTCTTACAACATGCTATGTACAAGGAATAAAGGGTTCTCCATGAAAAAAAGGAACAAAGGGTTCCAGAGGGATCGAGAGAACAAAGTTACAGGGTTCAGATTCACCCAATCATAAAGAGGTTGATAAACTAATTAGAGTATACCAGATCATATAAAACAAAATACACATCAAAAGGAAGTTTGCTGATAAAATTAAAACACAGACCGAAGAATTTAGCACACATTCTTATTCCCTTTCTTCACACATGTAGTTCCGTCGCCGTTTTAGACCCGCACTTGGGGTTGCATGGTGGGCAGTTCGCGTGGCACTCTGCCATGGTGTGCCAACATGGAACGTCCGGCTTCGTGAAGCAGCAGTAACAATTTTCGTTCCAGTTATAACCTTTGGTCTTACAGTCCAACTCACCACACATTCTTAGGGAAATCTCGCTCTCTCCCAATGATGAGTTAACATTAGCAGTGCTTGTCATGGCATGACCATGTCGGTAGCTTCCTCTGGCCTCAGGACGACCTGTTGCATTAGATATATGGCGTCTGTCAGTGCAACAAATTGACCTACTCATATATAAAAACCCGTCATAGAGCTACCGGAAACGGTTCCATCTTTCAGGATAAACAGTAGTAGCAGCAAGAATATATACGATACGCCAACAATGACATGCTTACACTCTCCGGCCGCAGCAATGCACCCGACAAGCAGAAGAGTAATAAGGTACACCATGCTACCCTTCATGATTGATCTTCACCTCTTGGAAAAAAATCAACATATATAACAGTGAGATAAAATGATGCTAAAATGTTAACTGTATTCATACATGGAAAATGAATGCAGAAAGTAGCTGACTTAGAAGTATTCATCATAGTCGATTTCAGCCTAACTAAGAAAAGCTAGGATACTCCGGAAATTCAATTCGGCTCCCGGGTGCGTATGCTCCCTCTACCAAAAAAACATATTTCGAAATGTCAAAAAATTTGGATAAAAAATTCTACATATACATCTCCATAATGTATGTGCATTCGCTAAGTTTCACGAAAAACCAATATTTTTTATGGTCTATGTAAAAAGGAGAAACTTTATCTTGTGAAAAGCATTATTTTTAGCACTGAATTTTATCTTTTTTACACACGTCACATGATAAGTCGATTTTTTATGAAACGACTTTCTGAGCGCGTAGCACGTGAAGATGTACGTACAAATTTTTTTTTCAATTTTTTTGAAATTTAAAATGTACATAAGATGCATTTCAAAATATAGGGAGCATACGCACCCATGTTCCAAAACACCACTCCCTCTGATGGCAACGGCCAGTGCTGAAATCTGTAGCATTTTGAGAAACTTATATAATTAGATTGATCCTGGTCACAAAATCCGTGGACGTAGGGCTGGATCCCGCTCCAAAGATTCAATGCAACAGAATAAAACTTCATTTGTTTAAGTTTGATAGACCTGCTCTTCATGAATTTGCTGTTCAAATTGAAGTAACAACCAGTTCATCAGCTTCACATCCCCTATCTTTGTTTTGTAAAGTGAATCAATGGTCTTTTTCCGTTGCACATCGATACTTTCTAAATGCACAAGGAAACAACAACTTGTGACCAACAATTTCGATTTGCTGTTAAATCTATAACGTAGCTAGGAATTTCCCCAATTCTAAAATTACCAGTAGTGAGACTTGCAGACTGGGAGATGGTTCGTCGGACGGCCGGAGCCCGGAGAGATGGAGCCCGGAGGGATGGAGAGACCTGCGACTGCGAGCGCGAGTCCCTGCTGACCTGCTCACCACGCGCGGCCAAGAGGAGAAGAGATGGAGTCTGTCTGACCTCCGCCGCCGGCCGGTCACGCCTACAGCGCCATACACATTCGCCGCCCAAGTTCACGAGGCAGAGACCAGACACGAGAGGAAAATGTGTTTTGGTGTTAGTTTATAGGCTCTCACTAGTAGAAAAAGAGGCTTCCGTCCACCCCCATTAGTCCCGGAAATATTCGAACCGCGACTAAAGGGGGCTTTAGTCGCGGTTCGGGAGGCGACCCGCGACTAATGCTCCATCCGCGACGAAAGGGTACCCCTTTAGTCGCGGTTGGTAACACCAACCGGGACTAAAGGGCTAGACATCAACCGCGACTAAAGGGTACCCCTTTAGTCGCGGTTGGTGTCCCCAACCGCGACTAAAGGTTTTTCCGAGTTTTTTTACTCCCACGCACCCCCCCCCCCCCCCGTGGATCGCCTTTTTTTGGTTTGTAAAATACAAAAGAAAATGATAGAAAATTCAAAAAAAATTGTTTTCAGATTCTTGTATGTTATGCAACCTACTATTCGGAGAAATTAAGAAATTCGAATTTCCACTTTTTTTGCAAAAAAAGTTTAAAAAATGGTAAAACCGCAATAACTTTTGCATACGACGTCGGAAAAAAACGTATAATATATCAAAAAAATAAATCAGAGTCTGCAAAAGGAAGACATTAGAATACCCAAAATTAGAAAACGTCGGAAAAAAACCGCAATAACTTTTGCATACGACGTCGGAAAAAACCGCAATAATATATTGATAAAAGAAAACAGAGTCTGCAAGAGGAATACATTAGAATACGAGTCTGCAAAAGGAAGACATTAGAATACCCAAAATTAGCAACCATAAAATAAATCAGTAGGATAAATTTGGCTACCATCGAAACATAAGATCAAGTCAACTTCATACCAACGAATATTTTGGGCCAAACTCGTGCTATTCTTATTGGAACTTACATAGAGATAAGCTAGTGGAAAAGATATTGTCTGCATCAGTATCTTATTTCATTCGAATATCACTGAACTCACTTCATATTGTAGTAACAAACATGATTACTAAGCATTCTCTTATTCATGTGATTCCACTGCTGATTCATGCGGGCAGTTGGGGTTGCAGATTGGGCAATGTTCTTGGCAGTCTTTCTTGGGATTCTTGGTACGCCAACACGGCTTGTCTGGCAGTGAGACACATCAATAGCACTCTTCCGTGAAGCCTTCACTTTTGTCATTGCAATCCCTTGGGACACACCATCTCGTAGCAATTCTGCTGTCATCCAGTGAGGAACCCACGATAGTAGCATTAACATGCCTGTCTTGGTAGTTTCTTCTAGTCTCAGGACGACCTATACATATAATGAAATTAACATTACATGTTAGGCAACATTTGTTTTAAGAAAATAAACTAGCTGCAAGAATAGATATGCAATATGATAATGATGGAATGCTTACATTGTCCAAGCAGCACAAGGCAAACGATGAACAAGGCAGTAATCACGTGCACAAGGCTGCTCCTTTTCATGTTCGATCTTCAACTCCGGAACGATCTAACGAAGTTATCACCAGAGAAGGGTCATTTTCCGATGAACTATAAGAGAGAGAGGTAGAGTTAGATATATATCCTACATTACATGTCACACCTACAAGATGAAACGATGTCTGTACGAGCAGATCACACAAAGATAGTACTCATATCGACTATGCGAGAACATCAAACATATGCATTATGTGAGATGCTCCTAATTATATGTGAACTGCACAATGACAACATTACACAGGTATGCATTATGTGAGATGAGATAGTCCTGATTATGAATGCGTACACGGCAAGATTTGATACGGTGCCATTAAGGGTGTCAGGTGGGATCCCACTTTTATCCCACTTGTAGTATAATTTGACTTTTTTAGTACAAATTTTGACATCAAAATTTGAACTACATAGTACAAAATGACATCCCATGGGGATCCCACCTTGACACGCTGCCATGCACCAAGTTATATTTTATTGACCTAGCAATCAGTTCATTTATGGGATTAGTTACTCTATGCATCAGGCGAGGTATCCATATGCGCGCAATGTGTCAGGTTAGTCAAATCTGGAGATTAACCGATGAGATAAGTCACCATTCACAAAAAAGAGTAAAATATGTGTAAACCTATTTTTGATCCTGAGCTCCATAGAGCCCAATTTTTTTAAAAACTGAACACCGTTTCAAAGCAACAAAACATTCTTATTTCTTGTATACGTACATACGGATGTGACCTATGTACGTATAAATTTTCACTATATACATTTTGATTCGTGATCTATACAAAAAAGATAAATAAGGGTATAAACTGATCTACCTTTTGCTTTCATGTACCCAACGGCCAGTGCTGAAATCTGTAGCATTTTGAGAAACTTATATAATTAGATTGGTCTTGTTCACAAAATCCGTGGACGTAGGGCTGGATTCCGTTCCAAAGATTCAATGCAACATAATAAAACTTCATTTGTTTAAGTTTGATAGGCATGCTCTTCATAAATTTTCTGTTCAAAATGAAGTAACAAAAGAGGGGGCTGAACATGTAGGAGGTCTTCAGGAGTTCAGGTTCAGGGACTACTAATTCATCAGCTTCACATTCGCCTATCTTTGTTTTATATAATGAATCAATGGTTTTTCCGTTGCACATCGCTACTTTCGAAATGCACAAGGAAACAGCAACTTGTGACCAACAATTTCGATTTGCTGGTAAATCTATAACGTAGCTAGGATTTCCCCAATTCTAAAATTACCAGTAGTGAGACTTGCAGACTGGGAGATGGTTCGTCGGACGGCCGGAGCTCGGAAGAGATGGAGGCGGGGCAGGGGCAGCCTGCGACTGCGAGAGCGAGTCCCTGCTGGCCTGGAAGAGATGGAGTCTGTCTGACGTCCGCCACCGGCCGGTCACGCCTACAGCGCCATGCACATTCACCCGCCCAAGTTCACGAGGCAGAGACCAGACACGAGAGGAAAATGTGTTTTGTTGTTACTTTATGCCCTCTCAACGCTTCCAGAAACAAAGAATAGGGACAAATGAGCCTCACCGGCTAGATTGTAGAGATCATAATAAAGGTACTACGAAAACCTCATTTTAAAGACAACTTCACCTACAGAAGTGATAGCAGTGATGTCACCCATGTTAGTTTATGCCTCTCCACGCATCCAGAAACAAAGAATAAGGACGAATGAGCCTCACGAGGTTGATTGTAGAGATCATACTAGGAGGTACTACCGTAGTACTGCAAGGTAGTAGAAAAAAATCATTTTGGCTGAAGGGCCTACAATATCTACTATGAGGCACTTGGTTTGTACTAAGTCCAAATCAAACCGTAAAAAAACTTCAGGACTCTCTAGTTCTTAGTTTTTTTTTGAGGGAACACTATAGTACTTAGTTAACTGAGAGTTAACTCTCTGTCAAGCCCGACCATATTTTCCACCTCTGGCGATCTCTAACTCTGGCCAGCGTAGCTCCTCTCCTGCCTCCCCTGCAACCATCATTGGCCGGACTGCCGGCCACTCCGGCCCCTCCCCTCCTCCCCCCCACCACCAGACACACATCCTCACCCTAAGTTTGTTTCCTCCCCTCCATTGCCTCCGTGATTCCGTCGCAGTCGCAGCCGCGCCGCTGTCAGCTCTGGGTCGCACCTTCCTCACCAGGGAAGAAGAGACAAGCACGAATCGTAGAGCAGATCGAACGGATCTGGAATCCATTGAACCCTAAGCTAATTCTCAGTAACGAAAAAAATTTAATTACGTAGCACAAACGCACACAGGGCTGCCCCACCCAGAGGCCACGACTCTCGGCAACCCCAAATCCTGGTCGATCCGCGCTGCATCCCCAACTCCCGCCGTGCCGCCTCTCCCATCATCGTTCAACCCCGTGGGCGCCGGCGTGTCCGCGCTCCTGAACTGCACGGCGTCCTCACGATCAACTCCTCCGGCGCCGGCTTTTTCGCCCCAGAAGGCCTCTTCGTGAGCCCAACGTCGTGCCGACGAACAAGTGGGCCGGCCTTCTAGTCGCGACTATATCCATTCAACGAGGCCATGCACGCCTATGATGCGGCGGCATGGCAGCTCAACCGTCCGCGCCACGACCTCAACTTCCATGACATCACATCCGGCGCTCAAGAGGAGATGTTGGCGCCCCCGCCATGCCTCGTCACCAACGAGGAGAGGCATCGCCGACTCGCCATGGCAGCGTGGCACGAGAACTTCCCCCAAGATGGCGTCGACAGGAGGGAGCCTTTTCACGCAGCAGCGGGCGGAGCGCAAGGCCGCGAGGCAAGCACGCAAGGCGTTCATCCTGGCGCAGTTGGAAGGCCCGAGCACCATTCAGGAGAACGATCCCCAGTGGGTGGATCTATTTTCGTCTTCCGTGTCAAGTTCGTCGGACTCCGACTTCGAGTTCGACTACTAGATATTTAGGTTTTAGATTATTTTATCGTGTATTTTAGGTTTTTTGCACTCTTTTAAGTTTATCATATATGGAATATATCCACTTTTTAATCTATTTTAGTGTCTCTGTTTGCTCTTTGTTCGAGCGGAATTTGCACTAAATCTTGTTTGACGCGCTGTATTTTTAGGCATCTCGAAAAGCGCTCGGGCCACACGGTATATTTTTGAACATCTAAAAATGATGCAGCCACCGCGTCTAAAAACAACAAAAGAGGGGGCCCAATAAATTTTTAAACACCCCGGGTTACTCGGCGCCCGTTGAAGATGCTCTTACAACATGCTATGTACAAGGAATAAAGGGTTCTCCATGAAAAAAAGGAACAAAGGGTTCCAGAGGGATCGAGAGAACAAAGTTACAAGGTTCAGATTCACCCAATCATAAAGAGGTTGATAAACTAATTAGAGTATACCAGATCATATAAAACAAAATACACATCAAAAGGAAGTTTGCTGATAAAATTAAAACACAGACCGAAGAATTTAGCACACATTCTTATTCCCTTTCTTCACACATGTAGTTCCGTCGCCGTTTTAGACCCGCACTTGGGGTTGCATGGTGGGCAGTTCGCGTGGCACTCTGCCATGGTGTGCCAACATGGAACGTCCGGCTTCGTGAAGCAGCAGTAACAATTTTCGTTCCAGTTATGACCTTTGGTCTTACAGTCCAACTCACCACACATTCTTAGGGAAATCTCGCTCTCTCCCAATGATGAGTTAACATTAGCAGTGCTTGTCATGGCATGACCATGTCGGTAGCTTCCTCTGGCCTCAGGACGACCTGTTGCATTAGATATATGGCGTCTGTCAGTGCAACAAATTGACCTACTCATATATAAAAACCCGTCATAGAGCTACCGGAAACGGTTCCATCTTTCAGGATAAACAGTAGTAGCAGCAAGAATATATACGATACGCCAACAATGACATGCTTACACTCTCCGGCCGCAGCAATGCACCCGACAAGCAGAAGAGTAATAAGGTACACCATGCTACCCTTCATGATTGATCTTCACCTCTTGGAAAAAAATCAACATATATAACAGTGAGATAAAATGATGCTAAAATGTTAACTGTATTCATACATGGCAAATGAATGCAGAAAGTAGCTGACTTAGAAGTATTCATCATAGTCGATTTCAGCCTAACTAAGAAAAGCTAGGATACTCCGGAAATTCAATTCGGCTCCCGGGTGCGTATGCTCCCTCTACCAAAAAAACATATTTCGAAATGTCAAAAAATTTGGATAAAAAATTCTACATATACATCTCCATAATGTATGCGCATTCGCTAAGTTTCACGAAAAAACAATATTTTTTATGGTCTATGTAAAAAGGAGAAACTTTATCTTGTGAAAAGCATTATTTTTAGCACTGAATTTTATCTTTTTTACACACGTCACATGATAAGTCGATTTTTTATGAAACGACTTTCTGAGCGCGTAGCACGTGAAGATGTACGTACAAATTTTTTTTTCAATTTTTTTGAAATTTAAAATGTACATAAGATGCATTTCAAAATATAGGGAGCATACGCACCCATGTTCCAAAACACCACTCCCTCTGATGGCAACGGCCAGTGCTGAAATCTGTAGCATTTTGAGAAACTTATATAATTAGATTGATCCTGGTCACAAAATCCGTGGACGTAGGGCTGGATCCCGCTCCAAAGATTCAATGCAACAGAATAAAACTTCATTTGTTTAAGTTTGATAGACCTGCTCTTCATGAATTTGCTGTTCAAATTGAAGTAACAACCAGTTCATCAGCTTCACATCCCCTATCTTTGTTTTGTAAAGTGAATCAATGGTCTTTTTCCGTTGCACATCGATACTTTCTAAATGCACAAGGAAACAACAACTTGTGACCAACAATTTCGATTTGCTGTTAAATCTATAACGTAGCTAGGAATTTCCCCCAATTCTAAAATTACCAGTAGTGAGACTTGCAGACTGGGAGATGGTTCGTCGGACGGCCGGAGCCCGGAGAGATGGAGCCCGGAGGGATGGAGAGACCTGCGACTGCGAGCGCGAGTCCCTGCTGACCTGCTCACCACGCGCGGCCAAGAGGAGAAGAGATGGAGTCTGTCTGACCTCCGCCGCCGGCCGGTCACGCCTACAGCGCCATACACATTCGCCGCCCAAGTTCACGAGGCAGAGACCAGACACGAGAGGAAAATGTGTTTTGGTGTTAGTTTATAGGCTCTCACTAGTAGAAAAAGAGGCTTCCGTCCACCCCCATTAGTCCCGGAAATATTCGAACCGCGACTAAAGGGGGCTTTAGTCGCGGTTCGGGAGGCGACCCGCGACTAATGCTCCATCCGCGACGAAAGGGTACCCCTTTAGTCGCGGTTGGTAACCGGGACTAAAGGGCTAGACATCAACCGTGACTAAAGGGTACCCCTTTACTCGCGGTTGGTGTCCTCAACCGCGACTAAATGTTTTTCCGAGTTTTTTTACTCCCACGCACCCTGCACCCCCCCCCGTGGATTTTTTTGGTTTGTAAAATACAAAAGAAAATGATAGAAAATTCAAAAAAAAATTTGTTTTCAGATTCTTGTATGTTATGCAACCTACTATTCGGAGAAATTAAGAAATTTGAATTTCCACTTTTTTTGCAAAAAAAGTTTAAAAAATGGTAAAACCGCAATAACTTTTGCATACGACGTCGGAAAAAAACGTATAATATATCAAAAAAATAAATCAGAGTCTGCAAAAGGAAGACATTAGAATACCCAAAATTAGAAAACGTCGGAAAAAAACCGCAATAACTTTTGCATACGACGTCGGAAAAAACCGCAATAATATATTGATAAAAGAAAACAGAGTCTGCAAGAGGAATACATTAGAATACGAGTCTGCAAAAGGAAGACATTAGAATACCCAAAATTAGCAACCATAAAATAAATCAGTAGGATAAATTTGGCTACCATCGAAACATAAGATCAAGTCAACTTCATACCAACGAATATTTTGGGCCAAACTCGTGCTATTCTTATTGGAACTTACATAGAGATAAGCTAGTTGAAAAGATATTGTCTGCATCAGTATCTTATTTCATTCGAATATCACTGAAATCACTTCATATTGTAGTAACAAACATGATTACTAAGCATTCTCTTATTCATGTGATTCCACTGCTGATTCATGCGGGCAGTTGGGGTTGCAGATTGGGCAATGTTCTTGGCAGTCTTTCTTGGGATTCTTGGTACGCCAACACGGCATGTCTGGCAGTGAGACACATCAATAGCACTCTTCCGTGAAGCCTTCACTTTTGTCATTGCAATCCCTTGGGACACACCATCTCGTAGCAATTCTGCTGTCATCCAGTGAGGAACCCACGATAGTAGCATTAACATGCCTGTCTTGGTAGTTTCTTCTAGTCTCAGGACGACCTATACATATAATGAAATTAACATTACATGTTAGGCAACATTTGTTTTAAGAAAATAAACTAGCTGCAAGAATAGATATGCAATATGATAATGATGGAATGCTTACATTGTCCAAGCAGCACAAGGCAAACGATGAACAAGGCAGTAATCACGTGCACAAGGCTGCTCCTTTTCATGTTCGATCTTCAACTCCGGAACGATCTAACGAAGTTATCACCAGAGAAGGGTCATTTTCCGATGAACTATAAGAGAGAGAGGTAGAGTTAGATATATATCCTACATTACATGTCACACCTACAAGATGAAACGATGTCTGTACGAGCAGATCACACAAAGATAGTACTCATATCGACTATGCGAGAACATCAAACATATGCATTATGTGAGATGCTCCTAATTATATGTGAACTGCACAATGACAACATTACACAGGTATGCATTATGTGAGATGAGATAGTCCTGATTATGAATGCGTACACGGCAAGATTTGATACGGTGCCATTAAGGGTGTCAGGTGGGATCCCACTTTTATCCCACTTGTAGTATAATTTGACTTTTTTAGTACAAATTTTGACATCAAAATTTGAACTACATAGTACAAAATGACATCCCATGGGGATCCCACCTTGACACGCTGCCATGCACCAAGTTATATTTTATTGACCTAGCAATCAGTTCATTTATGGGATTAGTTACTCTATGCATCAGGCGAGATATCCATATGCGCGCAATGTGTCAGGTTAGTCAAATCTGGAGATTAACCGATGAGATAAGTCACCATTCACAAAAAAAGAGTAAAATATGTGTAAACCTATTTTTGATCCTGAGCTCCATAGAGCCCAATTTTTTTAAAAACTGAACACCGTTTCAAAGCAACAAAACATTCTTATTTCTTGTATACGTACATACGGATGTGACCTATGTACGTATAAATTTTCACTATATACATTTTGATTTGTGATCTATACAAAAAAGATAAATAAGGGTATAAACTGATCTACCTTTTGCTTTCATGTACCCAACGGCCAGTGCTGAAATCTGTAGCATTTTGAGAAACTTATATAATTAGATTGGTCTTGTTCACAAAATCCGTGGACGTAGGGCTGGATTCCGTTCCAAAGATTCAATGCAACATAATAAAACTTCATTTGTTTAAGTTTGATAGGCATGCTCTTCATAAATTTTCTGTTCAAAATGAAGTAACAAAAGAGGGGGCTGAACATCTAGGAGGTCTTCAGGAGTTCAGGTTCAGGGACTACCAGTTCATCAGCTTCACATTCGCCAATATTTGTTTTATAAAATGAATCAATGGTTTTTCCGTTGCACATCGCTACTTTCGAAATGCACAAGGAAACAACAACTTGTGACCAACAATTTTGATTTGCTGGTAAATCTATAACGTAGCTAGGATTTCCCCAATTCTAAAATTACCAGTAGTGAGACTTGCAGACTGGGAGATGGTTCGTCGGACGGCCGGAGCTCGGAAGAGATGGAGGCGGGGCAGGGGCAGCCTGCGACTGCGAGAGCGAGTCCCTGCTGGCCTGGAAGAGATGGAGTCTGTCTGACGTCCGCCACCGGCCGGTCACGCCTACAGCGCCATGCACATTCGCCCGCCCAAGTTCACGAGGCAGAGACCAGACACGAGAGGAAAATGTGTTTTGTTGTTACTTTATGCCCTCTCAACGCTTCCAGAAACAAAGAATAGGGACAAATGAGCCTCACCGGCTAGATTGTAGAGATCATAATAAAGGTACTACGAAAACCTCATTTTAAAGACAACTTCACCTACAGAAGTGACAGCAGTGATGTCACCCATGTTAGTTTATGCCTCTCCACGCATCCAGAAACAAAGAATAAGGACGAATGAGCCTCACGAGGTTGATTGTAGAGATCATACTAGGAGGTACTACCGTAGTACTGCAAGGTAGTAGAAAAAAATCATTTTGGCTGAAGGGCCTACAATATCTACTATGAGGCACTTGGTTTGTACTAAGTCCAAATCAAACCGTAAAAAAACTTCAGGACTCTCTAGTTCTTAGTTTTTTTTTGAGGGAACACTATAGTACTTAGTTAACTGAGAGTTAACTCTCTGTCAAGCCCGACCATATTTTCCACCTCTGGCGATCTCTAACTCTGGCCAGCGTAGCTCCTCTCCTGCCTCCCCTGCAACCATCATTGGCCGGACTGCCGGCCACTCCGGCCCCTCCCCTCCTCCCCCCCACCACCAGACACACATCCTCACCCTAAGTTTGTTTCCTCCCCTCCATTGCCTCCGTGATTCCGTCGCAGTCGCAGCCGCGCCGCTGTCAGCTCTGGGTCGCACCTTCCTCACCAGGGAAGAAGAGACAAGCACGAATCGTAGAGCAGATCGAACGGATCTGGAATCCATTGAACCCTAAGCTAATTCTCAGTAACGAAAAAAATTTAATTACGTAGCACAAACGCACACAGGGCTGCCCCACCCAGAGGCCACGACTCTCGGCAACCCCAAATCCTGGTCGATCCGCGCTGCATCCCCAACTCCCGCCGTGCCGCCTCTCCCATCATCGTTCAACCCCGTGGGCGCCGGCGTGTCCGCGCTCCTGAACTGCACGGCGTCCTCACGATCAACTCCTCCGGCGCCGGCTTTTTCGCCCCAGAAGGCCTCTTCGTGAGCCCAACGTCGTGCCGACGAACAAGTGGGCCGGCCTTCTAGTCGCGACTATATCCATTCAACGAGGCCATGCACGCCTATGATGCGGCGGCATGGCAGCTCAACCGTCCGCGCCACGACCTCAACTTCCATGACATCACATCCGGCGCTCAAGAGGAGATGTTGGCGCCCCCGCCATGCCTCGTCACCAACGAGGAGAGGCATCGCCGACTCGCCATGGCAGCGTGGCACGAGAACTTCCCCCAAGATGGCGTCGACAGGAGGGAGCCTTTTCACGCAGCAGCGGGCGGAGCGCAAGGCCGCGAGGCAAGCACGCAAGGCGTTCATCCTGGCGCAGTTGGAAGGCCCGAGCACCATTCAGGAGAACGATCCCCAGTGGGTGGATCTATTTTCGTCTACCGTGTCAAGTTCGTCGGACTCCGACTTCGAGTTCGACTACTAGATATTTAGGTTTTAGATTATTTTATCGTGTATTTTAGTTTTTTGCACTCTTTTAAGTTTATCATATATGGAATATATCCACTTTTTAATCTATTTTAGTGTCTCTGTTTGATCTTTGTTCGAGCGGAATTTGCACTAAATCTTGTTTGACGCGCTGTATTTTTGGGCATCTCGAAAAGCGCTCGGGCCACACGGTATATTTTTGAACATCTAAAAATGATGCAGCCACCGCGTCTAAAAACAACAAAAGAGGGGGCCCAATAAATTTTTAAACACCCCGGGTTACTCGGCGCCCGTTGAAGATGCTCTTACAACATGCTATGTACAAGGAATAAAGGGTTCTCCATGAAAAAAAGGAACAAAGGGTTCCAGAGGGATCGAGAGAACAAAGTTACAGGGTTCAGATTCACCCAATCATAAAGAGGTTGATAAACTAATTAGAGTATACCAGATCATATAAAACAAAATACACATCAAAAGGAAGTTTGCTGATAAAATTAAAAAACAGACCGAAGAATTTAGCACACATTCTTATTCCCTTTCTTCACACATGTAGTTCCATCGCCGTTTTAGACCCGCACTTGGGGTTGCATGGTGGGCAGTTCGTGTGGCACTCTGCCATGGTGTGCCAACATGGAACGTCCGGCTTCATGAAGCAGCAGTAACAATTTTCGTTCCAGTTATGACCTTTGGTCTTACAGTCCAACTCACCACACATTCTTAGGGAAATCTCGCTCTCTCCCAATGATGAGTTAACATTAGCAGTGCTTGTCATGGCATGACCATGTCGGTAGCTTCCTCTGGCCTCAGGACGACCTGTTGCATTAGATATATGGCGTCTGTCAGTGCAACAAATTGACCTACTCATATATAAAAACCCGTCATAGAGCTACCGGAAACGGTTCCATCTTTCAGGATAAACAGTAGTAGCAGCAAGAATATATACGATACGCCAACAATGACATGCTTACACTCTCCGGCCGCAGCAATGCACCCGACAAGCAGAAGAGTAATAAGGTACACCATGCTACCCTTCATGATTGATCTTCACCTCTTGGAAAAAAATCAACATATATAACAGTGAGATAAAATGATGCTAAAATTTTAACTGTATTCATACATGGCAAATGAATGCAGAAAGTAGCTGACTTAGAAGTATTCATCATAGTCGATTTCAGCCTAACTAAGAAAAGCTAGGATACTCCGGAAATTCAATTCGGCTCTCGGGTGCGTATGCTCCCTCTACCAAAAAAACATATTTCGAAATGTCAAAAAATTTGGATAAAAAATTCTACATATACATCTCCATAATGTATGTGCATTCGCTAAGTTTCACGAAAAACCAATATTTTTTATGGTCTATGTAAAAAGGAGAAACTTTATCTTGTGAAAAGCATTATTTTTAGCACTGAATTTTATCTTTTTTACACACGTCACATGATAAGTCGATTTTTTATGAAACGACTTTCTGAGCGCGTAGCACGTGAAGATGTACGTACAAATTTTTTTTTCAATTTTTTTGAAATTTAAAATGTACATAAGATGCATTTCAAAATATAGGGAGCATACGCACCCATGTTCCAAAACACCACTCCCTCTGATGGCAACGGCCAGTGCTGAAATCTGTAGCATTTTGAGAAACTTATATAATTAGATTGATCCTGGTCACAAAATCCGTGGACGTAGGGCTGGATCCCGCTCCAAAGATTCAATGCAACAGAATAAAACTTCATTTGTTTAAGTTTGATAGACCTGCTCTTCATGAATTTGCTGTTCAAATTGAAGTAACAACCAGTTCATCAGCTTCACATCCCCTATCTTTGTTTTGTAAAGTGAATCAATGGTCTTTTTCCGTTGCACATCGATACTTTCTAAATGCACAAGGAAACAACAACTTGTGACCAACAATTTCGATTTGCTGTTAAATCTATAACGTAGCTAGGAATTTCCCCCAATTCTAAAATTACCAGTAGTGAGACTTGCAGACTGGGAGATGGTTCGTCGGACGGCCGGAGCCCGGAGAGATGGAGCCCGGAGGGATGGAGAGACCTGCGACTGCGAGCGCGAGTCCCTGCTGACCTGCTCACCACGCGCGGCCAAGAGGAGAAGAGATGGAGTCTGTCTGACCTCCGCCGCCGGCCGGTCACGCCTACAGCGCCATACACATTCGCCGCCCAAGTTCACGAGGCAGAGACCAGACACGAGAGGAAAATGTGTTTTGGTGTTAGTTTATAGGCTCTCACTAGTAGAAAAAGAGGCTTCCGTCCACCCCCATTAGTCCCGGAAATATTCGAACCGCGACTAAAGGGGGCTTTAGTCGCGGTTCGGGAGGCGACCCGCGACTAATGCTCCATCCGCGACGAAAGGGTACCCCTTTAGTCGCGGTTGGTAACACCAACCGGGACTAAAGGGCTAGACATCAACCGCGATACCCCTTTAGTCGCGGTTGGTGTCCCCAACCGCGACTAAAAGTTTTTTTACTCCCACGCACCCTGCACCCCCCCTGGTCGCCTTTTTTGGTTTGTAAAATACAAAAGAAAATGATAGAAAATTCAAAAAAAAATTGTTTTCAGATTCTTGTATGTTATGCAACCTACTATTCGGAGAAATTAAGAAATTCGAATTTCCACTTTTTTTGCAAAAAAAGTTTAAAAAATGGTAAAACCGCAATAACTTTTGCATACGACGTCGGAAAAAAACGTATAATATATCAAAAAAATAAATCAGAGTCTGCAAAAGGAAGACATTAGAATACCCAAAATTAGAAAACGTCGGAAAAAAACCGCAATAACTTTTGCATACGACGTCGGAAAAAACCGCAATAATATATTGATAAAAGAAAACAGAGTCTGCAAGAGGAATACATTAGAATACGAGTCTGCAAAAGGAAGACATTAGAATACCCAAAATTAGCAACCATAAAATAAATCAGTAGGATAAATTTGGCTACCATCGAAACATAAGATCAAGTCAACTTCATACCAACGAATATTTTGGGCCAAACTCGTGCTATTCTTATTGGAACTTACATAGAGATAAGCTAGTGGAAAAGATATTGTCTGCATCAGTATATTATTTCATTCGAATATCACTGGACTCACTTCATATTGTAGTAACAAACATGATTACTAAGCATTCTCTTATTCATGTGATTCCACTGCTGATTCATGCGGGCAGTTGGGGTTGCAGATTGGGCAATGTTCTTGGCAGTCTTTCTTGGGATTCTTGGTACGCCAACACGGCATGTCTGGCAGTGAGACACATCAATAGCACTCTTCCGTGAAGCCTTCACTTTTGTCATTGCAATCCCTTGGGACACACCATCTCGTAGCAATTCTGCTGTCATCCAGTGAGGAACCCACGATAGTAGCATTAACATGCCTGTCTTGGTAGTTTCTTCTAGTCTCAGGACGACCTATACATATAATGAAATTAACATTACATGTTAGGCAACATTTGTTTTAAGAAAATAAACTAGCTGCAAGAATAGATATGCAATATGATAATGATGGAATGCTTACATTGTCCAAGCAGCACAAGGCAAACGATGAACAAGGCAGTAATCACGTGCACAAGGCTGCTCCTTTTCATGTTCGATCTTCAACTCCGGAACGATCTAACGAAGTTATCACCAGAGAAGGGTCATTTTCCGATGAACTATAAGAGAGAGAGGTAGAGTTAGATATATATCCTACATTACATGTCACACCTACAAGATGAAATGATGTCTGTACGAGCAGATCACACAAAGATAGTACTCATATCGACTATGCGAGAACATCAAACATATGCATTATGTGAGATGCTCCTAATTATATGTGAACTGCACAATGACAACATTACACAGGTATGCATTATGTGAGATGAGATAGTCCTGATTATGAATGCGTACACGGCAAGATTTGATACGGTGCCATTAAGGGTGTCAGGTGGGATCCCACTTTTATCCCACTTGTAGTATAATTTGACTTTTTTAGTACAAATTTTGACATCAAAATTTGAACTACATAGTACAAAATGACATCCCATGGGGATCCCACCTTGACACGCTGCCATGCACCAAGTTATATTTTATTGACCTAGCAATCAGTTCATTTATGGGATTAGTTACTCTATGCATTAGGCGAGGTATCCATATGCGCGCAATGTGTCAGGTTAGTCAAATCTGGAGATTAACCGATGAGATAAGTCACCATTCACAAAAAAAGAGTAAAATATGTGTAAACCTATTTTTGATCCTGAGCTCCATAGAGCCCAATTTTTTTAAAAACTGAACACCGTTTCAAAGCAACAAAACATTCTTATTTCTTGTATACGTACATACGGATGTGACCTATGTACGTATAAATTTTCACTATATACATTTTGATTCGTGATCTATACAAAAAAGATAAATAAGGGTATAAACTGATCTACCTTTTGCTTTCATGTACCCAACGGCCAGTGCTAAAATCTGTAGCATTTTGAGAAACTTATATAATTAGATTGGTCTTGTTCACAAAATCCGTGGACGTAGGGCTGGATTCCGTTCCAAAGATTCAATGCAACATAATAAAACTTCATTTGTTTAAGTTTGATAGGCATGCTCTTCATAAATTTTCTGTTCAAAATGAAGTAACAAAAGAGGGGGCTGAACATGTAGGAGGTCTTCAGGAGTTCAGGTTCAGGGACTACTAGTTCATCAGCTTCACATTCGCCAATCTTTGTTTTATAAAATGAATCAATGGTTTTTCCGTTGCACATCGCTACTTTCGAAATGCACAAGGAAACAACAACTTGTGACCAACAATTTCGATTTGCTGGTAAATCTATAACGTAGCTAGGATTTCCCCAATTCTAAAATTACCAGTAGTGAGACTTGCAGACTGGGAGATGGTTCGTCGGACGGCCGGAGCTCGGAAGAGATGGAGGCGGGGCAGGGGCAGCCTGCGACTGCGAGAGCGAGTCCCTGCTGGCCTGGAAGAGATGGAGTCTGTCTGACGTCCGCCACCGGCCGGTCACGCCTACAGCGCCATGCACATTCGCCCGCCCAAGTTCACGAGGCAGAGACCAGACACGAGAGGAAAATGTGTTTTGTTGTTACTTTATGCCCTCTCAACGCTTCCAGAAACAAAGAATAGGGACAAATGAGCCTCACCGGCTAGATTGTAGAGATCATAATAAAGGTACTACGAAAACCTCATTTTAAAGACAACTTCACCTATAGAAGTGACAGCAGTGATGTCACCCATGTTAGTTTATGCCTCTCCACGCATCCAGAAACAAAGAATAAGGACGAATGAGCCTCACGAGGTTGATTGTAGAGATCATACTAGGAGGTACTACCGTAGTACTGCAAGGTAGTAGAAAAAAATCATTTTGGCTGAAGGGCCTACAATATCTACTATGAGGCACTTGGTTTGTACTAAGTCCAAATCAAACCGTAAAAAAACTTCAGGACTCTCTAGTTCTTAGTTTTTTTTTGAGGGAACACTATAGTACTTAGTTAACTGAGAGTTAACTCTCTGTCAAGCCCGACCATATTTTCCACCTCTGGCGATCTCTAACTCTGGCCAGCGTAGCTCCTCTCCTGCCTCCCCTGCAACCATCATTGGCCGGACTGCCGGCCACTCCGGCCCCTCCCCTCCTCCCCCCCACCACCAGACACACATCCTCACCCTAAGTTTGTTTCCTCCCCTCCATTGCCTCCGTGATTCCGTCGCAGTCGCAGCCGCGCCGCTGTCAGCTCTGGGTCGCACCTTCCTCACCAGGGAAGAAGAGACAAGCACGAATCGTAGAGCAGATCGAACGGATCTGGAATCCATTGAACCCTAAGCTAATTCTCAGTAACGAAAAAAATTTAATTACGTAGCACAAACGCACACAGGGCTGCCCCACCCAGAGGCCACGACTCTCGGCAACCCCAAATCCTGGTCGATCCGCGCTGCATCCCCAACTCCCGCCGTGCCGCCTCTCCCATCATCGTTCAACCCCGTGGGCGCCGGCGTGTCCGCGCTCCTGAACTGCACGGCGTCCTCACGATCAACTCCTCCGGCGCCGGCTTTTTCGCCCCAGAAGGCCTCTTCGTGAGCCCAACGTCGTGCCGACGAACAAGTGGGCCGGCCTTCTAGTCGCGACTATATCCATTCAACGAGGCCATGCACGCCTATGATGCGGCGGCATGGCAGCTCAACCGTCCGCGCCACGACCTCAACTTCCATGACATCACATCCGGCGCTCAAGAGGAGATGTTGGCGCCCCCGCCATGCCTCGTCACCAACGAGGAGAGGCATCGCCGACTCGCCATGGCAGCGTGGCACGAGAACTTCCCCCAAGATGGCGTCGACAGGAGGGAGCCTTTTCACGCAGCAGCGGGCGGAGCGCAAGGCCGCGAGGCAAGCACACAAGGCGTTCATCCTGGCGCAGTTGGAAGGCCCGAGCACCATTCAGGAGAACGATCCCCAGTGGGTGGATCTATTTTCGTCTACCGTGTCAAGTTCGTCGGACTCCAACAATGACATGCTTACACTCTCTGGCCGCAGCAATGCACCCGACAAGCAGAAGAGTAATAAGGTACACCATGCTACCCTTCATGATTGATCTTCACCTCTTGGAAAAAAATCAACATATATAACTGTTATCACCAGAATTTGACCAAGTCAGAGTTGGGCCGCGATTGAAGAAGGAGTTAAAGATTATATACGGAAGAAGTACATGAATCGGCCTTTTATACCAAATTGGGCTAGTTTGCCTTTGTATCATGTAACATATTAGATCGCATCTTAGATTAGAAGATAGAATTTTACCCGTGCACGGTTTAGTGCACGCCCACATTAGAAAGTCCCTGGACTATAAATATGTACCTAGGGTTTATGGAATAAACAACAACCAACGTTCACCCCAAACAAATCTCGGCGCATCGCCAACTCCTTCGTCTCGAGGGTTTCTACCGGTAAGCACCATGCTGCCTAGATCGCATCTTGCGATCTAGGCAGCGTAATGCCTATCCACGTTGTTCATGCGTTGCTCGTGCTGAAGCCTTTTGATGGCGAGCAACGTAGTTATCTTAGACATGTTAGGGTTAGCATTGTTCCTCGTATAATATGCTATCGTAGTGCGACCCTTGCATGTCTAGCCGCCCTTACACCTATCTTAGGTGTAGCGGCACCCCGCTTGATCATGGTTTAGTAGATCTGATCCGTTACGGTTGCTCCTTGATTCCTCAAGGATTAGTTTAATATCTGCAATAATTAGGCCTTACAAAGGGTTGGAGGATCCAGCGGCGTGTAGGGTGACGTTCGCTAGCCCTAGAAAGGATGTTCCGAGGATCAACCTCGTGTTGGTTTTTAGGCCCTGTCTAGGATCGGCTTACGGTCACCGTGCGAGCGCGAGGCCCAATCGTGAGTAGGATGATCCGATTATGCGGTGAAAACCCCAAATCGTCGTAGATCTCATCAGCTTTATCTTGATCAAGCAGGACCACCATATATTCGGACACCCTGTCTGAATCATGGGTGAATCGGCTCTTTGAGCCGAGATAACCTGAGAGCCGATCGAGGCTCGTATTTAACATTTACGTGTGTGCCCTGCAGAAACTAAGCGAGGCATCATCCACACCTTCCCCACCAGGTGGCACGCCCATGCGATAGCATCGGACGTGCGACCAGAGGCTTTGCGGGCCGTCGCTCCGAGGGAGGGCCAGCCGCAGCCCTAGTTGTTCCCGGCTCTCTTGTGTTGCCCGTCGCCCGCCGGGGTTTCGACGACAACACATTCGCACCGGTGGGACACCTTTCGACATCCACTACATCGCCATCTACATCCGAGATGGCGGAAAGCACTCCGGTCAAGTACGAGGAGCTGCCTGATGAGCTCAAAAGGAAACATCACGAGACCAAGGCAACCCTCGAAGCCGAACTCATCGGCTCCTTGGAAGAGACCCGTGCGCACGGCAACGAGCTCAATGAAGACACACGTCTGTTGCCGGGCGACAACATGGTGGATCTCAGCCGCTCCATATGTCAGCCAGAGTTCTCCTTTGGCGTCAACGTGGCAGGGCTTGCAAGCCGCCATGGCAAAGATGAAGCAGAAAGCAGCCACTCCCGTGGAAAGGATGAAGAGGAGGCCGATCCGCGTGACCGGCCCCGAGATGATGACAACTGCCCTCACAGCGAAGACGAGGAAGAAGCCGTTCCGCGCGACCGGCTCCGACACGATGTATGGGCAATGGGGTGCGTCGGCTGATACACTGGCAAAGATCCGTGGCGCTCCTAATAAAGCCGACGTTCACATCGTAGGACCTTGGCCGACCATAGAGCCGATTTCAGCAGTTACCTGGCAGAATCGGCTCGGGGGGGCACCTAAGTATATGAGCATACGCGACATTGATGAACATGTGCGGAGAAATATCGGTGGCTGATAGGGAAATCAGCCAGTAAAAAAAAATCGAGACATACATCAGTTCACACGGCGGTCAGCCTTACAGCAAAGCAAGTCTACATACGTCAGTTCACACAAAGAGGCCCTACTGAAGAAAAGCCTCAAGGGCGCAAAGAGCATCGGCACGGATTCGATCCACCTCGGCGATCTCGGCCTCGTCATCCTCGTCCCTCCCCATCACCAGCTGGCTGCTCAGAGCACGAATTTCAGCCAGGTCGGTCTTCAGATCAGCTGTGAGACCTTGTGCTTCCTCTTGGGAGCGAGCAATAAGGGCTTTCTCATCCTGGATAAGTTGTTTGGTCTCCCTGGTCCTCTGTTCAAGGTCTTCCAGCTCTTTGCACAAGGTTTCAAGCCTGACACTACGGGTGGAAGTGGCGGTCTTGGCGTCTAAAGCGGCTTTCTTCTCATTGAGCCGTTGACATTTGCCTGCAATGTCGGCTCTTAACGGGAGTTGGGTGATGACCCACAAGTATAGGGGGTGTATCGTAGTATCTTCGATAAGTAAGAATGTCGATCCCAACGAGGAGCAGAAGGTGTTGACAAGCAGTTTCGATGAAGGATTCACTGTAAATGCTCACGACAAGTATTCAGGGGGTTTTGATGTAACAGTTGAATAAAGTACGAGTATGTAAAGTGCGAGAGTAACAATTGCAGCGAGTGGCCCAATCCTTTTTAGCACAAAGGACAAGCCGGTTTGTTTACTTATAATGACCAAACGTTCTCGAGGACACATGGGATTTTAGTCTAGTGCTTTCGCTACATACGGCTAAATAATCTTCATTGTTATGATAAGTGTTGTGTGGGTGAACCTATGCTAATGTACCGCCCTTCCTAGGACTAAATACATACTTGTGATTATACCCCTTGCAAGCATCCGCAACTACAAGAAAGTAATTAAGAATAAATCTAACCACAGCCTTAAACTCTGAGATCCTGCGATCCCTCCTGCATCGATATACCAACGGGGTTTAGGTTTTGTCTCCGGCAACCCCGCAATTAGCAAACGAATACAAGATGCATTCCCCTAGGCCCATAAATGGTGAAGTGTCATGTAGTCGACGTTCACATGACACCACTAGAAGAATAACACCACAACTTAAATATCACACCATTGAATATTACTCAACCATAGTTCACTACTAACATTTAGACTTCACCCATGTCCTCAAGAACTAAACGAACTACTCACGAGACATCATATGGAACATGATCAGAGGTGATATGATGATGAATAACAATCTGAACATAAACTTGGTTCAATGGTTTCACTCAATAGCATCAACAACAAGTATAGATCGATACCGGGAGAGTTTCCCCTATCAAACAATCAAGATCAAACCCAAATTGCTACGGCGGTGCCGGTGTCCAGCGGTGATGACGGCGGTGATGATGGTGGAGATGATGATGATGGTGATGGTGATGATGTCCAGCTCGATGTCGGTGACGATGGCGTCGATTTCCCTCCCGGAGGGAATTTCCCGGCGGATTCCTGCCCGCCGAGAGCTCTTTTCTCTCTGGTGTTCTCCGCCCCAGAGGCGGCTGTAACCCTTCGTGAGGATTCCTCTGTGGCTTAGGTCTTCGGGACGAAGGGTTTGGCGAAGAAAAGGAGGCGAAAGGGGTCGTGGGCCCCTCACACCACATGGCGCGGCAGGGCCTGGGCCGCGCCGCCCTAGGGTGTGGGCCCACCCTGGCTCCTCCTGGCTCCTCCTTCGGCTTCCTTCGTCATCTTGAAAAATAGGATTTTTGGTATAATTTCCTTCCACAGTTGATCTTCCGAAATATTGCGTCTGACGGTGCTTTTTCCAAGAATCCTGGCTCCGGTGTTCGATCCTCCAATAATGATGAAACATGCAAAATAGATGAAATAACATAAGTATTGTGTCCCAATATGAAATATATCAATGAATAACAGCAAATTATGATATAAAATAGTGATGCAAATTGGACGTATCAACTCCCCCAAGCTTAGACTTCGCTTGTCCCCAAGCGAAACTGAACTCAATAGACATGGCCACATGTTTATGGAGTGAAGAGTCGATAAATAGAATACGGACAAGAAGCATCATATTCATTCACACAGGACATTATAGTAAACAACCTCTTATAACTCATATTGAAACAAGTATAAGGTAATCACAAGTAAAGGTGCATGAGAAATCATAATTGGTGATGGCAAACTTCGTTCTTGGTCAGAGAACAATTAATAGATTATATTTATCTCATTGAGCAGCGCTCTCATGTTAAAGTTTATAAGGCACAACTTGCATACTCAATCATAATGGTCTTCTCATGATCATTGATAACTTGCAAAGCTATATTCATTCAGATAAAACTTGTATTAAACAAGGAAGAATAAAAGACATGATGAAGCAAATCACAATATAATGGTTTGATCACAACTACTCAAATGCTTGCTTGAGATGGAGGGAAATAGGTTTACTGACTCAACATAAAGTAAAAGACAGGCCCTTCGCAGAGGGAAGCAGGGATTAAATCATGTGCTAGAGCTCTTTCAGTTTTGAAATCATACAGAGATAATAAAAGTAACATTTTGAGAGGTGTTTGTTGTTGTCAACGACTGGTAGCGGGTACTCTAACCCCCTTGCCAACAACCTCCTAAGAGCGGCTCCCATAATATTTTCATTTTGTGTGGCACTCCTTCCAACCTTTCTTTCACAAACCATGGCTAACCGAATCCTCGGGTGCCTGCCAACAATCTCATACCATGAAGGAGTGCCTTTTTATTTTAGCTTTATGATGATGATGACACTCCCCCAACCTTTGCTTACACAAGCCATGGCTAACCGAATCCTTCGGGTGCCGTCCATCAATCACATACCATGGAGGAGTGTCTATTTAGTTTAATTAATTTGGGACTGGGAATCCCATTGCCAGCTCTTTTTGCAAAATTATTGGATAAGCGGATGAAGCCACTAGTCCATTGGTGGAAATTGCCCAACAAGATTGAAAGATAAAACACCACATACTTCCTCATGAGCTATGAAACATTGACACAAATAAGAGATACTAAGTTTTGAATTGTTTAAAGGTGGCACATGAAGTATTTACTTGGAATGGCAGAAAATACCATGTAATAGGTAGGTATGGTGGACACAAATGACATAGGTTTGGTTGAAGGTTTGGATGCACGAGAAGTATTCCCTCTCAGTACAGGTCTTTGGCTAGCAAGGTTAATTAGCAAGCATAAGAGTCGAGGGAACAAACAAATATACATATGATAGAAACAATCATGCATCTTCCTTGTAAGCACAAACAATTTTAACTTCAGAATAATGAGCTATGAGCTAACAAGAAAGACAATGAAACATCTACATGTATTTCTCTTTTCTATTTAAACCTCAAAGTGTTGTTGCTATTGACCAATGCTAAGTTTGCCAAAACCAAATAGATTTATTCAATGCTCCCAAAGTGATACCAATACTAACAACAAGATGAATCATAGAGATTGCAAACTAAAATAAGATGTGCAATATGTAAATGATAAGACTTCTCATTAATATTCCATATCGATAACTCACGCCAAGGGATACATAGACAACTAAAGGAGAGATACTTCCAAACGCAACCCATCTTATACGATAACTTCCCTATTCATGATATGACACTACTTGACAATAAAAGTAAAAGGTAGTGATAATGTGATACCGCGGCACTCCCCAAGCTTGGAACAAACCAAGGGGATGCCAATACCGATGATGAATTACTCCTGAGGAGAAGGTGGTGATGAATTCCTCCCGAGCTTCTTAATAAGCTCCTTCGTCTTCAGTTTCTCAGCTTGATAATTCTGCACTAAGATTCGAAGAGATTCATTGTTATCCGAAGTTGGCGATGACGACCTTGTGACGCGAATCGAGTGGTATTCAATCAATCTTCGGAGACGGCAGTTCTCCTCCTGGAGTATCTCCACTTCTCTTCTCAGAGCCCGATATTGATCACAAAACTCATCGGTAACCCGTAGAACTTCTTCCATCATGGGGAAAGAGTCGAGGCTAAGAGCTGGTGATAAAGGTCCCTGCAGGTCATGAGAAAAAGAACGTCGAGTGTCAACAGATCCCACCAAGATTTGCTTGCTCCCTCCAACTCGCTGCTCTTGTCTTGATGGCACCTCCTTCACTTCTTCCTCCGAAAGCTCCTTGCCCTTGTTGTTGGAGGCCATGGTGCTTCTAGACTAAAAACAGATGAAACAGCTCGAAACAAAACACGTCGAAAACACGATATACGGACCTCCGGGTCCGGGGGATTATATAGCAAAAATTTCTCGACAAAAGGAAAGTACCAGATCGAACCAGAGTCGGAAAGGCGACGGGGTGGCCAAACCCTAGGTCGGCGCGGGCCCTTGCTAGGCCGCGCCGGCTATGGTGCCACGCTCGTGCGCCCTTTGAAACTAATTTCTCATATTTTCCAAAAACAGCGAAAATATTGTTCGGAAAGTAAATTGCGTACTTTTCATTACCTGTTACCTATTCAAAGTCGAGTTCGCGGACTATCAATTTGTCCTTTGATGAAAGCTTCCGGTGTTTCCACTTGAATAATATCAACATCAACATTATAAGAATCACCCGAGATATAATGCTTGAGTCTTTGTCCATTCACCACTTGCGTAGCATTGCCTTGGAGAGAGCTAATCTTGGTTGCTCCTGAGCGATACACCTCCTCGACAACATATGGTCCTTCCCATTTCGAGAGTAATTTCCCTGCAAAGAATCTGAGACGAGACCGATACAATAGGACTTTATCCCCAATATTAAACTCTCTTTTGATGATCCTCCTATCATGCCATTTTTTAACTTTTTCTTTAAAGAGTTTAGCATTTTCATAAGCTTCACTTCTCCATTCATCTAGAGAACTTAATTGTAGCAACCTCTTATCACCGGCAAGTTTAGGATCTTTATTTAATTCTCTAACAGCCCTATAAGCTTTGTGTTCTAGCTCTAAAGGTAAATGACAAGCTTTTCCATAAACCATTTTATAAGGTGACATTCCCATGGGGTTTTTATAAGCAGTTCTATAAGCCCATAGTGCATCTTTCAATTTACTAGCCCAATTCTTTCTAGATTTATTAACGGTTTTCTGCAAGATAGATTTAATCTCTCTATTTGATAATTCTACTTGACCACTAGTTTGAGGATGATAAGCGGAAGCAATTCTATGATTAATACCATACTTAGCAAGAGTTTTTCTAAAACCTCCATGAATAAAATGAGAACCTCCATCAGTCATAATATATCTAGGCACTCCAAATCTAGGAAAAATAATATCTAAAAGCATTTTTAAAGAGGTCTCACCATCAGCACTTTTTGTAGGTATGGCTTCCACCCATTTAGTAACATAATCAACAGCAACAAGTATATGAGTGTTACCTTTTGAAGAGGGAAAAGGTCCCATGAAGTCAAATCCCCAACAATCAAACGGTTCAATAACAAGAGTATAATTCATAGGCATTTCATTGCGTCTGGAGATATTACCAACCCTTTGGCATTCATCACAAGATAAAATAAACTTTCTCGCATCCTTGAAGAGAGTTGGCCAATAAAAACCTGATTGTAGAACTTTTTGCGCGGTTCTTTCTCCGGCGTGATGTCCTCCATAAGCACTGCCATGACATTTACTCAATATCTCTTGTTGTTCATATTCGGGAACACATCTTCGCATAATACCATCCACTCCTTCTTTGTATAAGTGTGGGTCATCCCAGAAATAATGCCTCAAATCATAAAAGAATTTCCTCCTTTGCTGAGCTGAAAAGGTTGGAGGCAAGTACTTGGAAACAATAAAGTTAGCATAATCAGCATACCAAGGACTCTCGCGAGCTCACCTTTATCACAGCCAATTGTTCATTTGGAAAACTATCATTAACAGGAACAGGATCATAAGCAATATTTTCCAATCTAGACAAATTATCAGCAACAGGATTATCAGCACCTTTCCTATCTACAATATGTAAATCAAATTCTTGCAAAAGAAGTACCCATCTAATAAGCCTCGGCTTAGCATCTTTCTTTGTCATTAGGTATCTAATTGCAGCATGATCAGTATGAATAGTAACTTTTGAATCAACAATATAAGATCTAAATTTATCACAAGCAAAGACTACAGCTAATAATTCCTTTTCAGTTGTAGCATAATTTCTTTGAGCAGCATCAAGAGTTTTACTAGCATAATGAATAACATTCAGTTTTTTATCTACTCGTGTCCAAGAACAGCGCCTACAGCAAAATCACTAGCATCACACATAATTTCAAATGGTAAATTCCAATCAGGAGGTTCAACTATAGGAGCAGTTGTTAAGGCTTTCTTAAGAGTTTCAAAAGCTTCCTTACAATCATCACCAAAAACAAATGGTACATCTTTTTGAAGAAGATTAGTAAGAGGCTTTGAAATCTTGGAGAAATCTTTAATAAACCTCCTATAAAACCCAGCATGACCAAGAACACTACGAATACCTTTAACATCCCTCGGATAGGGCATCTTCTCAATAGCTTCAACTTTAGCTCTATCAACTTCAATACCTCTCTCAGAAATTTTATGTCCCAATACAATTCCTTCATTAACCATAAAGTGGCATTTCTCCCAATTAAGAACAAGGTTAGTTTCTTCACATCTCTGCAAAACTTTATCAAGGTTTCGCAAGCAACTATCAAAAGAATTCCCATAAAGAAAAATCATCCATGAATACCTCTACAATACTTTCACAAAAACCATGAAAAATAGCAGACATGCATCTTTGAAAAGTAGCAGGAGCATTACATAAACCAAAAGGCATACGTCTATAAGCATAAGTTCCATAGGGACAAGTAAAGGTGGTTTTCTCTTGATCTTTAGCTTTAACAGCAATTTGTGAAAACCCAGAATAACCATCAAGAAAGCAAAAATGAGTATTTTTAGACAATCTTTCTAGCATTTGATCAATAAATGGTAAAGGGTAATGATCTTTCTTAGTAACTTTATTAACTTTTCGAAAATCAATGCACATTCTATACCCTACAACCACTCTTTGAGGAATGAGCTCATCATTATCATTAGGCACAACAGTCATACCTCCTTTCTTGGGAACGCAATGTACAGGACTAACCCATCTACTATCGCAATAGGATATATAATACCAGCTTCAAGAAGTCGTAATACCTCATTCCTTACCACTTCCTTCATCTTCGGAATTAGACGACGCTGAGGTTCAACAACAGGCTTTGCATCATCTTCCATATTAATAGCATGTTGGCAAATAGATGGAGAAATCCCCTTCAAATCATCAAGAGTATAGCCAATAGCGCCTCGATGCTTCTTCAATATTTCCAATAACCTTTCTTCTTCAAACTCTGTAAGCATAGAACTAATAATAATAGGATATATTTTCTTATCATCAATATGAGCATATTTAAGATTATCAGGTAAAGGCTTTAAATCAAAAACAGGATCTTCCTTTGGTGGCGGTGTTGTACCCAAATCTTCCACCGGTAAATCATGCTTGAGAATAGGTTGGCGAAGAAAAATTTCCTCTAGTTCATCTCTTTCTTTCCTAAAAATTTCACTCTCGCTATCCTCCAAATGTTGCTGCAAAGGATTGTTAGGAACAAGAACAATAGATGCACACTGCTCCATTTTAAAATCATTACTAGGCAAATCAGCTTTATAAGGAGTTTTAGTAAATTTAGAGAAGTTAAACTCATAAGATTCACCAGCAAATTTAGTCAAAATTTTCTCTTTCTTGCAATCTATAATAGCTCCAGGTATTTAGAAAAGGTCTACCAAAAATGATAGGACAATAATCACTAGCAGCAGAACCAAGTACCAAAAAGTCAGCAGGATATTTAATCTTACCGCATAAAACTTCCACATCTCGGACAATACCAATTGGTGAAATAGTTTCTCTATTAGCCACTGAATAACCACATCAATATCTTCAAGTTCACAAGAATCAATTTCGTGCATAATCTCCGTGTAAAGCTCATACGGAATAGCACTAACACTTGCACCAATATCACATAATCCATAATAGCAATGATCACCAATTTTAACAGATAGCATAGGAACACTAGCTTGTTTGGGTTTATTAGGATGTGAAACAATATTAGAAGCATCTTCACAGAAAATAATATGACCATCCTCAACATTTTCAGTCACAAGATCTTTAACTATTGCAACAGCAGGTTCAATTTTTATTTGTTCTTCAGGTTCTCTAGGTTTCTTTTCACTTTTATGAACCGCACTATTTATAACAGAGTCTTTCATTTTAGCAGGGAAAGGAGTTTTTTCAATATAAGCTTCAGGAATAACACGATCAGCAGTTTCAATTACAACACATTTATTAATAGATGAATCAATTTTATCTTTGTATGGTTCATGATACTTATCAAAATTCTTCTTAGGCAATTCATAATGAGAGGCAAAAGCTTTATAAAGATTTACACAACTTGGGAATCAAGACCATATGTAGCACTCATATTACGAATTAAATCAGTATCCATAAAAGCTTCAATGCATTTATAATCATAAATTATACCTGATTCTCTATCCTTGTCGTTCTCCCAACCTTCAGTATTTTCTTGGATTCGATCAAGAAGGTCCCTTTTAAACTCTTCTTTGTTGCGTGTAAATGATCCAGAACAAGAAGTATCCAGCAAAGTCTTGTCTTGAAAAGAAAGTCTTGCATAGAAATTATCAATAATAACATTACCAGGAAGCTCATGAATGGGGCATTTGAGCATTAAAGACTTCAATCTCCCCCAAGCTTGGGCAATACTTTCTCCATCATGAGGCCAAAAATTATATATGCGATTCCGATCCTTATGAATTTCACTTGGAGGATAGAACTTAGAATAAAACCGGGGCACAATATCATTCCATTCAAGAGAATCCCCATTATCCAGTAATTTATACCAATGCGCCGCCTTACCGGACAGCGATAAAGAGAATAATTTCTTCCTCACTTCATCCATAGCAATACCTGCACATTTGAATAACCCGCATAATTCATGCAAAAACAGTAAATGATCACCATGGACAGTTCCATCCCCTTCATAGCGGTTATCCATAACACGTTCAATAATTTTCATAGGTATTTTATATGGTATCACTTCCTCACCTGGCGCCTCATCTACTACCGTTGCAGTAGTAGTAGATTTCCCAAATAGAAATTGAAGAGAAGATCTCTCCATAATGATTATAGCAGCAGGCAGAAATAAAATCAGCACAACAGTAAAGGTTTTCCTTACCAATTCCACTTACCAATAGCGCTTCACTCCCCGGCGCCAAAATAGTCTTGATGACCCACAAGTATAGGGGGTGTATCGTAGTATCTTCGATAAGTAAGAATGTCGATCCCAACGAGGAGCAGAAGGTGTTGACAAGCAGTTTCGATGAAGGATTCATGTAAATGCTCACAGACAAGTATTCGGGGGTTTTGATGTAACAGTTGAATAAAGTACGAGTATGTAAAGTGCGAGAGTAACAATTGCAGCGAGTGGCCCAATCCTTTTTAGCACAAAGGACAAGCCGGTTTGTTTACTTATAATGACCAAACGTTCTCGAGGACACATGGGATTTTAGTCTAGTGCTTTCGCTACATACGGCTAAATAATCTTCATTGTTATGATAAGTGTTGTGTGGGTGAACCTATGCTAATGTACCGCCCTTCCTAGGACTAAATACATACTTGTGATTATACCCCTTGCAAGCATCCGCAACTACAAGAAAGTAATTAAGAATAAATCTAACCACAGCCTTAAACTCTGAGATCCTGCGATCCCTCCTGCATCGATATACCAACGGGGTTTAGGTTTCTATCACTCCGGCAACCCCGCAATTAGCAAACGAATACAAGATGCATTCCCCTAGGCCCATAAATGGTGAAGTGTCATGTAGTCGACGTTCACATGACACCACTAGAAGAATAACACCACAACTTAAATATCACACCATTGAATATTACTCAACCATAGTTCACTACTAACATTTAGACTTCACCCATGTCCTCAAGAACTAAACGAACTACTCACGAGACATCATAAGGAACATGATCAGAGGTGATATGATGATGAATAACAATCTGAACATAAACTTGGTTCAATGGTTTCACTCAATAGCATCAACAACAAGTATAGATCGATACCGGGAGAGTTTCCCCTATCAAACAATCAAGATCAAACCCAAATTGCTACGGCGGTGCCGGTGTCCAGCGGTGATGACGGCGGTGATGATGGTGGAGATGATGATGATGGTGATGGTGATGATGTCCAGCTCGATGTCGGTGACGATGGCGTCGATTTCCCCTCCCGGGAATTTCCCGGCGGATTCCTGCCCGGAGAGCTCTTTCTCTCTGGTGTTCTCCCCCGCAGAGGCGGTAACCCTTCGTGAGGATTCCTCTCGTGGCTTAGGTCTTCGGGACGAAGGGTTTGGCGAAGAAAAGGAGGCGAAAGGGGTCGTGGGCCCTCACACCACATGGCGGCGCGGCCAGGGGCCGCGCCGCCCTAGGGTGTGGGCCCACCCTGGCTCCTCCTTCCTGGCTTCCTTCGTCATCTTGAAAAATAGGATTTTTGGTATAATTTCCTTCCACGTTGATCTTCCGAAATATTGCGTCTGACGGTGCTTTTTCCAACTGGCTCCGGTGTTCGATCCTCCAATAATGATGAAACATGCAAAATAGATGAAATAACATAAGTATTGTGTCCCAATATGAAATATATCAATGAATAACAGCAAATTATGATATAAAATAGTGATGCAAATTGGACGTATCATTGGGCACGCCGAAGAGTAATCCTTTGACGAGCCGACTGCACCCTTGACCTGAAAACTGATAAAGACACCGCCTGCCAAAGCTTAACTTGCAGCGTTACTGGGAGACGGGGCTGGATGTCCTCGAGGATGCCTTTGATTGCCTCAGGGTTCTCGACCAGCGTATCGACCGAGGAGGAGAGCAAGTCTTTGAGGCGCTGGAGTGGGCCGTCGATCGCGCTAAGATCTGGCTCTTCACCTGTTTTGGAAGCAGCTGGCTCGATGGAGTTGGGATCGAACGACAGCAAGCTTGAAGGGTCACACCCCTGACAGGCGAGAAAGAGCAGCATGAGCATACGACAGAGGAGGAGAGTGGGCCCGGGAGGATGAATCTTACCTCCCCCAAGAAAGGAATGGAAGCCGAGGTAGCGACAATCGGCTTTGCGGTAGTTTCAGCCAGGGTGGCCACTTGGTCGGTCACGTTTGGCGACTTGGGCAGGCCAAGGGTAGCCGATGGCATCGGCACCTCTTCAACATCCCCGCTGGAGGTCCCATTAGTCTGCAAGGGAAATATTGAGGCAATCCAATTAGTAGCAAGACAGTGTGAAACATGAGCTGTTGAGGGAATTACATTTGAAACTTCCTGGCTCGGCGAGGTGACTTGAGGGCCTGTGCGAGCCCGTGTGACGCATCTACGCTTCAGGCGTGACCCCGTTTGGATCGGAGCCTGAAGGACAGCAGGTTCGGGAGTCGACCTCTTCCTAGAAGCAGACGTGGGCGAGTCCGTCTGGCTCTGTGTGGTGGATCTTTCTGTATCATCTGAGGAGGAGTCCCTTGGACTGGACTGTGCTCCCTCACTGGAGTTCCCTTCGGTGGAAGCCTGAAAGAAAGGAGGTACACCCATGTTACAAAGGTTGGAAGGACGAACGCGGTCGGACGAAACACGGATCGACTTACGTGCAGGCTTTCCTGGGCAGGAGCTTTGCGTTTCGGGGACTTCCTGGCGGCCACCTTTCTCACTGCCGTCCTCGCCTGCGTCGAGGCTCGGGGGGCAACTGAC
This sequence comes from Lolium multiflorum, assembly GCA_030979885.1. Taxonomy (NCBI): domain Eukaryota; kingdom Viridiplantae; phylum Streptophyta; class Magnoliopsida; order Poales; family Poaceae; genus Lolium; species Lolium multiflorum. The sequence goes on from CM061747.1 coordinate 238,781,055, forward strand.
CCTGAAGATGCTTTACTCTTGGGAGCCGATTTCGGTGAAATCGGCTGGCTCTGCATTATAATTTTCTTCAGAGGTGGCGAGTTCTGGCAGAAGAGAACCACTGGGGCCGGAGGAAGGAATATGAAGGGGGAGCCATCGGCTTGCGTGGGAGTTGGGCCGTCTTGTTGCTGTCAGGAAATGGAGTTAGGTCGCAAACAATCATCATAAGCAGCTGTAAGAAATGTTTCGGGTGACGGTACCTAGTCTGCGGGGATGTCATACTCGGCGTCAAGTTGTCTCAACAGAGGTCCTAAGGCCCTTCTGAAGACATGGGTCTTCCACATGGACCACCAAGTTTCGAAACCATCAGTAGTGAAGGAGAAACGGAGGTCGTGGGGAATGGGGATGGCCAAAGCATCAAAGAAGGTATAACACCTTTGGCCCGTAAGGATGTCAGGCAGTTCAGCTCTGCTTGCTGTCAGATGGTGCAAGAAGAAGTGTGGAGGCACCTGCCCAAGACCGAGCTGTCGGGCTACTACCACCGGTTGATAACACTCATAGCCGGGTTTGATGATCCGGTTTGAGGTACTCATGCCGACAGGAAGGAAGCAGGGACGGATCATGATGGAATACAGATGCTGGGTGCTGGCATCATCGACAAAATTATCCAATCGAAAGGAGACTGGATTTTCAAAGTCCACCGATTCAGTATAAGGAAAGAACAGGGGGTTGTCTAAACCTTGAAAGAAGATCTTGAACCACCCTGCTGCTTCTTTAGGGATCAGCCTGCTGCCTGGGAGACCATACAAAGCTTGGCCATAGCTGGTGCATCGGATATCCTTTCCATTGACATCCGGAAAGGTGCAGGAGGTCAAAGGTGGGAAGTCGGGGATCTGGGTCTGAAAGTATAGCTGCGCCCATAGCTGAATAAACCACCAGGGACCGCCAGTTTTAACTGTCTTTTGAGAGAACAGTTTGACAGACATCAGTTGAAGAGATCGATATACCTCTCCAAGAAACAGTTTGCCTAGGCCGAGGTGGGTGCCTTTAGCCAGTTCATAGGCCAGGGAAAGGTAATTCTTGGTAGGGGCAAGGGATGGGCCACAGAAGATAAAATGCTCTAACCAGAAGTTCAGGAAGGCCGTATGTTCCCTCTCTGTCACAGGACCTTTGGTCTTCATATAACGTTTGAGGTAGGCTCCCCAGCTGGTACACTCTTTTTTGGAAGAAAGGGTGAAAGGAACTCTCGGCAGTTGGAATGCAGAAGGACTTGGGGACGCGACATCTAGGCCTGTGATCATGGCTACATCTAACAGGGTTGGTGTCATAGGGCCGTGGCCGAACATAAAGCAGTTTAGCGCGTCGGACCAGAAATAGCCGATGGTTTTCAGAATATTTTCATTTTTCTCAAGAGGAGATAATGATAGTGACAGGGCATCGGCTATTCCTATGGCTTCCCAGGTTGCATAATGGGTTCTGGATACTCTATTATACCATACCACCCAACCCTCCGGGGGATTAGGCCAGGCTCGTAGACAGTCGGCCCATGAAGTCAGATCTAAGTTCTGGTTTACGAAGGGGATTCTGTTAGCTTCGCAGGAAATGAAGTGAGCAGGACTTTCGGAAGAACGAGGACCAAGGCACATGGAATTTGCGAGAGAAGGATGTGGTAGCAAGATGTCTGAGACCTAAAATTGATAGTGGAATAGAGCATTAATTCAGGTGTTTGCTGTTCACTCTTAACATTGGTGCGCAAGACAAGAGGGCTGTCAAGGGTTACCTTCAGACCGGAGACCATGGCGCCAGCATTGGATGACTCCGCCATTGGGTGCGCTGAGGGATTGGGACGGTGCAGCTGAGATCTGAAATTCGTGGAATTGCCGGGGCGGCGATTTGGGGATCTAGGTTTCTCAGACGAGGGACGCAGGTTACCGTTTGGGAGGACGGCTAGGTTGACCCTGCTCCTGTTATATTTCGGAGGCTGATGTGGTACCATCGGCTCTTTCAGGAGTGCTTGACTCTAGCTATCGGCAAAGCTAAGGGAAGACATTCTTTCGGTTTAAGGTGAATGCTTTAGGACGGTGATAAAGGCAAAGGGGGCAAGGCGCCATGACATGTCCCGACGAAGGAAAAGCATAATGATTTTGGAAATGTCATTTCCAAAACCAGGGGGCATGTGTTATCACCAGAATTTGACCAAGTCAGAGGTGGGCCGCGATTGAAGAAGGAGTTAAAGATTATATACGGAAGAAGTACATGAATCGGCCTTTTATACCAAATTGGGCTAGTTTGCCTTTGTATCATGTAACATATTAGATCGCATCTTAGATTAGAAGATAGAATTTTACCCGTGCACGGTTTAGTGCACGCCCACATTAGAAAGTCCCCTGGACTATAAATATGTACCTAGGGTTTATGGAATAAACAACAACCAACGTTCACCCCAAACAAATCTCGGCGCATCGCCAACTCCTTCGTCTCGAGGGTTTCTACCGGTAAGCACCATGCTGCCTAGATCGCATCTTGCGATCTAGGCAGCGTAATGCCTATCCACGTTGTTCATGCGTTGCTCGTGCTGAAGCCTTTTTGATGGCGAGCAACGTAGTTATCTTAGACATGTTAGGGTTAGCATTGTTCCTCGTATAATATGCTATCGTAGTGCGACCCTTGCATGTCTACCCTTACACTATCTAGGTTATGATATGATTGATAGTAATTGAGTTGCTCCTTGATTCTTCAAGGATTAGTTTAATATCAATAGTTAGGCCTTACAAAGGGTTGGAGGATCCAGCGGCATGTAGGGTGACGTTCGCTAGCCCTAGAAAGGATGTTCCGAGGATCAACCTGTTGGTTTTTACCTGTCTAGGATCGGCTTACGGTCACCGTGCGAGCGCGAGGCCCAATCGTGAGTAGGATGATCCGATTATGCGGTGAAAACCCCAAATCGTCGTAGATCTCATCAGCTTTATCTTGATCAAGCAGGACCACCATATATTCGGACACCTGTCGAATCATGGGTGAATCGGCTCTTTGAGCCGATTCGCAGATAAGAGCCGATCGAGGCTCGTATTTAACGTTACGTGTGTGCCCTGCAGAAACTAAGCGAGGCATCATCCACACCTTCCGAGGTATAGGTCAGGTGGCACGCCCTGCGATAGCATCGGACGTGCGACCAGAGGCTTTGCGGGCCGTCGCTCGAGGGAGGGCCAGCCGCAGCCCTAGTTGTTCCCCTTCGTGTTGTTTCTCGCTGGTTTGACGACAACAATAACAGTGAGATAAAATGATGCTAAAATGTTAACTGTATTCATACATGGCAAATGAATGCAGAAAGTAGCTGACTTAGAAGTATTCATCATAGTCGATTTCAGCCTAACTAAGAAAAGCTAGGATACTCCGAAAATTCAATTCGGCTCCCGGGTGCGTATGCTCCCTCTACCAAAAAAACATATTTCGAAATGTCAAAAAAATTGGATAAAAAATTCTACATATACATCTCCATAATGTATGTGCATTCGCTAAGTTTCACGAAAAACCAATATTTTTTATGGTCTATGTAAAAAGGAGAAACTTTATCTTGTGAAAAGCATTATTTTTAGCACTGAATTTTATCTTTTTTACACACGTCACATGATAAGTCGATTTTTTATGAAACGACTTTCTGAGCGCGTAGCACGTGAAGACGTACAAAAAAAAATTCAATTTTTTTGAAATTTAAAATGTACATAAGATGCATTTCAAAATATAGGGAGCATACGCACCCATGTTCCAAAACACCACTCCCTCTGATGGCAACGGCCAGTGCTGAAATCTGTAGCATTTTGAGAAACTTATATAATTAGATTGATCCTGGTCACAAAATCCGTGGACGTAGGGCTGGATCCCGCTCCAAAGATTCAATGCAACAGAATAAAACTTCATTTGTTTAAGTTTGATAGACCTGCTCTTCATGAATTTGCTGTTCAAATTGAAGTAACAACCAGTTCATCAGCTTCACATCCCCTATCTTTGTTTTGTAAAGTGAATCAATGGTCTTTTTCCGTTGCACATCGATACTTTCTAAATGCACAAGGAAACAACAACTTGTGACCAACAATTTCGATTTGCTGTTAAATCTATAACGTAGCTAGGAATTTCCCCCAATTCTAAAATTACCAGTAGTGAGACTTGCAGACTGGGAGATGGTTCGTCGGACGGCCGGAGCCCGGAGAGATGGAGCCCGGAGGGATGGAGAGACCTGCGACTGCGAGCGCGAGTCCCTGCTGACCTGCTCACCACGCGCGGCCAAGAGGAGAAGAGATGGAGTCTGTCTGACCTCCGCCGCCGGCCGGTCACGCCTACAGCGCCATACACATTCGCCGCCCAAGTTCACGAGGCAGAGACCAGACACGAGAGGAAAATGTGTTTTGGTGTTAGTTTATAGGCTCTCACTAGTAGAAAAAGAGGCTTCCGTCCACCCCCATTAGTCCCGGAAATATTCGAACCGCGACTAAAGGGGGCTTTAGTCGCGGTTCGGAAGGCGACCCGCGACTAATGCTCCATCCGCGAAAAGGGTACCCCTTTAGTCGCGGTTGGTAACACCAACCGGGACTAAAGGGCTAGACATCAACCGCGACTAAAGGGTTTAGTCGCGGTTGGTGTCCCCAACCGCGACTAAATGTTTTCCGAGTTTTTACTCCCACGCACCCCCCCCCCGTGGATCGCCTTTTTTGGTTTGTAAACTACAAAAGAAAATGATAGAAAATTCAAAAAAAAATTGTTTTCAGATTCTTGTATGTTATGCAACCTACTATTCGGAGAAATTAAGAAATTCGAATTTCCACTTTTTTTGCAAAAAAAGTTTAAAAAATGGTAAAACCGCAATAACTTTTGCATACGACGAAAAAACGTATAATATATCAAAAAAATCCTGGGAAAAAGTTACATCCGAATTCACCAGGGTTTACCCGGTTAGCCAATTTTTAGATTCGCAAAATTGATATGATACTACTATCACATACATGCGCGCGAAGCACTTGGATGCGGAACGGAATGTAACTCGGAAGTTAAGCGTGCTAGAGGTGGAGTAGTGGGAGGATGGGTGACCGAGCGGGAAGTTTGACCACGAGTAAGTAATTTAACTAGAGATAAGTGTAGTTAGAGATAGAGACTAAGCTATGCAAATAACTGAAATAAGAGAAATTCTGAAGAAAAAAAAACGGAGTGAAAAAAATTAGAAATCCAAATGAATTAATTTTTTTTAACGAAATAGCCTTTAGTCCCGGTTGGGGACACCAACCGCGACTAAAGGTCCTTCGCCCCGCACGGTAGCCCCACGTGGACGGGCCTTTAGTCGCGGTTCGTAAGCAACCGCGACTAAAGGGGGCCTTTAGTCGCGCTTAATTGGTCGCGGTTGCGCAACCGCGACTAATGGCAGTTGCGAACCGCGACTAAAGGCCATTTTTCTACCAGTGTCTCCACGCTTCGGGAAACAAAGAATAGGGACGAATGAGCCTCACGGGCTAGATTGTAGAGATCATACTAGGGGTACTACCGTAGTACTGTGGGGTACGCTTCCAGAAACAAAGAATAGGGACGAATGAGTCTCACCGGCTGGATTGTAGAGATCATACTAGGGTACTACGAAATCCTTCTTTTAAAGGCAACTTTCCCTACAGAAGTGACGTCGGCAGTGATATCACCCATGTTAGTTTACGACCTCTCCACGTTTTCACAAACAAAGAATAGAGACGAATGAACTTCACGGACTGGATTGTAGAGATCATACTAGGAGGTACTACCGTAGTACCGCGAGGTAGTAGAAAAAAAATCATTTTTGCTGGAGAGCCTCTAACACACGGTACGATATCTACTATGAGGCACTTGGTTTGTACTAAGTCCAAATCAAACAGGACACTCTAGTTCTTAGTTTCTTTTTTGAGGAAACATTCTAGTTCTTAGTTAACTCTCAGTCAAGCCCGACCATATTTTGCACCTCTAGCGATCGCTACCTCTGGCCAGCGTAGCTCCTCTCCTGCCTCCCCTGCAACCATCATTGGCCGGACTGCCGGCCACTCCGGCCCCTCCCCCCACCACACACACATCCTCACCCTAAGTTTGTTTCCTCCCTCCATTGCCTCCATGAATCCGTCGCAGTCGTAGCCGCACCGCTGTCAGCTCTGGGTCGCACCTTCCTCACCAAGGAAGAAGAGACAAGCACGAATCGTAGAGAAGATCGAACGGATCTGGAATCCATTGAACCCTAAGCTAATTCTCAGTAACGAAAAACTTTTAATTACGTAGCACGAACGCACATAGGGCTGCCCCACCTAGAGGCCACGACTCTCGGCAACCCCAAATCCCGGTCGATCCACGCTGCATCCCCAACTCCCGCCGTGCCGCCTCTCCCATCGTCGTTCTACCCCGCGGCGCCGGCGTGTCCGTGCTCTTGAACTGCACGGCGTCCTCACGTTCAACTCCACCGGCGCCGGCTTGTTCGCCCCGGAAGGCCTCTTCGTGAGCCCAACGTCACGCCGACGAATAAGTGGGCTGGTGTAATATCCCAGGATTTTGGGTTACAAAAAGAGAGGAAACAGATGTGTGCATTGCATTCATGCATAAAAAATCCGGGGAATTTTCGCGCTTTGAAGTAAAACTTGTCACAGAACTGAAGTTTCACTTGACTTGGTGGAATTGAAGTAGCTCATCAAGTCAAGCGCTATAAACCTCAATGTGACCTTTCCTAAAACCTTGTTTTGGGTAGAAATGATTTGATCTAAGGAGTTAGATCAAATGGAACTAAAATTAATACAACAACACATTAATCAAGGATCCATTGCTTGATCTTATAAAAGATCATAATATGGTAACCCTTGCCATAACATATGAACATCTAATCATTGCAAATCAAGTAACAATAAAATGAAGAAACTATTCTTGACATATCTTTTCCATGTCTTAAACTAATCCTTGCTCCTACCATGAACCTCATGGTATTCATTCTACTCTATTCTTGGAAACATGACAAAGAGATTAACTCTAGAAGTATATATTCTTCTCTATTCCAAATTATTATACATCAAACCTAGAGAGGTGAGAGTTCTATATTTATTAGGGAAGCACTTTAAACTTTGAGCATATGGATGTATTCAAAGCACTATCTTTAAGAAGAACCCTAGGATGTTATTCAAGACATTTCCTAGAGAGAGAACCCATCTATGCTAATCATAGATATTGGTGATCACATCATTATCTATGGAGCCTAATCTTAGGTTAGTATTAAAGTCCTTCCCAAATGAGAGAGACAATTCACACCAATCCTAGCTTTACCTATTCAAGAACCAAGGACAACCCTTGAACTAAAGTATTAGGAGATAAACCATTTCACCATGGAGTGGTGAGATGATCTAGGATCAAATGGTATAATACCATATCCATGAATTGATAAAGTAAGGAGGAGACTAATCAACCAAGATAGCCAAGTGGAGTCTTAGCCTAGATACCTAAGGAGATATTAGGAGTACACCATAAAACCCTAGAATAATCCATTCCTATATAAGAGAGTTCAATCTATGATGTTACACTCAAGTTAGTTGAGCCAATACTTGATTGTGAGGGAGAGAACTATTCATAGAACCTGATGATTAAATCATCATTCCTTAGGAAGAACTCTAAGTTATTATCTCAGACATTCTCCTGGGATAGAAACTATTGAGGCAACCATAGCCATGTTCATCCAAGATAGTATAAGAGAGGTACCATACCTAGTTGATGAAGACAATACTTGATCTTGGAATTGAGAAACCTAGTTCATGAGAGATACTTTAGGAAGCCAAACCTTTGATCATTACAAATTGGGTAATGATCATATACTCTAAGAATTGGGAGTAGAAGCCATTGAGAATAGTGGACCATGATAATGCCATGATCATGCTTTGGAGAAATAGAAGAACAAGCCATAAGTTAAACCCTATATGATAAGTAGATATCATTCACCACATGAAATTATAGGGAGATCACTAGTAAGCAACCCTAGACTTATATGTCAATCCTAACTTGTGAATCACTTGGTGATCATAAGTAGAATCCTACCACATCCATATTTCACTTGTTCCTCAATTAGTGAACCAAACAAAACCTTAGTGCCAAACCCTATACTTAATTGGGTGAGAATAAACAATCATCCTTATAAGCAAAGGCAATCAAGATGAGAATTATAGCCACCCTAAATACTTCAATGATTGACTCAGGATTATAATAGAAGTCTATTGGCATAAGATAAAACCAATTCTGAAGTCCTTAGTAACTAGAGGAGAACATAAAATGTTAAACAAGCAACCATCTTATCATGGTTAGGGGAGATTAAACCCTAGCCAATGCAATATGGTGTTATCTCATCTCTACAACCTAGAAATATATCTCAACCCTAGTTTGTGAATCACTTAGGTGATCACAACTAAAACCTAAGCCACAATTAAGTTCCAAACCATGTATCATTAGGTAAATAGCATTAGAACCCTAGAATTGCACATTAGTTAAATCTTATGCTTCAATTATTGAACACAAGAAAAACCTTGTTCTACCTCTTATAATTAAAACCATGTGTGTGGTGATCAACCACTTATCTTAATAACCAAGACCCAACCATGATGAGAGTAATATCTACTCTATGTATTTCAAGGTGTTATTAAAAATATAGTACTAGTGCTAACCTTCACATAGGGTTATAATCAAACCTACAAGATCTTAATAAAGGAGTGTTCACATAAAATCATATGCAAGGGACTAAATTCTCAATTAAGAGATCAAGCCCTAATGATAAATTCTAAAACACTTAGAGTAGAAATTCTCAGCTCTAATAATTCAAAACAGATTTGATTCCACAAAGAAAAAAAAAGAAATCGAAATGAGTGCATAAAATCATGCTTAATGAAAATTGGTAATAAAGCTCACATATATTAAATGTGTACTCAATAATAATTCAGAAATACAATGATACTTTATTTAGTCCAAAGGAAATTCAAATTATCAAAACCCTGCAATTAAAAGAACATAATTCAATTGTGAATTCAAATTAATAAAATAGAAAACAGAAAAAGGAAAAAAGAAAAGAGAAAATTGGAGAAAAACTCACCTAGACCTCACCTGGCCGTGGCAGCCCACCAGCGCAGCCCAAACCGTAGCCCACGAGCCAGCCCAACAACCAACTTACCCCTTCGTCTAAAAAAATAGAGGAGAGGGGATCGTCCTCATCCTCTCCAGCATGCATGCCGGCCAGCACGACGCCGTGGCCATCTTCCCCTCTCGCTGGCGACCTCTCCTTGCTCCACTTAGTGACGAGGCGCACTCCATCATCCTATAAAGGCGCAGGAACGCACCCTAACCTTGGATTTCTTCCTCCTCCGCCCATATCCTTCCCAGACGAAACCCTAACTCGCCCAGGCCATCTCCAATCGCCGCCGTTCGGAGCATCCCCAAGCCCTGCCGTAGTCACCATCATCTCCGCCATGCTCGACTTGCTCTACCTGCAAAAGGAATCGAGCAGGGCAACCCGTAGCGCCGTTGCCGACCTCACTTCTTCGACGGCCGAAGCTAGCGATTCCAGCGATACCGGCCTCCATCGACCTCGCTGTGAAGCCTGACGTACTCCTGGTGAGCCGCTGAAGCCCTCAGCATGCCCACTTTGCTTAATAGCACGCCGTAGCGCCGCCGCACCGTGTCTCTGTCTCTGCCGCCGCAGCACCACGCCGACGACCACGCTCCGGTGACCAAACCGGAGCGGCGCCGCCACCACTTGGTCTGTCTCATCTCCCTGGTTCCAACGAGCACGCGCACGCCCCCGCGGGAACCTGGGAACGCCGGCGCCGTCCTTGACTGGCCGCCGGTGGTGGCCATGGTTGCCACATTGTCGCCACCGTGGCAGCCAACGTGGCCACAGCCCCACCAGTCAGCCTCTGCGGGTAGATTTAGCCGGGTAGCCTTAGTAATTATTCGTTTAAATTCAAATTCTATAAATTGCCAAAACTTTACAAGAATTTATAAAATTCACTTTAACACAGAAAATATAAATGAGATATCAAAATTCTTATAAAAATAAAATCTATCCAATAAAAATATAATATGAAATTTTTATTTTTAATAAGTTTAATTATTTAATACTTACTATATAAGTCTTTTATTCTAATTCTAAATTCAATTTAAATTCAATAATTAGGAAAAACTTCTAAATTCAGTAAAAATATTAAGTGATAACGAAAACATTAAAACTAATTTTCTTTATTTATTATCTTTCTAAATCCTTATTAGAGGGATTTAAACCCTGATTAATAATTATCTTAATTTTTAATTCTTTAATAATAATAAAATGTCAAATCCAATATTATTTTTATTTCAAAGTTATTTATAACTTCAACCTTATAATGAAGTTATTAACCTAAGAACTATATGGTAATTAGGAGACCCTAATTCTATTATGAATAAAATTATAACCTCATAATTTTATGTGGTATCCTAAAACCCTAAATTCATTAGGAACCCTAGCTCCATTATTACATTTGAACCCTAACTTACTTATAAATCTAAACCTTAGGTTAAGCATGTGATCATGATATTTTATTTTAATTCATAGGTTCATAATTAGCAACTCAATGCTTGTTCATATTCATATAGAATATAAGAACCCTATCACTAATTAATTGCTATTTTATGTTATCATCCAAATAAAACTAGATAATCAAGTAGAACCAACCAAGTGTAAACCCTAGTTCCAATCCTCAGAGACATCAACCCTAGATATCCATGCTTCGCATCACACCATTGTGATGAACTCTAATAGCAACCATGCCTAATACTTTGCATCATTTGCCATACACACTAAACCCTAATAGTGTTAGATGTTTATAAACCATCTTATTTAGGAACCAATTATTCTTACTTAGTGGATCCAATAGCAAACCCTAGACAATCTCAACCTTAATTGAGATACTTCTTATAACTTAAGAAGTATGTTCTTTAAAAGTTATTCTTTTGAAGTAAACAGATAGTCATCATCAACCCTGCCTAATAGGACCTATAGACAATAGCCAGCTATCACCAACAAGATATACCAACCTTGATAACAACCATGTATAATTAATTGCTTAAGTTTCTTATGCTTAAGTAAAACTATACAAGCTATAGCTATTGACGAGTCCAACATTCTTGAGATCCATCTAATCATTACTCTAGAAACTAATTAGAACCATAGGAAACCATAGAACCCCACAAACCCAATTGTCATACTTGTTCTTTATCAAAGAACATGTTCTTCAAAATTTATTCTTTTGAAGTATATGATAAGTAATCATTAACCATGTCATATAGTACTAAAAGCAACAACTGTTCATTACATGTTACAATTATACCAAATGCTATTGTTGTGTGCTGGTAATGTTATTATTGTAATATATTGCACCGCTTGTTTATATTACTAAGTTAATCAAATCCTTAATAAGAACCTTGTTTGTGAATCACTCTAAAAGTGCAACACACTCTAAATCAATCATACTAACTCAGTAATCTTAAATCATCGGGGTTAGGTCACGCTTACAGCGATTGCATCTCATACTTATGCATTATTGCATCCTTGCCAATCTTTTAAACATCGTCCTTACCGGACGATGATGCTATTTCAGAATTTGGAGTTATTGTGTATCGAAGATCTTGCCTGCATCATCTTGCAGTCAAGAAAGGCAAGTTCATCGCTTGCTCATATCACTTTGAGTATTTTTACCAAATTACTTGCAAAGTACTATACTTATCACTCTTGCATGAAAAGAAAAATACTACTTTCATAACTATGAATATGACTATGTGGTGGACAATGGAACCATGGTATGAGTATGGTGGAGGTTCCATTGCAATGGGTTTGTATCCATCTAGGATTAACAACAAATATCGTCCAGTGATTCTTGTACCGTAATACCCGTGTTAACCATAAGATCTAGAGTGGGACGGAGTAGTCATGTGTATTCTTTCCTCTCGTACATCAACGGATGCGCTTGCCATAGTCACTTGAATCCCGAGGGACAAGCGGAGTGGTTGGGGAGCCCTAAGTTCCCACGGTAATGCGGTCTATGATATGTTGCAACGACCAGCGAAGGAATCAGGTCGAGAACCTGGTTGTTGTCGAGGTCGGAAGGTATCCAAAGGGGTACGCTGACCGGCGAGGACCCAAGGTCGGAATTGCAACAAAGGGTGGGTGTGCAAGATCGCGGAGGAATGCAATATTGACTAGGACCTTATACCGGGCCTCACACCACGAAAGTGTGAACGGGGAAATTGCCCGGTTGGCACCAAGGTTAAGATCGCTTATGGGTAAAGCAACACACCTCTGCAGAGTGTAATGAATCGTGACCTATCACTCCCTGTTCCGGGTTATGGAACTGCGAACGCTACCGGAAAGGAACTCCATGAAGTTCTAGTAAACCGTTGAAGGTTGACGGACATAGCTCTTCTGAATAAAAGCAAACTTTTGAAGAAATGATTATAAAAACCTGCATTGCTATTAGACTTTCTAGTCTAATGTCGTAGCTAGTGCATTAAACACCTCTTTCCTATAATGAACTTGTTGAGTTCGCTCGTACTCATCCCACTCTTAAATCCCCTGCTTAGATATGGAGGCATCGAAGGAGGATCTACAGTGTAACTCGAAGGCCGAGGAGTCAAAAACTACTTCACGGGATAGGACCCCGTCAGAAGAGTCATATACCACATCCAACAAGGAGAAAACCTAGATTAGCAATAGAAGGGAACTAGCTTCCTAAACCTAGCTCCTATTTAGCTAGAATCTATTCATAGCCTTTATAGCTAGTCAAACCTCTACAAGTAGAGTTAGTGATAAGATTAGACTACGAGTCGTTCTTCTGGAGTTTATTTGCAGTCTTACCTCATTGTAAAGTACGAGGCTATGTTGATCTTATGTAAAGAGTATGTATATGTAATTCTATAGACATGCCTTGGACCCGCATATGTTTCTGTTGTACCACTCTGAGCGATGTAATACTAGTGGAACGGTGTTTCATTGGTGTTATGTCAGACTTGCATACTACACCATGCATTGGTATGCTGGGTCACCACAGCTGGCCCTCTAGTCGCGCCTATATCCATTCAACGAGGCCGCGCACGCCTATGATGCGGCGGCTCCGATCGGGGCAACCTAACTCGGGGCCGGGTGCAACACCACTCGGCCTAAGAAAGGTTGAAACCGCTGCATGGAGGTACCATTGCCTGCACTGAATGATGTTCAACACACACGAGCACATGGGTTGCACTAGCCTTTAGGCTAGCCCCCGACTCGACCGAACATTACATCAGCCAGACTCTGGAGCTATGTAGAAACCCCCAAAAAGCAGCAGCTCGATCTTTCTCTGGAGATCTAGATCCCTTCACCAGCATCCTTTGCCCTCCACCACGACGGCCAGTCGGGACTCCGACGCACAAATTTCGATCTCCCACTCCAGGGGCCTTATTAAGGAGATCATGCGGTAGCCTCCATCATCACCTCCGTGCCCAACAATTGGAGCTCGACGGAAGAGGCTGCACCGCGAGGAAGCACCGGATCAGGCCCAAGAGCTTCGACACCCTACTCCTAAACTCTGGCATGATGCCAAGCCACAAAAACATTAGAACTAGTACCAAATGCCCGTCCCATCGCCGATAGTCATTGGAGAGAAGAGGGGAGAGGCCGATTGGCCCAGATTTCGCGGTGAGCGGAGATAGCAAGAGGGGAGGTTGAGGGAGGGTGGAGAGTATATCCGCTGATTTTCCTACTCTCGCTCAAGTAATACTCATGGTGTGTTTGGTTGAGCTATGGATTACGAAAGCTGCTGTAAACTGTGAACCGTGGATTATTTGGAAGCTGTGTGGAATATCTGTAACACCCTTAAGATCTAGAGAGACTGTTTATATCTGAATTGATGAGAAAACAAGGATATGTGAACTAATTGATCAGGATCAGGAACTGGGACACAAGAACTTGCAGTAACAGGGAGGACATGCGAGCGGCTCATCGCAGGCGGGCTGGCCGAGGGGCAACGAAGGTGCGGCGCAACCGTAGCACCCGGCTTGGCTCTGTTTCTGTCGAGGACGAGAGGGGCAGGACGGCAAAACCTATACACCGACCAGGTCGGTGGCTACCGGCCACCGCACACCCCCTGGTCGGGTATGGGCCAGGCCCATTTGTGTCTTTTTTCTTTTTCCTTTTTCCTTTTTTTCTTTTCTGTTTTCTTTTCTTTATTCTGTTTTCGGTTTTGTTTATATTTTTTCAGATTCAAAAATTTCAATTTTTAAAAATTGTTCAAATTGACAAATGTTTAAATTCAAAAATGTTCAAATTTGAAAACCGTTCAAATCCGAAAACCGTTCAAATATGAAATTTGTTCAAATTCGAAAATTGTTCTAATATGAAATTAGTTCAAATTCAGAAATGTTCAAATTCGGAAATTATTCATAGAGAAAAATACATTTTTGTTCAAATTTAAAATGTTCAAATCTGAAAAATGTTCAGATTTTTAAAAAGTGATTTCTTTTTTATTTGAATTTTTTAAATTCTGACAAATGTTCAGATTTTAAAAAATCCTTAAAAAAAAAGAAAACAAACAACAGAAAACAAAAAGAAACGAAAAAGAAAAAATGGCTTACCTGATGTTGGGCTGCGGCCCAGTTAGTAACCCAGTTAGTAACCCGGGGGGCGCGCGAGGTGTGCGGCTGCCCCATCGGCACCGACCAGATCGGTGGATAGCATCTCCCAGGCAGGATGGGTGGGTTTCGTTATATTTTGGAGGATACAGTGGTAATTTTCGTGAAAGTGGAGGATCCACCGCGATGGAAGCTCAGGGCCAGGCCTAGGAATTCAGGGGCCCGGTGCGAAACAAAAATACCAGGCCGTTTTATCAAAACAAGCTATAACAAAATGCCCTAAAAAAAGCTATAACAAAATGCACAAAATACTGAAGGACGCCGACAGCGAGTGCCTTCCATCCTCGTGACATAGGCCAGCCCTAACAAAATTTTGTAAAAGAATTGGATAGTGGATAGGTGATTATCGGTGGATTTTCTTTTTCTCACAGAAAAGTTACCACGAATCAATGTTGTCCAGAAAAAAAATAGATGAGAAGTTCAGTTCAAAATTATTGTGCCGTCTTATCTGATCATGCAAATTATAAAAGCATAATTTGCAACGGAAATTTGTCAATTAAGTACAAAAATAAATGGTGGATAGTGTAGAAGAAATTTTTATGCATTAAGCAAGCATGGAAGAACATAAGGTATTGACCAAAATTAATTTGGATCTGTTTGGATTGCTCATTTGGGTATTTGCGAGGGGTTAGTGGCATATAAAATTTACAGTAACGGCCTAACAAGTTGTAAGCAATGATCTCTCCATTTATCGTTTAGATAATACTACTTGCATGCAGAAAGGAGGGGCGATGGAGGCGTGGTTTATTAATGCTCAGCTGTTGGCTGCTGCGCATGAGCCGTGGTGAGAATTTTTTTTGAACACAGGAAGGGGTCTACGACCCAGTTGAGCAATATCATTAAAGCACTTGTGGCAGGTATAAATTACAGCGAGGACCCTTTTCGTCACTTGCCCTAATGAACTAACTATTTGAAGATGAGTCCCCGTAGTGAGAATTTAGATCTTGAGATTAACCTCTGGGGCCTTTTCTTCCCTTATTTTTCCCGATTACTCGATAAGGGCATCTCCAGCGAGCCGAAAAATACATCAGGTACCACCTTCAGCGGGGCGACGCAAACCTACTCCAAATACGTGTCTCGGATGCGTCTCTGCGGACGCGCAATAAGGGCATCTCCAGCGGGCCGAAAATACATCAGGTACCACTTCCAGCGGGGCGACGCAAAGTGATCGGGTCGTCCGCGGCAACGCAAACCTAGTCCAAATATGCGTCTCGGATGCGTCTCTGCGGACGCTGCGTGGACGCGCAAAGTATCCGCTCGCGTCTGGCGGACGTTTCGTCTGGCCCGCCTGGCAATGACCCAGCGTCGATGCATCTTCTCAGCGGCGCCAGTACTGCCGCCGAGGCGTCGCTTCGGCAGTCTGCGGCCGCGTTAATAGCGATGCCTTGCGTGGCGCGCGGCCGACGCCTACCTCTGCGCACGTAGTAATGGCGACACAACGCGTGCCGCGGCCGTCGCCCTGCCTCCGACCTATATAAACAGGGGCGCGAGCATCTCATCTCCTCCCCACAAAACCCTAGCCGCCGCACAACCTCCACCGTAGCGCCGCGCGCTCGCCTCCACCGGAGCAACCATGAGCAGCGCCGGCCGCGGCTAGGCTGCCACGCCTCTACCTCCACCTCCACCTCCCCCGGCCTTGAGCTCCGACGAGGAGTTCGACGATGATGACATCACCGACCTCCTCGACCCGGGGACGCGAGGCCCCGGTGAAGCGAGAGGAAGCAGGAGGAGCGGGTGGCCCATGCGGCCTTCGATGCCGAGGTGGAACAGCGCAGGGTCGCGGCCGCCGCAACCGCAGAGGACTCCGACTCCGACATATCATGGTCTTCCGATGACCCTGATACGCCTACCTCGGATGAGAGGGCGGCGGAGCACAGGGCTATAGTCGAGTCCTTCGAGACGCTCAAGGACGACGCCGCCAACGCGAGGCTGCGGAAGTGCCTGCTAGAGGACATGGCGGTGCACCGAGCCCTAGCGGCCGCACGGGAGGCGGCGGAGCAGACGAGGAGCGACGCAACGACGGGGCTGGCCCGTCAGGTAGCAAGTAGTTTGGGCTTCTAGAACTACTTTGTATAGTTTGAATGTACTACTTTCTTTGCAAATCAAAAAATAGGTCGCCCCCATGGGAGCACACCTAGACGCAAACGGTTGCGTGAACAAAATGTATCCGCGAGGCGACGCAAATGAACGTTCGCGACCACTTTTGGGCATCCAATATGCGTGCCTCGCTGGAGATGCCCTAACTGCTTCCGCTCATAGCCCATATATATATGCTGTGCATGCTGCGATGGGGCCCCCGATTTTTTGGGTCCAGTGCGACCGCACTGATTGCACTGCCTCAGGACCGGGCCTGGAAGCTGCCCTGGAGTCGCTGCGACTAGCTGCGAAATTTGCAGGTAAGGTAATCTGGCGCGTTTGGAGAAGCTGGTACCTAAAAAAAAAACCTTTGATTTAGATTCTGCGGTGTTAGCCAACTTGGCCCTAAAAGCTCAACCAAACACACCTTAATGGCATTGGCATGCACAATTCAAGATACTTAGAAGAGGTGTTTAGAGAAATTAACTGATTTTGGGTTAAGCATGGGTGCTTATTTATACTACTATGCAGTGCCTAACTAAGCACCTCTCCTATAAAAATAAGCTTTGATTCTTAAGCAAATGATTGGTTTGTTTTTGTTATCATCCATCTAAGCACTTTACATTGTAGATGGCATAACAAAGCCTTACAGAAGTGGGTCATCCCAGCTAGCTTTGAGTGGACTTGCTCAATCGATGGTGCCTCTTAGAGCATCTCCACTCGTCCCCCCGAGGAGGCCCCCGGCGAGCGTTTTTTCCATCCGGACGGCGAAATTCAGCCGCGGTTTCTCGTTCGTCCGGATTTGGGCCTAAATTCATCCGGCGATCCCACGCCACCCCCCGGAGCTCTCGGGGACTCCGGACGAGTGAAAAGCGGGGGGCCCGATCTGTCGGTGACTCGACGCACGAACCCCACCGCCACGTCGCTCAAAATCTCCCCACCCTCGTATCTCTCTCGCCGCCGGCACCACCCCGCCGGCTTGTTGCCCAGATTGCGCCGCCACACCTTCCCCACCGCCTATATTCCGCCGTGTTTGGACGACGGCCTATCTGCTCTTCCGCCGGCTTTTCCGGCCGCTTGCTCGTCGTCGCTCGCGGCTCGGGTTGCCTCGACCACGCCCGTCGTGTTCGTCCATTTGCCTCGCCGGCCATGGACTCGGACGAAGAGGAGGAGCAGATGTTCGTCGAGCTTATGCAAGAAGAGATGGCAGCAGCCGCCAAGACGACGAGCACATGATGATCCTTGGTTGCTTGGCAAGCATGTACGCCGGACTGGCAACTCGTCGGCGTGGTGGGTCGGCACGAGGTCGCCGGAAGTGCAAGCCGAGACAGCGAATGGAGGGCTACTGCATGTTGTACGCCGACTACTTCGCTGACAATCCATTGCACGGTGAGAGTGTTTTCCGGCGTCGTTTCAGGATGAGCAGAAAGCTATTGCTGCAAGATGATCTGGTGGAGCACATATGGAGGCTCCGAGGCAACGCCAACACCGACGCCAACTAGTCTGTCTTAATTTGTTTGAAAAATTGTGAAATTTGTGTGCTTCATTTGTTTCAGCACTTGTTAAACATTGTACTGTTATCGCCGAATTTGTTTCAGCAATTTTTGTCCTCTTGTTTGCCGAACTTGTTAAATTTTATGTTGAATTTGTTTGAAATATGTCAAATGGTCGAGGTTGGGGTTTCCGGGGGACGGCTGGAACTTCGGCGCTCCCACGCCAAATCTTCATCCAATCCGGACGAAAAATTCGCCGGATTTGGGCGTGGGGAGCGCCAACGAGTGGGGATGCTCTTACATTTGCTTTGGTACTGTATATATGGAAAAGCGAGGATGCAAACGAAAGTTGGCTTTATCGATCCTCCGCGTAGGTGCGCCGCATTTGATTGATCAAGCTCGAAGGACAGGACGCTCAGCTTTTGGCCAAACAGGGGATCAAAAATTATTAGGTCGGGCATTCATCCACATATAGGTTCGTAGTTAATGCGGACCGATATTTGTATGCATGGATCAATACTGTGGTCATGAACATATCAGACTCCTCTTGATGTCTTTAGGTTCCAATGGCTATCATGAAGTCATGATGTGAAACATGTTTTAGAATTGTATTTAGACTAACCTCACCTGTCGTGTAACATGTATACTAGTCTTATACATTGGATACGTATGTGCATGTCAATATAAGTGGAACACGTGCAAAGCTTTAGACCCACGCACAAAACCCTAAACCTATGTTCAATCTAAACATCGAAAACAAATGGCTCACAAAACAAGAGAGCCTAGACTTTGTCTCAATTATTTGTCATCACCATCTCCTCGTGAGTCGTGATCCACCCTTTGTTCCGTACTTCCGTTGCCCTGAAAGAGAAGCCTTTAACTCGAAGCGGCACCAATACAGCGGAATCTCGCTCGTGAAGCCGTTGCAAACTCTAGTGTCTTTCCATGAAGCAATGTCGCTAGCTGTGTTGTGCATGTTTCCTTTCACCCACTTTTGCGTACACCCACATCAGGTCCCATCTAGCTAGTAGCCTAGTACTCTACTACAATCTACATTCCATATGATTCAGCTAGCTATAGCTTGTAACCTGCACTGTAATAATTCATTGGTCTAACCCTAAAAGCTAATCGGTAGTCACTACGGAGTAAATTGTAACCCTACCACAGTACTACAAAACAGAGCATCTCTCCATGACTCCATGAGAAAAAGAAAGGTCTACAGATTTGACATGATAGAAGCCCACCCGCTAGCTAGCTCTGATATCTGCTGTTCTCTTGCTTTCCTACTCTGTCACCCACGATCCGGGTTAAAGAGCGCTGCTACTAGTGCAGCTAGCATCTGTGTACACGCATATAACATCATGCGCTCGATCGGTTTAGCCTGAATTAGTACAAGCGCACAACTTTTTTTTGACCTGGGCAAGCGCACAACTCATGGAGCACCAAAGTGGGAGCACTGCATCGAGCTGGGCGAACGTACTCTACGAAAGCTACGGGCAACCGTTCAATTCGCTCGGTTTAATTAGTCGCCGACGTCGATCGATCGAGCCCGAGGGCCAGGGCCCGGTCGGCCGGGCGATCGACGGCGACAACACGCAGACGGCAAGATTTGCTGCGCACATTCTTGGTTCATTTGCGAGTGTGTTGTCTATAGCACTAGGGGCTTGCCGGGCGAAGCATTGATCTTGTTTGTTTTTGCTAGTGTTGCTCGATCCAACGGAAAGATGTGATTGATCGTTCTCGTGTCACGGTGTGGGGGAAGGGAGAGCAGCAACTGTTCTCGGATCTCGCCTTTGCCCCCGTCTGTCCAAAATTAAGCTGCTTCATGCTCCTAGCTCTACGCTCTCGTCAAATAGCTGGGGTCTACCCAGTGGGTCCAAATTGAAAAGGATTCTCTGTAAACAATTTTCATTTAGCTTTTCTCTGCTAACCTATTTATTATTGTTAAAACTCTCATAGATTCTGGCCAATTGAACTCAGCCGATATCTGCCTTTAGTTCGTCGTTTTCATCCTTTGAATACAGGCGGCCTCTGCTCTTGTTCGATCTTCGCCGATTTGATCTTGAAATTTTGAACAGGATCAACATATATATACGAGCATGTAATTAATGACATCTTTAAATTGATAAAAAAAATAATAAATACCTTTTGGGTAAACAAAAAATGTGAGGGCAAACTACCACTATCGCCGCCATTATGCACTCGGCAGGAAGCTGCCATCGCGGGCTGACGGTCTTGGCCTCACACACCACCATTACAAGATCTAGATCTAAGCTAGCTACCGCCCGCCGGGCAGTTTGTTTAATGGGTTTTCCGAGATGCGTTGTACCATGCGCCAGGCTTTCAGCAACGTCAACTAATCCCAGTTTTACAATCGAAAAAAACTTGAAGGTCATGTATTTATGTGTACCAGCGTTATAAGTATAGCTGGTTGCATCATAACCAGTAAATCATATTGACACGTACACTAGGAACAGTGGCCACTGAAATATTTCCCTCGCAGTCGTTACTAGCAACACTAAGGATATCCACTAAATTTGTTGGAACCATATCATAATATGCTTACCTTAACACAAATAAGATCAACCAAGTTGTCCTTTAGGAAGCTCTTGAACTCCTAAAAATTCTCCTCCGTCAGGCGATAGTGGCCTCTGTGAGACCAAATAGCCTGTCAACAATAAAGCTCAAATGGTGTCACAATGTTCTAAGATAAAACCAGATATAAAAGTTGTTTTCAGTAAAAACATTAGACACTGTTAGAATGCTAAAATTTACCTTTCTTCTTCTGTAATTTACAACGGCAAGACAATGTTACTGCACAACGAGCCGACACTTCTATCTATGTATGATTATATCAGGGTTGTCTATAAAATGGTATGTGCACAAATGAATATTTATGTGACCAACATACAGGCTCTTAGATGTGCTAAGAACATAGATCCATTTTACATCTCTCGGTCCGCCAGACAAGTCGATGATTTTCCGGGTCGCGCTCCTGCAGGGCCGGTCCATAGATACAAGCTCTTAGATGTGCTAAGAACATAGATCCATTTAGCATCTCTCGATCCACCGGACAAGTCGATGATTTGCCAGGTCGCGCTCCAGCAGGGCCGGTCCATAGGTTTTGGGGGCCCTAGGCGACGAGACACCAAGGGCCCCTTCTTCACAGTTGTGGAGCTTCTCTAGGGTAGGGGGCCATTGCCCCCTACTACAAAAAAAGTTCTTAAAGATATATATTTATGCTAAATTTTTAAATATTACTCAAAGTTTAAGCATGATTGGGGTTCTTGGGTCCCTTAACAATCTCCTTCAAGATCTATCACTTGGTCTTGATCTGCCAGCGCTCAAATGTAAGCACATCAGATGGCAGAAGTCTGCCCTTGAACATAGGCAGACATAGGTTCAACGACCTACCCACTCGGGACAGTGTGTCACTGAAAGGTGCATCATCCTCGTCAAAAGGGGTCTTAAGCTAGGTGTAGGAGACCATCTAAAATAAATTTTGAAAACAAGAAAGATTGTAAGTAAATGATCCAGAAAAGCATTGCGAGAATAAATAAATAAAAGGACAAGAGGAATGATCAAAAGCCAATAAAACGATTTTGTAAATAAAATAGATTTTTCACTCCTAGGGTTTTTCCTAGTCTAACCAACCCTAGGGTCAAGAATCTAAGGGCAACACAATGCTCTGGTACCATCAACTTCCCATTTTTAATCCAAACCTAGAGTCACGAATCTATGGTCAACACAATATTCTGATATCATATGTAGTGACCTCACCTTAAAAACTGAGAGTCCCTATGCAATATTGCTAGTTCCGATTGAACTGCTAGCGCACACAGTTTAAGATGAAATACGAAGTAGCAATGTCATCATTACAATGTATGATCCAACGAAAATAAAATAGTTCAATACAAATTGCATAGCTCTTAGGCTAGAACTAATTCAGAGTTCATAGCAGCAAAGAAAATCTTCAAGCATGAAGCCCTCTTTCTTTATGAACCCACATGCAGACATGTTGATCAAAGACTCGTGATCCTAACCCATCATTCTTCAACTAGAGTAGTAACCTGCAACATAAGCGTTGCAGGTCGAAGGTCAATACATTTTAAAATTATATTGGCAAGATGACACTTTGGTGGACACAAGTGGCAACCTAACGCATACATGATTATTTGGCTGGTAGAGATAAAGCATAATTTTCATAAAGATCCATGATCTTCGGATCTCATAGACATTCATAAATGCGAGAGAGAAATCGTGCCATGGGAAAATATTACTTAAAAATGTTGAAATATTTTTTGTTAAAAGGAGTCAGGGTAGTGGAATGTTAATGTGCAATTCAGGGCTTTTATATTTTCTAGAACTAGTAAGGTGGCCCTCGCAAATGCGAGGGCAACATCTTAAAAGACTATTAACTTCTAATTATTCATTTTTATATAATATTGTATATATTGTAACTTTATAGAAGTAATGTTGTACAATTATTAAAACTACCAAACCTAGTGTTAAATATATTTTAGCCAAATAAATTATTTTTAGTTGCTACATACTCTTTGCTCAAAGATTAATGGTCATGCCATCTATCAGTTAATATTGTGTTAGTTTGGCTTTGTGTTGGAATGATTGGCACATATGTGTGACTTCAATAAATCTAGAGAAAACTTCTTATAAAATATTACTCCCTCCGTTCCTAGATACAAGCCATATAGTTTTTTGAGAAAAAATCTAGAATATAAGGTTTACTGCATTGCCCCACTTGTATAGAAAATATTTTTAGAGATTTTATTAGGTTTCCTTAGCTGATGCAAAGTCCTCTATTAGCTCATGTCAATTGTCTAGGGTTAATCCTAGCCAAACATGGTGTAATTTTTTCTAAATGTGTGTTCCTTAATTTCCGTGCCAGAAACTATATGGCTTATATTTAGTAACTGAGGGAGTACAAAACAAATTACTCATCAAATATTTCATAAGAAATAACAATTTGAAGTATTACACAAAAATACCAATAAGTATATAATTACATTTTTCACACCATTGTACTATAGTTCTGCAATTGCATTGCTTCCCGGAGTTTCTATATCCAACGGATTTTTTTCAACCATCTATTTTTGCGACTATAATTGTAGTCATGATACATCGGGTTAAAAGCGTGGAAATGTTCCTAGTGATCTTTATTTTACTGTTATGTGTCTCGCTCAATCATATAGCCAAACGTTTGGGATCATGTACATGAGTTCTAGCTGGAAGTTGCTCTTTTCACTTCTTACAGTTTAAAAATAATTGAGAATAATATTTTCGTGGAACTTATGTTTATCACGCTAGTCTTTTTTCTCACATACATATCCCATTGAGTTTGGGTATTTGCTTTTTTAGGCAATTTTTTTCTCGAGTCCATTTAAAATTACATGAACGCATGAAGAGAGTGATCAAAAAATTTAAGCACACTTGATATGTCTCACTAATTTTGTAGTTGAATAAGTTATATAGTTAAACAATTTAATGTTGCTTATGTATATATATTCCATTTGTAGTCTACCATGTGGACACACACAAATGTCTGGTTCCTTTAGAAAAAATCTAATTTATAATCCATATCTGTAGTCTACCATGTACTCTTAATAATTGGTTTACATTGCTAAATCCATACCATTGATTGTTTTCTATTTAATAATATAATATAGATATATAAATATATTTTCTTTCCAACGGACGGTGCAGGTCCGTGTCAACATGACTTGTCATGTATGTCCGCGATCATTTACGTTACGCAAAATCTTTAAATCTTGACCATTATATAACACGTATCCTATCTCTTCCTTTACTTTGACATGGAAGCAAATTGCTTAAACTGTTTTATCGTTTCCTACTCCTACACGATGCTTATAACCATCGAACATCTTAGTCATGTACATATTTTTTTCTTGGACTCTTATTTCTTTTTCTTTGAGATATGAACACGTGTGGACCAGGTAGACAATATAATTTGTGGATCCATATGATTTTTAGGTGCCATAAGTTAACTTTTGTACACGTATATTATTTACGTAATACAGTTTTTATCTTTTAATGTAAGATATTAAAATTAAAATCATCGGCCTATTTTTTTAACATATGTGGATTAACCTGGTGCCTCGAAAATACCCTTATATTGCTTCTAGTATATAATAGATAGACGTGACATGTTTTAGTACAGATACATGTGAATATAGACAAATCCATCACAATTATTTCTGAATGGAGGTTAGTATCTTATAAGTTTAAATCACAGCAATTTTTTTACGCATATTAGTATATTGTAATTTTAAAGCATACCAAAAATATTCATGAAATCATGTTTTATTTTTCTTTTTGGGAAATTCACGAAATCATGTTTCAGCGTTCTAGCTAGCTTTCTTGACATGTACCATTTTATTTTTCTACATGGACTAAGCTTTTCTACGGAGGTACCGAGGTAGCCTTTTTTTTCTTACATAATAGACTCGGTTAGCTAGCCATCTGATTCTAATTTATTTCCGTTTGTTAGCGATCAGATATTGGGATTCCCTTATTTCTTTCCGTTTCTTTAGGTGGGTATGGCTACGTGCAAAGAAGGAAAACAATCCATAGGCTACAATGGACCGGTCGATCAACAAAGGAAAGGAAAAAAGGCACACCATGGAAGGAGGAAAATGGCACCAGTCTGCTTTTTAAAACGTGTGTTTCCATATGGCACTTACGTGTCATCTGTTTAGTATTGTACATGTAAATTGTTGTACGTAACACTTATTAACTTTTAATCTTAGACGTTGAGATAAAAATCATCGGTTTATATTTTCCAAACATATGTGGATTAACCCGGTGCCTCGAAAAACACCCTTATTTTGCTTTTAGTATATAATAGATAGATAGATAATAGATTTGTCTAAACTCTACAACCTAAAGATTAAATGTTAAAAAAAATTGGTAGGAGGAGTCTCAATAGAAGCATGGAAGCTGCAACTTGGAGCATCTATATTTTCTAGAATTATTTCAAACTGTCCAACCTAAAAGCATAAGTGTACTTAATAGGCAAACAAATATTCGGTTGGGCCCGGGGGGCCAGGGCGAGCGCCCCTCTGCCCCGCCCATGTCGAAAAGCCGAGGCGAGGTGATGGGCCCTATGGGCTGAGAGCGCATGGGCCTACTGGGCCACACGTGCCAAGTTGGTCCTTTAATCAAAAGCAAACAAGATATTGCAACAGAGGAGAGGACGAAGCACACTGAGAATGACGTTAAAATGACATCGCTGCCCATGAGCAAGCGCGCTTTTGTCTAATTTTTCTCAACTCCAGATAGCAGGAAAGAAAGGTTTCATGTTGGGTTTACTGATGTTTGAGGCAGACTTTGTTGCCATCTTTGCATGACTACCTTTAGCCATATGATTTATTCTCATGTTAATATAGGTCATTATTACCTTACCAAGTTAGGCAAAGTAAACCACTTACTTGTCTGAATCTAAACCAAACACACATCCCATCTTACCTGATTAGCAAAAGGTGGGTTTCTCAAATGCCACGTATGTCCTGCCCGAATCGCATCGATGATTCGGCACCCATTTGCAATAGAATCTTACAGAACACCACTTGGTCGAGTGCTATGTGTGTCTCTCAAATCACAACCAATCAAGCTTTTACGACCGGCAAAAACCTCACGATCATGTATCCATGTGTACTAGAGTTATAAGTATCATAACCAGTCTGCATCCAGCTACAATATTAACACACTAGCAACATCTACGATATTTCCCTCGCAGTCGTTCCTAGTATTTACAAGGCTAGAAGCTTCACAAAGCTTCCGAGAAAGCGATACTCTGGCATGAAGCTTTGGGTACACCATTTTGTATAGATTAGCTTCTGTTTTGCCTTCGTTAGTTTTCTGCAGGTGCAATCCTCTAGCCCCTTTTGTACTTTACACTTGTTTTTTGATAAAAATAAATTAATAAAACTTATGCAGTGTGAAAATCCAGCTTCAAAAAATATTCCCCTCTCAAATGGCGATAACGGTGCATATGGGCTACAAGAGAAAGCTGCGGGATTAGTTACGATAGTACTCCCTCCGTTTCTAACAAAGCTTCATAATTTTTTCTAGATACGGATGAATCCATAGCTAAAACATATCTATATACCTCTGTATTTAGATAAATTAGATTTTTTTTAAATGGGAGTGAGTAGTGTAGTTGCTCCTTATAAACCGGGAAAGTGTAAGGTGGTAGGCCAATCCAAAGAGAGTGAAGGCAAGATGCTATCAGACAAAAGGGTTTAGCTGAAAAAAGGCCCAAGCTGACATTTCCATAGAGTAGCCACCTAGGTTGTATCTTCTGATTGCCTACTAGATCAAGCGCTTGATCTTGCCTCTGATTCAAAATGGGAGAAGGTGCTAGATTGCAAAGTGGAGTATCGCTCTTTTCTGACAGCCTACCGCTAATGTGTCATTATCTAACCCTGTATAGCTATACTTATTATGCTTTTTCCTCTTGTGGCAATTGGTACTTGCTGGATATATTCAGATTCCTTGCTTTTTTAGGCTTTATTTGGCACTAGAGTTTTCGTGGGATCAGCGAGATAATACTCTAGAGTATTAGGTGAAACTGTTATTTTACTTAATCCCCACAAAATCCTATTCCCGATCCACTAGATAGGGTAGAGTATTGTGAATTGAAAAAAATAAAATAAGATTTGAAAAAAATTGGGGATAAACGGAATTAAACTTGCTCAATACTCTAGTACCAAACATGGTTTTAGAAGGTAAGTGGAGATTTAGAATTTGGCCCCACTAGTTTCCACAAGAACTGGTGGGTGGGTGAATAAATGTTTTTCGATAAAGGCGACGAGAATAAATACTTGGGCCTCTTGATTTCACATGATTTTAAAAAAATACGCTAAGATGTCTTGGTATGTTTAATCTGACAGAAACCTAAAACACATTTTTTTTTAATTTGCAATGGATGCTGGCTCTAGTTTGTCTAACAGAAAAATACATGCAGATTTTTTGTGCAAGGGGGGAGTATATCAAATTCCGTACTCATTGAGTTACTCTGTGTTTTTTAGGGGATAATCTGTGGTTTGAATATTTCGTTTGCACTTGCATTCGTATCGGATCCTCGCACTTTTTGTACAGATTACCCATTTCTGATTCTGTTGGATCAATGCCAAGCGAAACAAACACAAGAATCGCTTGCAGTCTAAAAGCTAGTACACGCACATCTTTCTACTTGCATCTATCTCAGGGCAGTCCCCAGAATCTCATGGATCTGCGTCTGTGATGTGGTGTCACCCATCCACATACACACGACCCCTGTAGGCTGAAGCCCCTGCCTGCCAAGATCTGCCGGCCATTCGCTGACCGTCGCAGGCTGCCCTCCATCCCTCGGCTTCTTCGGGAAAATTCCTGCGTCCTCTTTCGAGCTCGCGCAGGCCTTGCCTGCATCATCCATGCACGGCGGGTGCTGGTCCGATCGCAACTTGCAAGACAGACTAGAATAGGCATAGCGTGGTCCAAGGCGATGCAGGGTCAGCTGCATGCTGCGTGATTTATTTATCCTCCATGCCCTGCCAATCGCAGCATCGGCAAAGATCGGTGCCCTATAGAATGCAGCAGCCGCAGCGGGTGGGTTGTTGTTTACTGGTGACGCCGGTGAGACGGTGACTCGTTGGGAGCTAGAGGTCGGAAGTTTACCGCTGTCCTGTTGGGCTACACCCGCATATCACTCTTCGTGCTGGCTACAAGTGGTTTGCACGTCCGGCATATCAGGGAAATGCATCGGAGTTTGCACATTTGGGTGTTGATGATTTGGGTTAGTTAATGACCTTCTCCTCTTAGCCTCACAAGGAGGTCAACCCTAGCAGGTCTAACCAAGTGAGACTTCACTCATGTCTAACAATGTTTTATGCACAAATGTTTAATTGTCAAGTGGGTAATCTGCCTATAAACTAGTATTTACAAGTATTCAAATGTTACTTTTTCTGCTTTGAAAGACATTGATTAGGATTTCTTGGAAGAAAATTTTATTAAAAAAATGGCTGCCTGGATCTTCGATAGTACATGCAGATGGCAATAGCAATAAGCCAACAAACTGTTATGGATGTGGGTCACACCTCAGCTAGCTTTGTGTGTACTTTGTTGGAGATATATTTGGTATATGTGTATTTGGTAGTATATGATTTGTAATCATCTCCCGCCTTATCTCTAGGATAGCTTTCTTGGCTCCCAAGACTTATACCCCTATATATACTCGTCCGAGAAGCTCAATACAACATCCAACACATTACGCTAAACCTCTCTCTATCGTTTTTCATGGTATCAGAGCGGCGCCGATCCTAACCTAGCCGCCGCCCAAGCTTCCGCGCCGCCCCGCCCCCGGGGAGGTCGATCTCCATGATCTACTCCGGGGGCCGCGCAACCGGTATGAGGGTTCGTCCGCCGATCCGTTGATCCGCTGCCCTCGAGTCTTTTTTTTCGATCTTTCAATCGGTTTTCTTTTTGTCCGCCGGTCGCTCGACCGACGTGTTCTTCTTTGGTTTTGCCGATCATAGATCGGATTGAGTCCCCCACCGCCGACGTCATCATGCGCCTCTACTCCAACCTCGGCGCCGACTTCGCACCGGCTCTCCTCCATAGCTAGACGCTAGGGCCTCCTTCCAGCCATGTACATTCTGTTTTTTTGTCTGCAAAGCCACCTAAGAGAATGATATCGCATCTCCGTGTTGAAGAAGGCCTAAGGGCATGTCGAGTGGCGCGTCTAACTGGTCCTGACCTGCTCGATACAATTTGCGTGGACATACATACAGGCCGCACACACTCCAGCAACTCGACCTAAATGGACCGACTAGAGCGGACTGCCTATCCGCTCATCAAATTTGGAGCGTGGATGCATAGGGCCGGACAACTCGCACGTCCACCCGCGTCCTCCCCTAATCCACCCCCGGGCGTCCCAAAATAGCCATTGAGCGTTGCTGGATGCACTTGCATTATAAGGGCATCTCCAACAGGGCGATATATTTTAGCGTCCGAAAATGTTCGCGCGTGTCCGTTTGCGTCGGTTGAAATGGTCGAAATCGACCACGCGTCCGTTTGCGTCGGGGGTGGCTCCAGCGGCACGACGTATTTTTTTCTCGAATTTCCATTTTTTATAACATGAAAACATAATTTACATAGTTGAACACATGGAAAAAACCCTAAACGCCTGCGCCTATTGGTTCTCCTCGTCGTTGTCGATCACGACGAGCTCCGGTACCGCCCACGGCCAGTTGGGAACCGGCGGAACGTACGCCGGGCGCACCGGCGGTGCTGGAGGTGGATGAGCCCAGGTGTGTGGCGGAGGTGGATGTGGAGCCGCCTATGCCTGTGGCGGAGGTGGAGGAGCCCAGGCCTAAGGTGGGGGCCCCCACGGGTTGTACGGCGGAGGTGGAGGCGACGGTTGTGGCGTGGCTGAGTCCTGTAGCGCCAGTCGTAGGGCTTCTTCCTCCGACAAGCCCGGTGGCATGATGCCAGTGGCGTACCGGGGCAGCGGCGGCTGCACAGGTCGGTCGTTCTCCGAGACGAGGACACCCAGCCTCGCGATCTCGTCGTCCGTCATGTTGTCCGGGTACTCAATCTTCCGGCCCTCCGCCATGGCCAGTTGTCATTCCTGGAAGATGCACGCGACGTAGTCGTCGCTGTCGTCCTTGGCCTCTTCGTTGTGGTACGCCAGCGCCTCGTTGTAGTCGTCGTCGTCGTCATCCTGCGCAGGCGTCTGTGCCTGTTGCGCACGCGTCGGCGCCTGCTGTCTTCAACGACGAGGCGCCAGTGGACGGTCGAAGGGAAAGTCCCTGTCGCCATGAAGCCCGCCCTCCTTCTAGGATCCCTCTCGGAAACGAGATACGTGCGCCAGCTGTCGGAGTCCATTTCGTAGGCGGGATCGGCGCGGAGGTCTGGCGGTAGGTACCGCATCCTTCGCCGGATCTCGGCGCTCCTATCTGGCTCGCGCGCAGGCACTGGAGGGACGGGCACCCGGCGGTACCTGAGCCGCCAGCCGCCAGGCATGTGCACGTCCCCCCAGGCCTCGCACGGCGTCTAGTTCCGGTGCATCAGCCTCCCCACGCTGACGGGCAGTAGCACCCTGTTTGGCAGCTCCCCCTTCTTGGTGCCGCTGCCGGATGCTTCGAAGTCGTTCTTATTCTTCCTCATGGTGTTGCGGTGGAGGTGGTGGGAGTGGAGGTGTGTGTGCGATGGAGGAACGATGCTGGTGGACTTTTAAGACCGGCCGCACGCGGGAAACAATGCCATTGAAGGCGGCGCATAAGCCCATCCGCCGCCCGCCAGTGCGCGTATAGAAGAGGCAGCCGCGACAATGATGGAGAAAGCTGCGGCGCAGATGCGGAAGCGCTGACCGCGGAAGCGATGCCCTCGATACAGGCTCGCTGCAGGTGGGCCCGGTGGAGATGCGAGCGGTCACTTGGTGCGTCGGCGCAACATCCGTCGCGACGCATTCGAGCGCAAATATGCGCCGGGTTTGCGTCGTCACGGATGGTCCGGTCACTTTGTGTCGCCCCGCTGAAGGTGGTACCAGACGCATTTTCGGCTCGGACGGACGCTCGCCCCGTTGGAGATGCCCTAAGACAAACGAAATTTCTGTCTGCCACGTGACCAAACAAGACAAAATCAAACCAAATAAGTCGCTATTTAGATTGCGCCCCTGAAAATGCCCTAACCCACGAGGAGGCTTACGAAGAGATCGAATTGGCCCTGCGCGTGCACATATCAATCCGTCGGGAGCATGCATGCTAGCTTTGCGTATGCACGTGAAAGTCTAGGCATGCGCCTCCAGTTCCTTCACGGGCTCGAGAGCGATCGAGCAGGAGAGAGCACTTGTGCAAAACGGAGGGAGCACAGAGCGATGTTTGCCCAATCGTACGGGGAATCATCAAGACTGCCCTCCGTGCCGGACGGGCGGCTGTCTGCGCTCGGGTCGCCATCGCAGTATCGCACGCTCAGGACATCTCCAGCCGGCGCGACGCATTTCGGACGCCGAAATTGTCCGCTCGCGTCCGTTTGCGTTGCCTGGCGGACGCCAAAATGACCGCGAGAGGCGAAATATCCATTTGCGTCGGGGCTACCTCCAGCGGTCCGACGCATTTTGAACATGCAACTGTTTTTTTTTTCTGCGACTTCTTTTCAATTTTGTTGAATGATCAAGTTTTAAACGCGAAAAAGTTATACTCATGATGTCATGTTTGTCCAATCGAATAGATTATACCCTAGACAATTAACCGGATACTTCAATCGACTAGATTCAAACATATTTAACATACAAAGAAGAAGAAATTTAAAAACATATAAACTGAAACTATTTTTTGGCCTTCTTGTTAGAAGGCCCCCTCGTCGTCCTCGTGGAAACTCCTGCGCCTCTTGCTTGTCACCTCCTCGTCGAACTGGAGGACGACGCGCCCGTCGAGGAGTTGAAACTGGAAGAAATGGCGTCTTCGTCGTCATCGTCGGTGAACGGACGACGACGCCGCCCGCCCGCGCTGGACTTCTTCCTTGCCCCGTCGTCCGCCGCCGCCTCGCGCCTCCAACCGGGCCAACTTGCTGTCGAGTCCTCTCCTCTCTCGCCCTCCTCCTCATCGTCGGCGGCGCGCGCCGCCCTCCGCTCCTCCCGGCCTTCGCTGCCATTGTCGCCTCCGTCCTCCTCGTCCGCACTCGTGGAGGCGGTAGCCGGGCGTGGAGCCCGGATCGCTTGGCATCGCCGGGGATTCCCACCAAGGAATCCGGGCGACTTGCCCTCGCTCTCCGAGTCGAACGGCAGCGTGTAGTCGCTCATGGCGTGCCGGTGTTGGAGAAGAAGGAGGAGAGGAAGAAGGAGACGGTTGAACTTGAATTACCGTAGACGCGGGGGTTATAATGTTCGCGGATTAACGGCGGCGCGTATAACAAAGAGGCCGGCGGTTGCTCTTCCGCGATTGGTCGCCGCGGTTGCCATACCGGCGCGCGTTGTGAATTCGAGGCCGATCGAATCTAGGTCGCTGCCATGAGGGCCCGTGGGGACGCGAGCGGACGCTCCACGCGACCGCCGAGCGTCCGCGGAGACGCAAACCTGACGCATATTTGGGCCAGGTATGCATCTCCACGGACGGTCCGGTCACTTTGCGTCGCCCCGCTGGAGGTGGTGCCAGACGTATTTCCGGTCCGCGCGGACGTAAACGGTCGCTCAGCGTCCGTTTGCGTCGCGCCGCTGGAGATGCCCTCACATGAGCTGCTGACGGTCCACGGAGGCGTCCTTGCTGGATAGGTTTTGATGTGCATGTGGCTGCCTTCCGCCAATGCATCCAATGAAAAAGAGAGAGAAAAAAATGGTGGCGCCCGACGCCATAGGAACAGGGACGAGAGTCGAGAGGGGTCGTCTACCTCTGCTGGGTGCGAACTGATGGCACCTTGGCCAGTGATCGGAAATGACTCTCAACCGAGCTTGTATCTTAGATTGGCTTCAGATAGGAAAGCACAAAGGTCGCACCTTGGATTAACTAATGTAGACATAGACTTTGCTGCTCCTACTACCGCTGCATCTAGTCATATATATTCTCATTTTGATGTAGCTAGCCATCCCATTATTGGCCTGCCAGATCATGTAAAGCAATCCAGTTACCTGTCTGAATCCGAGCCAAAGACACGTCCCATCGCTACCGGATTAGCAAAAGACGGGCTCCTCCTGAAACGCCATGTGGTCCTGCCGGAATTGCACCCATGGGTTTTCTACTTTTCTTTGTGCACTGCACGACCATTTGCAGCAGAATCTAAATCTTATTACAGACGCCGTTTGGTCGGATGCGCTGCGTGTCTCCTACTAATTAAATCTCAACTAAGCACACAATTAGAAAGAAAGAAAGAAACTGAAGACTATGTGCCCTAGCTGGTTGCATCATGATCTTTGAGCAAACCAAGTACATGCGACTTCCATCGGTGCGTATTTTTCTGCGATACTGAAGCTGCTATGCTTTGAAATGGTGACAGACTGGGTAGGGGTTACTTACACTAGATTTAGATGTGCGCCTTGGCGCACGACCCGTAGATCTCATGTGAAAATTTATTTTGTATATAATACCCTCTTAAAATCGTTAATTTAATGAATATAATAAATTATATCATTAGAAAGCATAGCATACTCGCCTCAAATGTACTTTCCAATTGTAGTATACTCAGTTCTGCTCTCCCCGTAGAATACGTTGTACAACTAATAAGACAAAACAGAAGACCAAATACATAGAGATGATGACTGTGTACTAAATGGACTGATTATAAAGATCAAATGTGGTACAAAAATAGATGAAATAGACGTATAAGTGTGATAAAAAAAGCTGCCAATATGATAATCCATTTCAATACAAAGTCTTTTTCTCCAAACCAAGTATGGCAGCTAGTAGAAAGTACAAAGCAGTAAAAAATAAGAGTGGAGATAGCAACATGAAGCAAACACAATTGTACAGAACGAAGGACACGGAAGGGTCAAGCCACCAGCTAGAAGAGATGCAGAAGACATCTATTGCATCGTACGGTTGATTCATATGTCCAATACATAGCAAAAGAGAAGAGTGGAACGGTAAAAATTGTACAGCACCTAGATAGCTGGAAGAGAACTATCGGCGGCCCGTGTCACCTATTAGACAACTTTCCTGAAAAGTAATTCACGTAATAATTAACGTTAGGTCCGATTTGACGGTAAGCAATATAGAGTTGGCATCATTTTAACATGAACGGTTCATACTCACCTAACGGGGAATCAACTGATGTTTTTCTTGCCATCGGCATCAGGCACGTCTTCGACAGGGTTTGTTCCATATCTGCAAGTATATCTTTTTTCAAGTCATATTGAACAAATGCAAAACTGATCGGTGAAGAATAATCGTGCTGCCCATACGGTGTCACCCACAAGGCCACAACCCCTTGCTAATGCTTAAAAATCGGACGGTCCACATGCTTTAATCTCTGTGAATGCACATTTAAATTAATAGGTAAGCACATATTCTACTTCAACACTTCCAAGAAATTGCTCTGTGCCTACCATGTTATGATGAAAACCACTTGCAAAACTCCTAATTTATGATGAAAAACACTTTACAAAACTCCTTATTTATTAGTCAGCTTTGTAAGTAAGTGAACTGGGCCTTGAGAACTCATCAATTATCAACCATGCATCTCTGGAAGTAACTGAACTGGAAGCCTTCCCTATTCTGCCTATAGTGCAGAAAAGTAAAAAAAAAAGTGCTAGTTATAGAGCAGAATGAAAACATGGAAGTACTATAAGTAAAGTTCTTATTCCAGATTACATGGACGGGTTGCAATTTCTTATTGGAATTTGCAAAGAACCAAAGATAACAAATGTGTACGTCCTGTATCGAGTAGTGCTGCCATCCAGTTGGGATGTGCACTGATAGTTCCTCCCTATGTCCTGGGATGTAAACATTTTTCTATCTTTTCAATGAAATGAAACGAAAAGGAAGCGCTTTCTCGAAAAACAAATGTGTATGTACTAACGAACTCTCAGAAAATAAATAAACCATTTTTCATATGTAAACGGGCAGTATCTACCCAGCAAAACGAAATGAGAAGCGAATTCAGACTTGAGATTTCGCCTCATTGCCGTGAAAAGTTTTTTTTTTGGGGAAATAGCATATTTAGTATAAATATTAATAAACCGGCATTTTTTCTTGATCTACAAATACCAATGATATTTTAAGACCAGGATAGGTACAAGTAATTAAGCTTAGGTATAATCCAGTAAAACAGTGCACTTAATTTGCATACCGAAGAAACATATTCAGTACACATATATAAAGTATGTTCTGCATAATTTATATGAAGAACAATGTACTTTTTAAATTTCTAAGTCTTGACATATGAAACTGGGGAGTTTATCCACTCAAAAAAGAACAAACCTTCATTGGCTTGGAAATAGTTAGAGTAGAGCTCCTTTCGTCCTTCAATATGTCGACACAAATGCTCCCATTGTTGTTGATGTCCTTCAGGCCAACTGAATGGCTGCTTCAGTTGTTAGGGACCAATCTCCTCGAACTAATGGGCCTTTTGTAAGAAAGGAAACCTCATTAGATAGCTTATCAAAAATAATTGCACCTCATTTCTATGTTCAGCATAGTTGTCGCAAGTTCTATAGGGAATATGTACAGATGTAGACTGTAGAGTAGAATTAGTGGCAAAGTTAAGTAGTGTTTTTTAATTCGAAGTTCTCATAAGCACCATTTCAAATTAGGAAACAGTGCCATAATTTGTAGAACTGAATTTGTTCGCCTTCAAAAATAGGTAAAGAGCATCAATACTTGATAGATGGGGAAAGAACAGGAGAAAGTACCTGTAGGCTGTATCTCGCTGCCGCTGATCTCTCGACAGTCCATTGTGGCGCAACATACGGTCTAGAGATAGTAGGCAAAAACCTAGATGACGATCCCGATGCTGGTACTATCGAGGCCGCTAATGCTTTAATAGCAAAGAACATAAGGAACCAATGAGCTAAATAGAAAAAAATCATGAAGGGGCAAAATCAAATCTAGTAAACTCCATGGTCAAATCTTTCGCAAGGCACGCTCCATGCTTAATTTTATAATCCAGAAAACCGCACGAAAAGGATTTATGATGAGTAGCTGAACTGAATATTACTATGCACATGTAACTCAGTACATACTGGCCACCAATACAGGTCAGCTTAACATCTTCCACTGATGAGCTGAACTGAATAAGCTCTAGACAAAATAATTGGTACCAAACATATATCGATTCATGTACCTCACGTTAGACGGGCCAAGAGGGCTGTAGCGCTAGATGGCTGATGATGGCGGGGTGACAGCATGCATGATTTCCAACACTCTATGTAACCTCTGTTGTGGAGATGGCATGTACAATTGGAAGAGAGTAGCAGAGAAAGACAAATTAAATAGTCAATGATGTGTAAATAAAGTCTACATCTTAAAGATAAACACTGTAATCTTTGAAGCAAATAAATAAGGAGAACGTTGTAGGTATAATCATCATACATCATAAATTTGTATCAAAGCAATTTTGTTTGTTGTTTTAGACCAAAAGCTGAACTATTACCATTACTTTGTGGTTTGCTTTCTTTCTAATTTTCAGTGCCAGGTCTAGGTATTGTCGTGTTGTGTGTTTGGATTTAGCTATGAGCTATATCGATGCTCTGTTTGTTCTGAATAAAAGAAAGATGGGCAGATACACGCAGCCAAGGTGTGTGAAGGACTTCAGATTATTTTATTATTTATGATACGTTAGGTCTTAGGTGCCATCAGAAAGAGAATGCATAAACTGGATTCCATGATGATGAATGTTTCACGCCCTGATAAGGAAAAACAAAAATGATGAGAAAGGCTGAGCAAAGGCAAACATTTGGCACCAAACTTGAAATATTCATAGAAAGATCCCGAATATGAGATTACTCACTTAGAGAAGGAACATGAGCAAAGGCAACATACCAAATAGGGACACACTTCTCAAATATGCATTGAAGGATCCATAGTTTGAAATTACTCATGTTCTTAACAGAAAGGCATACCAAAAGAACCTACATAGAGAAGGATTATAAGCAAAGGAAATACACTACTTAGGAATTGGTGTGCCGTTTGTACATTTTTTGTACCAAAAGTATGGTCAATATCAATGATATAGTGACACTGAACCTGCTCAGGAACGCATGCAGTTTCATGTATTTTCTTCTAACATAATAAACCGCATGAGTATTCATCATAAGTGCATAACCTATGTATTATGATATAACTGACATCTTTTCCCAGATTTCTTGTTCTTCCCATCCTCTGGCAGTGCCTTTGGAAAGCCAACATAATACCTTCATCAGACCATAGGCACACGATCAGATGGCAATTAGAAAAAACAACAGGATTAGAAGGAGCGCACATAAATTCAGATGCATATTCCATGTCAATGTGAACTAACCTCGACAAAGTAGAGAGCCCCGAAGCTGTAAGCCCGGACTATGTCGACACGCTACATGTTGGTGTCGTGCTTCATGGCGAGGTAAGTCGGCATCTGCAGCATCTCCGGAGGAGCGCTCTGCCCCACCAGCGTAACTGCACAAATAATTCAGAGCTTTAGACGACTATTGTAGTTTGTTGATCCTCACATACATCCTAATTTGCTAGTTTGCATTCTCTTATCAGCCACAACGATATCAAATTAAATTCTGAAGAAGAACCAAAGCAGTGACAAAAGTTCAGAAGATTGGGGAAGTAACTTGCATGTTCAATTATAGGTGGGCACTTCTAAGCATAGTAAGATTGGGGAATTACCAAAATAAGCAACAGTGGCGCCTGAGACAACCCTTACAGAGCTGCTATAAAATACATAGTTAAAACCACCTGCAATGCAATGATGCGGACCTCCATAAGATGAACAACATGTAGGAAAGTCCTATATAGCACGTAGGTGGCAGGTCAAACATCATATGTTGCATTGGTATGATAGAAAGGAAATGTGATATATTTTCTCTGGGCCCTTTGTATAAGAACATATGCATCCAAACAAATTATGCAATGATTCCTAGCCAAACTAATATTTAATATTGTCACCTTAAATAGCTAATTCTTTGTAAGTATGACTAACCAAGTTTAGCACAGCATATGAATTACTTAGTGTCCATCCTCCAGTCATGTATATATAACATATTCAATCAATAAATGGCTCGAACAAAAGATTTCACGAACAAGATCGAGTTTATCAACAATGCAAAAAACTGTAATACGACACGAGATCACTGGCCAAGTCATACTTTGAGGTAAATAAATTATGTTATCCACTGATTGTCCACTAATAATTTGGAATAAAAAATAATATATGTCTGCCACAAGAATAGAGAATAACTAACCAAACCAAATCTCTAGAGCAATGCAAGAAATAGCACGTACATGAATGTCAGTCTTCACATTCAATGGGCAAACACAATTTACAAAACAATAGTAAATGAATGCAAAATCAAAGATGAGGATCTGTGTGTGATGAGAGAGAGAGAGAGAGAGAGAGAGAGAGAGAGAGAGAGAGAGATAACCTTGCTCCTTGTACTTGTTCATCTCTATGGCTGCAGCCTTCAGAGTCGCCCTCTGGCAAATATGGTTCTGATGCCAACAAAATTCAGAACTTGGAATAAGATTTCAGTTGTAGAAAATACATACATTGGTATTGCTATTGAATATTTGTGTACGATGACAAATTCCAGCATAAAAAGTATAAATCATTAAATAGTCGAATTTCAGATACAATGGATCTGAAAAGGAAAAAAATCGCACATACATGAATGCCAATCTGTATATTCATTGCACAAACACAATTTTAAAAATCACATTACATTGATTAATCTTCCGCTATAACCTGATAGGATTTTTCATCGAACACCTTGTAAAAGTTAAAACAAAATATAAATATACAAAGATGAAAAGGAGAGGAGTGAGATAGATGGTTACCTGCAAGAGACTACTGGAAATGCAACAAAACAGACGCCTCAAAACTACATGTCAAAGTAATTGCTGATCCATGCTTTTATTTAGATTAATAATACAAGGTAGAGAAAACATTGAATATCGTTGCATATAAGAAGCATGCGCATCGATTAGATTACCATGAATTATAAATAGTTTGTCTTAGACTAAACTGTACTCAAATGCAACAAAGTTGTATAGGAACAAATCATCAAATACCTGCAAGTCCATCCAGCCGGTCACGCCATATACCTTTATCGGAGAGACGGCTTAATCCTTATCAGCGAGGCGGCAAAGTAAGATAGAATCATAGCAGCACGTAAAAACCCGGCGATAAATCTATTGTGGCCTGTAAATCATGGACTGAATATTAACAGGAAGATTTTCTTTGTTCTGTCAATTTCGAGGACACGGGAAAGACATTTACAAAACTGGAACAAGATAATATAAAAAGAGCTCAATTACTTGAATTCTTGTAGAGGCAAGATTAATCAATATCCAAATAATTTGAGTCCATAAAATCATTGCAATTATCCAATTGATTGCTTGGAATATATGAGATCTATGGATGGCATATAAATGAAAAATCCATTTACTGAAGCCATAATATTACCTTCACTAAATTTCTGGAAAAACGAAATTCTTGAGTAAACAACAGAGCAATATCAGATTTGGTTCATCTCTCCCTTACAGGATTTTTGTC
This sequence comes from Lolium multiflorum, assembly GCA_030979885.1. Classification (NCBI taxonomy): domain Eukaryota; kingdom Viridiplantae; phylum Streptophyta; class Magnoliopsida; order Poales; family Poaceae; genus Lolium; species Lolium multiflorum. Next base: position 238,820,519 of record CM061747.1, read on the forward strand.
AAACACCTTGTAGGCATAGATAAACTAAAACCTGCAGAAACAAAGATGAGGATATGTGGGAGATTGGAGAGAGAAAACCATGCAAAACAAAGATGATAAGATGTGGGGATTGTAGAAAGAGGAGCTAGGGACGGACCTGTAGGTGGACTAATTCTTAGCCAAGCCCCTCTCCACCTAGCGCCGCCCCCATGGTCGCCCCTTTCTGCTCCACTTCCGCCCCAGAGCTGCCCCGTGCTGCTCCTCCACCTCTGTCCCAGCACCGCCCCTAGAGCACCCATCTGCTCCACCTCCAGAACGGCGCGAGGAGGTCCAGAACGGGGGCGTAGCGTGACCATGCCGGCGCCGCTCCTCTTGGCCGCCCCGTGCTCCGCCTCTCCGCCGCCGGCCCGGAGCTCTGCGGCGCCGTCGACGCCCTCCTGCGCCACGTCGACGCACGGTTCAAGGGCAAGCCCGCCGTCGCACCGCCCCCGCGGTGGCCCGTCACTCGCGCCTTGCTCGCCGCCGCGGAGGAGGTCGCCGAGATGGTGCACCTGCTCCTCTCTCTCCTGCATCAACCGCCGGCGCTGCTCAAGGCGGCGAATGGGGAGCGGGGATTGGGGAGAGGAGAAGAGGCGGCTCAAGGCAGGGGAGGCGGGGATTGGGGAGAGGAGGAGAGGCGGGGATTGGGGAGGAGCAGACGATGCGCCAACGCCGGGCCGGGAGGGCTTTTTACCGACCCATGGATAAAATGCGGGTTCGCGCGAGGGCCTCGCGCCCTGGACCGAACGGACGGCCGAGATCGCGCCACGTCAGCTCGATCGAACGGCCCAAAATCCAAAGCGCTGTGAGAGCTCCATGGGGATGCAGCAATCATACCGTGGGATGACAAAACTACTAGACTAGTCGTACTAACTAGTTTGTCCTTATAAACGGGGAAAGAGTAGGAGGTAGGCCAATCCGAAGAAAGTGAAAGCAAGATGCTATCGGGCAAAAGGTCCAGCTGAAAAAAGAAAGGGCCAAGGCTGACATTTCCGTAGAGTTCAGCGTCCTCCAAAAATACTACTCCCACTCCCCACTAGCTAGCTAGGTTCCCTATCCTGTGATTGCCTAGAGCACCTGCTTAATTTTGCCTAGGTACTCCTAGCCAATTTTCGAAAGGGAGGTGGTGCTAGAGAATGCAAAGACGAACTTTCTTTTGTCTGGACAGCTTAGCTAGCTAATGTGTCATTCTGGAATACTACAGCTAGATAGTGCGTTTGCCTCTATTAGAAATCGGTACTTGGTGGATTCTGATTCCTTCCATCTTAACGCGTTAAAAAACTGACAATAGAAGAGATGTGAATAAACCTATTCCTTTGTTCGCCTGACTTATGAGAACAAGGTAGTAAGATGTCAAGGTATGCTTTATCCTACAAAAACTGAAAATGCACCAGCTTTTAATTTCGACCATATAGATGTTGCCTAGCTGTGCAATAGAAAAGTATACCCGTGATTTTGTTCCGGACATACTAGATTTTTCGATAAAGAGTATATATTAATATCGCGAAGATACCAATTACACCTAGCCTCTGCAATAACGCATTACCCTAGCGGCACTACGGATGCACACGGCTAAAAAAAGAATTACAAAAAAAGCCCTACAGTGATTCATTCATTGAAATAGCAGTACTAACACCACCAAGACAGCACCTGAAATCCAGCTTCTTCAAAATCGACGCCTCCAAGAATGAAACAGTGCACAAGCACCGTCATCGCCCGATCATAAATCTTAGGTTTTCACCCTGAAGAAAGTCCTCGCTCTCAAAACAATGTCTCCAATAAGGCCATTGCCAGGCACAACCAACTAAGACCAGACCTTGGGTTTTCACCCGCAGTGGTAGGACTATGAACTTCTCCTGTGCAGTCGCCCCGCTTGCATGCGGCTGCTCCAAATCACAAATCACCAAGCCAATTCCTCATAACCATCAAGAATCGAGCCGCCATTGCTAGACCTCAGGTCTCGGCTTCCATGTCATTCTTCACCAGCATCACGGAACGAGAACATGCTTCATGATATTAACAGCCAGCAAAGCTTCGAGACGCTTCCTCCGAAACCAAACGGTCAGAGTAAAACACGGGTGCGCACGATCGAATCCTACCCGATCCGGCAAACTCCAGGCATAGAACACCTCGTGGAGCGCCAGCAGAGCCTTCCGGAACAAGCCAGTTCCGCTAGATCGATGGGGGCAAGCAACAACATATCATCAACTTGGCGATAGGAGGAATCCTAGGACCACCCCCATTATCCGGGAGACTAGCAGGCCCCCACGCCGCTAGTCCCTCCATGCCGTAGTGACAAGAGAGGAAGGAGGCAGACCTAGCGCAAGGCTGCAGGTACAGGTGATCCAAGGAACCACCAGCACCCTCCGCCCCTGTCGTGGCTGGCCATCTGTCCAGATCGGCGTCAGCCCAGATCATGGCTCGACGACCTAGCTCGCCGCCATGCACGGCGACGTGCTGAGGGCGCACCGCCAGATGGCTAAATCGTGAGTTTTCACCTGGAAAATTTAAACTAATGTGAAGAACCAATATAGCCATCTACCTATCTACCGATAGGCGAACCACGTTATCGATCATTGACATGTGGGCCACCACAACATAGCAGCGGTTTTGCAAACCATAATCACCTAGAACCACAATGACTTCCGTCTGGTTGCCACCTACTCATGTATCATGGGTCTAGAGCATCCGCCTCATTAAAATGGAAGCGCCGATGCGTCCAATATGGCCGCTGCCGATGGATAGAAACTCGTGAGGGTTGCGATGTAGTTAGTGTACTAGTGGGAGCACATGAAATTTGTAACCATGGGGATGCTCACATAACCAAATTAAGATATCAATGCAAACACACATTTTTAACAACGTTTGGAACCCCGATGTGCATAAATATCATATGTACGCCGTGTTCGATCCCATATTATGTGTACAAAGAGGATGACAATGTGTGTGATCGAAACATTTTGGCGGTTCTATAGAAATTCATATTATGCGGTTATATTTAACATGGTTCTATAGTCACTATAAATATTATTATAAAATAAATCATTAGTGCAATACACTTCTTTAATATGTTACTTGTGGGACAATAATTAATGTTGCCACAAGAAAGAGCATATTAATGATTATGTGTGCTTATTCATATGGTTAAGCAAAATATGGAGAGCCTCACTAAGCCCATACCAATATCCATGAGGAAATCCTTAATGAGGGATCAAAATACCTTGCATATGATCATTGCAATGGTTATTTGGGATTAAATATCATATTCCTTGTGTGTGATCATCTTTTAATGGAGTTCTCCCCACACATGTTATGAAGAAAGGCAAAGATTTATCCTAATCATAATTAATTCAAATCCTAGAGCTAGATCCTACATTGCCCGAGAACATTTTGTCTTACTGCAGTTTCATAACAATTTATATCGCCATTGCCTTTCTCCTTTCTTTTTTCATTTTTAATATGAATTTACACACAAAATAGCTCTCTTTAAAACACTCTTACTTGAGCTTATATTTTGATAGATAGTAACGAGAGGCGTAAAAACCTTAACCAAAAAGCTCTTTGTGGTTCGATACTCTTATTTTTTTAAACTAGCTACAATATACATGTGCATTTGCACTCATCAGTTAGCACATTTCAAAGAACTAGCTAACTAGCTTCTTGATTTTAGGATATCCCCAAGCATGTTGATTTCATGAACAAGTCCGTAGAGGACTATGGTCAGATGAATATCATCTTCGCAGGTCGTATTCCAGCAGTGTCCATAACTCCAAATGTGATCCAACATTCTCTCTGCCACCTCATGGAGCACAAGGCACGGTCACCATGTATATCTTCTGATGAGCTAGTTTACTACACTTCCTCCATCGGCGCCCGCTCACGGGAGATCTTGGCGGTGCGCTCAAGGATGGCCGCATTGGTCTCCTCAAAGACTAGGGCTCTCGTTCTAAGGCCACACACTGTGTTGAAGGAGGCTAGGATTGTCGCCTGCTTCAGGTTTGCAGCTCCGCCTCTCCGTACTACTACGTCGCCTCCTTCTCAATATCAGCTTCCGCGTCTGCCATGAACACCTCGTTCCACTTGGCGAACTCGGAGTCGTCCGAGTCGCCATCCGAAGGGAAGGCCTTTTGGTAGAGCTCGGGCTAGGTTTGCCGCGTCGACTATGTGCGGCCGTTGCGGCCCATCATGGAGTAAGTGGTAGCGAGCCGAAACATCATTGTGGCGAGTGTGGGGGCGATTCGACATAGGCGAGCCGAGAGGGTGATAAATAGGAGGAACGGCCGGTGTGTTTATTTATATGGCGGTGGTATCCGAGCCTTCTCCATGTATGGACCTGGCGCTTCCCTTAAAGAATGTGACCTACCTCGGACAATATCTAAGGCGTCTCATTAATGAGAAAACCTCCGTTTGTGCCGCTGCCATTCGGGTCCCTCCAGCAATATCCAACGTCGCTGGAGGCGCGGGTACGCCCTTCATTCATCATGTGCGTTAGGGCTGATACGGAGTTGCCAGCAGGTTTATTAAGCTCCAAATCCAGCCAACATACTCGTGTCAGTTCCAGTTCACAGGACTTACGCGTGTCCCTAGGTCGTAAATTTAACGATGATAATGCAACATATGTATTACAAAATATATATCATTAGAAAATTTAGATGTTCTACTTTCTAATGATATAATTTTTACATTATACAAATGATACGTACTACTATCTCCATCCCAAGGTTTAAGGCCTATATTTTTTCAAAAAGTCAAACGAAGTAAAGTTTGACCAAACTTTTAGAAGAATTTATGAACAAATATGATATTTTGTAGATACCATATAAAAATATATTTCATTATCTATCTAATGCTATTGATTTTGTACTTTTCATGTTAATGATTTTTGATAAAAATTTAGTCAAACTTAACATAGTTTGTCTTTCTGAAAAAAATATAGTCCTTAAGCCTTGGGATGGAGGTAGTATTATGTTAGCCAAATTGACAACCTAGAGATACGCGCAAGCCCTATGAACTAGGACGTGTTGACATGTATAAGTAGATTGTCTTTCCCTTTCCATCAGTTCGTACTTTTGGTTCAAGTGGCTAGTGCATGAAGCTTAACATGGTATCAGAGCCCCAGGTCTCGAGTTCAAATATTGGCTTTCACAATTTATTCTAAATTCCCCCGCAGCCTCTTGCCGTGTGGCGTGTGGTCCCGGCGCTGCCTCTTTGCCTCTATGCACGTGTTGACTTGTCTTCTCGTCTTCCCGTCACACGTGAGAGGGGGTGTTGACATGTATAAGTAGATTGCCTTTCCCTTTCCATCAGTTTGGACTTTTGGTTCAAGTGGCTAGTGCATGAAGCTTAATGATGCGTGCAGTCGACACGTCCGTTGGGAACCCCAAGAGGAAGGTGTGATGCGTACAGTAGCAAGTTTTCCCTCAGAAAGAAACCAAGGTTTATCGAACCAGTAGGAGCCAAGAAGCACGTTGAAGGTTGATGGCGAAGGAGTGTAGTGCGGCGCAACACCAGGGATTCCGGCGCCAACGTGGAACCTGCACAACACAATCACAGAACTTTGCCCCAACGTAAGTGAGGTTGTCAATCTCACCGGCTTGCTGTAAACAAAGGATTAGATGTATAGTGTGGATGATGATGGTTGTTTGCGAAGAACAGTAAAGAACAATTGCAGTTTGTATTTCAGATGTAAAGAATAGGACCGGGGTCCACAGATCACTAGCGGTGTCTCTCCCATAAGATAGCAAATGTTGGGTGAACAAATTACAGTTGGACAATTGACAAATAAAGAAGGCATAACAATGCACATACATATATCATGATGAGTACTATGAGATTTAATCAGGGCATTACGACAAAGTACATAGACCGCTATCCAGCATGCATCTATGCCTAAAAAGTCCACTTTCAGGTTATCATCGAACCCCCTCCAAGTTGTAAACAAGACAATTGCATTAAGTATGGTGCGTAATGTAATCAACACAAATATCCTTAGACAAAGCATCGATGTTTTATCCCTAGTAGCAACAGACATCCACAACCTTAGAACTTTGTCACTGTCCCAGATTTAATGGAGGCATGAACCCACTATCGAGCATAAATACTCCCTCTTGGAGTCACAAGTATCAACTTGGCCAGAGCCTCTACTAGCAACGGAGAGCATGCAAGAACATAAATAACATATATGATAGATTGATAATCTTTTTTTTTAGATAATAGGCAAAGATTTGCCCGACTTTAAATTAATAAAGCCAACACAGTATTCAGGATTCAAATACAAACTGCTGGGCATTACAGCTTGGCCACCAAAAAAAACAGCACACATGACTAAGAGTTTCAGGATGACAAGGTAAAGTGCCACAGAAGAACACAGCAAGGCCTCCATGAAGTCCAGACCGTCCCAGGAACCCGCATCGTGGCACGGACTACTCCTTCACGTCGATGCTGGCTTGAGCGACGCGTACAGCTCCCTTAGCTCGCGTGCCATCCAGCTTAAGCCCTCCTTTACGCTTGGCTTGCATTTTAGGCTCCACAGCTGCAAAAAAATGATGATTTTGTAAATAATGTCAGCTGGGTTAGCAATAGTTTTCTTTTCAATGGCAAGTTTATTGCGCACATTCCACAACGCCCAAGATTGGGCAAGGAAAAGGATCCACAGCAGTCTTCTGGGATAACCCGAGAAGCTAGAGAGGATGGCGTGAAACTGGGCAAAGTTGGCGGGGCGCCAGTTGCACCCGAGCAGCTGGCGCGTGACTGCCCACGCGAAGACCGCCAAGGAGCAGGAAAACAAAACATGGCTAGCGTCCTCTGGCGCACCACACAGAGCACAGTGGCCATTGGACGGACCGTGTCGAGTAAGGATCTGCAACCCCGGGGGCAGCTTGTCGAGCGCTAATTGCCAGGAGAAGATTTTGATTTTTAGCGGCACCGTGGCTTCCCACAAGTCTTTGGCGTGGGCAATAGTGGTGCCCTTCGAAAGCATAGAGTACATAGATTTGACTGATTATGATCCGGTTTGTTCCAGGTGCCATGAGATCCTGTCTTGACCATTGGTGAGATTGACCTCAGCCATGATTCGTTGAATATCGTCCCACTGTCGCAAACCCTCCGGATCAAGAGAACGTCGAAAGCGGACTTGCAGGGAGTTTTGATAAAGCGCGTCAGCGACCGAAATGTCCTGATTGTCGCAAATGGCAAATAACAGAGGAAAGGACTCTAGTAGGGGGCCCCTCCCACACCACCAGTCCTTCCAGAAGTTCGTTCTATTGCCACTCCGCACCTTGTGCTTTGCGCCAACCTTGAAGAGATGTTTGATTTTGTGAAGGCTTTTCCAGAAAGGGGAACCTCCATGGCCTGATCCCGCAAACAGGTCGGAGGCATCCGCATACTTAGCCCGAATGATACGAGCCCAGATCGTGTCCTCTTCTTGATATAGCCTCCAAATCCATTTTAGCATCAGCGCCAAATTCATCTTTTTGGTATTAAGCAACCCTAGACCTCCAGCATCCTTGGGTCTACAAACAGTTGGCCAGTTAACTAGGTGATACTTCCGCTTTGGTCCCGCCCCTTCCCAAAAGAACTTAGAGCGGTGAGAATCGAACCTCACATGAATCCCATCATGGAGGAGGAACAATCCCATCGCAAACATTGGGATATTATCAAGGCACGCATTAGAAAGAATGAGTCATCCCCCTGACGACATCAATCTTCCCAGCCATGGTTCAATTTTTACAGCGAGTTTCCGCACCAAAAAGAGCCACTGCTCCAGCGTTAACTTTCTGTCGGAGATAGGGAGACCCAGATAAATGAAGGGGAAGGTGCCAAGCTTGCAGTTAAGCTTGTTAGCAACAGTAGTTCGCTCTCCGAACCGCTGACCCAGCACAAACACCTCGCTTTTGTGATAATTGATCTTGAGCCCAGACATATCCTCGAAACACATCAGAAGGAATTTAAGATTGGCAATATCCTCATCCGAACCCTGGATGAGGATGAGCGTGTCGTCTTCGTACTGGAGGTGGGAGATACCCCCGGGCAAAAGGTGCGGAACCAGGCCGTGGATGTGTCCGGCCTTGGTGGCAGCAGAGAGAATACCAGACAGGGCCTCGCCAATGAAGTTGAAAAGCAGCGGTGAGAGGGGGTCTCCCTGGCGAACCCCTCTCTTATTTCTGAAAAACGGCCCCACTTCACCATTAATCGAGATAGCAGTTTGTCCCCCAGAAACCAGTTGGGTGATCCTGTGGATGTAGCCTTCGTCGAAACCTTTGCAACGTAGGACTTCTCCCAAGAAGTCCCAATTCACTCTGTCGTAGGCCTTTTCAAAGTCAAGTTTGAGAAGCACCCCATTGTGCTTTCTCTTCCTTAAATCGTGGATAATTTCCAACAGCGCCAGCGGGCCATCGAGGATGTTTCTACCTTTGACAAAGGCAGTCTGATTGGGGGGAAGAATCCTGTGGGCAATCGGATCCAACCTAGAGGCATAGGCTTTGGAGATGATCTTAAAGATGACGTTGATCAAGGCAATCGGTCTGTACTGAGTGATGTGGTCCGCGCCCGGAACTTTCGGAATAAGCGAGAGGATTCCAAAGTTGAGCCTAGAAATGTCGATGCGCCCCAGCACAAAGTCATTGAGTATGTGCAAAATACCAAGTTTGACGTGCGGCCAGAAATTCTTGAAGAAAGCAACAGGAAAACCGTCCGGGCCCGGGGCAGTGTCAGTCTTCATGTCTTTCACAATGGCTTCGAGTTCAGTTTCAGAGAATGTGAGAGCCAGGTTCGCATTCTCCTCCTCTGAGACCCGACAGTACCTATCCCAGGTATCCGGCGCCAGCCCACACATCGTTGGGGCTGACGAGCCAAGCAGGTTCCTGTAGAAATCATACACATGTTGCTGGATGAGCTTCGGGTCCGTGATTGTCCCGCTATCCGTGATTAACGCCGAAATATTGCATTTCCTTCTTCTACCATTGGCAACGGCGTGAAAATAGGCCGTGTTCGCATCACCCTGTAGAGCCCACCTGACTCTGCCACGCTGTCTCCAGTGCTCCTCTTCCATCCTATAAATATGCAGCAGCTGCTCTTCCAGGTGATATCTAGATGCCCAGGCGTCTTCGTCCAGACCAGATGTGTCAGCCATCACATCGAGCTGGGCAATCTGAGTCAAGAGAGCGTTCTTTGTAGCCCTGGTGTCCCTACCCAGGTTCTGGTTCCAGCCCCTCAAGTACCGCCTTAGTCCCGTCGACATGAAGGACCACCAGTCTATGATGTCGCGGCCGCCCACCTTGGACAGCAGCCTGGCCCAGGTTAGCTGGACCAGCGGGACAAAGTCGGGGCGCTCGAACCAGCTAGTCTCGAAGAAGAAGCGGTTGGAACGAACGGGGAAGCCCTCCCCGGTGTCAAAGACAAGCGGCGTGTGATCAGAACCAAGGCTGGTCTCGGCGGACAGAGAGCAAAGTGGGAAAATGGCTTCAAAGGATGCAGAAACGAACACACGATCAAGGGCAGAGCGGACAGGATTGAGCTGATGGTTCGACCAGGTATAACGCGCCCCCGTGCGCGAAATTTCCCTAAGGGCCCAAGAAGCAATAATATTGTTGAAGAGATCTATGAGCGTCCAGTTAAGATTGTCGTTGTTCTTATCTTCGGCAGTTCGGATAAGATTAAAGTCTCCACACATGAGAATCGGAAGGTCGCAGTTGGCAATTTTGACCGTAATCTCGTCCAGGAACCCCCTGGAACGAGCGTGGTCCGCAGGGCCGTAAATACCAATGACCTCCAGCTTTTTCTTAGTAGCACGGTGAAGAATAGAGAGGCTAAGGAAGAATTGACCCCTGTCCATTCTCCCCACCTCAAACATACTGTCCCTAACTCCCAAAAGCATGCCTCCCGATTGGCCATTCGCCGGGAGCCTGGACCAGAAGAATTTCTCGCCAACTTCAAGGCTGGCAAGCTCGGCATCCGTGAAGTCTTGTTTAATGGTTTCTTGCAGCAGAACAAGATCAATGTGGTGAAGCCTGAGGTAGTCTTTGAGCAGGGTTCGCCTCCCCCTACGGCCGAACCCCCTGATATTCCAGAAGAGGGCCCTCATTGGCGAACCATGCTAAGCGCCCGTGTGATGGCGTGTACAGCACACGTCCGTTGGGAACCCTGATGACCCACAAGTATAGGGGGTGTATCGCAGTATCTTCGATAAGTAAGAATGTCGATCCCAACGAGGAGCAGAAGGTGTTGACAAGCAGTTTCGATGAAGGATTCACTGTAAATGCTCACAGACAAGTATTCAGGGGGTTTTGATGTAACAGATGAATAAAGTACGAGTAAGTAAAATGCGAGAGTAACAATTGCAGCGAGTGGCCCAATCCTTTTTAGCACAAAGGACAAGCCGGTTTGTTTACTTATAATGACCAAACGTTCTTGAGGACACACGGGAATTTAGTCTAGTGCTTTCGCTTCATGTGGCTAAATAATCTTCATTGTTTTGATAAGTGTTGTGTGGGTGAACCTATGCTAATGCACCGCCCTTCCTAGGACTAATACATACTTGTGATTATACCCCTTGCAAGCATCCGCAACTACAAGAAAGTAATTAAGATAAATCTAACCACAGCCTTAAACTCGAGATTCCTGCAATCCCTCCCCATCGATATACCAAGGGCTCAGTTTCTGTCACTCCAACCCCGCAATTGGCAAACGAGTACAAGATGCATTCCCCTAGGCCCATAAATGGTGAAGTATCATGTAGTCGACGTTCACACGACACCACTAGAAGAATGACACCACAACTTAAATATCATAACATTGAATACTACTCAACCATAATTCACTACTAACATTTAGACTTCACCCATGTCCTCAAGAACTAAACGAACTACTCACGAGACATCATATGGAACATGATCAGAGGTGATATGATAATGAATAACAATCTGAACATAAACCTTGGTTCAACGGTTTCACTCAATAGCATCAATAACAAGTAGAAATCAACACCGGGAGAGTTTCCCCTATCAAACAATCAAGATCAAACCCAAATTGCTACAGCGGTGACGAGGTGCAGCGGTGGAGACGGCGGTGATGATGATGAAGATGATGGTGATGGTGATGGAGATGATGTCCAGCTCGGTGGCGGTGACGATGGCGTCGATTTCCCCCTCCGGGAGGGAATTTCCCCGGCGGATTCCTGGAGAGCTTTTCTCTCTGGTGTTCTCCGCCCCGCAGAGGCGGCTGTGGCTCTTCGCGACGTACCCTCTGGAGCTTAGGTTTTCGGGACGAAGGAGTACGCGAAGAAAAGGAGGCCAAAGGGGCTGTGGGGCCCCCACACCACAAGGTGGCGCGGCCAGGCCATGGGCCGCGCCGGCATGTGGTCTGGCCCCACCTTGGGTCTTCTCGGCTCCCCCTTCTGGCTTTCTCCGTCATCTGGAAAAATAGGATTTTTGGTATAATTTCCTTCCAGTTGATCTTCCGAAATATTGCGTTCTGACGGTGCTTTTTCCAGCAGAATCCTGGCTCCGGCACTTGATCCTCCAATAATGATGAAACATGCAAAATAGATGAAATAACATAAGTATTGTGTCCAAACATGAAATATATCAATGAATAACAGCAAATTATGATATAAAATAGTGATGCAAATTGGGCGTATCAACTCCCCCCAAGCTTAGACTTCGCTTGTCCCCAAGCGAAACTGAACTCGTAAACAGGACCACATGTTTATGGAGTGAAGAGTCGATAAATAAAATACGGACAAGAAGTATCATATTCATTCACACAAGACATTATAGTAAACAACTTCCTCATATAACTCAACTTGAAACAAGTATAAGGTAATCACAAATAAAGGTGCATAGGAAATCATAGTTGGTGATGGCAAACTTCGTTCTTGGTCAGAGAACAATTAACAGGTTATACTTATCTATCGAGCAATGCTCTCATATTAAAATCTATATTGCACAACTTGCATACTCAATCATAATAGTCTCCTCATAATCATTGATAACTTGCAAAGCTATATTCATTCAGATAAAACTTGTACTAAACAAGGAAAAGTAAAAGACATGATGAAGTAAATCACAATATAATGGTTTGATCACAACAACTCAAATGCTTGCTCAAGATGGAGGGAAATAGGTTTACTGACTCAACATAAAGTAAAAGACAGGCCCTTCGCAGAGGGAAGCAGGGATTAAATCATGCGCTAGAGCTTTTTCAGTTTTGAAATCATATAAAGAGAATAAAAGTAATATTTTGAGAGGTGTTTGTTGTTGTCAACGATGGTAGCGGGTACTCTAACCCCTTGCCAAACAGACCTCCAAAGAGCGGCTCCCATGAAGGACGTTATCTCTACCAGGTAGGTAGATCCTCTTCTCTTTTGTTCACACATGTACTTTAGTTTATTTAAGGATGACACTCCCCCAACCTTTGCTTACACAAGCCATGGCTAACCGAATCCTCGGGTGCCTTCCAACAATCTCATACCATGGAGGAGTGTCTATTGCAAAATTAAGTTGCTTATGATGAATCAGGGCAAAACATGTGAAGAGAATTATTAATGAAAGTTGATTAATTGGGGCTGGGAACCCCGTTGCCAGTTCTTATTGCAAAATTATAGGATAAGTGGATGAAGCCACTAGTCCATTAGTGGAGGCTACCTAACAAGACTGAAAGATAAAACACCACATACTTCCTCATGAGCTATAAAACATTGACACAAATAAGGAGTAATAAGTTTTGAATTGTTTAAAGGTAGCACATGAAGTATTTACTTGGAATGGCAGAAAATACCATGCAGTAGGTAGATATGGTGGACACAAATGGCATAGGTTTGGGTTCAGGTTTGGATGCACGAGAAGCATTCCCTCTCAGTACAGGTCTTTGGCTAGCAAGGTTAATTAGCAAGCATAAGAGTTGAGGGAAACAAACAAATATACATGTGATAGAAACAATCATGCATCTTACTTGTAAGCACAAACAATCTTAACTTCAGAATACTAAGCTAAGAACTGATAAGAAAGATAATAACATCTTCTACATGTATTTCCTCTATTCTTCTTAAACTCAAAGTGTTGTTGCTATTGACCATTGCTAAGTTTGCCAAAACCAAATAGATTTACTTGATGCTCCCAAAGTGATACCAATACTTAACAACAAGATCAATCATATAATAGAGATTGCAAACTAAAATAAGATGTGCAATATGTAAATGATAAGGCTTCTCATTAATATTCCATAACGACAACTCACACCAAGGGATACATAGACAACCAACTAAAGGAGAGATACTTCCACACTGCAACCCATCTTATATGATAACTTCCCTACTCATGATATGACACTACTTGATAGTAAAAAGTAAAAGGTAGTGATGATGTGATACCGTGGCACTCCCCCAAGCTTGGAACAAACCAAGGGGATGCCAATACCGATGATGAATTAATCCCTTGGCGATGGTGGTGATGAATTCCCGTCCTCAGACTTCCAAGGAAGAGGCTCCCCATCAACAAACGACATCTTGGTCTCGGGAATCCTGAAACCAGCAGCATGGCTTATGTGTTTAAACCTGTTTTCATACTCACAGTTCTGATTCTGAACGTCATAGAGTTGAGCTTGGAGTTTGTTGGTGGTGTCGTGAAGTGAGAGGATGTCGCCCCATAGTTTCCTTCTCGTGTTCAGCAATGAGTTCAGACACGATCTTGTGGAAGATATCCACTTCACGCTCGGCCATCTTCTTGTAGTTGAAGACCTCTTGTTCTAACTTCTCCATCCTGTCTTCCAAGCTTCCTTCTCCTTTAGGACCCTGGACATCTTTGATCTGCAACTCTCCATCTACGAGCAGCAATTCTTTGGGGTGCATCTTCAGCTCGTTCATGTACGGGTTGACGACGTCCTCAAAGAAGTGTCCTTCGAGTTCCGACGAAGACATGGTGGATCCAGATCCGAAGCAGGTCCTGGCAAAACAGCTCGAAACAAAACACGTCGAGAAAACGGACCTCCAGGGGTCCGGGATTATATAGCAATTTTACGTCGAAGAAAGAAGGATCGAACAAGAGTCGGAAAGGGGCGACGAGGCGGCGGACCATAGGGCGGCGCGGGCCCAGCCAGGCCGTGCCTGTGGTGGCACGCCCTCGTGCGTCTTTTCCACTCCGTTTCGATCTCGTAATTTTTCATATTTTCCAAAACAAAAAATATTGTTCGGAAAGTAAATTGCGAACGATTCGTACCTATTCAAAGTCGAGTTCTGGCGGACTGTCAATTTGTCCTTTGATGAAAGCCTCCGGTGTTTCCACTTGAATAATATCAACATCAACATTATAAGAATCACCCGAAATATAATGCTTGAGTCTTTGTCCATTCACCACTTGCGTAGCATTGCCTTGGAGAGAGCTATTTTAATTGCTCCTGAACGATACACCTCCTCAACAACATATGGTCCTTCCCATTTTGAGAGTAATTTCCCTGCAAAGAATCTGAGACGAGACCGATACAATAGGACTTTATCCCCAATATTAAATTCTCTTTTGATAATCCTTCTATCATGCCATTTCTTAACTTTCTCTTTAAAGAGTTTAGCATTTTCATAAGCTTCACTTCTCCATTCATCTAGAGAACTCAATTGCAATAACCTTTTATCACCGGCAAGTTTAGGATCTTTATTTAATTCTCTAACAGCCCAATAAGCTTTGTGCTCTAGTTCTAGAGGTAAATGACAAGCTTTTCCATAAACCATTTTATAAGGTGACATTCCCATGGGGTTTATAAGCAGTTCTATAAGCCCATAGTGCTTCCTTCAATTTACTAGCCCAATTCTTTCTAGTTTTATTAACAGTCTTTTGCAAGATAGATTTAATTTCTCTATTTGATAATTCTACTTGCCCACTAGTTTGAGGATGATAAGCGGAAGCAATTCTATGATTAATACCATACTTAGCAAGAGTTTTTCTAAAACCTCCATGAATAAAATGAGAACCTCCATCAGTCATAATATATCTAGGTACTCCAAATCTAGGAAAAATAATATCCAAAAGCATTTTTAAAGAAGTTTCACCATCAGCACTTTTTGTAGGTATGGCTTCCACCCATTTAGTAACATAATCAACAGCAACAAGTATATGAGTGTTACCTTCTGAAGAGGGAAAAGGTCCCATGAAGTCAAATCCCCAACAATCAAACGGTTCAATAACAAGAGTATAATTCATAGGCATTTCATTGCGTCTGGAGATATTACCAACCCTTTGACATTCATCACAAGATAAAATAAACTTCCTTGCATCTTTGAAGAGAGTTGGCCAATAAAAACCTGATTGTAGAACCTTTTGCGCGGTTCTTTCTCCGGCGTGATGTCCTCCATAAGCACTACCATGACATTTACTCAATATCTCCGTTGTTCATATTCAGGAACACATCTTCGCATAATACCATCTACTCCTTCTTTATATAGGTGTGGGTCATCCCAAAAATAATGCCTCAAGTCATAAAAGAATTTCCTCCTTTGCTGAGCTGAAAAGGTTGGAGGCAAGTACTTGGAAACAATAAAGTTAGCATAATCAGCATACCAAGGACTGTCTCGTGAGCTCACCTTTATTACAGCCAATTGTTCATTTGGAAAACTATCATTAAGGAACAGGATCATAAGCAATATTTTCCAATCTAGACAAATTATCAGCAACAGGATTATCAGCACCTTTCCTATCTATAATATGTAAATCAAATTCTTGCAAAAGAAGTACCCATCTAATAAGCCTTGGCTTAGCATCTTTCTTTGTCATAAGGTATCTAATTGCAGCATGATCAGTATGAATTGTAACTTTTGAATCAACAATATAAGATCTAAATTTATCACAAGCAAAGACTACAGCTAATAATTCTTTTTCAGTTGTAGCATAATTTCTTTGAGCAGCATCAAGAGTCTTGCTAGCATAATGAATAACATTTAATTTTTTATCCACTCGCTGTCCAAACACTACAGCAAAATCACTAGCATCACACATAATTTCAAAAGGCAAATTCCAATCGGGAGGTTCAACTACAGGAGCAGTTGTTAAGGCTTTCTTTAGAGTTTCAAAAGCTTCCTTACAATCATCATCAAAAACAAAAGGTACATCTTTTTGAAGAAGATTAGTAAGAGGCTTTGAAATCTTGGAGAAATCTTTAATAAATCTCCTATAAAACCCAGCATGACCAAGAACACTACGAATACCTTTAACATCCCTCGGATAGGGCATCTTCTCAATTGCTTCAACTTTAGCTCTATCAACTTCAATACCTCTCTCGGAAATTTTATGTCCCAATACAATTCCTTCATTAACCATAAAGTGGCATTTCTCCCAATTAAGAACAAGGTTAGTTTCTTCACATCTCTGCAAAACTCATTCCTTACCACCTCCTTCATCTTCGGAATTAGACGACGCTGATGTTCAACAACAGGCTTTGCATCATCTTCCATATTAATAGCATGTTGGCAAATAGAAGGAGAAATCCCCTTCAAATCATCAAGTGTGTAGCCAATAGCTCCTCGGTGTTTCTTCAATATTTCCAATAACCTTACTTCCTCAATCTCTGAAAGCTTAGAACTAATAATAACAGGATATATTTTCTTATCATCAATATGAGCATACTTAAGATTATCAGGCAAAGGTTTTAAATCAAAGACAGGATCTTCCTTCGGTGGCGGTGTTGTACCCAGATCTTCCACCGGTAAATCATGCTTGAGAATAGGTTGGCGAAGAAAAATTTCCTCAAGCTCATCTCTTTCTTTCCTAAAACTTCACTCTCGCTATTCTCCAAATGTTGCTGCAAAGGATTATTAGGAACAAGAACAATAGATGCACACTGCTCCATTTTAAAATCATCACTAGGCAAATCAGCTTTATAAGGAGTTTTGGTAAATTTAGAGAAGTTAAACTCATAAGATTCACCAGCAAATTTAGTCAAAATTTTCTCTTTCTTGCAATCTATAATAGCTCCACAAGTATTTAGAAAAGGTCTACCAAAAATGATAGGACAATAATCACTAGCAGCAGAACCAAGTACCAAAAAGTCAGCAGGGTATTTAATCTTACCACATAGAACTTCCACATCTCGAACAATACCAATTGGAGAAATAGTTTCTCTATTAGCCAGCTGAATAACCACATCAATATCTTCAAGTTCACAAGAACCAATTTCGTGCATAATCTCCGTGTAAAGCTCATAAGGAATAGCACTAACACTTGCACCAATATCACATAAACCATAATAGCAATGATCACCAATTCTAACAGATAGCATAGGAACACTAACTTGTTTGGGTTTATTAGGATGTGAAACAATATTAGAAGCATCT
The DNA here is from genome assembly GCA_030979885.1 of Lolium multiflorum. Taxonomy (NCBI): domain Eukaryota; kingdom Viridiplantae; phylum Streptophyta; class Magnoliopsida; order Poales; family Poaceae; genus Lolium; species Lolium multiflorum. The sequence continues at coordinate 238,837,848 of CM061747.1, forward strand.
TCAGAAAATAATATGACCATCCTCCACATTTTCAGTCACAAGATCTTTAACTATTGCAACAACAGGTTCAACTTTTATTTGTTCTTCGGGTTCTATAGGTTTCTTTTCACTTTTATGAACCGCACTATTTATAACAGAGTACTCCTTCATTTTAACAGGGAAAGGAGTTTTTTCAATATAAGCTTCAGGAATAACATGATCAACAGTTTCAACTACAACGCATTTATTAATAGATGAATCAATTTTATCCTTATACGGTTCATGATACTTATCAAAATTCTTCTTAGGCAATTCATAATGAGAGGCAAAAGCTTTATAAAGATTTGCAGCAACTTGAGAATCAAGACCATATGTAGCACTCATATTACGAAATTTATCAGTATCCATAAAAGCTTCAATGCATTTATAATCATAAATTATACCTGATTCTCTATCCTTGTCGTTCTCCCAACCTTCAGTATTTTCTTGGATCCGATCAAGAAGGTCCCTTTTAAACTCTTCTTTGTTGCGTGTAAATGATCCAGAACAAGAAGTATCCAGCAAGGTCTTGTCTTGAAAAGAAAGTCTTGCATAGAAATTATCAATAATAACATTACCAGGAAGCTCATGAATGGGGCATTTGAGCATTAAAGACTTCAATCTCCCCCAAGCTTGGGCAATACTTTCTCCATCATGAGGCCAAAAATTATATATGCGATTCCGATCTTTGTGAATCTCACTTGGAGGATAGAACTTAGAATAAAACCGGGGCACAATATCATTCCATTCAAGAGAATCCCCATTATCCAGTAATTTATACCAATGCGCCGCTTTACCAGACAGCGATATAGAGAATAGTTTCTTTCTAACTTCATTCATAGCAATACCTGCACATTTGAATAACCCGCATAATTCATGCAAAAACAAAAATGATCACCAGGATGGACAGTTCCATCCCCTTCATAGCGTTATCCATAACACGTTCAATAATTTTCATAGGTATTTTATATGGTATCACTTCCTCACCTGGCGCCTCATACCACAGTAGTAGTAGATTTCCCAAATAGAAATTGAAGAGAAGATCTCTCCATAATGACTTATAGCAGCAGGCAGAAATAAAATCAGCACAAAAAGTAAAGGTTTTCCTTACCAATTCCACTTACCAATAGCGCTTCACTCCCCGGACGGCGCCAAAATAGTCTTGATGACCCACAAGTATAGGGGTGTATCGCAGTATCTTCGATAAGTAAGAATGTCGATCCCAACGAGGAGCAGAAGGTGTTGACAAGCAGTTTCGATGAAGGATTCACTGTAAATGCTCACAGACAAGTATTCGGGGTTTTGATGTAACAGATGAATAAAGTACGAGTAAGTAAAATGCGAGAGTAACAATTGCAGCGAGTGGCCCAATCCTTTTTAGCACAAAGGACAAGCCGGTTTGTTTACTTATAATGACCAAACGTTCTTGAGGACACACGGGAATTTAGTCTAGTGCTTTCGCTTCATGTGGCTAAATAATCTTCATTGTTTTGATAAGTGTTGTGTGGGTGAACCTATGCTAATGCACCGCCCTTCCTAGGACTAATACATACTTGTGATTATACCCTTGCAAGCATCCGCAACTACAAGAAAGTAATTAAGATAAATCTAACCACAGCCTTAAACTCGAGATCCTGCGATCCCTCCTGCATCGATATACCAACGGGGTCAGGTTTCTGTCACTCCGGCAACCCCGCAATTGGCAAACGAGTACAAGATGCATTCCCCTAGGCCCATAAATGGTGAAGTATCGTGTAGTCGACGTTCACACGACACCACTAGAAGAATGACACCACAACTTAAATATCATAACATTGAATACTACTCAACCATAATTCACTACTAACATTTAGACTTCACCCATGTCCTCAAGAACTAAACGAACTACTCACGAGACATCATATGGAACATGATCAGAGGTGATATGATAATGAATAACAATCTAAACATAAACCTTGGTTCAACGGTTTCACTCAATAGCATCAATAACAAGTAGAAATCAACACTGGAGAGTTTCCCCTATCAAACAATCAAGATCAAACCCAAATTGCTACAGCGGTGACGAGGTGCGGTGGAGACGGCGGTGATGATGATGAAGATGATGGTGATGGTGATGGAGATGATGTCCAGCTGATGTGACGATGGCGTCGATTTCCCCCTCCGGGAATTTCCCGGCGGATTCCTGCCCGGGAGAGCTCTTTCTCTCTCGGTGTTCTCCACCCCGCAGAGGCGTGGCTCTTCGCGACGTACCCTGGAGCTTAGGTTTTCGGGACGAAGAAGTACGCGAAGAAAAGGAGGCCAAAGGCTGGGCCCCACACCACAAGGCGGCGGCCAGCCATGGGCGCGCCGGCCTATGGTCCAGCCCCACCTTGGGTCTTCTCGGCTCCCCTTATTCCGTCATCGGAAAAATAGGATTTTTGGTATAATTTCCTTCCACAGTTGATCTTCCGAAATATTGCGTTCGACGGTGCTTTTTCCAGAATCCTGGCTCCGCACTTGATCCTCCAATAATGATGAAACATGCAAAATAGATGAGATAACATAAGTATTGTGTCCAAACATGAAATATATCAATGAATAACAGCAAATTATGATATAAAATAGTGATGCAAATTGGGCGTATCAAACCCCAAGAGGAAGGTATGATGCGCACAGTAGCAAGTTTTCCCTCAGAAAGAAACCAAGGTTTATCGAACCAGAGGAGCCAAGAAGCACGTTGAAGGTTGATGGCAGCGGGATGTAGTGCGGCGCAACACCAGGGATTCCGGCGCCAACGTGGAACCTGCACAACACAACCAAAGTACTTTGCCCCAACGAAACAGTGAGGTTGTCAATCTCACCGGCTTGCTGTAACAAAGGATTAGATGTATAGTGTGGATGATGATTGTTTGCAGAAAACAGTTGAAAGAACATTTCCCGCCCTTTTGGGTTTTGTGTGTTTGACGTCAACACTATGTATATTTTTATGTGTGTTGATGAAGATAGGTGCAAGCTATCAAAAATTATGTTGGATCGGTGAATTGCTTTAGCTGTTCTAAAGTTCTGCAGTTTTTCTGTGACTGGCGGAAGTTCCGGCCCCAGCAGGCGGAAGTTCCGCCCTGGCTTATTCAGCAGAAGCTCCTCAGCGCAGTTTGGCCACAGCTCATTTCTTCCTGACCGGAAGTTCCGGTGAAGTTGGCCGGAAGTTCCGCCCGGCGGAACTTCCGCCCAACTTCCGGACAAGTTCCGGAATTCCGAGTTTGTGGCTCAGTATAGTCCAGAAGGTTTCGCACGTTTGAACTTGGGTTGCCGAACTTCCGGCCACCGGAAGTTCCCAAGTTCCGCCCCTTCGTTTGCTTTGCAGAAATTTATCGAGCGGAAGTTCCGGCCCGAATGGCCTTCCGGTGGAAGCCGAACTTCCGGCCATCCGGCCGAACTTCCTGTAAGTGAAATCGTCCCCAACGGTAGATCTGAAAGCTCCACCCATATAAATAGCTTTCTTCTCCAAAGGGACAAGTTGCTCAATCATTGCAAGAAAAATCTGCCAAGCTTCACCACCATTAGAGCCACCTCAAGAACACAAGATTTACAAGATCTCCTTCCTCCCCCAACCAAAGCTCTTGATCTTTGGAGATTCGAAGGAGAAGACACCGATCTACATCCTCACCGAAGCGTTCTTCATTTCCCCCTCACTTGTTTGAGGGATCTCATGCTAGTGTTCCTATTTGGTTCCCTAGTTGATTTGTTGTTGATGTGTTGTTGTTGATTGTTGTATTGTTACAGATTTGGGAGCCTCCAATTTGGTTGTGGATGTGTGCCCCAAGAACTTTGTAAAGGCCCGGTTTCCGCCTCGAGGAAATCCCTTAGTGGAAGTGGGCTAGGCCTTCGGGCGTTGCTCACAGGAGATCTGAGTGAAGCCTTCGTGGCTGTTGGTTTGGCTTGCGTAGCAACCACACTCCTCCAAACGTAGACGTACCTTCTTGCAAAGGAAGGGAACTACGGGAATCATCTCCGTGTCATCGCATGCTCCACTCTCGGTTACCTCTATCCCACTCTATCTCCTATTGCGTAGCTATATCTTGCTTAGTTGATATCCTTGTCATATAGGTATATTCACTTAGTTGCATATCTAGAGAATTTACCTTTGTGTCAAGCCTAAGTTGAAAAAGAACTAAAAATTGGTTAGCACCTATTTCCCCCCCCTCTAGGTGCGGCATACGATCTTTCAATTGGTATCAGAGCCTCGGCTCTTATTTCGGGCTTAACCGCCTAAGAGTATGCCGAAGGAGGGGCCGCCAAGACGGTCTCCATGGAAGACTTCAATTCGTTGAAGTCCTCCATGGAAGCCCAAATGGAAAGCATGAAAAAGATGATTGCCGAGCTTTTGGCTCCGGCCCTTCCCAAGGCTCCTAGTGTAGAGGTAAAAGACACGGGTGCGTTAGAGGGAGAGGCTTCGGACTTACCCTCATCTACCAAACCCGTGGAAGGTGATAACTTAAACACTATCAAATCTCCCATTGCATCTCCTAGGGGAACTAGTGGAGGTGAAAGCTACAATCGAGTAGCTCCACCTTTCCTATCTCCCGATATACCGGTTCCCCATCCCCATTTGAACATTCGGGGCGACCCACCTAAGTTTTCTATTGATAATTTCGATACTTGGCAATTTGAGTTCCGCTCTCATGTTTGTAGTGCCTCCAATGAACTATGGAGAATCATCTTGGAGGGCTTCAAGCCATACAACCCCGACAAGTTGACTAGAAGAGAAGCGATTGATAGTCAACTCAACAACACCGCCTTACACATGATTCAAACTAGTGTGGGGACACCGGAATTGCATCGTGTCCGGAACTACACCACCGCCAAGGAAGCTTGGGATGGCTTGGCCGCTAGTTGCATTGGAAGTGAGAGCACAAGGAGGAACAAGTATAATGCTCTTAAGAATAAAGCCGAAGGGTTCATGAGGCTACCGGATGAAGATCATGAAGTCATGTATGGAAGACTTCTCACCGTTGCCGATGCCTTCCGGCTTATTGGTGCCACCCACATCAATGACTCTTGGATCAAGGAGAAGTACATTGAATGCATGATGCCATTTGTACCCATTGATGTCAAGACTCTTGTGGGAAGGGAATGCTATTCCTCTCTCACCTCTCAACAAGTCGTGCACGAGATGCAAGCTCTCAAGGTGCTTGAGGAAACCTCTCATGATTCTCGCAATCGTGCTCTTGGGATGACAAAAGGTTCCAACCTTGCCTTGGCGGTCAACTCCGTTGAAGAAGTGATTCCTCAAGAATCTTATAGGGCATCTTGGAGTATGTCCTATCCGGAAGATTTGCAATGCCACTACCATGATCACATGGCCTTCCATGCAAAATCCTTTTGGGTTGATCCCTCCAAGGCCAAGGAAGACAACATCAAGAGGAACAACAAAAGTGGGTTCACTAGCTTTGGTCCAAAGACAAGATCATGCTACAATTGTGATGACAAGCGTCACTTCATTGCCGAATGCCCCTATGAGAATAGAGAGCTTCATAATGGGAGGCTCATTCCCAAGGACAAGAGCAAAGACACAAAGGGCAAATATTCAAAAGCCCCCAACAAGAAGTTCTACAACAACAAGACCAAGAAGGGCAAGAGGCCCTCAAGAGTTGTGCTAGTAACAAGGGAAGAATATTCATCCGATGAAGTTGAAAGTTCTAGTGGTGATGAAGATGAAGAAAGCTCAAAGTAATTGGCCGCCATCGTCACCACCAACATACCCTCTTCATCTCTCTTTGAATCTCCCAATGAGAACCCTCATATCAAGAATGCACATTGCTTCATGGCAAGGTCCTCCTTGGACACACCTATTGTGCTATCAACTCAAGAAGAGTATACCTCCGGAGATGATGATGTTGATGATGAAGAAGATGCAACCTCTAATGGATTGGTCGCTCTTGCCTCCCTCTCCACTAACTCTTCATCACCAAGTGAATCCCCCAATGAGGTCATTCTTGTGGAGGAAGAAAGTTGCCTCATGGCTAAATCCTCCGAGGTATCATCTCCTAGCCCCTCTATGCCTAACATATCTAGTGATCTAGGGGTTGATGATGCTAGTCTAAAAGTGAAACAAGAAATGCTAGATTTTGATGATTTCATTCTCAACCTACAAGGTAACACTAAAAAGCATGTTTCAAACCTCATGGTTCGTATAGCTCAACAAAGTGATATGCTTGAGAAAAAGGGTCAAATAGAGAGAGAAGACTCTCTTGAAATCCATGCTCTTAAAAATGCTCTTGAGGAAAGTCAAGAAACTATAGCTTCTCTTGAGGAGAGGCTAGAAACTCTTGAAGAGCCTCAAGATAAAATTAACAAGCTCACAAAAGCTAGAGATCTTGCTAGGGCTAAGTCTAAAGTGCTTAAAAAGGAAAAGGCCCAATTTGAGGTTGATCATGAGAAACTTGTGAAGGATCTAGATGAACTAGACAAAGCTCACAAAGCTTTGAAGAGTGAATTCACTCTCCTATCCAAATCCTATGAGCAACTTCAAATTAGGCTTGCTTCATATGATGTGCCTAGTTCCTCTACTCCTCTATGTGATCATGCAAATATTGTTGAGGAAAATGCTAGGTTGAAGGATGAACTTGCTAAGGCCTCCTCTCCCCAAAGTAAACTTTCTTTGGATGATCTTTTGAGTAAGCAAAGATCAAACAATGGGAAGGAGGGCCTTGGTTATAATGCCAAGGCAAAGAAGGCAAACAAGCAAAAGGCCAAGCCCGCACAAGAGAAGAAGAAAGATGTCACTAATGGTGAAGCCTCCAAGGGCAAAACCATGAATGATGATGATGCGGGAATTGCTAACCCTCACTATGTTTTATTTAAAGATTATTATGGTGATGTTTATGCTAAATATGTTGGCCCATATGATGGTTATGTTGCTTGGTCTATTTGGGTCCCAAAGACCCTTGTTGCTAACAAAAGAGGACCCATTGCGAAATGGGTACCTAAATCCAAGAATTGATCTCATGTAGGACTATGCCGCCGGAGGTTCAAAATGGGTACTTGATAGTGGATGTACAAGTCATATGACCGGCGGCAAGAACCTCGTCAAGGAGTTGAGGCCTAACATTAATGATATCACCGTCTCCTTTGGCGATAATTCTACATCCGAGGTATTGGGTTTTGGCAAGGTTGTGGTTGCACACAACATTACTCTTGTGGATGTCATGCTTGTCAAAACCCTTGGTTACAATTTGCTTTCCGTTTCCGCCCTTGGCAAGATGGGTTTCGCCGTCTTTATTGATAATGATATTGTGGTCCTCTTGTGGAGCAAGACTCTAAAAGTCGCTTTCGTTGGGTATCGCGAACACAACTTGTATGTGGTGGACTTTTCGGGGACCACCACGACAAGTGCGATGTGCCTATTCGGAAAGGCGGACGTGGGTTGGTTGTGGCATCGCCGCCTAGCCCATGTCAACATGAGAACTTTGCAAAGTCTTCACAAGGGGAACCATATTGTGGGACTAATGGAAAATGTGTCTTTTGCCAAAGATCGTGTTTGTAGGGCTTGTGTTGAAGGCAAAATGCATGACTCTCCGCATCCAAGCAAGACTATCATCTCTTCCAAGAGGATCTTGGAGCTCCTTCATGTGGATCTCTTTGGTCCCGTTACTCATGCAAGTCTTGGTGCGAAGAAACATTGCTTGGTGATTGTTGATGATTACTCAAGATACACTTGGGTCTACTTTCTCAAGACGAAAGATGAGACTCAACAAATATTCATTGACTTTGCTACCGAGGTGCAACGCCAACACAACCTCCTCATTATGGCAATAAGAAGTGACAACGGCTCCGAGTTCAAGAACTATACACTCAATGATTTTCTTAGTGATGAGGGGATTCGACATCAATATTCCGCTGCTTACACCCCTCAACAAAATGGTGTTGCGGAGAGGAAGAACCGGACTCTTATGGATATGGCAAGATCTATGATGGCGGAGTATAAATCCCGCTATAACTTTTGGGCCGAAGCCATCTCCACCGCTTGCCACTCCTCTAACCGGCTCTATCTCCGCAAGGGCTTGAACAAGACTCCATATGAAATACTCACCGGGAACAAGCCTAATATCTCATACTTCAAGGTGTTCGGGTGTAAGTGTTTCTACAAAATCAAAGGAGTTCGTTTATCTAAATTTGCTCCTAAAGCTTTGGAGGGTATATTTGTTGGTTACGGTGCCGAATCTCACACTTATAGAATCTTTGATGTATCCTCCGGGATTATCATTGAATCTTGTAGTGTGAAGTTCGAAGAAAATGATGGCTCCCAAGTGGGGCAAGTTGATGTTTGTGCAGGTGATGAAATACCTCAAGATGCCATAGTAAGAATGGGTGTGGGATTTTTCCGCCCCATTGAGGGACACGGTGTGGCGTCTCGGGAAGAACTATGCTCTACCACGGTGGAGCCCTCATCTTCTCAACATCAACAAACCCTACCTAGTGAAGCAAATGATGCACCAACCCAAGAACAAGAACAAGACCCTCCCTCTTATGTGCAAGATCAAGGACAAGATCAAGGTCAAGATCAACCAATCATTCATAATGGCTCCAATGAGGATCCAATCAACTCTTGCCCTTCTCCGAATATTGTTCAAGATCAAGCACATGAGATTGAGCAACCCCAAGCAATTGAGGAAGCTCAAGTTCAAGGTCAAGACGGGGACCCAAATGATCAAGTTGATCAAGTGACACCTCCAAGGCCTAGAAAGACCAAGGAGGAGATCGAGGCCCGTCGTCTAGCAAGAAGAGAAAGGAACCTCGAACTTCGTGGACACACTCATGACAAGGTTCTTGGTGATGTAAGGGCAAAGGTTTCCACAAGAAGGCAATTGGCGAACTTTAGCCATTGATACGTCTCCAACGTATCTATAATTTCTGATGTTCCATGCTTGTTTTATGACAATACCAACATGTTTTGTTCACACTTTATATCATTTTTATGTGTTTTTCGGAACTAACCTATTGACGAGATGCCGAAAGGCCAGTTGCTTGTTTTTGGTTTCAGAAATCCTAGTAAAGAAATATTTTCGGAATCGGACGAAATCAAGACCGAAGGCCTTATAATTTTAAGCTTCGGAGCACCGAGAAGAGTCGGAGGGTGCTGGGGGGCCCACACCACCCGGCCGCGCGGCCCAAGGGGGCGCGCCCCCCAATGGTGGCACCACCCCGTGGCCCCTCCGACTCCGATTCTTCGCCTATTTAAGCCGTCGTGACCTAAAAACATCGACAGAAAAGACGAACCTCCAGAAAGACTCCAGGGCGCCGCCACATCGCGAAACTCCAATTCGGGGGACAGAAGTCTCTGTTCCGGCACCCTGCCGGGACGGGGAATTGCCCCCGGAGCCGTCTCCACCGCCGTCTTCACCGCCATCTTCACCGCCATCGCTGCCTCCATGATGAGGAGGGAGTAATCCACCCCCGAGGCTGAGGGCTCCTGTAGCTATGTGGTTCATCTCTCTCCCATGTACCTCAATACAATAATCTCATGAGCTGCTTTACATGATTGAGATTCATATGAGTTTTGTATCACCACTATTCTATGTGCTACTCTAGCAAAGTTATTAAAGTAGTTCTATTCCTCCTGCACGTGTGCAAAGGTGACAGTGTGTGCACCGTGTTAGTACTTGGTTTATGCTATGATCATGATCTCTTGTAGATTGCGAAGTTAACTATTGCTATGATAATATTGATGTGATCTATTCCTCCTACATATGCATGAAGGTGACAGTGTGCATGCTATGCTAGTACTTGGTTTAGTCTTTTGATCTATCTTACACTAAAGGTTACTAAAATATGAGCATTATTGTGGAGCTTGTTAACTCCGGCATTGAGGGTTCGTGTAATCCTACGCAATGTGTTCATCATCCAACAAAAGTGTAGAGTATGCATTTATCTATTCTGTTATGTGATCAATGTTGAGAGTGTCCACTAGTGAAAGTGTAATCCCTAGGCCTCGTTCCTAAATATCGCTATCGCTGCTTGTTTACTGTTTTATCACTACCGTTACTACCGTTTGCTTGTCCTGGGCAAAGCACTTTTCGGTGCCGTTGCTACTACTTATTCATACCACCTGTATTTCACTATCTCTTCGCCGAACTAGTGCACCTATTAGGTGTGTTGGGGACACAAGAGACTTCTTGCTTTGTGGTTGCAGGGTTGCATGAGAGGGATATCTTTGACCTCTTCCTCCCTGAGTTCGATAAACCTTGGGTGATCCACTTAAGGGAAACTTGTTGTTCTACAAACCTGCTCTTGGAGGCCCAACACTGTCTACAAGAATAGAAGCTCCGTAGACATCAAGTACTTTTCTGGCGCCGTTGCCGGGGAGGAAAGGTAAAAGGCACTCATACTCCGGTTCCAGGTAAAGTACTTTTCTGGCGCCGTCGTGTGTGTGCTCGAAGCTATTTCCTTTAGATCCTGCAATTGCATCTTTTTGTTTCTTGTTTACACTAGTTTGGCATAATGGACAACAATGAGCTTCTTATTCTATTTCCTGATTTAAAACATGGATTGTTTGATGCGAAAATTAAAAAACCTATGGAATCTTATTTGCATGCTGGTAGTAATATTAGTATGAACGCTTTGAACACCATTGTTGATAATGATATAGAAAGTTCTAAGCTTGGGGAAGCTGGTTTTCATGATCTTTTTAGTCCCCCAAGCATTGAGGAGAAAATTTTCTTTGATGATACTTTGCCTCCTATTTATGATGATTATAATGATAGTGGTCTTTTGGTGCCACCTACTATGGAGAGTAAATTTTGTTGTGATTATACTATGCCTCCTACACTTGATGAGAATAATAATGATAGCTACTTTGTTGAATTTGCTCCCACTATTACTAATAAAATTGATTATGCTTATGTGGAGAGTAATAATTTTATGCATGAGACTCATGATAAGAATGCTTTATGTGATAGTTATATTATTGAGTTTGCTCATGTTGCTACTGAAAGTTATTATGAGAGAGGAAAATATGGTTGTAGAAATTTTCATGTTACTAAAATGCCTCTCTATGTGCTGAAATTTTTGAAGCTACACTTGTTTTATCTTCCTATGCTTGTTACTTTGCTCTTCATGAATTTGTTTATTTACAAGATTCCTATGCATAGGAAGCATGTTAGACTTAAATGTGTTTGAATTTGCCTCTTGATGCCCTCTTTTGCTTCAACTACTATTTCTTGCGAGTGCATCATTAAAACTGCTGAGCCCATCTTAATGGCTATAAAGAAAGAACTTCTTGGGAGATAACCCATGTGTTATTTTGCTACAGTACTTTGTTTTATATTTGAGTCTTGGAAGTTGTTTACTACTGTAGCAACCTCTCCTTATCTTAGTTTTGAGTTTTGTTGTGCCAAGTAAAGTCTTTGATAGTAAAGTAAGTACTAGATTTGGATTACTGCGCAGTTCCAGATTTCTTTGCTGTCACGAATCTGGGTCTACCTCCCTGTAGGTAGCTCAGAAAATTAAGCCAATTTACGAGCATGATCCTCAGATATGTACGCAACTTTCATTCAATTTGAGCATTTTCGTTTGAGCAAGTCTGGTGGCCTAATAAAATCCATCTTTACGGACTGTTCTGTTTTGACAGATTCTGTCTTTTATTTCGCATTGCCTCTTTTGCTATGTTGGATGAATTTCTTTGATCCACTAATGTCCAGTAGCTTTATGCAATGTCCAGAAGTGTTAAGAATGATTGTGTCACCTCTGAACATGTTAATTTTTATTGTGCACTAACCCTCTAATGAGTTGTTTCGAGTTTGGTGTGGAGGAAGTTTTCAAGGGTCAAGAGAGGAGGATGATATACTATGATCAAGAAGAGTGAAAGCTCTAAGCTTGGGGATGCCCCGGTGGTTCACCCCTGCATATTCTAAGAAGACTCAAGCGTCTAAGCTTGGGGATGCCCAAGGCATCCCCTTCTTCATCGACAACATTATCAGGTTCCTCCCCTGAAACTATATTTTTATTCCGTCACATCTTATGCACTTTGCTTGGAGCGTCGGTTTGTTTTTGTTTTTGTTTTGTTTGAATAAAATGGATCCTAGCATTCACTTTATGGGAGAGAGACACGCTCCGCTGTAGCATATGGACAAGTATGTCCTTAGGCTCTACTCATAGTATTCATGGCGAAGTTTCTTCTTCGTTAAATTGTTATATGGTTGGAATTGGAAAATGCTACATGTAGTAATTCTAAAATGTCTTGGATAATTTGATACTTGGCAATTGTTGTGCTCATGTTTAAGCTCTTGCATCATATACTTTGCACCCATTAATGAAGAAATACTTAGAGCTTGCTAATTTGGTTTGCATATTTGGTTTCTCTAGAGTCTAGATAACATCTAGTATTGAGTTTTGAACAACAAGGAAGACGGTATGGAGTCTTATAATGTTTACAATATGTCTTTTATGTGAGTTTTGCTGTACCGTTCATCCTTGTGTTTGTTTCAAATAACCTTGCTAGCCTAAACCTTGTATCGAGAGGGAATACTTCTCATGCATCCAAAGTACTTGAGCCAACCACTATGCCATTTGTGTCCACCATACCTACCTACTACATGGTATTTATCCGCCATTCCAAAGTAAATTGCTTGAGTGCTACCTTTAAAATTCCATCATTCACCTTTGCAATATATAGCTCATGGGACAAATAGCTTAAAAACTATTGTGGTATTGAATATGTACTTATGCATTTTATCTCTTATTAAGTTGCTTGTTGTGCGATAACCATGCTTCTGGGGACGCCATCAACTATTCTTTGTTGGATATCATGTGAGTTGCTATGCATGTCCGTCTTGTCTGAAGTAAGAGAGATCTACCACCTTCATGGTTGGAGCATGCATATTGTTAGAGAAGAACTTTGGGCCGCTAACTAAAGCCATGATTCATGGTGGAAGTTTCAGTTTGGACATATATCCTCAATCTCATATGAGAATAATAATTGTTGCCACATGCTTATGCATTAAAGAGGAGTCCATTATCTGTTGTCCATGTTGTCCCGGTATGGATGTCTAAGTTGAGAATAATCAAAAGCGAGAAATCCAAAATGCGAGCTTTCTCCTTAGACCTTTGTACAGGCGGCATGGAGGTACCCCATTGTGACACTTGGTTAAAACATGTGCATTGCAAAGATCCGGTAGTCCAAGCTAATTAGGACAAGGTGCGGGCACTATTAGTATACTATGCATGAGACTTGCAACTTGTAAGATATAATGTACATAACTCATATGCTTTATTACTACCGTTGACAAAATTGTTTCATGTTTTCAAAATAAAAGCTCTAGCACAAATATAGCAATCGATGCTTTCCTCTTTGAAGGACCATTCTTTTTACTTTTATGTTGAGTCAGTTCACCTATCTCTCTCCACCTCAAGAAGCAAACACTTGTGTGAACTGTGCATTGATTCCTACATACTTGCATATTGTACTTGTTATATTACTCTATGTTGACAATTATCCATGAGATATACATGTTACAAGTTGAAAGCAACCGCTGAAACTTAATCTTCCTTTGTGTTGCTTCAATGCCTTTACTTTGATTTATTGCTTTATGAGTTAACTCTTATGCAAGACTTATTAATACTTGTCTTGAAGTACTATTCATGAAAAGTCTTTGCTTTATGATTCACTTGTTTACTCATGTCATTACCATTGTTTTGATCGCTGCATTCATTACATATGTTTACAATATGATCAAGTTTATGATGGCATGTCACTCCAGAAATTATCTTTGTTATCGTTTTACCTGCTCGGGACTAGTAGGAACTAAGCTTGGGGATGCTGATACGTCTCCAACGTATCTATAATTTCTGATGTTCCATGCTTGTTTTATGACAATACCAACATGTTTTGTTCACACTTTATATCATTTTTATGTGTTTTTCGGAACTAACCTATTGACGAGATTCCGAAAGGCCAGTTGCTGTTTTGTTTTTGGTTTCAGAAATCCTAGTAAAGAAATATTTTCGGAATCGGACGAAATCAAGACCGAAGGCCTTATAATTCCCGGAAGCTTCCGAGCACCGAAGAAGAGTCGGAGGGTGCCGGGGGCCCACACCACCTGGCCGCGCGGCCCAAGGGGGCGCCCCTATGGTGGCACCACCCCGTGGCCCCTCCGACTCCGATTCTTCGCCTATTTAAGCCGTCGTGACCTAAAAACATCGACAGAAAAGACGAACCTCCAGAAAGACTCCAGGGGCGCCGCCACATCGCGAAACTCCAATTCGGGGGACAGAAGTCTCTGTTCCGGCACCCTGCCGGGACGGGGAATTGCCCCCGGAGCCGTCTCCACCGCCGTCTTCACCGCCATCTTCACCGCCATCGCTGCCTCCATGATGAGGAGGGAGTAATCCACCCCGAGGCTGAGGGCTCGCTGTAGCTATGTGGTTCATCTCTCTCCCATGTACCTCAATACAATAATCTCATGAGCTGCTTTACATGATTGAGATTCATATGAGTTTTGTATCACCACTATTCTATGTGCTACTCTAGCAAAGTTATTAAAGTAGTTCTATTCCTCCTGCACGTGTGCAAAGGTGACAGTGTGTGCACCGTGTTAGTACTTGGTTTATGCTATGATCATGATCTCTTGTAGATTGCGAAGTTAACTATTGCTATGATAATATTGATGTGATCTATTCCTCCTACATATGCATGAAGGTGACAGTGTGCATGCTATGCTAGTACTTGGTTTAGTCTTTTGATCTATCTTACACTAAAGGTTACTAAAATATGAGCATTATTGTGGAGCTTGTTAACTCCGGCATTGAGGGTTCGTGTAATCCTACGCAATGTGTTCATCATCCAACAAAAGTGTAGAGTATGCATTTATCTATTCTGTTATGTGATCAATGTTGAGAGTGTCCACTAGTGAAAGTGTAATCCCTAGGCCTCGTTCCTAAATACTGCTATCGCTGCTTGTTTACTGTTTTACTGCGTTACTACTGCTGCGTTACTACTGCTTGTTTACTGTCCTGGGCAAAGCACTTTTCTGGTGCCGTTGCTACTACTTATTCATACCACCTGTATTTCACTATCTCTTCGCCGAACTAGTGCACCTATTAGGTGTGTTGGGGACACAAGAGACTTCTTGCTTTGTGGTTGCAGGGTTGCATGAGAGGGATATCTTTGACCTCTTCCTCCCTGAGTTCGATAAACCTTGGGTGATCCACTTAAGGGAAACTTGCTGCTGTTCTACAAACCTCTTGCTCTTGGAGGCCCAAAGGTTTCCACAAGAAGGCAATTGGCGAACTTTAGCCATCATCATGCTTATATCTCCTTAGTGGAACCCAAGAAAGTATTTGAAGCCCTTGAAGATTCGGATTGGTTGGAAGCTATGCATGAAGAACTCAATAACTTCAAGCGCAACAAAGTGTGGACTTTAGTTAAGAAGCCAAAGGAGTGCCGCAATGTTATAGGCACTAAATGGATTTTCAAGAACAAGCAAGATGAGTTTGGAAATGTTGTGAGGAACAAGGCAAGATTGGTGGCTCAAGGGTTCTCTCAAGTTGAGGGTATTGACTTTGGAGAAACCTATGCTCCCGTGGCTCGCCTTGAGTCCATCCGTATCCTTCTTGCTTATGCTTCGCATCATAACTTTAAGTTACAACAAATGGATGTGAAAAGTGCTTTTCTTAATGGTCCTTTGCATGAAGAGGTTTATGTTAAGCAACCCCCGGGGTTCGAGGATCTCAACTTTCCTAACCATGTCTACAAGCTTGATAAAGCACTTTATGGTCTCAAACAAGCTCCTAGAGCTTGGTACGAGCACCTTAAGGAATTGTTGGTAGACCGTGGGTTTGATGTTGGGCTAATCGACCCCACTCTTTTTACTAAGAGGGTCAATGGGGAGCTTTTCGTTTGCCAATTATATGTTGATGATATTATATTTGGGTCTACTAACAAAGCTTTCAATGATGAATTCTCAAAGCTTATGACCGATAGGTTTGAGATGTCTATGATGGGAGAGATGAAGTTCTTCCTTGGTTTTGAGATCAAGCAATTGAGGGAAGGAACCTTCATCAACCAAGCAAAATATCTCCAAGACATGCTCAAGAGGTTCAAGATGACCGAGATGAAGGGTGTGGCCACTCCTATGGTTACCAAATGTCATCTTGCACTAGATCCCAATGGTAAAGAGGTGGATCAAAAGGTATATCGCTCCATGATTGGATCCTTGCTTTACCTTTGTGCATCTAGACCGGACATAGTGTTGAGTGTTGGTGTGTGTGCAAGGTATCAAGCTTCTCCTAAGGAGAGCCACATGATGGCTCTCAAAAGAATCTTTCGATATTTGGTTGATACCCCAAGATATGGTATTTGGTACCCCAAAGGCTCAAGCTTTATTCTCAATGGTTATACCGATGCGGATTGGGCGGGTGACAAGGATGATAGGAAATCAACTTCCGGGGCTTGCCAATTCCTTGGTAGGTCCTTGGTGTGTTGGTCTTCTAAGAAGCAAAATTGTATATCTCTCTCCACCGCCGAAGCCGAATATGTTGCCGCCGCAAGTGGATGCACTCAATTGTTATGGATGAGGCAAACTTTAAAGGAATACGGTGTCATTTGTGACAAAGTGCCTCTATTGTGTGACAATGAAAGTGCCATCAAGATTGCCTATAATCCGGTGCAACATTCAAGAACGAAGCATATTGAGATCCGGAATCATTTCATTAGGGATCATGTTGCCCGTGGTGATATTGAGCTTATCTATGTTCCAACCAAAGATCAACTTGCCGATATATTCACGAAGCCTCTTGATGAAGCAAGGTTCACTTATTTGAGGAATGAGCTAAATATCATTGATTCAAGGAGTATAGCTTGACCATCTTGCAAACACACCTTTGTCTCAAAACTTTATTTGGTTTAGATGTGGGCATGGAAATAGGGGGAGTGCGGTTTAAATTATTGAGCTATCCCTCCCCCCATAATGCCAACATTAAAGATTTCATTCTCGTTATATCATATGTTGATATGTGAGCTTAAATGATGAGTAGTGGTTTGGACCCAAGATATATCTTCGCGGTGCCATATCATAACACTCATATATGGTGGCCTAGGCCACCGCACTCTTCTTCGTGAAGAGTTGGAGTTGTTTGGATCTTCATTGGATTTTATTGACATCTCCTTGTTTATGGGAAATCACTCATTTTTGGCCTTCATTTGCATTATTTGCAAAAATGAGTGATCATGTACCATCTCACAGTTTGGCGTATCTGTCCTAAGCCTATCTCATCTAAGACATATCCTTCACCTTCTCCAAGTGCACCTTGTTCGTGTCAAAATCCTGTTTTTGGGCACAGTTTCCTGTTCCACCGGAAGTTCCGGTCGTTTCGACCGGTACTTCCGGCTGGTATCTTTTCGCCGTTCAGCCTTGTTCGTGTCCAACTGGGTGGTTCCTGCGAGACCGGAAGTTCCGGCTCCAACGAGCGGAACTTCCGGCCTTAAGTGGCCACTATATAACTGGGCCGAACGGGTGAGCAGTTCCATCTTCCTCACTTTTCCCCTTTCCAAGATCTATTTGGTGGTGCTCCTCCCCTGTGACGGCTGCTGCTCCTCCGGTCGGATCTCCCTCCTCCGGCGCTCCCCATCGGATCGTCTCCGTGGATCGGCATCCTCTCCCTCTTCTCCTCCATGGCTCCCCCCGGTTTGTGCCCTCTCCCTCTCTATGTGTGGGTAGACCTCACTAGATGAAATATAGGGCATACTCTAGGCAAAGCTATGGTAGAAATCCTCTAGATGCCTTTCCTCTACTAGATCGTGTTTAGGATGTCGTGGTAATGCGGTCCTCTTAGCCATTGCCTCAGATCTGGTGAGAAACTGCCGCTGTTTTCGAACAGCCGGAAGTTCCGGTCCTTCACGCCGGAACTTCCGCCCGGGGCGGAACTTCCGCCGGTTCTCACCGGAACTTCCGGCCTGGCGATTTTTTCTGCTGTTACCCGATATCCTGTGCATGCTCTGGTGTTTGGCCTCCTTGCTTATGTGCACTCATTCATCATTCCTATCATATTGATTCCGTTATCAGGTGGTTCCAAGAAGAGAGGCAAGGATCATGTGGATGAGGTTGAGGAAGAGCTTGAGCAAACCCGACCATCCAAGCTCACCGCTCGCCAGCAAGCTGCAGCTGCTCAGAGGCTCAAGTCACCGGCTGTTCGTGGGAAGAACATACATATATCCGTGAAGGGCATGCAATATAATGAGTACAAGGAGCTCCGTGACATGAACCCTTACCTCACCCCTCGGAACAATAGGGTTGGGGATAAGCGGTTCCACAACAAGACCCAAGAGGAGATATTCTATGAGATCTACATACCATTCAAGAAGGGGGTAGCCCCTCAACATGCTATTGACACCGGGAAGATGGCCGCTAATAAGTACTTTGAAGAAGCCTATGCCATGTGTGGAGAGTTTGGGCTCTATCCCATTATGGAGCTCAACAAGGACTATGATGTTGGGTTGATTCAACAATTCTATGCCACCGTCCACTTTGAGCAAGATGAAGCAAGAACATTTCGGTGGATGACTCATGAGAGGCTCCTTGAGTCTAACTTGGCAAAGTTTGGAGCCGCCCTTGGATATCCTCGCTACCCGGGCGTTGATGCAAATGGTTGGAGGTGCCATGATAGCTCATGGGCTCAAACAAGGGAAGTCTTGGAGCACCTCTACATCCCCGGTTGGGGTGTACCGGGCAAGAGTGCGGATCTTCTCCCTACTTGGGATATTATGCTTAGAGTCTACCGGGAAACCATTGGACCAAAGGGTGGCAACCTTGATGAGCTACATCTTTATGAAGTGGATCTTATGGCCAACTCTTTTGCTAAGAAGGGCACCGGTGAGAAGCTTGATGTGATGGACTACATCTATCATGAGATGTGGTCATGTGTGATGGAGAAGAAGCTTCCCGCCTTTGCTCCGTACATTATGAAGCTCATTGAGGACACTTGGATGGAGACTTGTCAGGCTAGACTCGTTCAATCCATTCCACTCACTCTCACATCCCATGAAGTGAAGTCATTGAGGGCCAAGCGCCACAACTCTCCTCTTGAAGATGTTAATCCCATGGATGAGAAGCCACCAAGCTGGGCTTCTAAGCTTGCTCGCCGCATGAGACAGATCTTTTGCCTCACCTCTGCAGTCAACCACCGTCAGTATCAGCAGCATGCAGAAGCCAAGAAGTCTCGGGTTCGTCAGAAGAGCATCATGAGGGCACTTGCGGTGGACGTGTCTCCTCCCGGATCCGAGGAGAACATCACTCCGGAGGCGGAGTGGGTCTCTCAGCATGGCATGCCTCTCCCTCCAGATGGTCTTGAGATCGAGTCTCCTCCGCACACTCCTCCCTACCCCGGCGCTACATCGAACCTCCCTCCCGGCTGGGCTAACGCCGACCCTTGGGACGTGTAGTTTCTCCTTTCCCTTTTTGGTGCCTTGGTGCCAAAGGGGGAGAGTGAGACCTTATTAGGTTGCTCTCCGTTGGGTATTTGCATGGGGGAGTCACAAGCTCGTGTTGGCTTTGATTTTTATTGCTTGTGATTCTATTTATCTTTATGGTGTCGAACTATGTCTTAGCTATTTGGTTTGTAAACTCTATCTATGTGCTTGGAACCTTATTTGTGTATGGTAAACTCCGTATGTGAGTCTTCCTTGGTTATCTATGTGTGCATGATCTTATTATCCATATGCTTATCACTATGTTGTATTGCTAACCCTTGGAAGACGGATGCAAGATATAGGGGGAGCTTCTTATGTACCATTGCTCATATCTAGGGGGAGCTCCTCTATATCTCTCACATTGTTGTTTACATTATCCATTCCTTGCAAATACTTGTGTTGTCATCAAACACCAAAAAGGGGGAGATTGAAAGAACATTTCCCGCCCTTTTGGGTTTTGTGTGTTTGACGTCAACACTATGTATATTTTTATGTGTGTTGATGAAGACAGGTACAAGCTATCAAAAATTATGTTGGATCGGTGAATTGCTTTAGCTGTTCTGAAGTTCTGCAGTTTTTCTGTGAGGCGGAAGTTCCGGTGGCGGAAGTTCCGCCTGGCTTATTCAGCAGAAGCTCTCAGCGGCCCTCTTTTCTTCCTGACCGGAAGTTCCAGTTGGCCGGAAGTTCCGCCCGGCGGAACTTCCGCCCAACTTCCGGACAAGTTCGAATTCCGAGTTTGTGGCTCAGTATAGTCCAGAAGGTTTTCGCACGTTTCCGGAACTTGGCCGGAACTTCCGGCCACCGGAAGTTCCGCCCAAGTTCCGCCCCTTCGTTTGCTTTGCAGGAAATTTATCAGAGGCGAAAGTTCCGGCCCGAATGGCCGGTACTTCCGGTGGAAGCCGGAACTTCCGGCCATCCTAGCCGGAACTTCTAGTGTAAGTGAAATTCGTCCCCAACGGTCAGATCTGAAAGCTCCATGATACGTCTCCGACGTATCGATAATTTCTTATGTTCTATGCCATATTATTGATGATACCTACATGTTTTATGCACACTTTATGTCATATTCGTGCATTTTCTGGAACTAACCTATTAACAAGATGCCGAAGTGCCAGTTCCTATTTTCTGCTGTTTTTGGTTTCAGAAATCCTAGTAACGAAATATTCTCGGAATTGGACGAAACAAAGACCCAGGGGCCTATTTTTCCACGGAGCTTCCAGAAGACCGAAGAACATACGAAGTGGGGCCACGAGGTGGCGACACCACAAGGCGGCGCGGCCAGGGGGGCCCGCGCCGCCCTATGGTGTGGCCCCTCGTCAGGCCCCCGACTCTGCCCTTCCGCCTACTTAAAGCCTCCGTCGCGAAACCCCGATGCGAAAAACCACGATACGGAAAACCTACCGAGACGCCGCCGCCGCCGATCCCATCTCGGGGGATTCGGAGATCTCCTCCGGCACCTGCCGGAGAGGGGATTCATCTCCCGGAGGACTCTACACCGCCATGGTCGCCTCCGGAGTGATGAGTGAGTAGTTCACCCCTGGACTATGGGTCCATAGCAGTAGCTAGATGGTTGTCTTCTCCTCATTGTGCTTCATTGTTGGATCTTGTGAGCTGCCTAACATGATCAAGATCATCTATCTGTAATACTCTATGTTGTGTTTGTCGGGATCCGATGGATAGAGAATACCATGTCATGTTAATTATCAAGTTATTACATATGTGTTGTTTATGATCTTGCATGCTCTCCGTTACTAGTAGAGGCTCTGGCCAAGTTTTTACTCTTAACTCCAAGAGGGAGTATTTATGCTCGATAGTGGGTTCATGCCTGCATTGACACCTGGGACAGTGACAGAAAGTTCTAAGGTTGTGTTGTGCTGTTGCCACTAGGGATAAAACATTGGCGCTATGTCCGAGGATGTAGTTGTTGATTACATTACGCACCATACTTAATGCAATTGTCTGTTGCTTTGCAACTTAATACTGGAGGGGGTTCGGATGATAACCTGAAGGTGGACTTTTTAGGCATAGATGCGTTGGATGGCGGTCTATGTACTTTGTCGTAATGCCCAATTAAATCTCACTATACTTATCATGTCATGTATGTGCATTGTTATGCCCTCTCTATTTGTCAATTGCCCGACTGTAATTTGTTCACCCAACATGCTTTTATCTTATGGGAGAGACACCTCTAGTGAACTGTGGACCCCGGTCCATTCTTTAATACTGAAATACAAATCTGCTGCAATACTTGTTTTACTGTTTTCTCTGCAAACAATCATCTTCCACACAATACGGTTAATCCTTTGTTACACAAGCCGGTGAGATTGACAACCTCACTGTTTCGTTGGGGCAAAGTACTTTGGTTGTGTTGTGCAGGTTCCACGTTGGCGCCGGAATCTCTGGTGTTGCGCCGCACTACATCCCGCCGCCATCAACCTTCAACGTGCTTCTTGGCTCCTCCTGGTTCGATAAACCTTGGTTTCTTTCTGAGGGAAAACTTGCTGCTGTGCGCATCATATCTTCCTCTTGGGGTTGCCAACGAACGTGTGAAATACACGCCATCAAGCATATTTTCTGGCGCCGTTGCCGGGAGATCAAGACACGCTGCAAGGGGAGTCTCCACTTCTCAATCTCTTTACTTTGTTTTTGTCTTGCTTTATTTTATTTACTACTTTGTTTGCTGCATTATATCAAAACACAAAAAAATTAGTTGCTAGCTTTACTTTATTTACTGTCTTGTTTGCTATATCAAAAACACAAAAAAATTAGTTTACTTGCATTTACTTTATCTAGTTTACTTTATTTTACTACTGCTAAAATGGCCAACCCTGAAAATACTAAGTTGTGTGACTTCACTAGCACAAATAATAATGATTTCTTATGCACACCTATTGCTCCACCTGCTACTACAGCAGAATTCTTTGAAATTAAACCTGCTTTACTAAATCTTGTTATGCGAGAGCAATTTTCTGGTGTTAGTTCTGATGATGCTGCTGCCCATCTCAATAATTTTGTTGAACTATGTGAAATGCAAAAGTATAAAGATGTAGATGGTGACATTATAAAATTAAAATTGTTTCCTTTCTCATTAAGAGGAAGAGCTAAAGATTGGTTGCTATCTCTGCCTAAGAATAGTATTGATTCCTGGACTAAATGCAAGGATGCTTTTATTGGTAGATATTATCCCCCTGCTAAAATTATATCTTTGAGGAGTAGCATAATGAATTTTAAACAATTGGATAATGAACATGTTGCTCAAGCTTGGGAAAGAATGAAATCTCTGGTTAAAAATTGCCCAACCCATGGACTGACTACTTGGATGATCATCCAAACCTTCTATGCAGGACTAAATTTTTCTTCGCGGAATTTATTGGATTCAGCTGCTGGAGGTACCTTTATGTCCATCACTCTTGGTGAAGCAACAAAGCTTCTTGATAATATGATGGTTAATTACTCTGAATGGCACACGGAAAGAGCTCCACAAGGTAAGAAGGTAAATTCTGTTGAAGAATCCTCTTCCTTGAATGATAAGGTTGATGCTATTATGTCTATGCTTGCAAATGATAGGACTAATATTGATCCTAATAATGTTCCATTAGCTTCATTGGTTGCCCAAGAAGAACATGTTGATGTAAACTTCATTAAAAATAATAATTTCAACAACAATGCTTATCGGAACAATTCTAGTAATAACTATAGGCCATATCCTTATAATAATGGTAACGGTTATGCTAATTCTTATGGGAATTCTTACAACAATAATAGGAATACACCCCCTGGACTTGAAGCCATGCTTAAAGAATTTATTAGTACACAAACTGCCTTTAACAAATCTGTTGAGGAAAAGCTCAATAAAATTGATATTCTTGTTTCTAGAGTTGATAGTCTTGCCTCTGATGTTGATCTTTTGAAATCGAAAGTTATGCCTAATAGGGATATTGAAAATAAAATTGTTACTACAGCAAATGCCATCCAAGTTAGAATTAATGAGAATATAAGATTAATGGCTGAACTGCGTGCTAGGTGGGATAGAGAAGAAAATGAAAAACTAGCTAAAAAGGAAAATGTAGCTAAAGTTTGGACTATTACCACCACTAGCAATGCTAATGATTCATATGTTGCTGCACCTCCTACTATCAATGGTAAAATAATTGGTGTTGGCAATGCTTCTACTCCTAGTGCAAAGCGCGCAAAATTACCTGAAACTGCTAAAACTGCTGAAACTGCTTGTGATAAAACTGCTGAAATTTTTTCCAACCTTGGGGATGATAATCCCATTGCTTTAGATTGTAATGATTTAGATTTTGATGATTGCCACATCTCTGAAGTTATAAAGTTCTTACAAAAACTTGCTAAAAGTCCCAATGCTAGTGCTATAAATTTGGCTTTCACAAAACATATTACAAATGCTCTCATAAAAGCTAGAGAAGAGAAACTAAAACTTGAAACTTCTATTCCTAGAAAGCTAGAGGATGGTTGGGAGCCCATCATTAAAATGAGAGTCAAAGATTTTGATTGTAATGCTTTATGTGATCTTGGTGCAAGTATTTCTGTTATGCCTAAAAAAGTCTATGATATGCTTGACTTGCCACCATTGAAGAATTGTTATTTGGATGTTAATCTCGCTGATAATGCTAAAAAGAAACCTTTGGGGAAAGTTGATAATGTTCATATTATGGTTAACAATAACCTTGTCCCCGTTGATTTTGTTGTCTTGGATATTGAATGCAATGCATCTTGCCCCATTATATTGGGAAGACCTTTTCTTCGAACCGTTGGTGCTACTATTGATATGAAGGAAGGTAATATTAAATATCAATTTCCTCTCAAGAAAGGTATGGAACACTTCCCTAGAAAGAGAATGAAGGTACCTTATGATTCTATTATTAGAACAAATTATGATGTTGATGCTTCATCTCTTGATGTTACTTGATATACACTTTCTGCGCCTAGCTGAAAGGCGTTAAAGAAAAGCGCTTATGGGAGACAACCCATGTTTTTACTACAGTATTTTTGTTTTATATTTGTGTCTTGGAAGTTGTTTACTACTGTAGCAACCTCTCCTTATCTTAGTTTTATGTTTTGTTGTGCCAAGTAAAGTCTTTGATAGAAAAGTAAGTACTAGATTTGGATTACTGCGCAGTTCCAGATTTCTTTGCTGTCACGAATCTGGGTCTATCTCCCTGTAGGTAGCTCAGAAAATTAAGCCAATTTACGAGCATGATCCTCAGATATGTACGCAACTTTCATTCAATTTGAGCATTTTCGTTTGAGCAAGTCTGGTGGCCTAATAAAATCCATCTTTACGGACTGTTCTGTTTTGACAGATTCTGTCTTTTATTTCGCATTGCCTCTTTTGCTATGTTGGATGAATTTCTTTGATCCATTAATGTCCAGTAGCTTTATGCAATGTCCAGAAGTGTTAAGAATGATTGTGTCACCTCTGAACATGTGAATTTTTATTATGCACTAACCCTCTAATGAGTTTTTTCGAGTTTGGTGTGGAGGAAGTTTTCAAGGATCAAGAGAGGAGTATGATACAATATGATCAAGGAGAGTGAAAGCTCTAAGCTTGGGGATGCCCCGGTGGTTCACCCCTGCATATTCTAAGAAGACTCAAGCGTCTAAGCTTGGGGATGCCCAAGGCATCCCCTTCTTCATCGACAACATTATCAGGTTCCTCCCCTGAAACTATATTTTTATTCCGTCACATCTTATGCACTTTGCTTGGAGCGTCGGTTTGTTTTTGTTTTTTGTTTTGTTTGAATAAAATGGATCCTAGCATTCACTTTGTGGGAGAGAGACACGCTCCGCTGTAGCATATGGACAAATATGTCCTTAGGCTCTACTCATAGTATTCATGGCGAAGTTTCTTCTTCGTTAATTTGTTATATGGTTGGAATTGGAAAATGATACATGTAGTAATTCTAAAATGTCTTGGATAATTTGATACTTGGCAATTGTTGTGCTCATGTTTAAGCTCTTGCATCATATACTTTGCACCCATTAATGAAGAAACACTTAGAGCTTGCTAATTTGGTTTGCATATTTGGTTTCTCTAGAGTCTAGATAACATCTAGTATTGAGTTTTGAACAACAAGGAAGACGGTATGGAGTCTTATAATGTTTACAATATGTCTTTTATGTGAGTTTTGCTGTACCGTTCATCCTTGTGTTTGTTTCAAATAACCTTGCTAGCCTAAACCTTGTATCGAGAGGGGATACTTCTCATGCATCCAAAATACTTGAGCCAACCACTATGCCATTTGTGTCCACCATACCTACCTACTACATGGTATTTATCCGCCATTCCAAAGTAACTTCGAGTGTAAGTAAACAACTGGGGAATGATACGTCTCCGACGTATCGATAATTTCTTATGTTCTATGCCATATTATTGATGATACCTACATGTTTTATGCACACTTTATGTCATATTCGTGCATTTTCTGGAACTAACCTATTAACAAGATGCCGAAGTGCCTGTTTGCTGTTTTTGGTTTCAGAAATCCTAGTAACGAAATATTCTCGGAATTGGACGAAACAAAGACCCAGGGGCCTATTTTTCCACGGAGCTTCCAGAAGACCGAAGAACATACGAAGTGGGGCCACGAGGTGGCGACACCACAAGGCGGCGCGGCCGGGGGCCCGCGCCGCCCCATGGTGTGGCCCCCTCGTCGGCCCCGACTCTGCCCTTCCGCCTACTTAAAGCCTCCGTCGCGAAACCCCGATGCGAAAAACCACGATACGGAAAACCTTCCGAGACGCCGCCGCCGATCCCATCTCGGGGGATTCGGAGATCTCCTCCGGCACCCTGCCGGAGAGGGGATTCATCTCCGGAGGACTCTACACCGCCATGGTCGCCTCCGGAGTGATGAGTGAGTAGTTCACCCCTGGACTATGGGTCCATAGCAGTAGCTAGATGGTTGTCTTCTCCTCATTGTGCTTCATTGTTGGATCTTGTGAGCTGCCTAACATGATCAAGATCATCTATCTGTAATACTCTATGTTGTGTTTGTCGGGATCCGATGGATAGAGAATACCATGTCATGTTAATTATCAAGTTATTACATATGTGTTGTTTATGATCTTGCATGCTCTCCGTTACTAGTAGAGGCTCTGGCCAAGTTTTTACTCTTAACTCCAAGAGGGAGTATTTATGCTCGATAGTGGGTTCATGCCTGCATTGACACCTGGGACAGTGACAGAAAGTTCTAAGGTTGTGTTGTGCTGTTGCCACTAGGGATAAAACATTGGCGCTATGTCCGAGGATGTAGTTGTTGATTACATTACGCACCATACTTAATGCAATTGTCTGTTGCTTTGCAACTTAATACGGAGGGGGTTCGGATGATAACCTGAAGGTGGACTTTTTAGGCATAGATGCGGTTGGATGGCGGTCTATGTACTTTGTCGTAATGCCCAATTAAATCTCACTATACTTATCATGTCATGTATGTGCATTGTTATGCCCTCTCTATTTGTCAATTGCCCGACTGTAATTTGTTCACCCAACATGCTTTTATCTTATGGGAGAGACACCTCTAGTGAACTGTGGACCCCGGTCCATTCTTTATACTGAAATACAAATCTGCTGCAATACTTTTTTTACTGTTTTCTCTGCAAACAATCATCTTCCACACAATACGGTTAATCCTTTGTTACACAAGCCGGTGAGATTGACAACCTCACTGTTTCGTTGGGGCAAAGTACTTTGGTTGTGTTGTGCAGGTTCCACGTTGGCGCCGGAATCTCTGGTGTTGCGCCGCACTACATCCCGCCGCCATCAACCTTCAACGTGCTTCTTGGCTCCTCCTGGTTCGATAAACCTTGGTTTCTTTCTGAGGGAAAACTTGCTGCTGTGCGCATCATACCTTCCTCTTGGGGTTGCCCAACGAACGTGTGAAATACACACCATCACTCCACCCATATAAATAGCTTTCTTCTCCAAAGGGACAAGTTGCTCAATCATTGCAAGAAAAATCTGCCAAGCTTCACCACCATTAGAGCCACCTCAAGAACACAAGATTTGCAAGATCTCCTTCCTCCCCCAACCAAAGCTCTTGATCTTTGGAGATTCGAAGGAGAAGACACCGATCTACATCCTCACCGAAGCGTTCTTCATTTCCCCCTCACTTGTTTGAGGGATCTCATGCTAGTGTTCCTATTTGGTTCCCTAGTTGATTTGTTGTTGATGTGTTGTTGTTGATTGTTGTATTGTTACAGATTTGGGAGCCTCCAATTTGGTTGTGGATGTGTGCCCCAAGAACTTTGTAAAGGCCCGGTTTCCGCCTCGAGGAAATCCCTTAGTGGAAGTGGGCTAGGCCTTCGTGGCGTTGCTCACAGGAGATCTGAGTGAAGCCTTCGTGGCTGTTGGTTTGGCTTGCGTAGCAACCACACTCCTCCAAACGTAGACGTACCTTCTTGCAAAGGAAGGGAACTACGGGAATCATCTCCGTGTCATCGCGTGCTCCACTCTCGGTTACCTCTATCCCACTCTATCTCCTATTGCGTAGTGATACGTCTCCAACGTATCGATAATTTCTTGTGTTCCATGCCACATTATTGATGTTATCTACATGTTATATGCACACTTTATGTCATATTCGTGCATTTTCTGGAACTAACCTATTAACAAGATGCCGAAGTGCCAGTTCCTGTTTTCTGCTGTTTTTGGTTTCAGAAATCCTAGTAACGAAATATTCTCGGAATCGGACGAAATCAACGCCAAAGATCTTAGAATCCCGGAAGCATCCAGAACACACCAGAGAGGTCGAGGGGGGCCACAGGGCCACCAAACCCTAGGCTGGCGCGGCCAGAGGGGGGGCCGCGCCGCCCTATGGTGTGGCCCCCCTGTCAGCCCTCCTGCGCCGCCTCTTCGCCTATATAAAGCCCCTGGATCGAAAACCCTGAGGCGAAGAACCACGATACGGAAAACCTTCCAGAGCCGCCGCCATCGCGAAGCCAAGATCCGGGGACAGGAGTCTCTCTGTTCCGGCACCCTGCCGGGACGGGGAAGTGCCCCCGGAAGGCTTCTCCATCGACACCGCTGCCATCTCCACCGCCATCTTCATCACCGCTGCTGCTCCCATGAGGAGGGAGTAGTTCTCCATCGAGGCTCGGGGCTGTACCGGTAGCTATGTGGTTAATCTCTCTCCATGTACTTCAATACAATGATCTCATGAGCTGCTTTACATGATTGAGATTCATATGAGTTTTGTATCACAATTCATCTATGTGCTACTCTAGTGATGTTATTAAAGTAGTTCTATTCCTCCTGCACGTGTGTAAAGGTGACTAGTGTGTGCGCCGTGTTAGTACTTGGTTTATGCTATGATCATGATCTCTTGTAGATTGCGAAGTTAACTATTGCTATGATAATATTGATGTGATCTATTCCTCCTACATATGCATGAAGGTGACAGTGTGCATGCTATGCTAGTACTTGGTTTAGTCTGTTGATCTATCTTACACTAAAGGTTACTAAAATATGAGCATTATTGTGGAGCTTGTTAACTCCGGCATTGAGGGTTCGTGTAATCCTACGCAATGTGTTCATCATCCAACAAAAGTGTAGAGTATGCATTTATCTATTCTGTTATGTGATCAATGTTGAGAGTGTCCACTAGTGAAAGTGTAATCCCTAGGCCTTGTTCCTAAATACCGCTGAGTTACTGCTTGTTTACTGTTTTACTGTGTTACTACTGCTGCAATATCACCACCATCACTACACGCCGCAAGCACTTTTCCGGCACCGTTGCTACTACTTATTCATACCACCTGTATTTCACTATCTCTTCGCCGAACTAGTGCACCTATTAGGTGTGTTGGGGACACAAGAGACTTCTTGCTTTGTGGTTGCAGGGTTGCATGAGAGGGATATCTTTGACCTCTTCCTCCCTGAGTTCGATAAACCTTGGGTATCCACTTAAGGGAAACTTGTTGCTGTTCTACAAACCTCTGCTCTTGGAGGCCCAACACTGTCTACAAGAATAGAAGCTCCCGTAGACATCAAGCTATTTTCTGGCGCCGTTGCCGGGGAGGAAAGGTAAAAAGGCACTCATACTCCGGTCTCAGGTAAAGTATTTTTCTGGCGCCATCGTGTGTGTGCTCGAAGCTATTTCCTTTAGATCCTGCAATTGCATCTTTTTGTTTCTTGTTTACACTAGTTTGGCATAATGGACAACAATGAGCTTCTTATTCTATTTCCTGATTTAAAACATGGATTGTTTGATGCGAAAATTAAAAAACCTATGGAACCTTATTTGCATGCTGGTAGTAATATTAGTATGAACGCTTTGAACACCATTGTTGATAATAATGTAGAAAGTTCTAAGCTTGGGGAAGCTGGTTTTCATGATCTTTTTAGTCCCCCAAGCATTGAGGAGAAAATTTTCTTTGATGATACTTTGCCTCCTATTTGTGATGATTATAATAGTGGTCTTTTGGTACAACCTACTATGGAGAGTAAATTTTGTTGTGATTATACTATGCCTCCTACACTTGATGAGAATAATAATGATAGCTACTTTGTTGAATTTGCTCCCACTACAACTAATAAAATTGATTATGCCTATGTGGAGAGTAATAATTTTATGCATGAGACTCATGATAAGAATGCTTTATGTGATAGTTATATTGTTGAGTTTGCTCATGATGCTACTGAAAGTTATTATGAGAGAGGAAAATATGGTTGTAGAAATTTTCATGTTACTAAAATGCCTCTCTATGTGCTGAAATTTTTGAAGCTACACTTGTTTTATCTTCCTATGCTTGTTACTTTGCTCTTCATGAACTTGTTTATTTACAAGATTCCTATGCATAGGAAGCATGTTAGACTTAAATGTGTTTTGAATTTGCCTCTTGATGCTCTCTTTTGCTTCACATACTATTTCTTGCGAGTGCATCATTAAAACTGCTGAGCCCATCTTAATGGCTAAAAAGAAAGAACTTCTTGGGAGATAACCCATGTGTTTATTTTGCTACAGTACTTTGTTTTATATTTGTGTTTTGGAAGTTGTTTACTACTGTAGCAACCTCTCCTTATCTTAGTTTTATGTTTTGTTGTGCCAAGTAAAGTCTTTGATAGTAAAGTAAGTACTAGATTTGGATTACTGCGCAGAAACAGATTTCTTTGCTGTCACGAATCTGGGTCTAATTCTCTGTAGGTAACTCAGAAAATTATGCCAATTTACATGAGTGATCCTCAGATATGTACGCAACTTTCATTCAATTTGAGCATTTTCGTTTGAGCAAGTCTGGTGGCCTAATAAAATCCATCTTTACGGACTGTTCTGTTTTGACAGATTCTGCCTTTTATTTCGCATTGCCTCTTTTGCTATGTTGGATGAATTTCTTTGATCCATTAATGTCCAGTAGCTTTATGCAATGTCCAGAAGTGTTAAGAATGATTGTGTCACCTCTGAACATGTTAATTTTTATTATGCACTAACCCTCTAATGAGTTGTTTCGAGTTTGGTGTGGAGGAAGTTTTCAAGGGTCAAGAGAGGAGGATGATATACTATGATCAAGGAGAGTGAAAGCTCTAAGCTTGGGGATGCACCCGGTGGTTCACCCCTGCATATATCAAGAAGACTCAAGCGTCTAAGCTTGGGGATGCCCAAGGCATCCCCTTCTTCATCGACAACATTATCAGGTTCCTCCCCTGAAACTATATTTTTATTCCATCACATCTTATGTGCTTTACTTGGAGCGTCTGTGTGCTTTTGTTTTTGTTTTTGTTTGAATAAATTGGATTACATCATGCTTGTGTGGGAGAGAGACACGCTCCGCTGGTTCATATGAACACATGTGTTCTTAGCTCATAATATTCATGGCGAAGTTTCCTCTTCGTTAAATTGTTATATGGTTGGAATTGAAAAATGATACATGTAGTAATTGCTATAATGTCTTGGGTAATGTGATACTTGGCAATTGTTGTGCTCATGTTTAAGCTCTTGCATCATATGCTTTGCACCCATTAATGAAGAAGTACATAGAGCATGCTAAAATTTGGTTTGCATAATTGGTCTCTCTAAGGTCTAGATAATTTCTAGTATTGAGTTTGAACAACAAGGAAGACGGTGTAGAGTCTTATAATGTTTTCAATATGTCTTTTATGTGAGTTTTGCTGCACCGGTTCATCCTTGTGTTTGTTTCAAATAAGCCTTGCTAGCCTAAACCTTGTATCGAGAGGGAATACTTCTCATGCATCCAAAATACTTGAGCCAACCACTATGCCATTTGTGTCCACCATATCTACCTATACTACATGGTATTTTCCCGCCATTCCAAAGTAAATTGCTTGAGTGCTACCTTTAAAATTCCATCATTCACCTTTGCAATATATAGCTCATGGGACAAATAGCTTAAAAACTATTGTGGTATTGAATATGTAATTATGCACTTTATCTCTTATTAAGTTGCTTGTTGTGCGATAACCATGTTCACTGGGGAACGCCATCAACTCATTGTTGAATTTCATGTGAGTTGCTATGCATGTTCGTCTTGTCTGAAGTAAGAGCGATCTACCACCTTATGGTTAAGCATGCATATTGTTAGAGAAGAACATTGGGCCGCTAACTAAAGCCATGATCCATGGTGGAAGTTTCAGTTTTGGACATATATCCTCAATCTCAAATGAGAAAATTATTAATTGTTGTTACATGCTTATGCATAAAAGAGGAGTCCATTATCTGTTGTCTATGTTGTCCCGGTATGGATGTCTAAGTTGAGAATAATCAATAGCGAGAAATCCAATGCGAGCTTTCTCCTTAGACCTTTGTACAGGCGGCATAGAGGTACCCCTTTGTGACACTTGGTTAAAACATGTGCATTGTGATGATCCGGTAGTCCAAGCTAATTAGGACAAGGTGCGGGCACTATTGGTACACTATGCATGAGGCTTGCAACTTATAAGATATAATTTACATGATGCATATGCTTTATTACTACCGTTGACAAAATTGTTTCATGTTTTCAAAATAAAAGCTCTAGCACAAATATAGCAATCGATGCTTTTCCTCTATGGAGGACCATTCTTTTACTTTCATTGTTGAGTCAGTTCACCTATTTCTCTCCATCTCAAGAAGCAAACACTTGTGTGAACTGTGCATTGATTCTTACATATTTGCATATTGCATTTGTTATATTGCTTTGCATTGACAATTATCCATGAGATATACATGTTACAAGTTGAAAGCAACCGCTGAAACTTAATCTTCTTTTGTGTTGCTTCAATACCTTTACTTTGAATTATTACTTTATGAGTTAACTCTTATGCAAGACTTATTGATGCTTGTCTTGAAGTGCTATTCATGAAAAGTCTTTGCTTTATGATTCAGTTGTTTACTCATGTCATTACATTGTTTTGATCGCTGCATTCACTACATATGCTTTACAAATAGTTTGATCAAGGTTATGATGGCATGTCACTCCAGAAATTATCTTTGTTATCGTTTTACCTGCTCGGGACGAGCAGAACTAAGCTTGGGGATGCTGATACGTCTCCAACGTATCGATAATTTCTTGTGTTCCATGCCACATTATTGATGTTATCTACATGTTATATGCACACTTTATGTCATATTCGTTCATTTTCTGGAACTAACCTATTAACAAGATGCCGAAGTGCCAGTTCCTGCTGTTTTTGGTTTCAGAAATCCTAGTAACGAAATATTCTCGAATCGAACGAAATCAACGCCAAAGATCTTAGAATCCCGGAAGCATCCACACACAGAGGTCGAGGGGGCCACAGGGCCACCAAACCCTAGGCCGGCGCGGCCAGAGGGGGCCGCGCCGCCCTATGGTGTGGCCCCCCTGTCAGCCCTCCCGCGCCGCCTCTTCGCCTATAAAGCCCCTGGATCGAAAACCCGAGGCGAAGAACCACGATACGGAAAACCTTCCGAGCCGCCGCCATCGCGAAGCCAAGATCTGGGGGACAGGAGTCTCTGTTCCGGCACTCTGCCGGACGGGGAAGTGCCCCCGAAGGCTTCTCCATCGACACCGCTGCCATCTCCACCGCCATCTTCATCACCGCTGCTGCTCCCATGAGGAGGGAGTAGTTCTCCATCGAGGCTCGGGGCTGTACCGGTAGCTATGTGGTTAATCTCTCTCCATGTACTTCAATACAATGATCTCATGAGCTGCTTTACATGATTGAGATTCATATGAGTTTTGTATCACAATTCATCTATGTGCTACTCTAGTGATGTTATTAAAGTAGTTCTATTCCTCCTGCACGTGTGTAAAGGTGACTAGTGTGTGCGCCGTGTTAGTACTTGGTTTATGCTATGATCATGATCTCTTGTAGATTGCGAAGTTAACTATTGCTATGATAATATTGATGTGATCTATTCCTCCTACATATGCATGAAGGTGACAGTGTGCATGCTATGCTAGTACTTGGTTTAGTCTGTTGATCTATCTTACACTAAAGGTTACTAAAATATGAGCATTATTGTGGAGCTTGTTAACTCCGGCATTGAGGGTTCGTGTAATCCTACGCAATGTGTTCATCATCCAACAAAAGTGTAGAGTATGCATTTATCTATTCTGTTATGTGATCAATGTTGAGAGTGTCCACTAGTGAAAGTGTAATCCCTAGGCCTTGTTCCTAAATACTGCTGAGTTACTACTGCTTGTTTACTGTGTTACTACTGCTGCAATATCACCACCATCACTACACGCCAGCAAGCACTTTTCTGGCACCGTTGCTACTACTTATTCATACCACCTGTATTTCACTATCTCTTCGCCGAACTAGTGCACCTATTAGGTGTGTTGGGGACACAAGAGACTTCTTGCTTTGTGGTTGCAGGGTTGCATGAGAGGGATATCTTTGACCTCTTCCTCCCTGAGTTCGATAAACCTTGGGTATCCACTTAAGGGAAACTTGCTGCTGTTCTACAAACCTCTGCTCTTGGAGGCCCAACACTGTCTACAAGAATAGAAGCTCCCGTAGACATCACGTAGCTATATCTTGCTTAGTTGATATCCTTGTCATATAGGTATATTCACTTAGTTGCATATCTAGAGAATTTACCTTTGTGTCAAGCCTAAATTGAAAAAGAACTAAAAATTGGTTAGCACCTATTCACCCCCCCTCTAGGTGCGGCATACGATCCTTTCAATTGGTAACAAGTATTGCAGTAGATTGTATTCAATGTAAAAGAATGGA
The DNA here is from genome assembly GCA_030979885.1 of Lolium multiflorum. Lineage (NCBI taxonomy): Eukaryota > Viridiplantae > Streptophyta > Magnoliopsida > Poales > Poaceae > Lolium > Lolium multiflorum. The sequence continues at coordinate 238,872,485 of CM061747.1, forward strand.
CCGGGGTCCACAGTTCACTAGAGGTGTCTCTCCCATAAGATAAATAGCATGTTGGGTGAACAAATTACAGTCGGGCAATTGACAAATAGAGAGGGCATGACCATGCACATACATGATATGATGAGTATTGTGAGATTTAATTGGGCATTACGACAAAGTACATAGACCGCTATCCAGCATGCATCTATGCCTAAAAAGTCCACCTTCAGGTTATCATCCGAACCCCTTCCAGTATTAAGTTGCAAACAACAGACAATTGCATTAAGTATGGTGCGTAATGTAATCAATAACTACATCCTCGGACATAGCATCAATGTTTTATCCCTAGTGGCAACAAGCACATCCACAACCTTAGAACTTTCTGTCACTGTCCCAGATTTAATGGAGGCATGAACCCACTATCGAGCATAAATACTCCCTCTTGGAGTTAAGAGCAAAAACTTGGCCAGAGCCTCTACTAATAACGGAGAGCATGCAAGATCATAAACAACACATAGGTAATAGATTGATAATCAACATAACATAGTATTCTCTATCCATCGGATCCCGACAAACACAACATATAGCATTACAGATAGATGATCTTGATCATGTTAGGCAGCTCACAAGATCCAACAATGAAGCACATGAGGAGAAGACGACCATCTAGCTACTGCTATGGACCCATAGTCCAGGGGTGAACTACTCACTCATCACTCCGGAGGCGACCATGGCGGTGAAGAGTCCTCCGGAGATGATTCCCCTCTCCGGCAGGGTGCCGGAGGCGATCTCCTGAATCCCCCGAGATGGGATTGGCGGCGGCGGCGTCTCCGGAAGGTTTTCCGTATCGTGGCTCTCTGACGGGGTTTCGCGACGGAGGCTATATGTAGGCGGAAGGGCAGGTCAGGGGGCCACACGAGGGCCCCACACAACATGCCGGCGCGGCCCAGGCCCAGGCCGCGCTGCCCTAGTGTGTGGCCGCCTCGTGGCCCCACTTCGTCTATCCCTCGGTCTTCTGGAAGCTTCGTGGCAAAATAGGACCCTGGGCATTGATTTCGTCCAATTCCGAGAATATTTCCTTATTAGGATTTCTGAAACCAAAAACAGCAGAAAACAGCAACTGGCTCTTCGGCATCTCGTTAATAGGTTAGTGCCATAAAATGCATAAATACGACATATAATGTGTATAAAACATGTAGATATCATCAATAATGTGGCATGGAACATAAGAAATTATCGATACGTCGGAGACGTATCAGCATCCCCAAGCTTAGTTCTGCTCGTCCCGAGCAGGTGAACGATAACAAAGATAATTTCTGGAGTGACATGCCATCATAACCTTGATCATACTATTGTAAGCATATGTAATGAATGCAGCGATCAAAACAATGGTAATGACATGAGTAAACAACTGAATCATAAAGCAAAGACTTTTCATGAATAGTACTTTCAAGACAAGCATCAATAAGTCTTGCATAAGAGTTAACTCATAAAGCAATAAATCAAAGTAAAGGTATTGAAGCAACACAAAGGAAGATTAAGTTTCAGCGGTTGCTTTCAACTTATAACATGTATATCTCATGGATATTGTCAATGTAAAGTAATATAACAAGTGCAATATGCAAGTATGTAGGAATCAATGCACAGTTCACACAAGTGTTTGCTTCTTGAGGTGGAGAGAAATAGGTGAACTGACTCAACATAAAAGTAAAAGAAAGGCCCTTCGCAGAGGGAAGCATTGATTGCTATATTTGTGCTAGAGCTTTGGTTTTGAAAACAAGAAACAATTTTGTCAACGGTAGTAATAAAGCATATGTATCATGTAAATTATATCTTACAAGTTGCAAGCCTCATGCATAGTATACTAATAGTGCCCGCACCTTGTCCTAATTAGCTCGGATTACCGGGATTATCATCGCAATACACATGTTTTAACCAAGTGTCACAAAGGGGTACCTCTATGCCGCCTGTACAAAGGTCTAAGGAGAAAGCTCGCATTTGGATTTCTCGCTTTTGATTATTCTCAACTTAGACATCCATACCGGGACAACATAGACAACAGATAATGGACTCCTCTTTAATGCATAAGCATGTAGCAACAATTAATGTTCTCATATGAGATTGAGGATATATGTCCAAAACTGAAACTTCCACCATGATTCATGGCTTTAGTTAGCGGCCCAATGTTCTTCTCTAACAATATGCATGCTCTAACCATTAAATGAGTGGTAAATCTCCCTTACTTCAGACAAGATGGACATGCATAGCAACTCACATGATATTCAACAAAGAGTAGTTGATGGCGTCCCCAGGAGCATGGTTATCGCACAACAAGCAACTTAATAAGAGATAAAGTGCATAAGTACATATTCAATACCACAATAGTTTTTAAGCTATTTGTCCCATGAGCTATATATTGCAAAGGTAAAGAATGGAAATTTTAAAGGTAGCACTCAAGCAATTTACTTTGGAATGGCGGAGAAATACCATGTAGAAGGTAGGTATGGTGGACACAAATGGCATAGTGGTTGGCTCAAGGATTTTGGATGCATGAGAAGTATTCCCTCTCGATACAAGGTTTAGGCTAGCAAGGTTATTTGAAACAAACACAAGGATGAACCGGTGCAGCAAAACTCACATAAAAGACATATTGTAAACATTATAAGACTCTACACCGTCTTCCTTGTTGTTCAAACTCAATACTAGAAATTATCTAGACTTTAGAGAGACCAAATATGCAAACCAAATTTAGCAAGCTCTAGGTGTTTCTTCATTAATGGGTGCAAAGTATATGATGCAAGAGCTTAAACATGAGCACAACAATTGCCAAGTATCAAATTATTCAAGACATTTTAGAATTACTACATGTAGCATTTCCCAATTCCAACCATATAACAATTTAACGAAGAAGATTCAACCTTCGCCATGAATACTATGAGTAAAGCCTAAGGACATATTTGTCCATATGCAACAGCGGAGCGTGTCTCTCTCCCACACAATGAATGCTAGGATCCATTTTATTCAAACAAAAACAAAAACAAAAGCAAACCGACGCTCCAAGCAAAGCACATAAGATGTGATGGAATAAAAATATAGTTTCAGGGGAGGAACCTGATAATGTTGTCGATGAAGAAGGGGATACCTTGGGCATCCCCAAGCTTAGACGCTTGAGTCTTCTTAAAATATGCAGGGGTGAACCACCGGGGCATCCCCAAGCTTAGAGGTTTCACTCTCCTTGATCATATTGTATCAACTCCCTCTCTTGATCCTTGAAAACTTCCTCCACACCAAACTCAAAACAACTCATTAGAGGGTTAGTGCATAATAAAAATTCACATGTTCAGAGGTGACATAATCATTCTTAACACTTCTGGACATTGCACAAAGCTACTGGACATTAATGGAACAAAGAAATTCATCCATCATAGCAAAAGAGGCAATGCGAAATAAAAGGCAGAATCTGTCAAAACAGAACAGTCCGTAAAGACGGATTTTATTGAGGCACCAGACTTGCTCAAATGAAAATGCCCAAATTGAATGAAAGTTGCGTACATATCTGAGGATCACGCACGTAAATTGGCATATTTTTCTGAGCTACCTACAGAGAGGCAGGTCGAAATTCGTGACAACAAAGAAATCTGTTTCTGCGCAGTAATCCAAATCTAGTATGAACCTTACTATCAACGACTTTACTTGGCACAACAATGCACAAAACTAAGATAAGGAGAGGTTGCTACAGTAGTAAACAACTTCCAAAACTCAAATATAAAATAAAAGTGCAGTAGTAAAAACATGGGTTGTCTCCCATAAGCGCTTTTCTTTAACGCCTTTCAGCTAGGCGCAGAAAGTGTATATCAAGTGTTGTCAAGAGACGAAGTATCAACATCATAACTTGTTCTAATAATAGAATCAAAAGGTAACTTCATTCTCTTTCTAGGGAAGTGTTCCATACCTTTCTTGAGAGGAAATTGATATTTAATATTACCTTCCTTCATATCAATGATAGCTCCAACAGTTCGAAGAAAAGGTCTTCCCAATATAATGGGACAAGATGCATTGCATTCAATATCCAAGACAACAAAATCAACGGGGACAAGGTTATTGTTAACCATAATGCAAACATTATCAATTCTCCCCAAAGGTTTCTTTGTAGAATGATCAGCAAGATTAACATCCAAATAACAAATTTTCAATGGTGGCAAGTCAAGCATATTATAGATTTTCTTAGGCATAACGGAAATACTTGCACCAAGATCACATAAAGCATTACAATCAAAGTCATTGACCTTCATCTTAATGATGGGCTCCCAACCATCCTCTAGCTTCCTAGGAATAGAAGCTTCACGTTCTAGTTTCTCTTCTCTAGCTTTTATGAGAGCATTTGTAATATGTTTTGTGAAAGCCAAGTTTATAGCACTAGCATTAGGACTCTTAGCAAGTTTTTGTAAGAACTTAATAACTTCAGAGATGTGGCAATCATCAAAATCCAAACCATTATAATCTAAAGCAATGGGATCATCATCCCCAATGTTGGAAAAAATTTCAGCAGTTTTATCACAGGCAGTTTCAGCAGTTTTAGCAGTTTCAGGCAATTTTGCACGCTTTGCACTAGGAGTAGAAACATTGCCAACACCAATTATTTTACCATTGATAGTAGGAGGTGCAGCAACATGTGAATCATTAACATTACTAGTGGTGGTAATAGTCCAAACTTTAGCTACATTATTCTCTTTAGCTAGTTTTTCATTTTCTTCTCTTTCCCACCTAGCATGCAATTCGGCCATCAATCTTATATTCTCATTAATTCTAACTTGGATGGCATTTGCTGTAGTAACAATTTTATTTTCAATATCCTTATTAGGCATAACTTTCGATTTCAAAAGATCAACATCAGAGGCAAGACTATCAACCTTAGAAGCAAGAATATCAATTTTATTGAGCTTTTCCTCAACAGATTTGTTAAAAGCAGTTTGTGTACTAATAAATTCTTTAAGCATAGCTTCAAGTCCAGGGGGTGTGTTCCTATTATTGTTGTAAGAATTCCCATAAGAATTACCATAACTATTACCATTATTATAAGGATATGGCCTATAGTTGTTACTAGAATTGTTCCGATAAGCATTGTTGTTGAAATTATTATTTTTAATGAAGTTTACATCAACATGTTCTTCTTGGGCAACCAATGAAGCTAAAGGAACATTATTAGGATCAACATTAGTCCTATCATTCAAAAGCATAGACATAATAGCATCAATCTTATCACTCAAGGAAGAGGTTTCTTCGACAGAATTTACCTTCTTACCTTGTGGGGCTCTTTCCATGTGCCATTCAGAGTAATTAATCATCATATTATCAAGAAGCTTTGTTGCCTCACCAAGAGTGATGGACATAAAGGTACCTCCAGCAGCTGAATCCAATAGGTTCCGCGAAGAAAAGTTCAGTCCTGCATAAAAGGTTTGGATGATCATCCAAGTAGTCAGTCCATGGGTTGGGCAATTTTTAACCAAAGATTTCATTCTTTCCCAAGCTTGTGCAACATGCTCATTATCCAATTGTTTAAAATTCATTATGCTACTTCTCAAAGATATAATTTTAGCAGGGGGATAATATCTACCAATAAAAGCATCCTTGCATTTAGTCCATGAATCAATACTATTCTTAGGCAGAGATAGCAACCAATCTTTAGCTCTTGCTCTTAATGAGAAAGGAAACAATTTTAATTTTATAATGTCACCATCTACATCTTTATACTTTTGCATTTCACACAATTCAACAAAGTTATTGAGATGAGCAGCAGCATCATCAGAACTCCCCGGCAACGGCGCCAGAAAAAATGATTGATGGCGTGTACAGCACACGTCCGTTGGGAACCCCAAGAGGAAGGTATGATGCGCACAGTAGCAAGTTTTCCCTCAGAAAGAAACCAAGGTTTATCGAACCAGGAGGAGCCAAGAAGCACGTTGAAGGTTGATGGCAGCGGGATGTAGTGCGGCGCAACACCAGAAAATTGCTCTCGCATAACAAGATTCAGTAGAGCAGGTTTAATTTCAAAGAATTCTGCTGTAGTAGCAGGTGGAGCAATAGGTGTGCATAAGAAATCATTATTATTTGTGGTTGTGAAGTCACACAACTTAGTATTTTCAGGAGTACCCATTTTAGCAGTAGTAAATAAAGCAAACTAGATAAAATAAATGCAAGTAACTAATTTTTTTGTGTTTTTGATATAGAGTGCAAGACAGTAAATAAAGTAAAACTAGCAACTAATTATTTTGTGTTTTGATATAATGCAGCAAAAAAAGTAGTAAATAAAATAAAGCAAGACAAAAACAAAGTAAAGAGATTGGATTGTGGAGACTCCCCTTGCAGCGTGTCTTGATCTCCCCGGCAACGGCGCCAAAAATGCTTGATGGCGTGTACAGCACACGTCCGTTGGGAACCCCAAGAGAAAGGTATGATGCGCACAGTAGCAAGTTTTCCCTCAGAAAGAAACCAAGGTTTATCAAACCAGGAGGAGCCAAGAAGCACGTTGAAGGTTGATGGCAGCGGGATGTAGTGCGGCGCAACACCAGGGATTCCGGCGCCAACGTGGAACCTGCACAACACAACCAAAGTACTTTGCCCCAACGAAACGTGAGGTTCTCAATCTCACCGGCTTGATGTAACAAAGGATTAGATGTATAGTGTGGATGATGATTGTTTGCAGAAAAGTAAAACAAGTATTGCAAGATTGTATTCAATGTAAAAGAATGGACCGGGGTCCACAGTTCACTAGAGGTGTCTCTCCCATAAGATAAATAGCATGTTGGGTGAACAAATTACAATGGGCAATTGACAAATATAGAGGGCGTGACCATGCACATACATGATATGATGAGTATTGTGAGATTTAATTGGGCATTACGACAAAGTACATAGACTGCTATCCAGCATGCATCTATGCCTAAAAAGTCCACCTTCAGGTTATCATCCGTATTAAGTTGCAAAACAACAGACAATTGCATTAAGTATGGTGCGTAATGTAATCAATAACTACATCCTCGGACATAGCATCAATGTTTTATCCCTAGTGGCAACAGCACATCCACAACCTTAGAACTTTCTGTCACTGTCCCAGATTTAATGGAGGCAGGAACCCACTATCGAGCATAAATACTCCCTCTTGGAGTTAAGAGCAAAAACTTGGCCAGAGCCTCTACTAATAACGGAGAGCATGCAAGATCATAAACAACACATAGGTAATAGATTGATAATCAACATAACATAGTATTCTCTATCCATCGGATCCCGACAAACACAACATATAGCATTACAGATAGATGATCTTGATCATGTTAGGCAGCTCACAAGATCCAACAATGAAGCACATGAGGAGAAGACGACCATCTAGCTACTGCTATGGACCCATAGTCCAGGGTGAACTACTCACTCATCACTCCGGAGGCGACCATGGCGGTGAAGAGTCCTCCGGAGATGATTCCCCTCCGGCAGGTGCCGGAGGCGATCTCCTGAATCCCCCGAGATGGGATTGGCGGCGGCGGCGTCTCTGGAAGGTTTTCCGTATCGTGGCTCTCGGTAATGGGGGTTTCGCGACGGAGGCTATATGTAGGCGGAAGGGCAGGTCAGGGGGCCACACGAGGGCCCCACACAACAGGCCGGCGCGGCCCAGGCCCAGGCCGCGCCGCCCTAGTGTGTGGCCGCCTCGTGGCCCCACTTCGTCTATCCCTCGGTCTTCTGGAAGCTTCGTGGCAAAATAGGACCCTGGGCGTTGATTTCGTCCAATTCCGAGAATATTTCCTTACTAGGATTTCTGAAACCAAAAACAGCAGAAAAAGAATCGGCTCTTCGGCATCTCGTTAATAGGTTAGTGCCGGAAAATGCATAAATACGACATATAATGTGTATAAAACATGTAGATATCATCAATAATGTGGCATGGAACATAAGAAATTATCGATACGTCGGAGACGTATCACCGTGCTTGGCGGCTTACCGGCCGGTGCCCAACAGGGGTAGGTCTGCGGGCGATTCGCCTCCTCTTGGGCGCAAGCTTCCTTGTTTTGCCAAGACCCGAGCTTGGTTCCCCCTCGGAACCTCCCTCGGGACAAGTACCTTCCTCCCTTTGGTTAGCACTTGCCCGCGATGCCTCTTCCTTGGCTTTAGCCGCCTCCTCTTCAATCTTTCTTCTGGCTGAGAGCAATTCAGCTTGGGCGCGCTCACGAGCTTGGAGCAGAGCCACCGCTTGGGCAGGCGACCCCTCCGATGATTTGAACAGGATACAACTATCTCTAGCCACCTTAACAAGATGCTCAACCGAAGAATCTTGGAAAGCAACAAAGGAAGAGGGGAAGTTGGGGTTACCTGGCGCGGGCGTGGCGGAGGACGGGGTAGCGGTAACTTCGGTGGAGCACTTGGACATGGAGTTCTTCTCGGCAGTGGCACGAATTGCACGCTCCAGAACCGGGCCTTCGGTTGCCCCTTTAGCTCTCGCACTTTTGCGCTGGGCTTCCGCCGGAGGGGCCTTGGATCGCGGCGCTCGGGCAACCGCAGCCCCCAGGGCTGGGATTGGGGCATCAAGCAGCAGGAGTTGGCCGAGTCACCCAGAGAGACCGCAGGAGCGTGATGGAGGCCCAGAGTTTGAGGAGGAGGCGCAGGGGTCTCCAAAGTGGCTTCAGCCTCAGCCGCTTCCAGCATCAGCTTCCTAGAGGGGCGGTCATGGTTGCTTTTGCTCCTGCGCTCGCTGTTCCGCCGGTATTCCTGATCCGACGAAGCAGAGGGAGGGGTGATCCAGCCCACCTCCACCCTCTCAGCCTCGGACAACCTCAAAGCTTTCCCAGGAGTCGGGGAAACCCTCTCCCCGGACGACGGATCATCAGGCAAGTCAAGTTGAAGGAGCAAGTCACTGTCAGAAGCTTCAGGGGACTGGTGTTTGGAGCTTGTAGGAACCGCGGCCTTGATGATTTGCGCCACCAGGGGAAAAATGTTTCCAGTGGGGGTCAGATTGGAGCCATAATGGCTGCGGGCAGAGTCAGGAATGGTGAGGTTGGACGCCGCGACAACCGCAGAAGGGGAGGCCGACGAGGTTGGTGCGGCCGCCAGCGGCACCGATTTACGCGGGCCGCCCCCTCCCGCGCCCGGCGCAGAGGCGGAGGATCGCTTGTCCTTACTGTGCTTACCCCGCCGCCCATCCCAGCGGTCTTCGTCAGTCTCTTCGCAGTCATCTTCCCTCTCCCCTGTGTCATCGCCTGGAGGGAAACTAGGGAGAGTCCGTGGGGGAGAGTCTTCAGCAGCAGCGGTCTCGCGGAGAATCTTGATACGGTATCCTTGCAGGTTGACGAACAGAGTGATAAACTCTGGGAGCACGTCTCCCTTGCGACAGCCAAACGACATCCTAACCGGCGTCTCCAGATGAGCAAGAGAGTCAACGTCAACATAAAGTGGGCGGCCCACCTCACGCGTTGACAGCAGCAGTCGTTCAGCAAGACGCAGAGGTGGCGGCACCCCAAGAAGCTTGACCCAAACCACTTCCAGAGTCTCAGTAGCAAGCGGGTCATCCAGCGGGACGGTGACCAGGGCCTTGATTTTGCTCGTTGGTAGGGTGAGTCCGCCCCCACGGATCGCAATACGGAGAATTTCTTTGGATGGGAAGACAACGGCGAAATCCGAGGCGGAGAGCTGCCGCACTTGCCAGTTCCAGTTTTCGTCAACCAGGTCCTTGAACTCTTCTTCCACTTCTTCTTCTGAGAGGCGTCCCCCAGCCAGGATGGCGGTAGCCGAGTTGGAGGTCGAGCGTTGCAGTTCCTCGTCAGGGACATCAATGCAGAGGAACCCCTGGCGCCCTCCGCCGAAACCCGCCCAATAGGGAGCTAGAACCTTGGCGAGGGCGGCACACATGGCCGAGAGGTGGCCGACTTTCTTGCAGTTGACGCAGAACGGATCGTCGATGCAGTCAGCCTGGATATGTCCCTGTTTCCCACAGTTATAACAGGTAATGTGGGCTGCATCGGGGTTTGCTGCAGCGGTTTCCCCTGAGCCGGTGCCATCCCCAACAGGCGGAGCAGAGGGAGGGCCTTGATGAGCACGGGGCTGGCGGAGGTTCCTCCGGCCCGCGTTCTTCCCAGAATCACGGCCGCGTGGAGGGGGAGGAGGGGGGGGGGGCCGGGTGTCCTGACGTGGACCTTCCCCCTCGGAACGCCACGATGAGGAGCCCGCCCGGTCGAGGTCGCGCTGGCGCTGCTGACGACGGTGCTCCTCCTGCTCGCGGTCCAGCTTCTGACGGAGATCGTGCTCGCGGTTGCGGGAGTAGCCGCCGTTGTAGTCGTCATACGGGCGCTTGCCGTAGGAGGAGCGGTCCCGATCCATGGCTTCTAGGAAAGGAACAAGAGCGCCGGAGCAGGGGTCACGATGGGAGAAGAGGTGCTTGGCGGCGGAGCGGTTGCGTCGTACGTCGCGTGCGGTGGCGGGGAAGGCGAGAGTGAGATCTAGGGTTTGTGGAGGGAGCCAGAACCACTTAAGTACCGGCGGTGGAGGGGTAAGATCGTCCACCGCGGATACCCTAGGCGCAGTGGGCCGCTCATCCCCACGGGAGGCCACGTGGCAACGATCCGATGGCTCGGACGGAGGGGTAACACGGACCAACAGGTGCGGAGGAGGTTGGGCCGGCCCACGCGACCGCAGCCCCACAGCAGAGCACGCCTGGGCCCCTAGAGACGCCCCCAGTCCATGGGCCGGCCCACCAGGCCCCTCACGGTCCAGGACAGGGCACCCCACGCCGCGAGCAAACCCTAGAGGCGGTGGCGGCGGCGTCTCCCTCAACTCCGGCCGCCCAGGGCACGGTGGGAGCGCCACCACGAGGTCTCCGACGCGGATCGACGAAGAACATAGACCAGAGCTACCAGGTCCCACGCCGGCAGGCGAACTCCGGCCCAGACCAGGTAGCGGCGGGAAGTGAGGAGACCCCAACGGCGGCGGCGACGGAGGAGCAGCAGGGCAGGGCGCGTGGCTTCCCTCCCTTGGGAAATCAGACGACGGCAACGGCGGCGGTGCGTCCCCCACCGGATCTGGCCAGAACCTCCCTAGATTCAGCGCAGAAGATGGGGGCGACGGCGGCGCAGCGTCGACGTCCGAAGCGCAGAGCTCAGATTCCGAGTCCTCGACCTCGGAGCAGACGGAGGCGAGGGCAGCAAACATGTTACCCTTCCTCGCCGACGCCCGGCGACCCCCCTGGGTGCGACCAGAGCAGCGGCGGCGGCGCTCCGGGAGGGCGAGTTCCCAATCGCCTCCCTAGTCGCCAGAGCAGACGTGGCGTTGCGTGAGACACATCCCGTCCCGTCTCCACCTAGACTCATTGTTCATAGATTGATAATCAACTTGACATAGTATTCAATATTCATCGGATCCCAACAAACACAACATGAAGGATTACAGATAGATGATCTTGATCATGATAGGCAGCTCACAAGATCTAACATGATAGCACAATGGGGAGAAGACGACCATCTAGCTACCGCTATGGACCCATAGTCCAGGGGTGAACTACTCACACATCGATCCGGAGGCGATCATGGCGATGAAGAGACCTCCGGAGATGATTCCCCTCCCGCAGGGTGCCGGAGGCGATCTCCCGAATCCCCCGAGATGGGATTGGCGGCGGCGTCTCGGAAGGTTTTCCGTATCGTGGCTCTCACGGGGTTTCGCGACGAAGGCTTTAAGTAGGCGGAAGGGCGGAGTCGGAGAGTCACGGGGGCCCCACACGCTAGGGCCGCGCGGGCCCCCTCTAGGCCACGCCGCCCTAGTGTGGCGGCGCCCGTGGCCCCACTTCATCTCCCCTCTGGTCTTCTAGAAGCTTCGTGGAAAAATAGGCCCCTCGGCGTTGATTTCGTCTAATTCCGAGAATATTTCCTTACTAGGATTTCAAACCAAAAACAAGCAAAACAACAACGGCTCTTCGGCATCTCGTCAATAGATTAGTGCCGGAAAATGCATAATAATGACATATAATGTGTATAAAACATGTGAGTATCATCATAAAAGTAGCATGGAACATAAGAAATTATAGATACGTTTGGAACGTATCACTTAACAGGTCGGATGTAGTATTATTTGACATGTCCGTCCAAAATATGATCGACGCTCTAATAAGAGCATGTACAATAAGGCTTACTCAGCTGGCTATAAAAAATAAAATAACATATTCTTGCCTAGTAGGAGGAGAGAGAAGAGGAGAGAGAAGGTAAGTGAGCTCTTTTGCAAGAGCCAGCTCTAACATGTTCTCCTAGGTTTGTGAGAGTGAAAGGTGAGTCATACATTGATAAAGTATTACATTATTATAGCCAACTGTTGTACATGTTAGCTACATGCTAACTATAGATGACTGGACAAATTACTTATAGCTAACAAGCGGGCTACACTATTGAACTTGCTCTAAATCTATCTGAGACTATTGAAACAGCTGGTGAAGCGATGCTCTCGACAGAGACCGTTGTTCCAATACTTGGTAGGCTGGAGTCTACTATACGAGAGGGTGTAAAAAAGATAAAGATTCTCTGCGCACAATTCACGAGTACATAGTTTCTGTAAAATGTAAGAAAAAATTCTGTCCCGGATGACATATATATACGGCAGGCTTTGGCACGGCATGCGTAGAGTACCTCCCGCGGATGTCACATCATTTGTCTTTTTTTTAGAGATTCTTCTGCATGCGAAGTAGTAGTAGCCTACTGGCGCAACATTTTCCGAGATTCAGCTACGTGCTTCGGTGCTTGCGACATGAAGAGCCTGTCTCTTCTCGCGGGAAAAAATATAAAAAGAAACTATCCTTTGTCTCCTTGTGGTGGACAGCAAGTGATAAAGAGGCGCATCCTTGCACTAGTAAAAGGCTGGTTTCTACATGTGGTTTCTACTCTACCTCTTTCTCATGTGTACACGAGGCCCTGCTTTATTCCCGCGTCGTTTTTTTCCTCGTGTATTTTTGTTGGAGTAATACGTGCATTCAAAGTGTAGGTGGGTCGAGAACTTGAGCAAAGATAGCTGCCTCCGTCGTTCCCGAACACAAACACAACCCAAATCCAGAGCAAGTATAATAGATCAGAGTCAGCAGGCTATAAGCCGTTCCACGTCATCAAAATCCGAGCTGGAGGGGAGAGACGAAAGGAGAGAGAAGAGAACGGGCGCTTCCTGTATCGCCCAGCTACAGCGCTAGATACGAGAAACAACCGCCTGCTTGCAGCCCGATGCGGGCGCTAGCGCCGGCGCCGATCCGGTGCGTCTTCCTTGCCTCCCGCGCTTCTCCTTGTCCGCGCGCGCTGATTCCTTCACCCTCGTCCCAAATCACGGCTAATCGGAGAAGCCCCTAAATCCTCTTCTGAACCATAGGACCGATGCTCCAAATCGCCCCCAAATCACCACCTCTCGGACCTTGAACTGCGGCCGGCGCCGGAGCATCTGGAGTCCCTCCGCCAGGGCCTTATCTCGTCAGGCCGGCAGTGCCTCACCTCGTCCTGCCGTCGGTGCCCATGGCGGTCTCCTCTTCCGCACCATGCTGGCCCGCCAGGCTGCAGCAGGTGCTGCGGCTCAAGGCCCTTGCTGGGCACCATCTGCAGGCGTTGATTCCTCTGTGTCTCTTTGGTTCACGCATGAAAATATGGATGACTCCGATCTGGAAGTATGGTATAATTTCTTTATTCCTTACGCATCTACGATTACCTTGATAGTTTCTAGCTGATGATTCCGATCTGGACATTTGTATGATATACAATAGCAGCTATTGGCATACTGCATTTCGTGAGCATGGTCAGAGGTGGGCAAAGTCCACTTTTCATGTATCTAAATGCAGCAATATCTTCTTCTCATGTATCTAAGTGTTGTTTTTAGCAAGATTAGAACTGCATTATTAAGCTCCAAAATGCAATCACAACCATTATAGAGTTCAAAACTGCTGTAGGTAGGATTCTTCCGTACATGAGTTTTTTCCACACTATCACTGCTACTTTCTTTTTGTGCTGAAATACAAGAATGTTTTCTACTGATTTTATTTAAAATGTATTTAAATTGTAGTCAACATTCCACACTTTAAGTTCAGTGCAGTCCAGATAACCATGTACTCCAGTCAAAAGTCCAACTACACTTAACTACAATGCAGTTCAGATAACCATGTACTCAAGTCAAAAGTCCAACTACACTTAACTACAATGTAGTTCAGATAACCATGCAACAATAATTATGCGCTGTTGATTCTATATAATGCTCTATCTCCTCTTCAGACTCATCCACCCAAACCCATCTTCCTCCTCTACCTCTTATCTTCCTACTCAGCCTACCAACCTCTATCCCTTAGCCACCATGTCCGATTCATACACAGATGATTCTGGTGAGCTAGCCCCATCCAGAATCATGGAAGTTTATGTTGCTGAGCAGAACCTACTAGACTCCTTTGCTAAGAGGCTTGTGATGAAAGTCAAGGCAAGGCTTGGAGATGGATTATCTCGGCGACGATACGGTAAAAGGAAGAGAATTCGAAGGGATCATAGAGGTGCTCATGAACGTCTGGTGGAGGACTACTTTGCTGAACAACCACTCTACCCCGAGAGTATGTTTCGTACTAGATTTCGTATGAATAGAGACCTCTTCCTACGCATTGTGAATGCCCTTGGTCAATGGTCTCCCTATTTCACTTATAGGGCAGATTGTTCTGGTCGAATAGGACTCTCACCATTGCAAAAGTGTACGGCAGCCATGCGCATGTTAGCATACGGCACCCCTGCAGATGCCCTTGATGAGTACTTGAAGATTGGCAAATGCACTGCATTAGAGTGTTTGGACAAGTTTGCACGGGGGGTGATTCATGTGTTCGGTGGGAAGTACTTGCGACGCCCGACACAGGAGGATGTCGAGCGTCTACTTCAGGTTAACGAATCTCGTGGTTTCCCTGGAATGCTAGGAAGTATCGACTGCATGCACTGGCGATGGGAGAATTGTCCTTTAGCATGGAGGGGGCAATTCACGCGTGGTGATTATGGAGTACCAACGATGATCCTAGAAGCCGTTGCTTCTCAGGACCTTCATATTTGGCATGCTTTCTTTGGAGTTGCTGGGTCAAACAATGACCTTAATGTGCTCAACCAGTCCCCACTGTTTTTTGATGCATTAAAAGGAGAGGCCCCTCAAGTTCAGTTTTCTGTCAATGAGAATGAGTATACCACAGGTTACTACCTTGCCGATGGTATATACCCAGAATGGGCTGCGTTCATGAAGACTATACCACTTCCCCAAACAGAGAAGGACAAGTTGTTTGCGAAGTACCAAGAAGGGGCAAGGAAAGATGTTGAGCGTGCTTTCAGGGTGTTTTTTAATGCTAGCTTGTGTGATTCTTCACAATATGATAGTCGAAGATGAAAAAGAGCAGGCTGCCATTCATATTGACTTGAATGAGAATCCAGGGGCTTCATTTGCTCTGCCTCCTGAAGTGAATGTTGGCGGAAATCTTTGTTTCGCTGATGTGATGCGTAGAAAAGCTACTATCCGTGCTCGTCCACAACATACCCAGCTTAAAAATGATTTGATCGAGCATATTTGGCATAGGTTTCGAAATAGCCGTCATAATTAATCATGGTGGGATACTGATATCTGCATGTTCCTATTCCATTTTTCTGTGACATTGAGGATAAACATGATATTTTACATTCATTTTTATTTCAGGATTGAGCAATGATGTGGTGATTGCAGCAGGTGGTATTTGCAGGTATGCATTCTCTAATCTAAACGTGTTTTGTTTATTAACTAATTAAAGAGCACTCTACTGTATTGTTCAGTAAAATGTAATGTATAGCTGCTTATTTATGTTGTCTTTGTTTCCTTTTCCCATACAGTCTTGAAGTATATCGATGAAAATGGATGGTCGCTCCTTTCTACAAAGTTTCAACTATGCTTTGTGACTTTCGTGCATGGTGTAGATCAAAACTAATGGCTTGTTTGCCTAAGATCTTATTTAGCATTAAGTTTAGTTAATGATTTCTTATAGACTTATGTAATGTTTAAGTGTCGATGTGATGGTGCTATTCTCCACCATTTGTTGCTTATCGTTTGTCTAGATCAAAATTAACGGCTTGTTTGCCAGAGATCTTATTTGTTATGTAATGTTTAAGTGTGGTCTGAATATTAATCAGTTTATCTCATCACATCCTGTTGGCATGAATGGCATATATATCTATGGTGTTTGAAATGGCCACAAAGTTGCAGTTTACAGTGGATCCTAATAAATTGTATACACATGCTAGACTATAGCCAATCTAATAGCCAACCTGTTATACAAGTGGGCTTTTATAAAGGCTTTAGGTGACATGGCACTAGTGTAGAGCCAGCAGCCGGCTCTTCTATTAGCCATGCTCTCACAGCGATTCATCAGGCGCAAGATTTCACGTGAGCGTGTAAAATGTCCATCTACCTATGCAATGCAGATCCGAAGGAGTGCACCGCGATATCGCCCAATCGTCCAATCAATCATTCGCAGAATCATGAAGTTAAGGCTGCCCTGCGTCCCGTGCCGGGCGGGCGGGCGGTCGGTCTGTTCTTGGGGCGTCGCCATCGCACCGTCAGACCGTCACATGTTTCGCTGACGCTAGCCCGGCAGCGGACCACGGTCCTGTTCGAATTGGATGGGACTTGATGCGCGTGGACGCTGCATGCGTGGAGCCAACGCGTCTGATCAGAATCAGTGGTAAGGGCATCTCCAACCGCGCGACCCAAACGGACGCGGTCTGCTGGCCGTTTTGCCGCGTCGGGACACGCGGACGGCTCGCGTCCGCGTGTCCGTTTGGGTCGCGCGCTGCGCCCAACGCGCGGACGCATCGCATAATCCGATAAACACGAAAACAAAGAAAAAAAGCAAATTTAAACGAAATTTGATTAAAACATATGCCCTATTTTGGGAAAATTTATACATAGCCCTATTTTAGGCAAATAACTAACAAAAGAAGCCCCTATATGGGCTTTTAAAGTTAAACTAATATTAAAAACCCTCTATTAGGGTTAGGTCGGCGGCGCGGTGGCCGTGCGCCGCCTAGCCCTTGGGCGTCGTCGGCGACGTCGTCGTCGTCCACCCGGGCGACGCCGTTGTGGCTGAGCGCGCCGGGGACTCCGCCACGGAGACCATAGGGCCTCCTCCCACGGCGAGGGGGTCCGGAGCCCGAGGCCGGCCGGCGCACGGAGCGCCGCCTCGCCGCTGTCTCTCTGCGGCGCGGCGGCCTCCTCGGCGCGCGTCCTCCGCCGTCTCTCGGCGGCGGTCCCGTCGCGGCGCCGGCCTCCTCCCGCCGCGCCGCCTCCTCCTCCCGTACGCCCGGCGGGCCCGGGCGTAGAGCTCCCACCCTCCGCCTCCTCGACCGCCGGCCGCCTCCTCCATCTCGAGGTGCGAATGGCCGCATGGAGGTGCGGCCATTGCGCCTCCTCCTCCGCCGCCGAGATCATGAGGGCGGCGCGGAGGTCCGGGTCCTCCTCCGAGGACTCCGGCTTCGGCTCGAGGAGGAGAGGCGGCGGTTGCGGCAATGCCGCACCGCCGCGGGCGGCCTCTCCGATGTGGAGGCCGCGCTGGTTTCCTCCCGATGGCCGCAACGCCGGCGGACGACGGCGGCTGCTGCTCGCCTCGTCGTCGTTCGCTCCGGGAGCGAACCGTCGCTTCGGGGCCATGGCGGCGGTTTTGCTCGGGGAGTGGAGTGGGGACTGGAGTGGAGGGCCAGATCCCCTCCAGTCCCCATTTAATAGTCTCCCTGGTCACCGACAGGTGGGCCCAAGGGAGACGAGGTGACCAGCGCGCGGACGCGAGCGGACGGCGCGTGCCATCCGCGGCCACGCAAACCTAGCCCAGATTTGGGCCGGGTTTGCGTCGTTCCGGACGCCGCGGCCGTCCGCTTTGCGGTGCGTCCCCGCGCTGGGCCGCGTTTTTGTCCGGCTCGACCCAAACGGACGCGCGGGCGCGGTTTGGGTCGCGCGGTTGGAGATGCCCTAAGAGCATCTCCAAAGTAGCGGTGGCAGATATGCTGGCAGCGTCTCAGGGACGCCGGCATCGCTCCTCAATTTAGCTAGAAACGGCGAGTCCAACAAATTTAGAATTGCGTTAAATTTTAAACTGCACAAAAAAAGTGTTGGGTTTCGTTCGAAATTGTATATAGTTTGCAAAATAAAAAATACTAGTCAAAAAATTGAATCTAATGGGGGCGGTCGAAGGCGCTGAAGTTGAGGATGTTGTTGGCGCCGTCGGCGCCGCCTCCACCGTCGTCCTAGCCGAAATCGAAGACCTCGGAGTCATCCTCCTTTTTCACCGCTTTAGGCAAACCCGAGACGATGCCAACATGTCCCACGAAGTGGCATTGACAATAGAACGGACCCTCGACTGGGAGGACTTATGTAGATCCATTTTCGACCATGACCTCCTCCCCAAGGGTGGAGAGGGTCTGGTTAGGGTTTCATCCGATATGGTACTTGGCTGCTTCAGCTGAGGGGGGTGGATCTAGATCTAATCTCGACCTTTGTTTCCGCATCTAGGGAGGATTGGGTGTGAGGTATTGCTTCAAGTGCAGCCTGCACCGAAGTGAAGCCGGCGAAGATGTTGAGGCCGCCGATCAGGAGAATCGTATTAGCGACAATGTGACAGGCTACGGGCGTGTAGGTTTCCACCGCAATGAACGCATTATCGCCGAAGCAGACGATTGGCCGACTACCATGGTATTGTCGATGCCGCCAGGAGCTTACGTCCGAAACTTGACTCCAGGATATCGGCAACCCCACGGTGGGCGCCAACTATCATAGGCCCACAGGAGGTCCTCAACGGTAGGTTTATCAGGGAAACTAGACGACCGGATGTTCTGGTCGGTGTGAGTCGGCGATTTATGCAGGTTCAAGTCCCCTCGATTGAGGATCGATACATCACGCTAGAAATTTAGTATAATTGACAAAAGTACATATTACAATGATGAGTTCTGCTATGTCCTAGAGGCGTTTCTTTGGCAGGCTTATGAAGATGCTAGACCTAGGGATCGACATCAAGTCTTTGTCTTCCTAAACCTTCTGGAATTCGGCTCGAACCTTCCTAGCTAGTAAGCTGGATCTCCATCTTCTTAGCAAGTGAGCCGTCGGCTAGACCAAGGTCTTTGCCACCCAAATGGATCACCTGGACTGGTTAATCCAAAATCACTACCGTGCTATACCCTATTTAGCATAATCTAGACAGGACCAGCCCGACCAAGCCGAGTCGAGGACGACGAGCCATTATGTTCTATCGTAGGAGGGAGCCCACAAAATTCGTCCAGCCTTAAGGAGACTCCTTGGATTATGGCACGCCAATATTTGAAAATATTCAAATACACGTTATATTTGTGAAATTAAAAAAAAATAAAAATTCAAAGCGTAAACGTTGTGCCAAACTGCCCATGAGGAGAACAAAATGGCCTACCGCCCGCGTCTTGTAGTCATGAATTCGTTTTTTAACCTTGACACACACTGAAAACCATGTGGTAGCGACGTACTTCCAATAGCCTACTGTACCAGTTATGCTCACTGTTTGGGGAGTACTACATCTTTGCTCGCTTGGACTTCGTCTTTGGTCTCCGTCACATTTTAGTGAAGACTGACATACGAGTGTGTACGAACGATATAGTCTAACGGATTTTAGTCAATGTTCTATGCTGGAAAGTCGGGGTGGTAGCTCGGCACGGTAAAATAACCGCGGGGTACAGAACTGCAGATGATCATATGATGCATACCCTTTGTTTTTGCGAAAATTATGACGCATACTACTCATCTTCGATCTTTTTTGGCCGACGTTGTTTTTTGGACATGGGCCCACGGGGGCACAGGCGATGCGGTCCTTTATTTAAAGTTTTCTTGGTTTTCTTGTTCCACAAATCATTTCAAATATTCTCAAAATCTTGTTGCTTAATAATTTTTAAGAATTCATCTCGGATGAGCATGCACGACTATCCAAGCAACAACAGCGACCAGAAAAGAGAAATGACATGGGTAGCCCCTGCGTGTGTGTGTCGCTCCATTCTTTTCGGTCCCGGAAAAACAGAGCGGCTTCTGCCCCGGCACGTCTTGTCATCCATGGTGTCTCGCTACGGCAGATTGCTCGTAGATAGCGCCATACTCTCGTCACAAGCCAACAAGCCTTTTGACTGCTCAAGTACCTTTGAACAGCTCTCGCAAAAAAAAAAGTACTACCTCCGTTTCTTTTTAATTGACTCAAATTTAGCACAAAGTTGTACTAAAATTGAGTCAATTAAAAAAGAAAGAAGGGAGTACCTAAGCTGGGTGGCGGGCCGCCCCCACACACCAGCGACCCTACACAGACCAGGGCAGCACATGCAAACGACACGGGAACCCCTCTCCGTAGGCCCGGACAGGATCAATCGTACAGTTGGGCGTTCAGCCGCAACACAGACTGTAACATGCTAACTATGTTATTATCTTCGTAGTGGTTAGTATTATAGGTGTATTAACATAAAATACTACTACCTCCATATCGGATTAATGGACAATTACGCACTTCAAGAAATAAGTTTGACTACTAATATGGTCAATAAAATATAAGATATACATCACAAAAATTATATTACAGGAAACATTTTTAGAATACGAATTCAATGGTATAATTTTTTTGGCATAAATCTCATATTTTGTTGACTAAATTTGCAGTCAAATTTGTTTCTCGAAGTGCGTAATTGCCCATTAATCCGGTATGGAGGGAGTATATTTATTAAGATGTAGACTCATCTTGCCTTCAATATGTGATGTGATGGTAACATAGCTAGTTACCACTATCCTCTATTTCTCAATTAATAGCATGCCATGTCATCAAAATGCTTAATTGGCATTGTATATTGTTGATGTTACTACATACTCTCTCCGTTCTGATTTAGTCTACAATCTAGAAAAAATGAGACAAACTAGTATTATATTTATTAGAACTACTTATATATGTGAACAGCCAATCAAAGCTACATTACAAATAACAACAACCAATAAAGAGATCAAAACCACTTCGTTCTCAGCGTTGTTGTTAACTAAAAGGTAGAATGTACAATATTCCAGAACAAAATTTAGAGGTAGAATGTAGACTATTTCAGAACGAAGGAAGTATGTTACTTCCCACTATGAGTAGTCTAATGTCATGTCGGCCTACGCAAATTGATTAAAAATATATGTTTGTATTCACTTAGTTAAAATTTGAGTAAGAACTCTAGCTTAGCAGTCAGTAGATGCACACTGATCGGTGTACTCAAACTTACTCCCTCCGTTCTGAAATACTCTGCATTCTAGGCCTAAAATTTATTCTAAAATACTCTACATTATATATTTTACCAGTTAACAAGAATACGGAAAACAAAGTGGTCCTCCTCTATCTATTGGATGTCAACATTTTCAATGTAGCTTGGATTGGGTGTATACTAATTTAAGTAGTACTAATAAATGCACTACTAATATGTCTGATTTTTTCTAGAACGTAGACTAAAAGAGATTGGAGGGAGTATGCATTTGCTCTGCTGCCAAAATTTGTGTCTTACCCCTTTATTTAGAACGTGTCTGGTCGTTGCGATGCTATCAATGGACACGCTTCGGCATCAGTAGCACCGCCGGGAGTGGCAGGCGGCAGCTAGGCTTCCGCGTCGTCATCGATGGCACGCGCCTGAAAATCAGCGCATGCATTCATAGGGTCGCCTCTCTGCCCTTTATAAGGGCATTAGTTTTGCCTCGCCATTGCCACCATCTACGCCAACTCTTTTCAACCTGCCAGTCCTTTCTACTTCGCACAGAACAGGCGGAGAAACTTCAGCTATGGGCGAGGGATGGCCATGGGGGAAGCCAAAGATCGACCACGAGGTGGGGTCGTAGGCGGCGAAGAAGAAGTTGTGCATATGCATCTCCGACACCATCGACGTGGCTGATGGCGTGTATTTCACACGTTCGTTGGGCAACCCCAAGAGGAAGGTATGATGCGCACAGCAGCAAGTTTTCCCTCAGAAAGAAACCAAGGTTTATCGAACCAGGAGGAGCCAAGAAGCACGTTGAAGGTTGATGGCGGCGGGATGTAGTGCGGCGCAACACAGAGATTCCGCGCCAACGTGGAACTGCACAACACAACCAAAGTACTTTGCCCCAACGAAAGTGAGGTTGTCAATCTCACCGGCTTGCTGTAACAAAGGATTAACCGTATTGTGTGGAAGATGATTGTTTGCAGAGAAAATAGTAAAAACAAGTATTGCAGCAGATTTGTATTTCAGTATTAAAGAATGGACCGGGGTCCACAGTTCACTAGAGGTGTCTCTCCCATAAGATAAAAGCATGTTGGGTGAACAAATTACAGTCGGACAATTGACAAATAGAGAGGGCATAACAATGCACATACATGTCATGATAAGTATAGTGAGATTTAATTGGGCATTACGACAAAGTACATAGACCGCCATCCAACTGCATCTATGCCTAAAAAGTCCACCTTCGGTTATCATCCGAACCCCTCAGTATTAAGTTGCAAAGCAAGACAATTGCATTAAGTATGGTGCGTAATGTAATCAACAACTACATCCTCGGACATAGCGCCAATGTTTTATCCCTAGTGGCAACAGCACAACACAACCTTAGAACTTTCTGTCACTGTCCCAGTGTCAATGCGGCATGAACCCACTATCGAGCATAAATACTCCCTCTTGGAGTTAAGAGTAAAAACTTGGCCGAGCCTCTACTAGTAACGGAGAGCATGCAAGATCATAAACAACACATATGTAATAACTTGATAATTAACATGACATGGTATTCTTTATCCATCGGATCCCGACAAACACAACATATAGAATTACAGATAGATGATCTTGATCATGTTAGGCAGCTCACAAGATCCAACAATGAAGCACAATGAGGAGAAGACAACCATCTAGCTACTGCTATGGACCCATAGTCCAGGGGTGAACTACTCACTCATCACTCCGGAGGCGACCATGGCGGTGTAGAGTCCTCCGGGAGATGAATCCCCTCTCCGGCAGGGTGCCGGAGGAGATCTCCGATCCCCGAGATGGGATCGGCGGCGGCGGCGTCTCGAAGGTTTTCCGTATCGGTTTTTCGCATCGGGGTTTTGCGACGGAGGCTTTAAGTAGGCGGAAGGGCGAGTCGGGGCCACGAGGGGGCCACACCAGGGCGGCGCGGGCCCCCGCCGCGCCGCCTTGTGGTGTCGCCACCTCGTGGCCCCACTTCGTATGTTCTTCGGTCTTCTGGAAGCTCCGTGGAAAAATAGGCCCCTGGGTCTTTGTTTCGTCCAATTCGAGAATATTTCGTTACTAGGATTTCGAAACCAAAAACAGCAAACAGAACGGCACTTATCTTGTTAATAGGTTAGTTCCAAAATGCACGAATATGACATAAAGTGTGCATAAAACATGTAGGTATCATCAATAATATGGCATAGAACATAAGAAATTATCGATACGTCGGAGACGTATCAAGCATCCCCAAGCTTAGTTCTGCTCGTCCCGAGCAGGTAAAACGATAACAAAGATAATTTCTGAAGTGATATGCCATCATAACTTTGATCATACTATTTGTAAACATATGTAGTGGATGCAGCGATCAAAACAATGGTGATGACATGAGTAAACACAGTGAATCATATAGCAAAGACTTTTCATGAATAGTACTTCAAGACAAGTATTAATAAGTCTTGCATAAGAGTTAACTCATAAAGCAATAAATCAAAGTAAAGGTATTGAAGCAACACAAAGGAAGATTAAGTTTCAGCGGTTGCTTTCAACTTATAACATGTATATCTCATGGATTATTGTCAACATAGAGTAATATAACAAGTACAATATGCAAGTATGTAGGAATCAATGCACAGTTCACACAAGTGTTTGCTTCTTGAGGTGGAGAGAAATAGGTGAACTGACTCAACATAAAAGTAAAGAGAATGGTCCTTCAAAGAGGAAAGCATCGATTGCTATATTTGTGCTAGAGCTTTTATTTTGAAAACATGAAACAATTTTGTCAACGGTAGTAATAAAGCATATGAGTTATGAAAATTATATCTTACAAGTTGCAAGTCTCATGCATAGTATACTAATAGTGCCCGCACCTTGTCCTAATTCACTTGGACTACCGGATCTTTGCAATGCACATGTTTTGACCAAGTGTCACAATGGGGTACCTCCATGTCGCCTGTACAAAGGTCTAAGGAGAAAGCTCGCATTTTGGATTTCTCGCTTTTGATTATTCTCAACTTAGACATCCATACCGGGACAACATGGAAAACAGATAATGGACTCCTCTTTAATGCATAAGCATGTGGTAACAATTATTATTCTCATATGAGATTGAGGATATATGTCCAAACTGAAACTTCCACCATGAATCATGGCTTTAGTTAGCGGCCCAAAGTTCTTCTCTAACAATATGCATGCTCCAACCATGAAGGTGGTAGATCTCTCTTGCTTCAGACAAGACGGACATGCATAGCAACTCACATGATATCCAACAAAGAATAGTTGATGGCGTCCCCAGAAACATGGTTATCGCTCAACAAGCAACTTAATAAGAGATAAAGTGCATAAGTACATATTCAATACCACAATAGTTTTTAAGCTATTTGTCCCATGAGCTATATATTGCAAAGGTGAATGATGGAATTTTAAAGGTAGCACTCAAGCAATTTACTTTGGAATGGCGGATAAATACCATGTAGTAGGTAGGTATGGTGGACACAAATGGCATAGTGGTTGGCTCAAGGATTTTGGATGCATGAGAAGTATTCCCTCTCGATACAAGGTTTAGGCTAGCAAGGTTATTTGAAACAAACACAAGGATGAACGGTACAGCAAAACTCACATAAAAGACATATGGTAAACATTATAAGACTCCATACCGTCTTCCTTGTTGTTCAAAACTCAATACTAGATGTTATCTAGACTCTAGAGAAACCAAATATGCAAACCAAATTAGCAAGCTCTAAGTATTTCTTCATTAATGGGTGCAAAGTATATGATGCAAGAGCTTAAACATGAGCACAACAATTGCCAAGTATCAAATTATCCAAGACATTTTAGAGTTACTACATGTAGCATTTTCCAATTCCAACCATATAACAATTTAACGAAGAAGAACTTCGCCATGAATACTATGAGTAGAGCCTAAGGACATATTTGTCCATATGCTACAGCGGAGCGTGTCTCTCTCCCATAAAGTGAATGCTAGGATCCATTTTATTCAAACAAAACAAAAAACAAAAACAAACCGACGCTCCAAGCAAAGTGCATAAGATGTGACGGAATAAAAATATAGTTTCAGGGGAGGAACCTGATAATGTTGTCGATGAAGAAGGGGATGCCTTGGGCATCCCAAGCTTAGACGCTTGAGTCTTCTTAGAATATGGGGTGAACCACCGGGGCATCCCCAAGCTTAGAGCTTTCACTCTCCTTGATCATATTGTATCATACTCCTCTCTTGATCCTTGAAAACTTCCTCCACACCAAACTCGAAACAACTCATTAGAGGGTTAGTGCATAATAAAAATTCACATGTTCAGAGGTGACACAATCATTCTTAACACTTCTGGACATTGCATAAAGCTACTGGACATTAGTGGATCAAAGAAATTCATCCAACATAGCAAAAGAGGCAATGCGAAATAAAAGACAGAATCTGTCAAAACAGAACAGTCCGTAAAGATGGATTTTATTAGGCCACCAGACTTGCTCAAACGAAAATGCTCAAATTGAATGAAAGTTGCGTACATATCTGAGGATCATGCTCGTAAATTGGCTTAATTTTCTGAGCTATCTACAGGGAGATAGACCCAGATTCGTGACAGCAAAGAAATCTGGAACTGCGCAGTAATCCAAATCTAGTACTTACTTTTCTATCAAAGACTTTACTTGGCACAATGATGACCCACAAGTATAGGGGGTGTATCGTAGTATCTTCGATAAGTAAGAATGTCGATCCCAACGAGGAGCAGAAGGTGTTGACAAGCAGTTTCGATGAAGGATTCACTGTAAATGCTCACAGACAAGTATTCAGGGGGTTTTGATGTAACAGTTG
Source organism: Lolium multiflorum (assembly GCA_030979885.1). NCBI lineage: Eukaryota > Viridiplantae > Streptophyta > Magnoliopsida > Poales > Poaceae > Lolium > Lolium multiflorum. Next base: position 238,898,531 of record CM061747.1, read on the forward strand.
AATAAAGTACGAGTATGTAAAATGCGAGAGTAACAATTGCAGCGAGTGGCCCAATCCTTTTTAGCACAAAGGACAAGCCGGTTTGTTTACTTATAATGACCAAACGTTCTTGAGGACACATGGGATTTTAGTCTAGTGCTTTCGCTACATACGGCTAAATAATCTTCATTGTTATGATAAGTGTTGTGTGGGTGAACCTATGCTAATGTACCGCCCTTCCTAGGACTAAATACATACTTGTGATTATACCCCTTGCAAGCATCCGCAACTACAAGAAAGTAATTAAGAATAAATCTAACCACAACCTGATCCCTCTGCATCGACGGGGGTTTAGGTTTCTGTCACTCCGGCAACCCCGCAATTGGCAAACGAATACAAGATGCATTCCCCTAGGCCCATAAATGGTGAAGTGTCATGTAGTCGACGTTCACATGACACCACTAGAAGAATAACACCACAACTTAAATATCATACCATTGAATATTACTCAACCATAGTTCACTACTAACATTTAGACTTCACCCACGTCCTCAAGAACTAAACGAACTACTCACGAGACATCATATGGAACATGATCAGAGGTGATATGATGATGAATAACAATCTGAACATAAACTTGGTTCAATGGTTTCACTCAATAGCATCAACAACAAGTATAGATCGATACCGGGAGAGTTTCCCCTATCAAACAATCAAGATCAAACCCAAATTGCTACGGCGGTGACGGTGTCCAGCGGTGATGACGGCGGTGATGATGGTGGAGATGATGATGATGGTGATGGTGATGATGTCCAGCTCGATGTCGGTGACGATGGCGTCGATTTCCCCTCCCGGGGGGAATTTCCCCGGATTCCCCGCCGGAGAGCTCTTTCTCTCTGGTGTTCTCCGCCCCGCAGAGGCGGTCTGTAACTCTTCGTGAGGTACCCTCTGTGGCTTAGGTTTTCGGGACGAAGGATTTCGCGAAGAAAAGGAGGCGAAAGGGTCGTGGGGCCCCCAGACCACATGGCGGCGCGGCCAGGGCCGGGCCGCGCCGCCCTAGGGTGTGGGCCCACCCCTGGGTCCTCCTGGCCCCTCCTTCTGGCTTCCTTCGTCATCTTGAAAAATAGGATTTTTGGTATAATTTCCTCCCACAGTTGATCTTCCGAAATATTGCGTTCTGACGGTGCTTTTTCCAGCAGAATCCTGGCTCCGGTGCTTGATCCTCCAATAATGATGAAACATGCAAAATAGATGAAATAACATAAGTATTGTGTCCCAATATGAAATATATCAATGAATAACAGCAAATTATGATATAAAATAGTGATGCAAATTGGACGTATCACACAACAAAACATAAAACTAAGATAAGGAGAGGTTGCTACAGTAGTAAACAACTTCCAAGACACAAATATAAAACAAAAATACTGTAGTAAAAACATGGGTTGTCTCCCATAAGCGCTTTTCTTTAACGCTAGGCGCAGAAAGTGTAACTCAAGTGACATCAAGAGATGAAACATCAACATCATAACCAGGGGTGTTGGGAGTTTTCTCAACCATGCATTGTATATTATCTATGTAAGTTTCAGAGGCTCCCTTTTCATTAGTCTTAGGCTTGCTATTCTCATCAAACAAATTTTCAGGAACAAGCCAAGCATAATTATTTTCTAGGGCTTCATGTATTGCTAGGAGCTTACATGGTATTGGTGCTTTAATCTCCCCATCATCATTAGCATTATTAGTGTATTTTAGTCTATACATATCCATTTTTTCAAGTGTTCTTTTAAAGTCGGTATAAAAGCCAAGCCTCTTATGCTTAATAAAAACTTTTCTAGCTTCTATAGCTATATCTTCAAATTCTCGCACTAAGACTTTTAGAACAAAATCTCTCTTCTCTCCCCGCTCCATATCAGAAAGTGTAAGAAACATGTGTTGTATCATGGGGTTGAGACTAATAAATCTAGCTTCCATCATGCGTACCAAACAAACAGAGGCATCTTCATAAGTAGGGACAGCTTTTGCAAGTGGTATATCTTTAAGATCTTCATGCATACTAATATGGGTGAAAAATTCTTCTATATTATCTCTTCCAATTATAGACCCTTGTCCCACCGGTATGTTCTTTGTGGTAAAATTAAAAGGAAACATGATGAAATAAGTAAAGTAAATGCAAGTAACTAATTTTTTTGTGTTTTTGATATAGCAAACAAGACAGTAAATAAAGTAAAGCTAGCAACTAATTTTTTTGTGTTTTGATATAATGCAGCAAACAAAGTAGTAAATAAAATAAAGCAAGACAAAAACAAAGTAAAGAGATTGGGAAGTGGAGACTCCCTTGCAGCGTGTCTTGATCTCCCGGCAACGGCGCCAGAAAATATGCTTGATGGCGTGTATTTCACACGTTCGTTGGGCAACCCCAAGAGGAAGGTATGATGCGCACAGCAGCAAGTTTTCCCTCAGAAAGAAACCAAGGTTTATCGAACCAGGAGGAGCCAAGAAGCACGTTGAAGGTTGATGGCGGCGGGATGTAGTGCGGCGCAACACCAGAGATTCCGGCGCCAACGTGGAACCTGCACAACACAACCAAAGTACTTTGCCCCAACGAAACAGTGAGGTTGTCAATCTCACCGGCTTGCTGTAACAAAGGATTAACCGTATTGTGTGGAAGATGATTGTTTGCAGAGAAAATAGTAAAAAACAAGTATTGCAGCAGATTTGTATTTCAGTATTAAAGAATGGACCGGGGTCCACAGTTCACTAGAGGTGTCTCTCCCATAAGATAAAAGCATGTTGGGTGAACAAATTACAGTCGGGCAATTGACAAATAGAGAGGGCATAACAATGCACATACATGTCATGATAAGTATAGTGAGATTTAATTGGGCATTACGACAAAGTACATAGACCGCCATCCAACTGCATCTATGCCTAAAAAATCCACCTTCAGGTTATCATCCGAACCCCCAGTATTAAGTTGCAAAGCAAAGACAATTGCATTAAGTATGGTGCGTAATGTAATCAACAACTACATCCTCGGACATAGCGCCAATGTTTTATCCCTAGTGGCAACAGCACAACACAACCTTAGAACTTTCTGTCACTGTCCCAGGTGTCAATGGGCATGAACCCACTATCGAGCATAAATACTCCCTCTTGGAGTTAAGAGTAAAAACTTGGCCAGAGCCTCTACTAGTAACGGAGAGCATGCAAGATCATAAACAACACATATGTAATAACTTGATAATTAACATGACATGGTATTCTTTATCCATCGGATCCCGACAAACACAACATATAGAATTACAGATAGATGATCTTGATCATGTTAGGCAGCTCACAAGATCCAACAATGAAGCACAATGAGGAGAAGACAACCATCTAGCTACTGCTATGGACCCATAGTCCAGGGTGAACTACTCACTCATCACTCCGGAGGCGACCATGGCGGTGTAGAGTCCTCCGGGAGATGAATCCCCTCTCCGGCAGGGTGCCGGAGGAGATCTCCTAATCCCCCGAGATGGGATCGGCGGCGGCGGCGTCTCGAAGGTTTTCCGTATCGTGGTTTTTCGCATCGGGGTTTTGCGACGGAGGCTTTAAGTAGGCGGAAGGGCGAGTCGGGGCCCGACGAGGCCACACCATAGGCGGCGCCCCCTGGCCGCGCCGCCTTGTGGTGTCGCCACCTCGTGGCCCCACTTCGTATGTTCTTCGGTCTTGGAAGCTCCGTGGAAAAATAGGCCCCGGGTCTTTGTTTCGTCCAATTCCGAGAATATTTCGTTACTAGGATTTCTGAAACCAAAAACAGCAGAAAACAGGAACTGGCACTTCGGTATCTTGTTAATAGGTTAGTTCCAGAAAATGCACGAATATGACATAAAGTGTGCATAAAACATGTAGGTATCATCAATAATATGGCATAGAACATAAGAAATTATCGATACGTCGGAGACGTATCAAGCATCCCCAAGCTTAGTTCTGCTCGTCCCGAGCAGGTAAAACGATAACAAAGATAATTTCTGAAGTGATATGCCATCATAACTTTGATCATACTATTTGTAAACATATGTAGTGGATGCAGCGATCAAAACAATGGTGATGACATGAGTAAACAGGTGAATCATATAGCAAAGACTTTTCATGAATAGTACTTCAAGACAAGTATTAATAAGTCTTGCATAAGAGTTAACTCATAAAGCAATAAATCAAAGTAAAGGTATTGAAGCAACACAAAGGAAGATTAAGTTTCAGCGGTTGCTTTCAACTTATAACATGTATATCTCATGGATTATTGTCAACATAGAGTAATATAACAAGTACAATATGCAAGTATGTAGGAATCAATGCACAGTTCACACAAGTGTTTGCTTCTTGAGGTGGAGAGAAATAGGTGAACTGACTCAACATAAAAGTAAAGAGAATGGTCCTTCAAAGAGGAAAGCATCGATTGCTATATTTGTGCTAGAGCTTTTATTTTGAAAACATGAAACAATTTTGTCAACGGTAGTAATAAAGCATATGAGTTATGAAAATTATATCTTACAAGTTGCAAGTCTCATGCATAGTATACTAATAGTGCCCGCACCTTGTCCTAATTAACTTGGACTACCGGATCTTTGCAATGCACATGTTTTGACCAAGTGTCACAATGGGGTACCTCCATGTCGCCTGTACAAAGGTCTAAGGAGAAAGCTCGCATTTTGGATTTCTCGCTTTTGATTATTCTCAACTTAGACATCCATACCGGGACAACATGGACAACAGATAATGGACTCCTCTTTAATGCATAAGCATGTGGTAACAATTATTATTCTCATATGAGATTGAGGATATATGTCCAAACTGAAACTTCCACCATGAATCATGGCTTTAGTTAGCGGCCCAAAGTTCTTCTCTAACAATATGCATGCTCCAACCATGAAGGTGGTAGATCTCTCTTGCTTCAGACAAGACGGACATGCATAGCAACTCACATGATATCCAACAAAGAATAGTTGATGGCGTCCCCAGAAACATGGTTATCGCTCAACAAGCAACTTAATAAGAGATAAAGTGCATAAGTACATATTCAATACCACAATAGTTTTTAAGCTATTTGTCCCATGAGCTATATATTGCAAAGGTGAATGATGGAATTTTAAAGGTAGCACTCAAGCAATTTACTTTGGAATGGCGGATAAATACCATGTAGTAGGTAGGTATGGTGGACACAAATGGCATAGTGGTTGGCTCAAGGATTTTGGATGCATGAGAAGTATTCCCTCTCGATACAAGGTTTAGGCTAGCAAGGTTATTTGAAACAAACACAAGGATGAACGGTACAGCAAAACTCACATAAAAGACATATGGTAAACATTATAAGACTCCATACCGTCTTCCTTGTTGTTCAAAACTCAATACTAGATGTTATCTAGACTCTAGAGAAACCAAATATGCAAACCAAATTAGCAAGCTCTAAGTATTTCTTCATTAATGGGTGCAAAGTATATGATGCAAGAGCTTAAACATGAGCACAACAATTGCCAAGTATCAAATTATCCAAGACATTTTAGAGTTACTACATGTAGCATTTTCCAATTCCAACCATATAACAATTTAACGAAGAAGAACTTCGCCATGAATACTATGAGTAGAGCCTAAGGACATATTTGTCCATATGCTACAGCGGAGCGTGTCTCTCTCCCATAAAGTGAATGCTAGGATCCATTTTATTCAAACAAAACAAAAAACAAAAACAAACCGACGCTCCAAGCAAAGTGCATAAGATGTGACGGAATAAAAATATAGTTTCAGGGGAGGAACCTGATAATGTTGTCGATGAAGAAGGGGATGCCTTGGGCATCCCCAAGCTTAGACGCTTGAGTCTTCTTAGAATATGCAGGGGTGAACCACCGGGCATCCCCAAGCTTAGAGCTTTCACTCTCCTTGATCATATTGTATCATACTCCTCTCTTGATCCTTGAAAACTTCCTCCACACCAAACTCGAAACAACTCATTAGAGGGTTAGTGCATAATAAAAATTCACATGTTCAGAGGTGACACAATCATTCTTAACACTTCTGGACATTGCATAAAGCTACTGGACATTAGTGGATCAAAGAAATTCATCCAACATAGCAAAAGAGGCAATGCGAAATAAAAGACAGAATCTGTCAAAACAGAACAGTCCGTAAAGATGGATTTTATTAGGCCACCAGACTTGCTCAAACGAAAATGCTCAAATTGAATGAAAGTTGCGTACATATCTGAGGATCATGCTCGTAAATTGGCTTAATTTTCTGAGCTATCTACAGGAGATAGACCCATATTCGTGACAGCAAAGAAATCTGGAACTGCGAGTAATCCAAATCTAGTACTTACTTTTCTATCAAAGACTTCACTTGGCACAATGATGACCCACAAGTATAGGGGGTGTATCGTAGTATCTTCGATAAGTAAGAATGTCGATCCCAACGAGGAGCAGAAGGTGTTGACAAGTTTCGATGAAGGATTCACTGTAAATGCTCACAGACAAGTATTCAGGGGGTTTTGATGTAACATTGAATAAAGTACGAGTATGTAAAATGCGAGAGTAACAATTGCAGCGAGTGGCCCAATCCTTTTTAGCACAAAGGACAAGCCGGTTTGTTTACTTATAATGACCAAACGTTCTTGAGGACACATGGGATTTTAGTCTAGTGCTTTCGCTACATACGGCTAAATAATCTTCATTGTTATGATAAGTGTTGTGTGGGTGAACCTATGCTAATGTACCGCCCTTCCTAGGACTAAATACATACTTGTGATTATACCCCTTGCAAGCATCCGCAACTACAAGAAAGTAATTAAGAATAAATCTAACCACAGCCTTAAACTCTGAGATCCTGCGATCCCTCCTGCATCGATATACCAACGGGGGTTTAGGTTTCTGTCACTCCGGCAACCCCGCAATTGGCAAACGAATACAAGATGCATTCCCCTAGGCCCATAAATGGTGAAGTGTCATGTAGTCGACGTTCACATGACACCACTAGAAGAATAACACCACAACTTAAATATCATACCATTGAATATTACTCAACCATAGTTCACTACTAACATTTAGACTTCACCCGTCCTCAAGAACTAAACGAACTACTCACGAGACATCATATGGAACATGATCAGAGGTGATATGATGATGAATAACAATCTGAACATAAACTTGGTTCAATGGTTTCACTCAATAGCATCAACAACAAGTATAGATCGATACCGGGAGAGTTTCCCCTATCAAACAATCAAGATCAAACCCAAATTGCTACGGCGGTGACGGTGTCCAGCGGTGATGACGGCGGTGATGATGGTGGAGATGATGATGATGGTGATGGTGATGATGTCCAGCTCGATGTCGGTGACGATGGCGTCGATTTCCCTCCCGGAGGGAATTTCCCCGGCCTGCCCGCCGGAGAGCTCTTTCTCTCGGTGTTCTCCGCCCCGCGAGGCGGTGTAACTCTTCGTGAGGTACCCTCTGTGGCTTAGGTTTTCGGGACAAAGGATTTCGCGAAGAAAAGGAGGCGAAAGGGTCGTGGGCCCCCCACCACATGGCGGCGCGGCCAGGGCTGGGCCGCGCCGCCCTAGGGTGTGGGCCCACCCTGGGTCCTCCTGGCCCCTCCTTCTGGCTTCCTTCGTCATCTTGAAAAATAGGATTTTTGGTATAATTTCCTCCACAGTTGATCTTCCGAAATATTGCGTTCTGACGGTGCTTTTTCCAGCAGAATCCTGGCTCCGGTGCTTGATCCTCCAATAATGATGAAACATGCAAAATAGATGAAATAACATAAGTATTGTGTCCCAATATGAAATATATCAATGAATAGCAGCAAATTATGATATAAAATAGTGATGCAAATTGGACGTATCAACTCCCCCCAAGCTTAGACTTCGCTTGTCCCCAAGCGAAACTGAACTCAATAGACATGACCACATGTTTATGGAGTGAAGAGTCGATAACCAAAATACGGACAAGAAACATCATATTCATTCACACAGGACATTATAGTAAACAACCTCTTATAACTCATATTGAAACAAGTATAAGGTAATCACAAGTAAAGGTGCATGAGAAATCATAATTGGTGATGGCAAACTTCGTTCTTGGTCAGAGAACAATTAATAGATTATATTTATTTTATTGAGCAGCGCTCTCATGTTAAAGTTTATAATGCACAACTTGCATACTCAATCATAATGGTCTCTTCATAATCATTGATAACTTGCAAAGCTATATTCATTCAGATAAAACTTGTATTAAACAAGGAAGAATAAAAGACATGATGAAGCAAATCACAATATAATGGTTTGATCACAACTACTCAAATGCTTGCTTGAGATGGAGAGAAATAGGTTTACTGACTCAACATAAAGTAAAAGACAGGCCCTTCGCAGAGGGAAGCAGGGATTAAATCATGTGCTAGAGCTCTTTCAGTTTTGAAATCATATAGAGATAATAAAAGTAACATTTTGAGAGGTGTTTGTTGTTGTCAACGACTGGTAGCGGGTACTCTAACCCCCTTGCCAGACAACCTCCTAAGAGCGGCTCCCATATTATTTTCATTTTGTGTGGCACTCCTTCCAACCTTTCTTTCACAAACCATGGCTAACCGAATCCTCGGGTGCCTGCCAACAATCTCATACCATGAAGGAGTGCCTTTTTATTTTAGCTTTATGATGATGATGACACTCCCCCAACCTTTGCTTACACAAGCCATGGCTAACCGAATCCTTCGGGTGCCGTCCATCAATCACATACCATGGAGGAGTGTCTATTTAGTTTAATTAATTTGGGACTGGGAATCCCATTGCCAGCTCTTTTTGCAAAATTATTGGATAAGCGGATGAAACCACTAGTCCATTGGTGGAAATTGCCCAACAAGATTGAAAGATAAAACACCACATACTTCCTCATGAGCTATGAAACATTGACACAATAAGAGATACTAAGTTTTGAATTGTTTAAAGGTAGCACATGAAGTATTTACTTGGAATGGCAGAAAATACCATGTAATAGGTAGGTATGGTGGACACAAATGACATAGGTTTGGGTTAAGGTTTGGATGCACGAGAAGTATTCCCTCTCAGTACAGGTCTTTGGCTAGCAAGGTTAATTAGCAAGCATAAGAGTCGAGGGAAACAAACAAATATACATGTGATAAAAACAATCATGCATCTTCCTTGTAAGCACAAACAATCTTAACTTCAGAATAATGAGCTATGAGCTAACAAGAAAGACAATGAAACATCTACATGTATTTCTCTTTTCTATTTAAACCTCAAAGTGTTGTTGCTATTGACCAATGCTAAGTTTGCCAAAACCAAATAGATTTATTCAATGCTCCCAAAGTGATACCAATACTAACAACAAGATGAATCATAGAGATTGCAAACTAAAATAAGATGTGCAATATGTAAATGATAAGACTTCTCATTAATATTCCATATCGATAACTCACGCCAAGGGATACATAGACAACTAAAGGAGAGATACTTCCAAACGCAACCCATCTTATACGATAACTTCCCTATTCATGATATGACACTACTTGACAATAAAAGTAAAAGGTAGTGATAATGTGATACCGCGGCACTCCCCCAAGCTTGGAACAAACCAAGGGGATGCCAATACCGATGATGAATTACTCCTGCGGAGATGGTGGTGATGAATTCCTCCCGAGCTTCTTAATAAGCTCCTTCGTCTTCAGTTTCTCAGCTTGATAATTCTGCACTAAGATTCGAAGAGATTCATTGTTATCCGAAGTTGGCGATGACGACCTTGTGACGCGAATCGAGTGGTATTCAATCAATCTTCGGAGACGGCAGTTCTCCTCCTGGAGTATCTCCACTTCTCTTCTCAGAGCCCGATATTGATCACAAAACTCATCGGTAATCCGTAGAGCTTCTTCCATCATGGGAAAGGAGTCGAGGCTAAGAGCGGGTGGTAAAGGTCCCTGCAGGTTATGAGAAAAAGAACGTCGAGTGTCAACAGATCCCACCAAGATTTGCTTGCTCCCTCCGGCTTGCTGCTCTTGTCTTGATGGCACCTCCTTCACTTCTTCCTCCGAAAGCTCCTTGCCCTTGTTGTTGGAGGCCATGGTGCTTCTAGACTGAAAACAGATCCTGGCAGAAACAGCTCGAAACAAAACACGTCGAAAACACGATATACGGACCTCCAGGGGTCCGGGGGATTATATAGCAAAAAATTTCTCGACAAAAGGAAAGCACCAGATCGAACCAGAGTCGGAAAGGGGCAACGGGGCGGCCAAACCATAGGTCGGCGCGGGCCCAGGCTTGGCCGCGCCGGCCTATGGTGCCACGCCCTCGTGCGTCCTTTCCACTCCGTTTCGAACTCGTAATTTCTCATATTTTCCAAAAACAGCGAAAATATTGTTCGGAAAGTAAATTGCGTAATTTTCATTACCAGTATGTTACCTATTCAAAGTCGAGTTCTCGGACTGTCAATTTGTCCTTTGATGAAAGCTTCCGGTGTTTCCACTTGAATAATATCAACATCAACATTATAGGAATCACCTGAGATATAGTGCTTGAGTCTTTGTCCATTCACCACTTGCGTAGCATTGCCTTGGAGAGAGCTAATCTTGATTGCTCCTGAGCGATACACCTCCTCGACAACATATGGTCCTTCCCATTTCGAGAGTAATTTCCCTGCAAAGAATCTGAGACGAGACCGATACAATAGGACCTTATCCCCAATATTAAACTCTCTTTTGATGATCCTTCTATCATGCCATTTTTTAACTTTCTCTTTAAAGAGTTTAGCATTTTCATAAGCTTCACTTCTCCATTCATCTAGAGAACTCAATTGTAGCAACCTCTTATCACCGGCAAGTTTAGGATCTTTATTTAATTCTCTAACAGCCCAATAAGCTTTGTGCTCTAGTTCTAAAGGTAAATGACAAGCTTTCCCATAAACCATTTTATAAGGTGACATTCCCATGGGATTTTTATAAGCAGTTCTATAAGCCCACAGTGCATCCTTCAATTTACTAGCCCAATTCTTTCTAGTTTTATTAACAGTCTTTCCCAAAATAGATTTAATTTCTCTATTTGATAATTCTACTTGACCACTAGTTTGAGGATGATAAGCGGAAGCAATTCTATGATTAATACCATACCTAGCAAGAGTTTTTCTAAAACCTCCATGAATAAAATGAGAACCTCCATCAGTCATAATATATCTAGGCACTCCAAATCTAGGAAAAATAATATCCAAAAGCATTCTTAAAGAGGTCTCACCATCAACACTTTTTGTAGGTATGGCTTCCACCCATTTAGTAACATAATCAACAGCAACAAGTATGTGAGTGTTACCTTCTGAAGACGGAAAAGGTCCCATGAAGTCAAATCCCCAACAATCAAACGGTTCAATAACAAGAGTATAATTCATTGGCATTTCATTGCGTCTGGAGATATTACCAACCCTTTGGCATTCATCACAAGATAAAATAAACTTTCTCGCATCCTTGAAGAGAGTTGGCCAATAAAAACCTGATTGTAGGACCTTTTGCGCGGTTCTTTCTCCGCGTGATGTCCTCCATAAGCACTACCATGACATTTACTCAATATCTCTTGTTGTTCATATTCGGGAACACATCTTCGCATAATACCATCCACTCCTTCTTTATATAAGTGTGGGTCATCCCAAAAATAGTGCCTCAAGTCATAAAAGAATTTCCTCCTTTGCTGAGCTGAAAAGGTTGGAGGCAAGTACTTGGAAACAATAAAGTTAGCATAATCAGCATACCAAGGACTGTCTCGCGAGCTCACCTTTATTACAGCCAATTGTTCATTTGGAAAACTATCATTAACAGGAACAGGATCATAAGCAATATTTTCCAATCTAGACAAATTATCAGCAACAGGATTATCAGCACCTTTCCTATCTATAATATGTAAATCAAATTCTTGCAAGAAGTACCCATCTAATAAGTCTCGGCTTAGCATCTTTCTTTGTCATAAGATATCTAATTGCAGCATGATCAGTATGAATAGTAACTTTTGAATCAACAATATAAGGTCTGAATTTATCACAAGCAAAGACTACAGCTAATAGTTCTTTTTCAGTTGTAGCATAATTTCTTTGAGCAGCATCAAGAGTTTTACTAGCATAATGAATAACATTCAGTTTTTTATCTACTCGCTGTCCAAGAACAGCGCCTACAGCAAAATCACTAGCATCACACATAATTTCAAATGGTAAATTCCAATCAGGAGGTTCAACTATAGGAGCAGATGTTAAGGCTTTCTTAAGAGTTTCAAAAGCTTCCTTACAATCATCATCAAAAACAAATGGTACATCTTTTTGAAGAAGATTAGTAAGAGGCTTTGAAATCTTGGAGAAATCTTTAATAAACCTCCTATAAAACCCAGCATGACCAAGAACACTACGAATACCTTTAACATCCCTCGGATAGGGCATCTTCTCAATTGCTTCAACTTTAGCTCTATCAACTTCAATACCTCTCTCAGAAATTTTATGTCCCAATACAATTCCTTCATTAACCATAAAGTGGCATTTCTCCCAATTAAGAACAAGGTTAGTTTCTTCACATCTCTGCAAAACTTTATCAAGGTTTCGCAAGCAACTATCAAAAGAATTCCCATAAACGGAAAAATCATCCATGAATACCTCTACAATACTTTCACAAAAACCATGAAAAATAGCAGACATGCATCTTTGAAAAGTAGCAGGAGCATTACATAAACCAAAAGGCATACGTCTATAAGCATAAGTTCCATAGGGACAAGTAAAGGTGGTTTTCTCTTGATCTTTAGCTTTAACAGCAATTTGTGAAAACCCAGAATAACCATCAAGAAAGCAAAAATGAGTATTTTTAGACAATCTTTCTAGCATTTGATCAATAAATGGTAAAGGGTAATGATCTTTCTTAGTAACTTTATTAACTTTTCGAAAATCAATGCACATTCTATACCCTACAACCACTCTTTGAGGAATGAGCTCATCATTATCATTAGGCACAACAGTCATACCTCCTTTCTTGGGAACGCAATGTACAGGACTAACCCATCTACTATCAGCAATAGGATATATAATACCAGCTTCAAGAAGTCGTAATACCTCATTCCTTACCACTTCCTTCATCTTCGGAATTAGACGACGCTGAGGTTCAACAACAGGCTTTGCATCATCTTCCATATTAATAGCATGTTGGCAAATAGATGGAGAAATCCCCTTCAAATCATCAAGAGTGTAGCCAATAGCTCCTCGGTGTTTCTTCAATATTTGCAATAATCTTTCTTCTTCAAACTCTGTAAGCTTAGAACTAATAATAACAGGATATATTTTCTTATCATCAATATGAGCATATTTAAGATCATCAGGTAAAGGCTTTAAATCAAAAACAGGATCTTCCTTTGGTGGCGGTGTTGTACCCAAATCTTCCACCGGTAAATCATGCTTGAGAATAGGTTGGCGAAGAAAAATTTCCTCAAGTTCATCTCTTTCTTTCCTAAAAATTTCACTCTCGCTATCCTCCAAATGTTGCTGCAAAGGATTGTTAGGAACAAGAACAATAGATGCACACTGCTCCATTTTAAAATCATTACTAGGCAAATCAGCTTTATAAGGGATTTTAGTAAATTTAGAGAAATTAAACTCATAAGATTCACCAGCAAATTTAGTCAAAATTTTCTCTTTCTTGCAATCTATAATAGCTCCACAAGTATTTAGAAAAGGTCTACCAAAAATGATAGGACAATAATCACTAGCAGCAGAACCAAGTACCAAAAAGTCAGCAGGATATTTAATCTTACCGCATAAAACTTCCACATCTCGGACAATACCAATTGGTGAAATAGTTTCTCTATTAGCCAGCTGAATAACCACATCAATATCTTCAAGTTCACAAGAATCAATTTCGTGCATAATCTCCGTGTAAAGCTCATACGGAATAGCACTAACACTTGCACCAATATCACATAATCCATAATAGCAATGATCACCAATTTTAACAGATAGCATAGGAACACTAGCTTGTTTGGGTTTATTAGGATGTGAAACAATATTAGAAGCATCTTCACAGAAAATAATATGACCATCCTCAACATTTTCAGTCACAAGATCTTTAACTATTGCAACAGCAGGTTCAATTTTTATTTGTTCTTCAGGTTCTCTAGGTTTCTTTTCACTTTTATGAACCGCACTATTTATAACAGAGTACTCTTTCATTTTAGCAGGGAAAGGAGTTTTTTCAATATAAGCTTCAGGAATAACACGATCAGCAGTTTCAATTACAACACACTTATTAATAGATGAATCAATTTTATCTTTATATGGTTCATGATACTTATCAAAATTCTTCTTAGGCAATTCATAATGAGAGGCAAAAGCTTTATAAAGATTTACAGCAACTTGGGAATCAAGACCATATGTAGCACTCATATTACGAAATAAATCAGTATCCATAAAAGCTTCAATGCATTTATAATCATAAATTATACCTGATTCTCTATCCTTGTCGTTCTCCCAACCTTCAGTATTTTCTTGGATCCGATCAAGAAGGTCTCTTTTAAACTCTTCTTTGTTGCGTGTAAATGATCCAGAACAAGAAGTATCCAGCAAGGTCTTGTCTTGAAAAGAAAGTCTTGCATAGAAATTATCAATAATAACATTACCAGGAAGCTCATGAATGGGGCATTTGAGCATTAAAGACTTCAATCTCCCCAAGCTTGGGCAATACTCTCTCCATCATGGGGCCAAAAATTATATATGCGATTCCGATCCTTATGAATTTCACTTGGAGGATAGAACTTAGAATAAAACCGGGGCACAATATCATTCCATTCAAGAGAGTCCCCATTATCCAGTAATTTATACCAATGCGCCGCCTTACCGGACAGCGATAAAGAGAATAATTTCTTCCTCACTTCATCCATAGCAATACCTGCACATTTGAATAACCCGCATAATTCATGCAAAAACAGTAAATGATCACCGGGATGGACAGTTCCATCCCCTTCATAGCGGTTATCCATAACACGTTCAATAATTTTCATAGGTATTTTATATGGTATCACTTCCTCCTGGCGCCTCATCTACTACCGTTGCAGTAGTAGTAGATTTCCCAAATAGAAATTGAAGAGAAGAGCTCTCCATAATGACTTATGGCAGCAGGCAGAAATAAAATCAGCACATAAGAGGTTTTCCTTACCAATTCCACTTACCAATAGCGCTTCACTCCCCGGCAACGGCGCCAAAATAGTCTTGATGACCCACAAGTATAGGGGGTGTATCGTAGTATCTTCGATAAGTAAGAATGTCGATCCCAACGAGGAGCAGAAGGTGTTGACAAGGTTTCGATGAAGGATTGTAAATGCTCACAGACAAGTATTCGGGGGTTTTGATGTAAGTTGAATAAAGTACGAGTATGTAAAATGCGAGAGTAACAATTGCAGCGAGTGGCCCAATCCTTTTTAGCACAAAGGACAAGCCGGTTTGTTTACTTATAATGACCAAACGTTCTTGAGGACACATGGGATTTTAGTCTAGTGCTTTCGCTACATACGGCTAAATAATCTTCATTGTTATGATAAGTGTTGTGTGGGTGAACCTATGCTAATGTACCGCCCTTCCTAGGACTAAATACATACTTGTGATTATACCCCTTGCAAGCATCCGCAACTACAAGAAAGTAATTAAGAATAAATCTAACCACAGCCTTAAACTCTGAGATCCTGCGATCCCTCCTGCATCGATATACCAACGGGGGTTTAGGTTTCTGTCACTCCGGCAACCCCGCAATTGGCAAACGAATACAAGATGCATTCCCCTAGGCCCATAAATGGTGAAGTGTCATGTAGTCGACGTTCACATGACACCACTAGAAGAATAACACCACAACTTAAATATCATACCATTGAATATTACTCAACCATAGTTCACTACTAACATTTAGACTTCACCCACGTCCTCAAGAACTAAACGAACTACTCACGAGACATCATATGGAACATGATCAGAGGTGATATGATGATGAATAACAATCTGAACATAAACTTGGTTCAATGGTTTCACTCAATAGCATCAACAACAAGTATAGATCGATACCGGGAGAGTTTCCCCTATCAAACAATCAAGATCAAACCCAAATTGCTACGGCGGTGACGGTGTCCAGCGGTGATGACGGCGGTGATGATGGTGGAGATGATGATGATGGTGATGGTGATGATGTCCAGCTCGATGTCGGTGACGATGGCGTCGATTTCCCCCGGGGGAATTTCCGGCGGATTCCTGCCCGCCGGAGAGCTCTTTCTCTCTGGTGTTCTCCGCCCGCAGGCGGCAAACTCTTCGTGAGGTACCCTCTGGCTTAGGTTTTCGGGACGAAGGATTTCGCGAAGAAAAGGAGGCGAAAGGGTCGTGGGCCCCCACCACATGGCGGCGCGGCCAGGGCCAGGCCGCGCCGCCCTAGGGTGTGGGCCCACCCTGGGTCCTCCTGGCCTCCTCCTGGCTTCCTTCGTCATCTTGAAAAATAGGATTTTTGGTATAATTTCCTCCCACAGTTGATCTTCCGAAATATTGCGTTTTGACGGTGCTTTTTCCAGCAGAATCCTGGCTCCGGTGCTTGATCCTCCAATAATGATGAAACATGCAAAATAGATGAAATAACATAAGTATTGTGTCCCAATATGAAATATATCAATGAATAACAGCAAATTATGATATAAAATAGTGATGCAAATTGGACGTATCACACAACAAAACATAAAACTAAGATAAGGAGAGGTTGCTACAGTAGTAAACAACTTCCAAGACACAAATATAAAACAAAAATACTGTAGTAAAAACATGGGTTGTCTCCCATAAGCGCTTTTCTTTAACGCCTTTCTAGGCGCAGAAAGTGTAACTCAAGTGACATCAAGAGATGAAACATCAACATCATAACCAGGGGTGTTGGGAGTTTTCTCAACCATGCATTGTATATTATCTATGTAAGTTTCAGAGGCTCCCTTTTCATTAGTCTTAGGCTTGCTATTCTCATCAAACAAATTTTCAGGAACAAGCCAAGCATAATTATTTTCTAGGGCTTCATGTATTGCTAGGAGCTTACATGGTATTGGTGCTTTAATCTCCCCATCATCATTAGCATTATTAGTGTATTTTAGTCTATACATATCCATTTTTTCAAGTGTTCTTTTAAAGTCGGTATAAAAGCCAAGCCTCTTATGCTTAATAAAAACTTTTCTAGCTTCTATAGCTATATCTTCAAATTCTCGCACTAAGACTTTTAGAACAAAATCTCTCTTCTCTCCCCGCTCCATATCAGAAAGTGTAAGAAACATGTGTTGTATCATGGGGTTGAGACTAATAAATCTAGCTTCCATCATGCGTACCAAACAAACAGAGGCATCTTCATAAGTAGGGACAGCTTTTGCAAGTGGTATATCTTTAAGATCTTCATGCATACTAATATGGGTGAAAAATTCTTCTATATTATCTCTTCCAATTATAGACCCTTGTCCCACCGGTATGTTCTTTGTGGTAAAATTAAAAGGAAACATGATGAAATAAGTAAAGTAAATGCAAGTAACTAATTTTTTTGTGTTTTTGATATAGCAAACAAGACAGTAAATAAAGTAAAGCTAGCAACTAATTTTTTTGTGTTTTGATATAATGCAGCAAACAAAGTAGTAAATAAAATAAAGCAAGACAAAAACAAAGTAAAGAGATTGGGAAGTGGAGACTCCCCTTGCAGCGTGTCTTGATCTCCCCGGCAACGGCGCCAGAAAATATGCTTGATGGCGTGTATTTCACACGTTCGTTGGGCAACCCCAAGAGGAAGGTATGATGCGCACAGCAGCAAGTTTTCCCTCAGAAAGAAACCAAGGTTTATCGAACCAGGAGGAGCCAAGAAGCACGTTGAAGGTTGATGGCGGCGGGATGTAGTGCGGCGCAACACCGGAGATTCCGGCGCCAACGTGGAACCTGCACAACACAACCAAAGTACTTTGCCCCAACGAAACAGTGAGGTTGTCAATCTCACCGGCTTGCTGTAACAAAGGATTAACCGTATTGTGTGGAAGATGATTGTTTGCAGAGAAAATAGTAAAAACAAGTATTGCAGCAGATTTGTATTTCAGTATTAAAGAATGGACCGGGGTCCACAGTTCACTAGAGGTGTCTCTCCCATAAGATAAAAGCATGTTGGGTGAACAAATTACAGTCGGGCAATTGACAAATAGAGAGGGCATAACAATGCACATACATGTCATGATAAGTATAGTGAGATTTAATTGGGCATTACGACAAAGTACATAGACCGCCATCCAACTGCATCTATGCCTAAAAATCCACCTTCAGGTTATCATCCGAACCTCCGTATTAAGTTGCAAAGCAAAGACAATTGCATTAAGTATGGTGCGTAATGTAATCAACAACTACATCCTCGGACATAGCGCCAATGTTTTATCCCTAGTGGCACACAACACAACCTTAGAACTTTCTGTCACTGTCCCGGTGTCAATGCAGGCATGAACCCACTATCGAGCATAAATACTCCCTCTTGGAGTTAAGAGTAAAAACTTGGCCAGAGCCTCTACTAGTAACGGAGAGCATGCAAGATCATAAACAACACATATGTAATAACTTGATAATTAACATGACATGGTATTCTTTATCCATCGGATCCCGACAAACACAACATATAGAATTACAGATAGATGATCTTGATCATGTTAGGCAGCTCACAAGATCCAACAATGAAGCACAATGAGGAGAAGACAACCATCTAGCTACTGCTATGGACCCATAGTCCAGGGTGAACTACTCACTCATCACTCCGGAGGCGACCATGGCGGTGTAGAGTCCTCCGGGAGATGAATCCCCTCTCCGGTGCCGGAGGAGATCTCCGAATCCCCCGAGATGGGATCGGCGGCGGCGGCGTCTCGAAGGTTTTCCGTATCGTGGTTTTTCGCATCGGGGGTTTCGCGACGGAGGCTTTAAGTAGGCGGAAGGGCGAGTCGGGGCCCGACGGGGCCACACCAGGCGGCGCGGCCCCCCCGGCCGCGCCGCCTTGTGGTGTCGCCACCTCGTGGCCCCACTTCGTATGTTCTTCGGTCTTCGGAAGCTCCGTGGAAAAATAGGCCCCTGGGTCTTTGTTTCGTCCAATTCCGAGAATATTTCGTTACTAGGATTTCTGAAACCAAAACAGCAGAAGAACGGCACTTCGGCATCTTGTTAATAGGTTAGTTCCAGAAAATGCACGAATATGACATAAAGTGTGCATAAAACATGTAGGTATCATCAATAATATGGCATAGAACATAAGAAATTATCGATACGTCGGAGACGTATCAGTGGCCCAACCTCATATCGAAGCGCACGTCGTGCACCCCCTTAGTGGAATGCTGTCCACATCCCAGTGCTCCTTAGCCACCGGAGGGTTTCCATGTCGTTGGTGCCACGGCGGGGACGGGAGCGACTGGGATCCTCGAGCTCAACGCTCATACGTGTTTCAGGGTGACCGCCCATGTATCAGCGCGGGCTACCCATGACGAGGAGTTCCATTTGAGACAGGCGTTGCCGATGGGCCAACGACGCAGGGATGCTCTGCCCTCATTGGTGGCGGCCGAGCACCGGCTCATGCGCGAAGTAAGGACGTGTGTGTATGTGTGGCCCAAAGACATTAACCCGCGACGACGCCTCCAGTTGATCTGTCGGATGGCTGAGTTGCGCTGAATTACTTGTCATAGACTTATCTAGATATATTATGCAAATACACGTGAATCAATATTATAAATATATACCGTATCTATATCGGGATAGAAAGAGTAGCATTTCTGGGATTTTGATTTTGGTGGAGCGAAATCAAACTGGGAGAAATCTGTGTGAACTGAGCAGAGCACGGCACGGCACATTTACCACGATTGCAGCGTCCTGCAATGGCAGCAGCAGTATACTGGTAGAGAGGCGCTCGTGATCCATGGAACGGAACAGGCCCGCCCGGGTCCCCAGGGGCGCGCGCGGCAGGCGGCAGCGGCTGCTTGCTGCGAACGGCAGCGCTGCCCCACGCCCGATAAAAGCGAGGAAAAAGCTGGGCTAGACCCGTTTCAGTTTCGCGACTAGCTAGCAGTGCTATGCAGCCCTAGTTTCCTAGGCTAGGCTAGCCCCCCTCCCAGCACGGCCTGCCTCTGCTCCTTTTTTACTCGCCTACTTATTCGCTTGCCCTCCACCTATATCCCGTTGCTGCTGTAGCTACATCGCTGCCGTACACATATAAATATTTTTTTTGCCATTCAGTTCAAGAGTTTTTAAATGCCAACTCACTCTAGCTCTGCCTTGAGGCATGAGTAGATCATGATGATGATCCATGCACTCACGTCGCTGTAGATTGTGTCGCCCCTATCACGCTCTCTCTCTCCCTGCAGAATGTTGTATTAGTAGTAGTAGTATACAGTACATTGGGTGTATGCGTGTGAATGTGTGTATCTGGCACGGTCACGGCCTGCTGCTTTTGGTCGTTTTCCTCCCTACCTTTCTACACGGGGGCCTCTGCCCTGGGAGCGGAGCGCTCCGTGCTAGCGACAGCGCCATCATATTTGCCACTCGTCCTGACCTAGGCAGGGTGATGGGGAGCCATTGATATTTTGTTCCTATTCCAAACCCTAATTCGCAGCTATGCTAAACAATTTTTTTACACACTTTTATCTTGAGATTCTATAAATTATTAAAAACTATGCATTATGAAGATCATATGCATGATATTACTATATGACACTTTCTATTGTGATCAGTCTAAGCTTTTAACTGCGACAAAAACCTTAGACGGGGCACGGAACGTGTTAATTGCTGCGGCAGACCTGGGACGAACTGGTCCTGCTTGAATGGTCATGAGCTGGGTTATATATACGTACGGAGTACGCGGAAACATAGGTTATACGTACGCGAATTCAGTGTCGACAATTTCTGCATGGACGACGGTACACAAGTACAGACCCATACATCGCCCGAAACCAACGTTAACCCCGATGATCAGCACCACTCTACGAAACCTTGTACGCACGACTAGATCAACGCTAGTAGGCCGGACTAGATTAAGCACGGCTGATCGATCCGTCCCTCCCGACAGGCTCGACGCGTACAATAAATGGTCTCAGGCTGAAGAACTGTACGTAGCGGTAGGCCAACGTAGTTGCGGCGATACTTTTGGGGCGGAACCCGTCGCCATTTCCATGCAACACCGCATATATACGGACGGGACGGAGGCGGAATTAAGAACGGGACAAATCGGATCGGCGTCTTAACCCCGAGGTTTTAATGGGAGGAACACCTCTCACATCAGCCTGTGATCTCGACCCGACCGGTGATCAATCGGAGCGACCGTGGCCCGTGGACCACTCGCGGAGGCGGAGGGAGACGGGAGCAGCCGACCGGTGCAATAATGGCGAGGTGGTGGCGTGCCACCGCACGGACATTAACCCCGGTCGCAAGCCAACAACAGCGCAACAAACCAGGCGAGGCGACGACGAGACTTCCCGTGTTAATGTTGCCTGCTCACTTGCCGTGTTAATGGGTGACGCGACACGGGAGTAATGGACGCCCGGGCTGCAGGAGGTACGGTTCCCAGCCTTTGATGCGATTCAATTTGACCCCAGCTAATAAACGGCCGGTTGTCGATCGGAGTATACGAGCTGTACCCGGACAGGAAGCTACGGATACAGCATGCAGCGGCGACATGGCTGCCAGCACCACCACTGGGTCATGGGTGGGTGGGCGCGGATACGTACGTACCTCCTCGTAAATACAGTCAGTACCGTGCAGTGTGCACGCCTACTCCTGCGCCGGTACGTACCGGTGACGGTGTGGTGGTAGAATTAAAGCGGAGCGCCAGTATTGCGGGGACGAAACAGACAAGGATGTCATGTGCAGATGTGCTGACATTGTTCCAGCGTTTGTTGGACTCCATTTTCAGGGAGGGGGCGCAGTTTCGAGACACGCGCGCAAACAAACATGGTAGCTGTTCACTTCTGCTAAGGGCATCTCCAGCGGCGCGACGCATTTCGGACACCTAAAATGTCTGCCGGCGTCTATTTGCGTCGCGAGGCGGACACGGAAATGGTCGCGTGTCCGTTTGCGTCTGGGGCTGGCTCCAGCGGGGCGACGCATTTTGGGCGCAGGCCAGAATTCAAAAAATAGAAGCACGCATAAATTTTTGCACCAAATTTACAGCCGCATTTTGAGGGCTGAAACAAGTTCACCTAACTTTGCAAATCGGATTGCGCAAAGTGGAGACCAAAAGGGGCACAACAAGGCCTGTGCAGCAATAAAAATATCCAAAAGGAGGCCAAGGTGCTGGGCGCATGGCACCGGCGATCAGAAGTCTCGCGCGCGGATTTCGGCGCGCCTCTTCATGAACCAGGCCCTGGTCTCGTCGTCGACGCTGCTCAAGTCGGCTAGCATGATCCTAGTGTCCTCCGCAAGGATCTTGGCCTTGGCGTCCATCCTCCTAGCCTCGGTGTCAAGCAATTTGGCCTCGGCGTCTGCCTTTTGGACCTCAATTACCTCTTTGGCGAGGTTGTGGTAGATGGCAGCTGCGGCCTCTTTTTCCAGACGCCTCTTCTCGTCCCTAGCAGCCAAGGCGGCACGATTGTCGGCCATCATCTTCTCCATGCTCATGGTGAACGCAAGGGCCTGCGCCTCCCGGTGTAGATCGGCCTTGGTAGCCTTGTGGCCTCGTGGACGAGGTGGAAGGGCTGGACGGCCTTGATCGTCGTCCTGGCCGTCGAGGTTGATCGCTGTCCCATTCCTCACAGCTTCGTTGTAGGCCGCATAGCTTGTCATCCACTTGTTGGCGTTCTTGAGCACGTCCCAGCAATGGACCATATGGAAGCCCTTCTTATGCGTCGCCCTGAACTTCTCCAAGGCGCGGGATACCTGCATTCATAGCCGCCAATGATGTACATAGAATGATGCACATAGTGTTGAATGATGATGGTTCTATCGTGTTTACCACTGTCATGACGCCAGCGCCGCTTACGGGGTTGTTAACAGCATGTTCGACCGCCGAGCAAAACTTGGCTGTCTCTTGCTTGATGTAGTTCCATCTTTTTCGGAGGGACTCTAACGTCCGAGGGCTTGTGATATTGTAGGGCGGGTGCCGCCTGGTCTCGTTGTACTGCTGCGAGACCTTGGCCCAATAGACCTTGCCCTTTTGCTGCGCGCCATTAATGCAATCATTGCTCGATGCAAGCCATGCTTTGCACAAGCACTTGTCCTCCTCCTCGACGAAGCCTTGTGTCCTGTGGCTCTCCCCCTTCTTCTTCCCAGGCTTTGTTGGCGCGTCGTCGAAGTC
Organism: Lolium multiflorum; assembly: GCA_030979885.1. Taxonomy (NCBI): domain Eukaryota; kingdom Viridiplantae; phylum Streptophyta; class Magnoliopsida; order Poales; family Poaceae; genus Lolium; species Lolium multiflorum. Next base: position 238,921,847 of record CM061747.1, read on the forward strand.
GTCCACCGACACGGGTGTTGGCTGCGTCTGCTGGGTGGCAAACAGGCGTGCGGTTTCGATGTCCTCCGCGCGTTCATCTGCCGTTGGCTCCCAGTCATCCAGCGGGGTCCCGGCCGGATCACCGCGAACGAAGCCGCCGCCGAAGATAATTTCCTGGATGTCAGCCTCACGGCGGTCCTTCCAATAGTCCTACGAATCACCGGACGTCAGACGCATGAAACACGGCGAACGCACACATTGAGAGAGCTCACGTACCGGGTCGTCCATCGTCGGGGCAGCCGCCGCCATTTCGTCGAACCGGGGCTGCGGCATGCTCTCCTCCGGCACCTGGCGCGTCTTCTGTGCCGCGCCCGAGCTGGAGTCACCGCTTCTAGGAGTCCGGTTGAGGTCGGAACAACCGCCCCGTTGAACTGCTCCGCCGCCCCGGTCAACTCCACCGGCGGCAGGCCGGACGCGAACCGCGACGCCGGGTGGCCCTACAAGGGAGCGGGAGTTCCAGGACGCAGCTGCGAACTTACCGAGCTGACCGACGAGGACGGAGGAGCGACGCCGGCGATCCCCTCTCTCTTGACGAGCATGTAGCCCTCCGCCAAGGTCGGATGGAGGGCTACTTGCGCGACGCCGGCTTTGATCTGCATCTGCCACGCCTGCTGGTTGGCGGCCGCGGAAATCTTCATCTTCTGGTTCCTGCGCCGGCAGCGACGTTTCGCGGCCTCGATCACTTTCTCCTCCGGGGAGAGCACCTTCTTTGCCTTCGCCTTTGCCTCCCGGCCGCCGCCGGTGCCGGCCCGCTTTGCTTCCGACGGACCCTCCATTGTGGCTACGGTCGTGCCTACGGGGGAGTGTGGGGCGGCGGCGGGTGCGGCGGCGAGGGTTTGATCCGCATCCATGGCGGTGGCTGCGGCGGCGAGGACGTCCATCGCTTCGGGAATGTTTCGCGCCGGTCTAGCTTGCTTTTTCGCGCGGGGAATGGCCAGTGGCGGGAATTATATCGGGCTCGCTGCCACTGACGCGCGGGTCCTACGTCTTTTCGGCGTTACTCGGCGCGACCGCGAGCGTCCGGAGACGCAAACTGGCGCATATTTGGGCTAGGTTTGCGTCTCCGCGATGTCACTTTGCGTCGCCCGCTGGAGCAGGGCCCAGACGCATTTCCGGTCACGGCGGACGAAAACGGTCGCTCAGCGACCATTTGCGTCGCGCCGCTGGAGACGCCTTAAGCTAAAAATGCTAGGGCGTGTCCCATGATGCATACTCCGATTGATGATCCGTCTATTTGAGTAGCAGTTTTGAAACCGTTACATACAGTAGTAGAAAAGAGGTTTCAGTCCCGGTTGATTGGGTAAGGACCTCTAGTTCTGGTTTTTTGCAACGGGAACGACGGAATCGGGATTAAAGCCTCTTCTTTAGTCTTAGTTGTGTTATGAATCGGGTCTAAAGGCCCTCCAAGTGAGCTAAGGGCCGAGCTATGGCAGAGGACCTTAAGTCTCGGTTTATACCTTTTCAATAGGTCACCCATCCTTACACTGCTTCAGCACTAGCACGCTTAACTATTGTGTTCCTTCTATCCCGCTTCCAAGTGTTTTGCACGCACGTTATTGATATTAGTATCATATTAATCCTACTAACATGTTGGTCATGATGCCACACTTTTTTATTGTTTGAATTTCAAATAATTCTTTTAATAAAAAAATAATGATGTAATAATAATCTTGAATAAATAAATAACAATAATTTTGTTAATTTTTTTGCAAAACCTAAAATCTGAAATTTTTCATATTTTCCTTTGGCATTTAGAGAATCTAAAAATTGGCTAAGTGAAATAAGATGTAACTTTTTGCGTTGATAGATTTTCATATATTAAATTATTTTTCAAGTTCGTATGCAATAGATATTGCCATTTTACCAAAAATATAGTTTTCTACAAAATAAATTAAAATTCATGTTTGTTATTTTTCATAATAACTAGATCATCTAAACTTCCTACATCTAAAAGAATTTTTTATTTTGAAGCTTTCTACCATTTTATTTGTATTCTACAAAGTTAAAAAAGGCTATCCACGCGCTGTGGAGTAAAAACCCAGAAAACCTTTAGTCCAAATGGTGTCTCCACCCTGTACTAAAGGCTCGCACCGGTGAGACCTGCCGCAACCCCTTTAGTCCCGGTTGGTATCTCCAACCAAAACTAAAGGTCCCGTTTGAACTGGAGCTAAAACCATGCGGCGTCGTAGCCATTTGAACCGGGACTAATTCTCACATTACCCCCGGTTCCATACGCGACCGGAACTTATGGTCCGAACGAAAGGTCAGTTTTCTAGTAGTGTGGATGGCTTAATTAAAGCACATGACACACTAGTTGAGATGGTTAGACCCAAAAAACAGTTCTAACTTGAACCAGTACGAGAAGAAAAGACACACAAGGCGATCATGAATCTCTAAAACCCATTTAGGGTTTCTTCCCTCTCGTTGGTAACGTTGTTGCTCCGCTCCACCTCCAGTGGCCTTTGGGCTTTCGAGGCGTGGCGGACCATGACCTCTTGCTGGCGGGAAGGTTTTGTTCTTAGTTTAGTTTCTTTACAAGGATGATGAGGCGCCAGCTACATCTTGAAGTTGGAATAAAGTCCTTCCCGCCCTATCCTCGCTCCGGTGGTGCGTCTAGCGGCGGCGGAGAATTTTTTGTCAAATTTTTTCGACATTTCAAAATGTATTTTTTTATAGAGAGAGCATATGCACCCGGGAGCTGAATTGAATTTCCGTTCTCAGCGGTAGAGACTAAATTTATAACGGGTAGTTGTGGTTCCTCAATCTGTCATCTTAATAAAGACTAGTAATCCAATTAAGAAGATTCAACAATTGTAACACCCAACGTATGATATTTCCATAATTATAAATCCATTCGAGATAGCAATATTGGAATTTGCCAAAATTTTCAATTGCTTCTGATGTGCACGTGTACCACTTACATTAACACTAAAATTAGTGAACATCATGACAAGCATAGAATTTTCAAAATAGATTACTACAGATAAGCCCTAGCGTCATACGTTCATAATTATGTCTTCTAACCATGACTGCTAGGGTTAGATCGAACCGATCCATCTAGAACTAGTAGGGTGGCGAAACTAATTGTAGGATGAAAAAACCATAACGTGAACCATACCACGAACTAACGGAAGGACGAAGAAATCCTACGGATCTAACCCTAGGACAAAGAAAATCTTAGATAGAATGAGATTTGGTTTTACCTCAGCGGCGTTGCTGCTATCTTCGTCCTCGAAGATCGCCACATCGTTTGGAGGGTTGATCTTGAGCGCCACCTCCTTCCTCTCCCTCCTCTTCCTTCTATTTTTTCTTCTTCTTTCGACGAATCTGCTCCTCCATCGGCTCCTTAACACACTTGCTCTTCACCATAGCCGATGGCGCCACGGCTGAGACGACGACGGAAGGATACTCCGCCAAAACCACCGACGCAAATTCTAGATGTGCAGATTTTCCGGTTTGGGGATGGAAGTGGATTTAGAAGTGAAGACGACACGGCCGAGATGGCCATTTATTTTTCTCGCATTTCAGATCGAGACGCAATTCATACAAATATGTATCCTTGTACAGCGTCGAAAATACAGCGGTCCATACGGGTTAATACATGGGCTCTAGGAACCCACCCTTAATCCCTGACAGATCATTTTGCATTGGTGGGGCTGTTCAAGGGTTCATCTTGGCCGTCCACAGGTTTGATACAAGTTGTGTTTCGGCCAAGGGGACACGCTGAAGCAAATGTGTATCAATTATAGGTAGGATTTATGCGGAATTTCACTTGACGCCTTGATAATTCCACGTGGACATAGGCGACAGGTAAGCAAACATTGATCGTGCAAAATGATACCGTTGCCCCTTCGCACTATTGTCCATCGAAATGACATGGCTGCCCTCTCTCATTTTCTTTCCTTCGGACTAGTATTGGCCTATTGGGAGTGGTGTTTTGGCACATGGGATCATATGATCCCTTTATTTTGAAATGCATCTTAGATACATTTTGAAACATGAAACAATTTGAAACAAAAAATCCGCACTTACATCTTCACGTGCTACACGTTTACAAAGTTGTTTCATGAAAATTCGACTTGTCTTGTGATGTGTGTAAAAAGACAAAATTCTATGCTTAAAATAAGGCTTGTCAACAACATAAATTTTCTCTTTTTTATATATACCATAAAAAATATTAATTTTTCTCGAAACTTGGTGTAAGCACATATATTATGGAGATGTACAAGTAGAATTTTCTGTTAAATTTTTTTGACACTTCAAAATATATTTTTCTTGCTAGAGGGAGCATACGCACCCGGGAGCTAAATTGAATTTTCCTACACATCATCCCCAAGTGCTCCTTGGACTTTTGGATTTTTGAAAATTTTCAAAACCTCGCTCTTTCATGTTTTCAATAATTATGGCATTAAATATGTAGATAGATTTAGACACGAGGAGTGTAGTAAAAAAAGTCCCATTCAAAAATACTTTGTATTTTGGAAAATACAAAAAAGACAAATGTCTGACTATAAATAGTAGTACAATAGTACGTATATTTTGTCAGTGTACTGTCAGAAATTTATCTTTTTTGCATCTCCAAAAATATAACGTATTTTTTTACGAGACTTTTTTTATTCCAATCCTCGTATACACATCTATCTACATATTTAATGTTATAATTTTTGATAGCAGAGAAATATGAGAATCTGAAATTTTCAAAAATCCAAAAGTGAAGGGAGCACTGACTCCCATGTGCACAAAATCCTTGTCCCCCATACCATCACAACACAGATTTGCACATCGGATTAGCTTCAGATAGGAAAGCAGAAAGGTTGCCCCCTGGATTAACTAATGTAGACGCAGAATTTTTTGCATACATATTACTCACTTCCATGTAGCCATTATTGCCTTACCAGATCATCCAAAGCAAACCAGTTACATGTCTGAATCTGAACCAAAGACACGTCCCATCGTTACCTGATTAGCAAAAGACGGGCGGCTGAAACGCCATGTGGTCCTGCCGGAATTGCACCCATTTGCCACGGGTTTCTCTACTTTTTGCAGCACCATTTGCAACAGAATCTTACAGACGCCGTTTGGTCGATCGGGTGCGATGCGTGTCTCCTAAATCACAACTTATCACACACTTTAAGAAGAGAAAAATGAAGATCACGTGTCCTACTATGCATGACCATTGAGCAAACACTGGCTACCTACATACGATTTTCCAGTTTCCACCGGTTCGTATTTTTGTGAACATTCAAGCTGCTAGGCTTGAAATGGCGACATCACTGGGTAGGGGTTACGTACAGGAGAAAACTGCAAGATTAGTACTGTACAACTAGTACCAACTAGTTGATCCTTATAAACCGGGAAAGTGTAGGAGCCTAGGAGGTAGGCCAATCCAAAGAAAGTGAAAGCAAAATGCTAGTATCAGACAAAAGTTCCAACTGAAAAAAGGAAAGGCCCAAGTTAACATTTCCATAGAGTAGCTAGCTAGTTTACCTATCTTCTGATTGCCTAGAGCACCTGCCTAACATTGCATTTCGAAAGAGGAAGCGGCTAGCTAATGTGTCATTCGGTAATCCTAGAGCAACATAGTGCGTTTGCCACTTTTAGAAATCGGTACTTGGTGGATTCAGATTCCTTTCAACTTAATGCGTTAACAAAAATATATGTATGATTTAATCTTTTTTAATTTCCAGGACTAGATGCGCAACAGAAAAATATGTGTACGATTTAACTTTTTCCAAAACATTAGATGCCCATGGTTGTTACCGAAACTCATGGAACGGTTCCTTCGAAAATACACAAAAATTTGAACATAGACAAACTCATATACTTCCTTTCCTTTAAATCAGACAGTCCACAGAAAGCAAAACTCCGCTAGATGATTATTTTTATATTGTCTATCTTCACATGTACAACCTTCATTGTGGCGATGCAATGCAACTCAAAGCCATGCAAGGGCAAGCAGAAGAAACACTGCAATCTATATATTGCAGTCTCGAGCTAGTCGTTGCATGTCTTTCTTTCTATCTTCATCAATCTCTGCGCATCAAGGCTAATCGACGCGAGGCCCTAGCTAGAATCTCGTCGATCTCGCTTCGTGTGCTCGTGATGTAGTCACCCGTCCACTTGATCGATCTCGCCGACCGTCCTGCAAGCGATAGGCGTGTCGTCGTCACCCAATGCAACCCCCCGCCTTCTTCGGGAAAATTCCTGCAGCCTCTTTTGAGTTTGCTCAGGCTTAGCTTATTGTCATAGCGTGGTCCAGCTATCCAGGGCAGCTGCTGCGATGATTTGAACATTTGCATGCCCCATGCCCTGGCGGCAGTGTAGCTAGCGTGGGCATTGTTTACTGCTGTATCGAGTCGGAAGCTTATCCTGACAAAGTTTAGAGTAGTTCCTCTCGATACCAGCGATCGAGGGTTCCGTGTATATTTATATTAGACAGATGATCGAGGCTTTGAGGCACAATCGATCGTACAGGATCAGGAACACCGACTTTCCTTACAATTCGGTTTGTCTAATAGACTCGTATACTAATCCTATCCGTATACTAGTTCTATATCTCTAACACCCTCCCTTAATCACAACTTTGCAAGTTGAGATTATGTTTAAATTCTTCAAACTGACGAACTGGTAAAGGCTTCGTGAATCCATCAGCTACTTGATCTCTTGAAGGAACAAATCGAATTTCTAACTGTTTGTTGAGAACTCTTTCTCTAACAAAGTGAAAATCTATCTCAATGTGTTTGGCTCTCGCATGAAACACTGGATTTGCTGACAAATATGTTGCTCCCAAATTATCACACCATAAACAAGGTGGTTGAGTTATCTTAAGACCAAGCTCCTTAAGCAAGGACTGAACCCAAATCACTTCAGCTGTAGCATTTGCTACAGACTTGTATTCTGCCTCTGTACTGGACCGAGACACCGTAGCTTGTTTCTTTGCACTCCATGAGATGAGATTAGGCCCAAAGAACACAGCAAAACCTCCAGTTGATCTACGATCATCTAAACATCCTGCCCAATCTGCATCTGAAAAAGCACTCACTAAGGTGGAATTAGACCTCATAAAAGTTAATCCAACACTAGGAGTCTGCTTAATATATCTCAAGATTCTCTTAGCAGCTGTCCAATGCACTGTAGTTGGAGCATGTAAATACTGACAGACTTTATTAACTGCATAAGAAATATCAGGCCTGGTAAGAGTTAGATACTGCAAAGCACCAACCATACTTCTGTATTTAGTACTATCATCTGGACCTAACAATTCTCCTTCATGTGCTGTAATCTTTTCTGAAGATGACAAAGGAGTTGGTGAACCTTTGCAATTTAGCATACCCACTCGGGCTAGAACATCTCTAGCATATTTTGCTTGGTTCAACACAAGCCCATCGGCTACCTTCTTTACCTCAATACCCAGAAAGAAGTTTAGTTCTCCAAGATCCTTCAAAGCAAATTTCTTGCTCAGATCCTTTAGTAGGACATTAGTTGCATCTTCAGAAGAGCTAACAACAATAATATCATCGACATAAATGAGCATGTAGATTGTTACATTTAGCTTATGGTAGATGAACAAGGAAGTGTCAGACTTTGAAGCCACAAACCCAAAACTTGTCAACTGAGAACTCAAACGAGAATACCATGCTCTCGGGGCTTGTTTCAAGCCATATAGTGCCTTATCAAGTCGACATACGTAATGCGGTTTTTGTTTACTTGCATATCCTGGTGGTTGTCTCATATAGACCTCCTCTTCCAGAACACCATGTAAAAACGCGTTCTTGACATCCAACTGTCTCAAGCTCCATCCCCTAGAAACAGCAATCGCCAATACAAGTCGAACAGTAGCAATTTTAACAACTGGACTGAAAGTATCCTCATAATCTATACCATAGCGCTGTTTAAAACCCTTCGCCACCAGCCTAGCTTTATATCTATCAATAGAACCATCAGCTCTTTTCTTGATTCTGTAAACCCAACGACAGTCTATAATATTAGCACCACGCCTCTCAGGAACTAAGTGCCACGTCTTGTTTTTCATAAGCGCATTGTACTCTTCATCCATAGCTTGCTTCCAGTCTCTACTTTCTAAGGCATCTTGCAAATTCACTGGTTCATCAGAGGTAGAAGATAAAATCCACCTAACAGTACCATCTTTATACTCTTTTGGCTGAACAATACCTCGAGATGCGCGGGTTGTAGGCCGAGTAGCTGGAACTGAAACTGCAGGACGAGATGTTGTATCGTGTGCAACAGACGATCCTGAGCTGTCACTGCTACTGTCGTTTCCCGCAGAAGAACCAGCATGGTCCCCATGGCTGCTGCTGCTGTCGCCTTGTCCACCCGAAGAAGATCCCGGGGACTGTGTAGCCTCTGGTGAACCCGTGCCTGTGCTTGGTGTTGGCACTCGCGTGCCTGCAGAGGATCGGGAAGGAGCAGACCATGGACTGCTTGACGATGCAGATACGTCAGTGTGCAGATGGGGGCCAGGTGACAAAACTGATTGCTGATCTGATTCGTTCTCTTCTGCTATAATCTCACGTATCCTGTTTTGGGTCAAACTTGCATCATTTTGCATCAGATTTTCTCCTATGTGCTGCAAATTCTGCAAACTCTCAACAGAAGTAAAATTAGTAGGATTAGCCAAAGTTGAATCATCAATAAATTCGCCCCCATGTTCAACATTGCGAAGAGATTGATCTAACACAAGAATTTCTTTACGAAGAAGTGCACCGGCATTTGGATGAAGCTCTTGAAAAGGAAATATAGACTCATCAAAAACAACATCGCGGGAGATATAGACACGGCCTGTGGATACTTCGAGACACTTTACTCCTTTATGCATAGGACTGTAGCCTAGGAAAACACAACGCTTGGAGCGGAAAGCAAGTTTGCGTGTATTATATGGACGAAGATTAGGCCAACACGCACACCCAAAAACTCGAAGAGAAGTATAGTTTGGAGAAGTGCCTAAGAGACGATGAACAGGCGTGTCATTATTGATAACTTTGCTGGGAAGCATATTTATGAGATAAGTGGCTGTGAGAAAGGCTTCATCCCAAAATTTGAGAGGCATAGACGCATGTGCTAGGATGGCTAAACCAACCTGGACAATGTGGCGGTGTTTACGCTCAGCATCACCATTTTGTTGATGCGCGTGTGGACAAGAAACATGATGAGATATTCCTTGTGTTTGGAAGAAAGAATTTAACTTGACATACTCGCCTCCCCAATCAGATTGTATAGTGAGAATTTTTTTGTTGAATTTGCGTTCAACAAGTTTTTGGAAATTGATAAAAGCAGAAAACACATCAGACTTTCTTTTGAGAAGATATATCCATGTAAATTTACTATAATCATCGATAAAACTTACATAATAATTGTGACGTCCAACAGAAGTTGGCGCAGGACCCCAAACATCAGAAAAAATAATCTGAAGAGGAAAAGTAGACACACTAGTGGAGATAGGGTAGGGAAGTTGATGACTCTTAGCTTGTTGACATGGATCACAAATAGACTCTGAACTAGTATCTCTAACAAAAGGAAGTTTATTCTTGCTAATAACTTGCATAACTACTCTAAAAGAGGGATGACCGAGACGACTATGCCACTTTGCTTGTGAAGGCTTCGAGGCGAGGAAAGCATGCTTCTGGTGAGTTGGATTGATTAATGATGAAATAAGAGGATATAGACCGCCAACGCACCGCCCTCTATAGAGAATCTTTCTCGTGACCTGATCCTTGATGAAAAAGAAGTAAGGGTGAAATTCGAGAAAGACATGATTGTCAAGAGCAAAGCGATGAACAGACAAAAGATTTTTCGAAGCATTAGGGACATGTAGAATATTGCGAAGTTTGAATGATTGAACAGGGTTATGAATTATTGTATGACCAACATGACAAATATCCATACCTTGACCATTGGCAGTGTTCACCTTATCTCTACCATGGTATGTATCACGGACGGAGAGGTTGTTCAGCTCCCCGGTGATGTGGTGAGTAGCACCACTGTCGGAGTACCAATTTGTATCAACTCCGTAAGCATGAGGCTCTTCAAAGGAATCATCATTATGCTCTTGAAAGCGGTACCAACAGTCCTTGGCAAGGTGTCCTTCTCTATTGCAGATTTGGCACATAACATCTACCCAAGGGGAAGTCCGGCGACGTCCTCTTCCACGACCGCGGCCACCGCCAGCGGGTGCTCGTCCACGTCCGCCTCCAGAACTAGTGTTAGAATTGCTTCGAGGACGGTCATCACGACGCCGATCATCATACCTTCGATCATCATACCGATCTTGATCATGTCTGTCACGTCTGTCTTCATAACGTCTCTCATCGCGGCCACCTATATTACGTGGTCGGTAATTTCCTCCACCACCACGGTTCCCTGTCCTTGCTGCAGCATTAGCAGATGATTCAAAGCCTCCGTCTCCTGTTGCAGCGAGCATTAGCTGTCGCTCATCATAGGACTGCACTTGGGCGAACAGTTCAGCGACAGACAGAGAGTTCTTCACGACGCCGAGAGCAGCGACTAAGGCGTCATAGCCACCACCAAGACCGGCAAGAAGGAAGGACACAAGCTCATCATCTGGGACCGGTTTTCCTGCAGCCGCGAGTTCATCCGCGAATCCCTGCATCTTGGCGAAGAACGCTGGAGTAGACATGCTAAGCTTCTTGGTGTTCGCCAACGCGACCCGCAGGTTCGTGATTTTGGATATACTTTGCGAGGCAAACATGTTCTCCACTGCCTTCCATACATCGGCAGCATGCTCCATCCGCAGGACGTGCATTAGAATTTCTTTGGACAGAGAATTAACGAGATAGCTAAGTACCTGCTGATCCCGTTCTAGCCAGGTATCATACTCTGGATTGGAGACCTTCAGCGGCTCCTTCTCTTTGTCTGGATTGTTCACCATCTTGAATTCTGGAGGTGCAACATCTGTGCCGTCAAGGAGACCGACACGCCTGGCGCCGCGTATTGCCGGCATGACCTGCGCGCGCCAGATAGGGTAGTTGCTCCGCGTCAATCTTTCAGACGGCAGAGCTCCGAGGCTGTTCCCGGCGGAAGATGAGGACGATGACGCCATATCCGCCATGTAAGAGCTTCGTGTGATCGATGGAGTAGGGACTAGATTGGATCTCGAAAATTTTGTCTATGGAAGAGGTGGCTCTGATACCATGACAAAGTTTAGAGTAGTTCCTCTCGATACCAGCGATCGAGGGTTCCGTGTATATTTATATTAGACAGATGATCGAGGCTTTGAGGCACAATCGATCGTACAGGATCAGGAACACCGACTTTCCTTACAATTCGGTTTGTCTAATAGACTCGTATACTAATCCTATCCGTATACTAGTTCTATATCTCTAACATATCCCTGTCCTGTTGCTGCGCTAGACCCGTAGATCACTCCCCGTGCTGGCTACCCTGTGACTGTGGAGTGGTTTGCGTGTCCGCTTTGTGCGGGAAATGCATCCAAGTCTGGACACATAAATGTCGATTAGGTTACTATCTCGTCTTAGACTGACAGGAAGGTCAACCGTAGTATATTGCACAATGTTGCATTAGCGTCTAACCAAATGCTACTTCTCTCGCTTGACACCACGGCGACGACAACACTAGCAATGTCAACATACTCCATCCGTTACATGGATATATACCGGAGTCAAAATATGTTTGCATAAATCTAATTTATAATAATAATAATAATAATAATAATAATAATAATAATAATAATAATAATAATAATAATAATAATAATAATAGAATGGATGGAATACAATAATACCGGAAACTACCTCTCTGTAAACTCATTGCGTGCCAATGGCATACGGTTATATAGGCAAATTATGCAATGTTGATCTATCCCTTCATCATGTTTTTTTAGCTACACCTATTTGTGAGTATAATTCGTTTACGATATTCCCGTATAGTATAAGTTATCTCTAAAAGTCCTACTTTTTTTTGAACAAGATAGGCCCCGAAGGACCTGGAGCATGCATTAAGTCGTCGGTGGGAGCAAAGTTACATAGAGGACCTCAAGGAAAAGCAAAATTACAACCAAGTCCCTATTTTTTGCACTAAGCACCCTGTAGAGACGCGTTGAAACGCGATCGAGTCCGAAACCGACAGATGATGACTCTCCGGCGTCGCCGTCGCTTCCATCCTCGGGGACGAAACCACTTGAGGACGGATCAACGCTCATCGCTACGCCGTAGTCGAAGAAGATCCTCCAACGATGGAGGAGAAGGCTCGAACGAAGTCCGAGCGCAGCAGGGCCAACCCTATGGCCGAAGATAGCGACGGCCGGAGCTAGCCGACGCTTGGAGACTGCTGCCGAGGTTGCACGCTCCAGACACCTCGAGCGCCGCCTCTGCAGGGTCGTCGCAATGGCGAAGACGCTTATTGAAGCAGGGGCGCGCCGGAGGAGCAGATCCCTCTGTCTTCCACCATGGAAGAACATCAGAGCCTGCCAACGTCGCTGGCCTGACGCAGCATCGACACGCCAGGCTTGAAGGAGACCCCTGCATACCTCCAGATGCGCAGGTACTGGCACCATCCTCCCTCTTCTCCTCGCCTCCACGGCCGGCCAGAGGAGGAAGAGATGGAAGCCGAGCAGCACGGATCCAGGGGTAGCAGCAGAGGATCTTATACATGGAAATCCCTGGGGTGGCAGATCTCACCGTCTCCGGCCACCGGAGCTCGAGAAGACGAAGCCACGAGTACAGGCTGTTCAAGATCCGATCCAGAGGATCTTGAACACTACTCCAAACTGCCGGCAAACTGCCGAAAACTAAGAAACTAAACCTAAAAACTACTCCGGCGCCATCTCCTCTCCATCTCCGGCTGGCTATTCCGGCGGAGAGGAGGAGGGAGAGGCCCGGCAAGGAGGAGAGAGGGGCAGATACTGTAGCGGGTCGAGAGAGGTGAAGGGGGGAAATGAGAGCTTCCACTCCCCCCCTCTCCTGAAACAAATGATATCGCAGCCGCAGCTAGCTGTGACGGCGACTGTGCCTAAAAGTCCTACTAATTGTTCAAGGTTTTAGGGATGGACTATTTCTCCCACCTCCTTTCCCTTTCTCCACGCCACAAAATTTTGTACTTAACAGTCTTTACAAACATCAGAGTAAACACTATTGCCAAGCTCTTAAATCAAGTCCGATAGGACCGATATATCAGCCTATATATAACTTTTGTGGATATATACCGATATAGATGTAACATATCATTTTGTATATGCCAATATATCTACCGACATGGTCAATATTTCACACGGTATGTACAACGATATCAACCAATACGTATATGATACTAATTGTTTCTTAACAAAAAAAAATGTTGGAAATAATATAAGATACATTTACTTTTACCAAATTGTCGGAGTCACTAATTCATAATAATGTTCTGTATATACACGTATATACTGCACTTTCTGATGTTAGAGTACATACATTTTGACTTTCTTATTTTACTTTTTTACTTGACTAGTTAACAAATTTGGAACCATGTATTCGCTATGCTCAAAGACATACATCGATCGTTCATACAATCTTCACCGGTAAGTCTTATTTGAACATGTAAGATTTGATCACGGTAGGGTTTACTCGGGATAACCACCGAGCCCCATAGGTCATGTATATATATGTCTCATAGTTGGTTACAGGGAAGGATCGGGGGGAGAGAGAGGAGTCCGGACCTAGTCCGTTACGGAGTCCTATTCTATCTCTAACACCCTCCCTTAATCACAACTTGGCTAAGTTGAGATTATGCTTGAATACTTCAAAGACTTGATATGGGAGTGGCTTTGTAAAGCCATCAGCAACTTGGTCCTCAGATGGAATGAAGCGGATCTCAAGTTGTCTTCTCAACACTCGTTCTCTAACGAAGTGAAAATCTATCTCAATGTTTGTTGTTTCAGGTTCTCTAAATAAATCGACATGTATGCCTCTACACTAATAAAAGATTTAAAGGGACATATGATCCTGACTAACCTCTATTCCTTGGCTGCTCACGACGGTGTGGGCATCCATGATTTTCAGACCTTTCAAGAGTATCCATCTTTGCAAACTGCACAAACCAAGGAAGCAGATAATTCTTATTTTGGTATCTAGTCAATCTGGTTTAACTATTGCACTTGATGGAAGATTCTAGGGGATAAATTCCATGTAACAAATAAATTCCATGTGGGATTCAAACGGAACAAATACTACAGCGACCGAGTAAGAAGATACATGTGCTGATTCAATGCACGTACACTAAAAGTAAAGAATAAGAGATAAGAGTCTGTACCAATGGAAGCAGCATGTCCAGCGTTCATAAGCTGAGACGTGATGATAGCTTCGTCCTCCTTTCTTGAGCGACCAGTGCGCAAAATCCAATTAAAACAGGGTGGGATTGAGTGAGTAGCGGGAACAATCCAAGGAAAATCCAACCCAATCGCGGGGAAGGCAAAACGTCGAGCAGGTTTGGAGCCGGCGCACAACCTAGCAGATTGACAAACATGAAAAAGAGGATAGTAAAAAAATGAATTGGAGAAAGAAATCTAGAGTGGAGAGCAGAGTCCCTTGCATCGCTGGAGAACTTCACGAGCACGAGCAGGCTGGTTGTTGACGGTAGCTATTTAAACGTGGGGACGGAGGTGACGCCTGAGTTCATCGCAACAGTTTCTTGCGTATTTGCCGGCAATAATGATGATGGGCTGCATCGGCTGTTTTCAGGAACATTTGTGGCGAGGAGGCATTAGGTCGCTCAGCATTCGTGGCCTTGATGGCCATCAAGGCGTAGGTCGTGGCAGCGGGCAGCAGTCCAGATCAGGAAGACGAAGAGCGAACCTTTTTTTCTAGGCGAACGGGACCAACGTGGAGAGAATAAGTGGGCATGTCCAGCCCGTGTAGCAAGAAGGACGCTCGGCCGTCTGGGAACCAAGCTGGGAGGTGAAAACTTCTAATCCGTGACGTGGCTTAATGTGAGATCAGCAAAATGGGACCATCTATTAAGAAAGAGAAGATATGCTTTGCCCTTGCATGAAACACTGGTTTAGCTGATAGATAGGTTGCTCCCAAATTATCACACCACAAACATGGTGTTTGAGTCTGTCTTACTTTTAATTCTTTAAGTAATGATTGTACCCATATGACTTCAGCTGTAGCATTTGCAAGAGACTTGTATTCAGCCTCAGTGCTGGACCTTGACACAGTGACCTGCTTCTTAGCACTCCAGGAGATCAAATTTGGTCAAAAAAAAAAAAAAGCAAACCCTCCTGTTAATCGACGATCATCAACACAACCAGCCCAAACGGCATATGAAAACGCACTGACTTGTGTAGAGGAGGAACGCCTGAAAGTTAGATCAACAGTAATTGTACCTTTAACATAACGCAAGATCCGTTTGACAGCAGTCCAATGATCTGTGGTGGGAGCATGCAGGTACTGACATACTTTATTAACCGCATAGGAGATATCAGATCTTGTGAGAGTAACATATTGGATCGCACCAACCATACTTCTGTACCGAGTGCTATCCTCTGGTCCCAACAAGACTCCCTCCCTTGCTGAAATCTTCTCTGTCGAGGAGAGATGTGTAGGCATGCTAGTACAAGAGGACATATTTGCTCGAACAAGAACATCATGAGCATACTTAGCCTGATTTAGAACCAAACCATGGGAAGACTGAGTCACCTCAATTCCCAAGAAATAATGCAGATCACCCAAATTCTTGAGGGAAAATTCTTGGCGCAAATCTTTAAGAAGAGCATCAGTTGCAGCATGAGATGAGCTGACAACTATAATATCGTCAACATAGATGAACATGTAGATGGTGATAGTGGATTTATGATAGATAAAGAGAGATGTATCTGACTTGGAAGCAACAAACCCAAAAGCAAGCAACTGAGAGCTAAGGCGAGAGTACCATGCACGAGGTGCCTGTTTGAGTCCATAAAGAGCCTTGTCAAGCTTGCAGATGAAGTCTGGTCTCTGACTATCCTCCTACCCTGGTGGTTGTCTCATGTAGAGCTCCTCTTCCAGAACACCATGAAGAAACACATTCTTGACATCCAACTGTCGCAAGCTCCAACCCCTGGAAACAGCAATAGCTAAGACAAGGCGAACAGTTGCAACTTTGACAACTGGACTGAAGGTATCCTCGTAGTCAAGACTATATCATTGCTTGAAGCCTTTAGCTAGTAAGCGAGCTTCATATCTATCAATGGAACCATCAGATTTGCGCTTGACCTTATACTCCCAGCGACAATCAATCACATTTTTACCTCGATGCGTAGAATAAGCCTCCATGTTTTATTTTTGGTGAGAGCTTCAAACTCTTCATCCATGGCCCCTTCCCAATTTCTATCGACAAGAGCAGACTGCAAGTTTGCAGGTTCATCAGCAGCAACCGAAAGACACCAGCGAACCGTGTGACATCAGAGTATTTGCGGGGCTGCACAATTCCGCGAGAAGCTCGAGTGACCGGTGATGACCCACAAGTATAGGGGGTGTATCGTAGTATCTTCGATAAGTAAGAATGTCGATCCCAACGAGGAGCAGAAGGTGTTGACAAGCAGTTTCGATGAAGGATTCACTGTAAATGCTCACAGACAAGTATTCGGGGGTTTTGATGTAACAGATGAATAAAGTACAAGTAAGTAAAATGCGAGAGTAACAATTGCAGCGAGTGGCCCAATCCTTTTTAGCACAAAGGACAAGCCGGTTTGTTTACTTATAATGACCAAACGTTCTTGAGGACACACGGGAATTTAGTCTAGTGCTTTCGCTACATACCTGATTAATCTTCATTGTTTTGATAAGTGTTGTGTGGGTGAACCTATGCTAATGTACCGCCCTTCCTAGGACTAATACATACTTGTGATTATACCCCTTGCAAGCATCCGCAACTACAAGAAAGTAATTAAGATAAATCTAACCACAGCCTTAAACTCGAGATCCTGCGATCCCTCCTGCATCGATATACCAACGGGGCTTAGGTTTGTCACTCCGGCAACCCCGCAATTGGCAAACGAGTACAAGATGCATTCCCTAGGCCCATAAAGGTGAAGTGTCGTGTAGTCGACGTTCACACGACACCACTAGAAGAATGACACCACAACTTAAATATCATAACATTGAATATTACTCAACCATAATTCACTACTAACATTTAGACTTCACCCATGTCCTCAAGAACTAAACGAACTACTCACGAGACATCATATGGAACATGATCAGAGGTGATATGATGATGAATAACAATCTGAACATAAACCTTGGTTCAATAGTTTCACTCAATAGCATCAATAACAAGTAGAAATCATACCGGGAGAGTTTCCCCTATCAAACAATCAAGATCAAACCCAAATTGCTACAGCGGTGACGATGTCCAGCGGTGGAGATGGCGGTGATGATGGTGGAGATGATGATGATGGTGATGGAGATGATGTCCAGCTCGATGGCGGTGACGATGGCGTCGATTTCCCCCTCCGGGAGGGAATTTTCCTGCCCGCCGGAGAGCTCTTTTCTCTCTGGTGTTCTCCGCCCCGCGAGGCGGCTGTAACCCTTCGTGAGGATCCTTCGTGGCTTAGGTTTTCGGGACGAAGGGTTTCGCGAAGAAAAGGAGGCGAAAGGGGCTGTGGGGCCCCCACACCACATGGTGGCGCGGCGGCCATGGGCCGCGCCGCCTATGGTCTGGCCCACCTTGGGTCCAGCTGGCTCCCCTTCGGCTTCCTTCGTCATCGGAAAAATAGGATTTTTGGTGAAATTTTTCCTTGGTTGATCTTCCGAAATATTGCATCCGTCCGGTGCTTTTTCCAGCAGAATCCTGGCTCCGGTGCGCGATCTCCAAATAATCATGAAACATGCAAAATAGATGAAATAACATAAGTATTGTGTCCCAATATGAAATATATCAATGAATAACAGCAAATTATGATATAAAATAGTGATGCAAATTGGACGTATCAACTCCCCCAAGCTTAGACTTCGCTTGTCCCCAAGCGAAACTGAACTCGGTAAACAGGACCACATGTTTATGGAGTGAAGAGTCGATAAACAAAATACGGACAAGAAGCATCATATTCATTCACACAAGACATTATAATAAACAACTTCCTCATATAACTCAACTTGAAACAAGTATAAGGTAATCACAAATAAAGGTGCATAAGAAATCATAATTGGTGATGGCAAACTTTGTTCTTGGTTAGAGAACAGTTAACAGATTGTACTTTATCTTTTGAGCAGCGCTCTCATATTAAAACTTATGGTAAACTTGCATACTCAATCATATTAATCATTGATGACTTTCAAAGCTATATTCATTCAGGTAAAACTTGTACTAAACAAGAAAGAGTAAAGACATGATGAAACAAATCACAATATAATAATTTGATCACAACAACTCAAATGCTTGCTTGAGATGGAGGGAAATAGGTTTACTGACTCAACATAAAGTAAAAGACAGGCCCTTCGCAGAGGGAAGCAGGGATTAAATCATGTGCTAGAGCTTTTTCAGTTTTGAAATCATATAAAGAGAATAAAAGTAAAGTTTTGAGAGGTGTTTGTCATTGTCAACGACTGGTAGCGGGTACTCTAACCCCCTTGCCAAACAGACCTCCAAAGAGTGGCTCCCATGAAGAACGTTATCTCTACCAGCAAGGTAGATCATCCCTCTTCTCTTTTGTTTATACATGTACTTTAGTTTATTTAAGGATGAAACTCCCCCCAACCTTTGCTTACACAAGCCATGGCTAACCGAATCCTCGGGTGCCTTCCAACAATCTCATACCATGGAGGAGTGTCTATTGCAAAATTAAGTTGCTTACTGATGAATCAGGGCAAAACATGTGAAGAGAATTATTAATGAAAGTTGATTCATTGGGGCTGGGAACCCCGTTGCCAGCTCTTATTGCAAAATTATAGGATAAGTGGATGAAGCCACTAGTCCATTAGTGGAGGCTGCCTAACAAGACTGAAAGATAAAACACCACATACTTCCTCATGAGCTATAAAACATTGACACAAATACGAAGTAATAAGTTTTGAATTGTTTAAAGGTAGCACATGAAGTATTTACTTGGAATGGCAGAAAATAACATGCAGTAGGTAGATATGGTGGACACAAATGGCATAGGTTTGGGTTCGGTTTG
Source organism: Lolium multiflorum (assembly GCA_030979885.1). NCBI lineage: Eukaryota > Viridiplantae > Streptophyta > Magnoliopsida > Poales > Poaceae > Lolium > Lolium multiflorum. Next base: position 238,941,015 of record CM061747.1, read on the forward strand.
GATGCACGAGAAGTATTCCCTCTCAGTACAGGTCTTTGGCTAGCAAGGTTAAATAGCAAGCATAAGAGTTGAGGGAAACAAACAAATATACATGTGATAGAAACAATCATGCATCTTACTTGTAAGCACAAACAGTTTTAACTTTAGAATACTAAGCTAAGAACTGATAAGAAAGATAATAACATCTTCTACATGTATTTCCTCTATTCTTCTTGAACTCAAAGTGTTGTTACTATTGACCATTGCTAAGTTTGCCAAAACCAAATAGATTTACTCAATGCTCCCAAAGTGGTACCAATACTAAAATCAAGATCAATCATATAGTAGAAATTGCAAACTAAAATAAGGTGTGCAATATGTAAATGATAAGACTTCTCATTAATATTCCATAACGATAACTCACACCAAGGGATACATAGACAAACTAAAGGAGAGATACTTCCACACGCAACCCATCTTATACGATAACTTCCCTACTCATGATATGACACTACTTGATAGTAAAAAGTAAAAGGTGGTGATGATGTGATACCGCGGCACTCCCCAAGCTTGGAACAAACCAAGGGGATGCCAATACCGATGATGAGTTACTTCTTTGGCGATGGTGGTGATGAATTCCTCACAAGCTTCTCCACAAGCTCCTGAAGCTCGTCAATCTTGTACATGAGGTTGCGGATCATCTCTGAATTGTGCTCGACGCGATTAAGAAGTATGTCCAACGGCGAGTCCCAATTCTTGGAGTTATTTCCCCAACCTTCAGCTTCAGGCTCCGTCCTTCCTGCAGTGTTAGAACGATCTATATCCCAATTGCTAGGCAATGCTGCCTTGGGAGTCCTTTCAATTTGATTATTGTAGATTAGATTGCGGAAGGGATGGTAAGTGCCTGAAGAAGATGTCTTTGGAGCTAGGTAATGACGTGGAACTCCTCCTCCGGTGCTAATCCGTGCGCTCTTCTTGGCGTTGAACGGGTTTGACACCACTCCGATGCTTGCAATGGTGGTGCGCGGGCGTACTTGCGGAACCTCTTCGACTTCCTCTTCATCCTTCTTCACTTCTTCCTTCAACTCGGGGTCTTGTATACCTTCCTCCGAAGGCTCCTTGTCCTTGTTGTGGGAGACCATGGTGCTCCTAGGTTGCAAATAGATCCTGGCAGAAACAGCTCGAAACAAAACACGTCGAGAAAATGATATACGGACCTCTGATGACCCACAAGTATAGGGGATCGCAACAGTCTTCGAGGGAAGTATTACCCAATTTATTGATTCGACACAAGGGGAGACAAAGAACACTTGGAAGCCTTAACAACGGAGTTGTCAATTCAGTTGCACCTGGAAACAGACTTGCTCGCAAGAGTTTATCGTAGTTTTATAGCGATAGTAGTGAAATAACAACGAGTAACAAAGACAGCGTAGTGATTATAGTAAACAGCAGGATTAAAATACGTAGGCACGGGGACGGATGACGGGCGTTGCATGGATGAGAGAAACTCATGTAACAATCATAGCAGGGCATTTGCAGATAATAATAAAACGGTGTCCAAGTACTAATCAATCAATAGGCATGTGTTCCAATTATAGTCGTGCGTGCTCGCAATGAGAAACTTGCACAACATCTTTTGTCCTACCAGCCGGTGGCAGCCGGGCCTCAAGGGAAACTACTGGATATTAAGGTACTCCTTTTAATAGAGTACCGGAGCAAAGCATTAACACTCCGTGAACACATGTGATCCTCACATCACTACCATTCCCTCCGGTTGTCCCGATTTCACTTCGGGGCCATCGGTTCCGGACAGCGACATGTGTATACAACTTATAGGTAAGACCATAAACAATGAATATCTTGATGAAGCAATAACATGTTCAGATCTGAGATCATGGCACTCGGGCCCTAGTGACAAGCATTAAGCATAACAAGTTGCAACAATATCATCAAAGTACCAATTACGGACACTAGGCACTATGCCCTAACAATCTTATGCTATTACATGACCAATCTCATCCAATCCCTACCATCCCCTTCACCTACAGCGGGGGAATTACTCACACATGGATGGGGAAACATGGCTGGTTGATGTAGAGGCGTTGGCGGTGATGGCGGTGATGATCTCCTCCAATTCCCCGTCCCGGCGGAGTGCCGAACGGAGACTGGCTCCCGCGACGGAGTTTCGCGATGTGGCGGCGTTCGGAGGGTTTCTCGACCCACTGGCGTTTTTAGGTCGAGGCGAATAAGTAGTCCAAAGGAGGGCGTCGGAGGCCGGCCGAGGGGCCACACTACATGGCCGCGGGCCCCCGGGCCGCGCCGCCATGTAGTGTGGGGCCCGGCCTCCACTTCAATTGCCCTGGCTCCGTTAGTTTCCTGGGAAAATAGGGCCTTCTGCATAAATTCCGAGGTTTTCCCGAAAGTTGGATTTCTGCACAAAAACGAGACACGAGCAGTTCTGAAAAGCGTTAGTCCGTGTTAGTTGCATCCAAAATACACAAATTAGAGGCCAAACAATAGCAAAAGTGTTCGGGAAAGTAGATACGTTTTGGACGTATCAACTCCCCAAGCTTAGCTTATTGCTTGTCCTCAAGCAATTCAGTTAACAACTGAGCGATAAAAGAACTTTCACGAACACATTTGCTCATATGATGTATATATTCTCATGTTATGGCTAATACTTAAGCAGTTCATAATGAGACACATGCAAATAAGATCATCTAACAGCTATGTCAATCATGGAGAGGTACCAACAATTAATAGTAAGCATCAAGAATCATGTATATAAGCAAGATTGCAATGTTCATAAGAGAGTATGATAAAGTGGTATCTCGCTTGCCTGTATTTGATTGGCAAAACATAAATGCCCGGGCACCTCTGGAGTTCATAGAAAGACTAGAAGTAGTGATTGTCAAAAGATAAATGCATCAAAGTTATACCACCATCAATCATATTTTGAGACAAGCATATTGTACTAAGAATGACAGTTGTGCTCTCAAGATAGTACTCAAAGAAATAATGGAGACACAACATAAAAGTAAAAGATTGACCGCAGAGGGAAGCAGGGATTAACATGCGCTAGAGCTTTTCATTTTTATAAATCAGGAGTAAAATTATTTTGAGAGGTGTTTGTTGTTGTCAACGAATGGTAATGGGTACACTAACTACCTCGCCAACCGGACTTTCAAGAGCGGCTCCCATGAATTATTGCATATTTATTTGGCAGTCTTTCCAACCTTTCTTGCACAAACCATGGCTAACCGAATCCTCGGGTGCCTGCCAACAATCTCATACCATGAAGGAGTGCCTTTTTATTTTAGTTTTATTATGATGATGACACTCCCCCAACCTTTGCTTACACAAGCCATGGCTAACCGAATCCTTCGGGTGCCGTCCAACAATCACAAACCATGGAGGAGTGTCTATTTAAGTTAATTAATTCGGGACTGGGAATCCCATTGCCAGCTCTTTTTGCAAAATTATTGGATAAGCGGATGTGCCACTATTCCATATGAGAGTCCGTCAAAAGTAAATGACAAGGTTGAAAGCTAAACACCACATACTTCCTCATGAGCTATGGAACATTAACACAAATTAAGAAGCATTTTGAAGATTTTAAAGGTAGCGCATGAGAATTTACTTGGAATGGTTTGAAATGCCATGCATAGGTATTTATGGTGGACACTCTGGAATGACTTGGTTTTCATGTGTTTGGAGGCACGAGCAGCGTTCCCGCTCAGTACAAGTGTAGGCTAGCAATAGACTAGGGAGCGACAAATCAAGAGAGCAGTAACTGTCATAATCATGCTTGCGGCAAAATAAATTAACAGAGGCATAAAAGTGATACAAGAACTCTGAAGCAATATAGATCATCGAGGCTTAATTGACTTTTTGTTCAGTCATATGCATGCGTGAGCATGTGCCAAGTCGATATAAATGAATTATTCAGAGGAGGATACCACAATGCCATACTTACTTATGAATAAAACAATGCAAGCAAACATCCATGACATGCTACTCATATTAATAGATTGGAGCTAAACATGAGAGATCATAAACTACTAGACTTTCTCAAATAACATATACCTCACATGAACCAACTAAGCATGCTCACATGGATGAGTATATGTACAAAAATGAAAACAAATAGAGTTCATACCAGCCTCTCACCACAATCAGATTGTCGTAGATCGTCATTATTGCCTTTTCACTTGTGTAGCTTGGATAATATGAAATGAAAACCACGCTCCAGCCACCGAAGACCATTGAACTCATAAAGAACTTTAAAAACCAAAGAAGAACAGCAAATATTTTTGGTGTTTTCGAATTTGAGAATAAGAACAAAAGGAAACAAGCAAACAAAGCAAAATCTTTTTGGATTTTCTTATGGCAAACTAGCAATAGCAAATAAAGCGAAACAAATGCAAGAAACCAAAGTAAACAAATGGTGAAGAGAAACAACAGAAATATTTTTGGTCTTTTTGTGTTTTGGGAAAGAAACAAAGTGGAAACAAGAAATAGCAAACTAAAAGAAACACAGAAAAGCAAGATGACAGAAATCTGCCAAAACCTGACAGCAGTACAGAAATCGATTTTTACAAAAATCTTACGTTGCTCAGTTCAAAAAGTGTTCAACTAATGAAAGTTAGATAACAACCTGGGGAACCTGCACAAAAATTTGCAGCTCAAAATGACGCTCTGGCTATTTTTGAGAATTTTTACAGTAACGTTCCAGAATCTGTTTTCAGGCAGCACTTCCCCAAATATCATCTTCCTCTCATTAGAAAACCACTCAAATGAACAAAGCAAGTATGTGCAAGTATCCAGCAACCATAATATGCAAAGAATGAGTGATGCCGGTATACCTCCCCCAAGCTTAGGCTTTTGGCCTAAGTGGAGTTCAATCCCATCGATCCCATGAAGTAGTATCTCCGTAATATGAAGATGGGTCGTATTCCGGGTATGTGCTAGAAGAAGCACCCGGATATGTGCCGGTGTGGTCGTAGGAGGTCCCGACGTCCTCGGAGTCATGTTGCTGGTGGAACTCTTGTATCTTCATATGTTCTTCCACCTCCTCCTTAGTGCGCGACCATGGTTGCCTGTCAATATCAAACAAGCCTGGCTGGGGAAGAGGGATTTCTTTCTCATCCCCGTCAGCAAACAACATTCTATAGGCCATATTATCCAAAGTAGACTCAGTGGTAACAAAATGATGACTCTTCATGGCAGCAATATCAAGTCTCCTAGGGGCCAATGGCACATCATTAGAATCAATAGGAAGATCTAGATATGTTAAAACACGCAGTGCAATAGTTCCTCCAAAAATAGGTCCCCTGGTAGACAGGCGGCGAGCAATAAGAGCACCAAGGTGATAGGATGTTTGACCAGTAAGTGCAATGTTCAAGAAAGCAAGATGGTAGCTGGAAATATTACTAGTGTTCTCCCTACCAAGAATGCTAGTAGCAATGTAGTATGCAAAATATTTAATGGCGGGGAGTTGAATGTTCCTTATCTTGTCCCGCTGAATGGTGCGACAGTCGTCATTGGTGATCCCTCGGTAGAGTTCCAACAAGTCCCGAGGGTTGTCATCAATCCTACTTGCTGTACCTGCAGGGTCAATATCCAAAGCAAGACAAAAATCCTTCAATTGCATAGTAACAGGATTACCATAAATCCTGAATGCAATCGTTGGCTCATATTGTTTATTGTCAAAATGGAAACTCTCGACGAAAATTTTTGTGAGCATATAATACTGCTCCCTTTCATCTCCCATATAGGTAGTTAACCCTGCCCTGTTGACAAGGGTCAAGAAATCCTCCAGTATCCCTGCATTCCTTAGAAAATCATAGCATGGAAAAGTAGAAGCATTAGGAGGACCGTTGTCCTCTTCAGGCGCGAAGCTAGGCGCAAGGATGTCTTCATTGTATGATTGCCTAATCCGGGTGGCGGCCCTAGAAGGCCTCCCGGTGCTGGTTGTCCCCTTCTTGAACAACTCTCCAAATTTGAACTTCTTCATTTTCTGAAATTTTCAACAAACAATATAAAACTTGATTTGGTGACATATAATTGAGGGAAACTACCATAGGAACTTGCTAGAGTATTAATCATGCATCAAAACTAGTTTCTACCACTTAGAACAAGCATGCAAGCTCACCAAACATGTTACCTACAGCAGCAAATTATTCAAGATATACTCAACCAAACGAAATTCTACTTGGATGGGTGGAGGAGTCACATACCGAAGAGCAAATGTGCCAATTTTCAGACAGAAATCTGGACTGAGCAAAGAGATCGAGAAATCTGGAGCTCTGGAGCAAAAACGCGAGAGAGATGAACTTGGTACGAGTTTTTTCGGGAGAGAGAAGGTGCTGGGAGGAAGAGATGGCAAAGTGGGGCAGAGGGGAGCCCACACCACATGGTGGCGCGGCCACCTCCTTGGCCGCGCCGGCCGTGGTGGCGCCCTCGGTGCCCCACAGGTCATCCTCTGGTGCTCCCAGTGCCTCGTCGAAAAATAGGACCAACGGTATAATTTTGAATTTTTGAAAACTTTGAAAAATGCACATTTTCTGGGTATTAAGTTTATTATTACTGGCCAAGAAAATTTTTGAAATCTCAAATCAACTAAGAAACTTTGCAAATTAAAAGTGCTACAGCAACTAGAGCAAGTGGAGGGAGAAAGAGATGTTGTTTACCTCCTCTATGCATATAAAAAGTATTTGCTAACAAGGTTGATCAAGTCTTGCCACCAAATAAATTTACATAGCATATGAAGAAATAAACCTCAAATCAATCATGTTACCTTGAATTGTATTGATATGGATCCAATAACAAGAGTTTGATATTCTTCTTTAGGCTCATATATAGGACAATCGATGGTTCCCACTTTGATAGTTCTCACATTAGAAATAGTATTAACTCCGCACGCTTTTTCAATCCTCTTGGGGAAATAAACGGTATGTTCCCTATCATCAACATTGAAAGTAACCTTTCCTTTATTGCAATCAATAACAGCCCCTGCGGTGTTAAGAAAAGGTCTCCCAAGAATAATAGACATATTATCATCTTCAGGCATTTCCAATACAACAAAATCAGTTAATATAGTAGTAACTTGAACAGGAACATTCTCACATATACCAACAGGAATAGCAGTAGATTTATCAGCCATTTGCAAAGATATATCAGTAGGTATCAACTTATCTAAGTAAAGTCTCTTATAAAGAGAAAAAGGCATAACACTAACACCGGCTCCCAAGTCACATAGAGCAGTTTTAACATAATTATTCTTAATAGAACAAGGAATAGTAGGTATACCTGGGTCGCCCAACTTCTTTGGAATTTTGCCATTGAAAGAGTAATTAGCAAGCATAGTGGAAATTTCCTCATTGGGGATTTTCCTTTTGTTAGTAACAATATCTTTCATATACTTTGAATAAGGAGGCAATTTAATAGCATCGGTCAAAGGGATTTGCAAGAATAAAGGTTTCATCCAATCGCAGAATTTATTATAGTGTTCTTCTTCCTTTGATTTTAGTTTCTTAGCAGGAAAAGGCATTGGCTTTTGCACCCAAGGTTCTCTTTCATTACCATGTTTCTCAGTAATAAAATCTTCTTTAGTATACTTTTTATTTTTAGCATGCTTTTCAGGTTCTTCTTCAACCTCTTCTTTATCGGAGTATCATTCTTATCATTATCTTTATCATTATCATGTTCATTACCACTTTCAGTTTCAGCATCAGAAATAGAAATACTATTAGGATCATTAACAGGTTCAGAGGATTCTACAACATTTTTATGTTTCTTTTTCTTTTTCTTCTTAGAATGAGCACTAGGTTCAATGCGTTGAGAATCTTGTTCAATTCTTTTGGGATGCCCTTCAGGATATAGAGGATCCTGGGTAGAGACACCACCTCTAGTTGTTACTTCATAAGCATGTTTCTCTTTAGAATTACTCCCTAACAAGTCATTTTGCACTTTAGAACAAGTCATTTTGCACTTTAGTGAGTTGATCAATTTGAGTCTGAATCATTTGAAAATGTTTGACAAGCATCTTAACATCATTGAAGGTTCTCTCCACAATATCATGCAATTGACTAATAGCTTGAGAATTTTCCATTAAATGATTCTCTACTCTCATATTAAAATTTTCTTGCTTAACAATATAATTATCAAACTCATCTAAGCATTGTGCAGGAGGTTTCGAATACGGAATATCTTCCCTAGTAAAGCGTTGAAGGGAGTTTACCTCAATCATGGATGAAGGGGGAATTATCTCACATATATCTTCTATAGGAGGTAGATTCTTCACATCTTCAGATTTAATACCTTTCTCCTTGAGAGACTTCTTGGCTTCCCTCATATCTTCATCATTCAATTTAATTAAACCCCTCTTCTTCACTATTGGCGTTGGAGTTGGTTCAGGCGTATTCCAATCATCATAATTCCGGCCTATTTTAGCCAATAATTCTTTCGTCGTCTGGAGTTCTTTTCCTGAAAACACAACCAGCACAACTATCTAGGTATGCCCTAGACTCAATGGTTAGTCCACTATAAAATATATCAAGTAAATCATGCTTTTCTAAATCATGGTCAGGCAAAGCTCTAATAAGAGAGCAAAATCTCGCCCAAGCCTCAGGCAATTTCTCCTCATCTCCCTGATCAAAATTATAAACTCTCTGCAAAGCAGCATGTTGAGCACTAGCAGGAAAGTATTTGCGGAAGAAAACATCAAGCAATTCTTTCGGACTTTTAATAGAATTAGGTGGCAAATTATTATACCAAGTTTTAGCGTCATCCTTCAATGAGAATGGAAATATTTTAGCAACAAAGTAAGTACGCTTCTTAACATCATCAGAAAACAAACTACTCAAAGTAGATAACTCAGTCATGTGTTCAACAGCACTTTCTTTTTCAGTACCACAGAAAGGTGTTTTCTCAACAATAGCTATATGAGATAGATCGAGAGAAAAATCATAATCTTTATCCTTAATGTTTATAGGAGATGTGGCAAATTTAGGATCAGGAGACAGTTTATATCTAACAGCATGTTCTGCAAGCAACTTTTTAATTTTTCTTGCATCAGTAGTAGCATTGCATTTTTCAATAAAATCATCATCAAGCTCCACATAATCTTCCTCAAGATCATCACTAAAATAATCAAGTTCAGGTGAACTAACAGGTGTAGTAGCATTAGGAGTTTCAGTATTTTCAATTTGTCTAGATTTAGCAATTGTAGCATCTAGAAAGGACCCCAATGAACCACTATCATCAAGCACAGCAGAAACATTATCAATATTATGAGAGTGTTCAGATTCAGCAGATGTACCCGCATGCGAAGCATGTGGCGGTGAAACAAGTTTATCAATCACAGATGGTGAATCAAGTGTAGCGGAGGTACTCAGAATTGTACCTTTTCTTGTAGTGGATGGTAATATGGCGATCTTAGTATCGCGAGGTTTACCCATGATGGAGAATTTGCAGCGAACAATATTAATCCAAGTGAACTTCCAAATAAAGCTATGCTCCCCGGCAACGGCGCCAGAAAATAGTCTTGATGACCCACAAGTATAGGGGATCGCAACAGTCTTCGAGGGAAGTATTACCCAATTTATTGATTCGACACAAGGGAGACAAAGAACACTTGGAAGCCTTAACAACGGAGTTGTCAATTCAGTTGCACTGGAAACAGACTTGCTCGCAAGAGTTTATCATAGTAACAGTTTTATAGCGATAGCAGTAGTGAAATAGCGAGTAACAAAGACAGCAGTAGTGATTATAGTAAACAGCAGGATTAAAATACTGTAGGCACGGGGACGGATGACGGGCGTTGCATGGATGAGAGAAACTCATGTAACAATCATAGCAGGGCATTTGCAGATAATAATAAAATGGTGTCCAAGTACTAATCAATCAATAGGCATGTGTTCCAATTATAGTCGTGCGTGCTCGCAATGAGAAACTTGCACAACATCTTTTGTCCTACCAGCCGGTGGCAGGGGCCTCAAGGGAAACTACTGGATATTAAGGTACTCCTTTTAATAGAGTACCGGAGCAAAGCATTAACACTCCGTGAACACATGTGATCCTCACATCACTACCATTCCCTCCGGTTGTCCCGATTTCTGTCACTTCGGGGCCATCGGTTCCGGACAGCGACATGTGTATACAACTTATAGGTAAGACCATAAACAATGAATATCTTGATGAAGCAATAACATGTTCAGATCTGAGATCATGGCACTCGGGCCCTAGTGACAAGCATTAAGCATAACAAGTTGCAACAATATCATCAAAGTACCAATTACGGACACTAGGCACTATGCCCTAACAATCTTATGCTATTACATGACCAATCTCATCCAATCCCTACCATCCCCTTCACCTACAGCGGGGGAATTACTCACACATGGATGGGGAAACATGGCTGGTTGATGTAGAGGCGTTGGCGGTGATGGCGGTGATGATCTCCTCCAATTCCCCGTCCGCGGAGTGCCGAACGGAGACTTCGGCTCCCGCGACGGAGTTTCGCGATGTGGCGGCGTTCGGAGGGTTTCTGGCGACTTCTCCCCTGGCGTTTTTAGGTCGAGGCGAATAAGTAGTCCAAAGGAGGGCGTCGGAGGCCGGCCGAGGGGGCCACACTACATGGCCGCGCGGGCCCCCCCTGGGCCGCGCCGCCATGTAGTGTGGGGCCCTGGGCCTCCACTTCAATTGCCCTTCTGGCTCCGTTAGTTTCTGGGAAAATAGGGCCTTGCATAAATTCCGAGGTTTTTCCCGAAAGTTGGATTTCTGCACAAAAACGAGACACAGAGCAGTTCTGCTGAAAACAGCGTTAGTCCGTGTTAGTTGCATCCAAAATACACAAATTAGAGGCCAAACAATAGCAAAAGTGTTCGGGAAAGTAGATACGTTTTGGACGTATCAACCTCCAGGGGTCCGGGGGATTATATAATAAAAAAATTCAGAACAAACGGAAAGTACCAGGTCGAACCAGAGTCGGAAAGGGGCGACGAGGCGGTGCCCTCATAGGGCGGCGCGGGCCCTAGGCCGCGCCGGCCTATGGTGGCACACCCTCGTGCGTCTTTTCCACTCTGTTTCGATCTCGTAATTTTTCATATTTTCCAAAAACAGCAAAAACATTGTTCGGAAAGTAAATCGCGAACTTTTCATTACCAGTACTGTTACCTATTCAAAGTCGAGTTCTGGCGGACTGTCAATTTGTCCTTTGATGAAAGCCTCCGGTGTTTCCACTTGAATAATATCAACATCAACATTATAAGAATCACCCGAGATATAATGCTTGAGTCTTTGTCCATTCACCACTTGCGTAGCATTGCCTTGGAGAGAGCTAATTTTAATTGCTCCTGAACGATACACCTCCTCAACAACATATGGTCCTTCCCATTTTGAGAGTAATTTCCCTGCAAAGAATCTGAGACGAGACCGATACAATAGGACTTTATCCCCAATATTAAACTCTCTTTTGATGATCCTTCTATCATGCCATTTCTTAACTTTCTCTTTAAAGAGTTTAGCATTTTCATAAGCTTCACTTCTCCATTCATCTAGAGAACTTAATTGTAGCAACCTCTTATTACCGGCAAGTTTAGGATCTTTATTTAATTCTCTAACAGCCCAATAAGCTTTGTGTTCTAGTTCTAAAGGTAAATGACAAGCTTTTCCGTAAACCATTTTATAAGGTGACATTCCCATGGGGTTTTTATAAGCAGTTCTATAAGCCCATAGTGCGTCTTTCAATTTACTAGCCCAATTCTTTCTAGATTTATTAACGGTCTTTCCCAAAATAGACTTAATCTCCCTATTTGATAATTCTACTTGACCACTAGTTTGAGGGTGATAAGAAGCAATTCTATGATTAATACCATACCTAGCAAGAGTTTTTCTAAAACCTCCATGAATAAAATGAGAACCTCCATCAGTCATAATATATCTAGGTACTCCAAATCTAGGAAAAATAATATCTAAAAGCATTTTTAAAGAGGTCTCACCATCAGCACTTTTTGTAGGTATGGCTTCCACCCATTTAGTAACATAATCAACAGCAACAAGTATATGAGTATTACCTTCTGAAGAGGGAAAAGGTCCCATGAAGTCAAATCCCCAACAATCAAACGGTTCAATAACAAGAGTATAATTCATAGGCATTTCATTGCGTCTGGAGATATTACCAACCCTTTGACATTCATCACAAGATAGAATAAACTTCCTTGCATCTTTGAAGAGAGTTGGCCAATAAAAACCTGATTGTAGAACCTTTTGCGCGGTTCTATCTCCGGCGTGATGTCCTCCATAAGCACTACCATGACATTTACTCAATATCTCTTGTTGTTCATATTCGGGAACACACCTTCGCAGAATACCATCCACTCCTTCTTTATATAAGTGTGGGTCATCCAGAAATAATGCCTCAAGTCATAAAAGAATTTCCTCCTTTGCTGAGCTGAAAAGGTGGAGGCAAGTACTTGGAAACAATAAAGTTAGCATAATCAGCATACCAAGGACTGTCTCGCGAGCTCACCTTTATTACAGCCAATTGTTCATTTGGAAAACTATCATTAACAGGAACAGGATCATAAGCAATATTTTCCAATCTAGACAAATTATCAGCAACAGGATTATCAGCACCTTTCCTATCTACAATATGTAAATCAAATTCTTGCAAAAGAAGTACCCATCTAATAAGCCTTGGCTTAGCATCTTTCTTTGTCATAAGGTATCTAATTGCAGCATGATCAGTATGAATCGTAACTTTTGAATCAACAATATAAGATCTAAATTTGTCACAAGCAAAGACTACAGCTAACAATTCTTTTTCAGTAGTAGCATAATTTCTTTGAGCAGCATCAAGAGTTTTACTAGCATAATGAATAACATTTAATTTTTTATCTACTCGCTGTCCAAGAACAGCGCCTACAGCAAAATCACTAGCATCACACATAATTTCAAATGGTAAATTCCAATCAGGAGGTTCAACTATAGGAGCAGTTGTTAAGGCTTTCTTTAGAGTTTCAAAAGCTTCCTTACAATCATCATCAAAAACAAAAGGTACATCTTTTTGAAGAAGATTAGTAAGAGGCTTTGAAATCTTGGAGAAATCTTTAATAAATCTCCTATAAAACCCAGCATGACCAAGAACACTACGAATACCTTTAACATCCCTCGGATAGGGCATCTTCTCAATTGCTTCAACTTTAGCTCTATCAACTTCAATACCTCTCTCAGAAATTTTATGTCCCAATACAATTCCTTCATTAACCATAAAGTGACATTTCTCCCAATTAAGAACAAGGTTAGTTTCTTCACATCTCTGCAAAACTTTATCAAGGTTCCGCAAGCAATTATTGAAAGAATTACCATAGACAGAAAAACCATCCATGAATACCTCTACAATACTCTCGCAAAAGCCATGAAAAATAGCAGACATGCATCTTTGAAAAGTAGCAGGAGCATTACATAAACCAAAAGGCATACGCCTATAAGCATAAGTTCCATAGGGACAAGTGAAAGTGGTTTTCTCTTGATCTTTAGCTTTAACAACAATTTGTGAAAACCCAGAATAACCATCAAGAAAGCAAAAATGAGTATTTTTAGATAACCTTTCTAACATTTGATCAATAAAAGGCAAAGGGTAATGATCTTTCTTAGTAACCTTATTAACTTTTCGAAAATCAATGCACATTCTATAACCTACAACTACTCTTTGAGGTATGAGCTCATCATTATCATTAGGCACAACAGTCATTCCTCCTTTCTTAGGAACACAATGAACAGGACTAACCCATCTACTATCAGCAATAGGATATATAATACCAGCTTCAAGAAGTCGTAATACCTCATTTCTTACCACATCCTTCATCTTAGGAATTAGACGACGCTGGGGTTCAACAATAGGCTTCGCATCATCTTCCATATTAATGGCGTGTTGGCAAATAGAAGGAGAAATCCCTTTCAAATCATCAAGAGTGTAGCCAATAGCTCCTCGGTGTTTCTTCAGTATTTCCAATAACCTTTCTTCTTCAAACTCTGAAAGTTTAGAACTAATAATAACAGGATATATTTTCTTATCATCAATATGAGCATATTTAAGATTATCAGGCAAAGGCTTTAAATCAAAAACAGGATCTTCCTTTGGTGGCGGTGTTGTACCCAAATCTTCCACCGGTAAATCATGCTTGAGAATAGGTTGACGAAGAAAAATCTCCTCAAGCTCATCTCTTTCTTTCCTAAAAACTTCACTCTCGCTATTCTCCAAATGTTGCTGCAAAGGATTATTAGGAACAAGAACAATAGATGCACACTGCTCCATTTTAAAATCATTACTAGGCAAATAAGCTTTATAAGGAGTTTTGGTAAATTTAGAGAAGTTAAACTCATAAGATTCACCAGCAAATTTAGTCAAAATTTTCTCTTTCTTGCAATCTATAATAGCTCCACAAGTATTTAGAAAAGGTCTACCAAAAATGATAGGACAATAATCACTAGCAGCAGAACCAAGTACCAAAAAGTCAGCAGGATATTTAATCTTACCACATAGAACTTCCACATCTCGAACAATACCAATTGGAGAAATAGTTTCTCTATTAGCCAGCTGAATAACCACATCAATATCTTCAAGTTCACAAGAATCAATTTCGTGCATAATCTCCATGTAAAGCTCATAAGGTATAGCACTAACACTTGCACCAATATCACATAAACCATAATAGCAATGATCACCAATTCTAACAGATAGCATAGGAACACTAACTTGTTTGGGTTTATTAGGATGTGAAACAATATTAGAAGTATCTTCACAGAAAATAATATGACCATCCTCCACATTTTCAGTCACAAGATCTTTAACTATTGCAACAACAGGTTCAACTTTTATTTGTTCTTCAGGTTCTATAGGTTTTTTTTCACTTTTATGAACCGCACTATTTATAACAGAGTACCCCTTCATTTTAGCAGGAAAAGGAGTTTTTTTAATATAAGCTTCAGGAATAACATGATCAGCAGTTTCAACTACAACACACTTATTAATAGATGAATCAATTTTATCTTTATACGGTTCATGATACTTGTCAAAATTCTTCTTAGGCAGTTCATAATGAGAGGCAAAAGCTTTATAAATATTTGGAGCAACTTGAGAATCAAGACCATATGTAGCACTCATATTACGAAATTTATCAGTATCCATAAAAGCTTCAATACATTTATAATCATAAATTATACCTGATTCTCTATCCTTGTCGTTCCCCCAACCTTCAGTATTTTCTTGGATCCGATTGATACGTCTCCGACGTATCGATAATTTTTTATGTTCCATGCCACATTATTGATGATATCTACATGTTATATGCACATTTTATGTCATATTTATGCGTTTTCTGGAACTAACCTATTGACGAGATGCCGAAGGCAGTTCTGCTGCTGTTTTTGGTTCAGAAATCCTAGTAAGGAAATATTCTCGGAATCGGACGAAATCAAGACCCAGCATCCTATTTTTCCACGAAGCTTCCGAACACCGGGAAGGACCAGAGGGGGCCACCCACGGACCATAGGCCAGCGCGGCCTGGGTGGCCCGCGCCACCCTATGGTGTCGCCGCCTCTTCGACCCTCTGACGCCGCCTCTTCGCCTATAAGAAGCCCCTGGACCTAAAACCTCGATACGAAAAAACCACGGTACGAGAAACCTTCCAGAGCCGCCGCCATCGCGAAGCCAAGATCTGGGGGACAGGAGTCTCTATTCCGGCACGCCGCCGGGGAAGTGCCCCGGAAGGCTTCTCCATCAACACCACCGCCATCTTCATCAACGCTGCTGTCTCCCATGAGGAGGGAGTAGTTCTCCATCGAGGCTCGGGGCTGTACCGGTAGCTATGTGGTTAATCTCTCTCCTATGTACTTCAATACAATGATCTCATGAGCTGCTTTACATGATTGAGATCCATATGATGAGCTTTGTATCGCTACTAGTTGTGTGCTACTCATGTGATGTTATTAAAGTAGTCTATTCCTCCTGCATGGTGTAAAGGTGACTAGTGTGTGCACCGTGTGGTTCTTGTCGTAGGCTATGATCATGATCTCTTGTAGATTGTGGAGTTAATTATCATTATGATAGTATTGATGTGATCTATTCCTCCTTCATAGTGTAATGTGGACAGTGTGTGCACTATGTTAGTTCTTGGTTTATTTTGCAATGATCTATTATGCTCTAAGGTTATTTAAATATGAACATTGAATTGTGGAGCTTGTTAACTCCGGCATTGAGGGTTCGTGTAATCCTACGCAATGTGTTCATCATCCAACAAAAGAGTGTATGTAGCACATATGAGAAAGAGTTATTTATTATGCGATCAATGTTGAGAGTGTCCACTAGTGAAAGTATGATCCCTAGGCCTTGTTCCTAAATATTGCTATCGCTGCTTGTTTCTTGTTTTACTGTGTTACTTGCTGCCATATTACCACCATCAACTACACGCCAGCAAGCTATTTTCTGGCACCGTTACTACTGCTCATATTCATTCATACCACCTTTATTTCACTATCTCTTCGCCGAACTAGTGCACCTATTAGGTGTGTTGGGGACACAAGAGACTTCTTGTTTTGTGGTTGCAGGGTTGCATGAGAGGGATATCTTTGACCTCTTCCTCCCTGAGTTCGATAAACCTTGGGTGATCCACTTAAGGGAAACTTGCTGCTGTTCTACAAACCTCTGCTCTTGGAGGCCCAACACTATCTACAAGAATAGAAGCTCCCGTAGACATCAAGCTATTTTCTAGCGCCGTTGCCGGGGAGGAAAGGTAAAAGGTACTCACACTCCGGATCTCGGCTACTAAGCTATTTTCGCCATTGTAAGTACTCGAAGCTATTTCCTTTAGATCCTGCAATTGCATCTTTTTGTTTCTTGTTTACACTAGTTTGGCATAATGGACAAGAATGAGCTTCTTATTCTATTTCCTGATTTAAAACATGGATTGTTTGATGCGAAAATTAAAAAACCTATGAAATCTTATTTGCATGCTGGTAGTAATATTAGTATGAACGCTTTGAACACCATTGTTGATAATGATATAGAAAGTTCTAAGCTTGGGGAAGCTGGTTTTCATGATCTTTTTAGTCCCCCAAGCATTGAGGAGAAAATTTTCTTTGATGATACTTTGCCTCCTATTTATGATGATTATAATGATAGTGGTCTTTTGGTGCCACCTACTATGGAGAGTAAATTTTGTTGTGATTATACTATGCCTCCTACACTTGATGAGAATAATAATGATAGCTACTTTGTTGAATTTGCTCCCACTATTACTAATAAAATTGACTATGCCTATGTGGAGAGTAATAATTTTATGCATGAGACTCATGATAAGAATGCTTTATGTGATAGTTATATTGTTGAGTTTGCTCATGATGCTACTAAAAGTTATTATGAGAGAGGAAAATATGGTTGTAGAAATTTTCATGTTACTAAAACACCTCTCTATATGCTGAAATTTTTGAAGCTACACTTGTTTTATCTTCCTATGCTTGTCACTTTGCTCTTCATGAACTTGTTTATTTTCAAGATTTCTATGCATAGGAAGCATGTTAGACTTAAATGTGTTTTGAATTTGCTTCTTGATGCTCTCTTTTGCTTCAACTACAATTTCTTGCGAGTGCATCATTAAAACTGCTGAGCCCATCTTAATGGCTATAAAGAAAGAACTTCTTGGGAGATAACCCATGTGTTATTTTGCTACAGTACTTTGTTTTATATTTGCGTCTTGGAAGTTGTTTACTACTGTAGCAACCTCTCCTTATCTTAGTTTTGTATTTTGTTGTGCCAAGTAAAGTCGTTGATAGAAAGGTTGATACTAGATTTGGATTACTGCGCAGAAACAGATTTCTTTGCTGTCACGAATCTGGGTCTAATTCTCTGTAGGTAACTCAGAAAATTATGCCAATTTACGTGAGTGATCCTCAGATATGTACGCAACTTTCATTCAATTTGAGCATTTTCATTTGAGCAAGTCTGGTGCCCTTTTAAAATTCATCTTTACGGACTGTTCTGTTTTGACAGATTCTGCCTTTTATTTCGCATTGCTTCTTTTGCTATGTGGGATGGATTTCTTTGTTCCATTGACTTCCAGTAGCTTTGGGCAATGTCCAGAAGTGTTAAGAATGATTGTGTCACCTCTGAACATGTGAATTTTTGATTATGCACTAACCCTCTAATGAGTTTGTTTCGAGTTTGGTGTGGAGGAAGTTTTCAAGGGTCAAGAGAGGAGGATGATATACTATGATCAAGAAGAGTGAAAGCTCTAAGCTTGGGGATGCCCGGTGGTTCACCCCTGCATATTTCAAGAAGACTCAAGCGTCTAAGCTTGGGGATGTCCAAGGCATCCCCTTCTTCATCGACAACTTATCAGGTTCCTTCTCTTGAAACTATATTTTTATTCGGTCACATCTTATGTACTTTACTTGGAGCGTCTTTGTGCTTTCATTCTTGTTTTTGTTTTGTTATTTTCATTCTCTGAATAAATACATGCTTGTGTGGGAGAGAGACACGCTCCGCTGGTTCATATGAACACATCTGTTCTTAGCTCATAATATTCATGGCGAAGGTTGAATCTTCTTCGTTAAATTGTTATATGGTTGGAATCGGGAAATGCTACATGTAGTAATTCTAAAATGTCTTGAATAATTTGATACTTGGCAATTGTTGTGCTCATGTTTAAGCTCTTGCATCATATACTTTGCACCCACTAATGAAGAAACACTTAGAGCTTGCTAATTTGGTTTGCATATTTGGTTTCTCTAGAGTCTAGATAATATCTAGTATTGAGTTTTGAACAAGAAGGAAGATGGTGTAGAGTCTTATAATGTTTACAATATGTCTTTTATGTGAGTTTTGCTGCACCGTTCATCCTTGTGTTTGTTTCAAATAACCTTGCTAGCCTAAACCTTGTATCGAGAGGGAATACTTCTCATGCATCCAAAATCCTTGAGCCAACCACTATGCCATTTGTGTTCACCATACCTACCTACTACATGGTATTTCTCCGCCATTCCAAAGTAAATTGCTTGAGTGCTACCTTTAAAATTCCATCATTCGCCTTTACAATATATAGCTCATGGGACAAATAGCTTAAAAACTATTGTGGTATTGAATATGTACTTATGCACTTTATCTCTTATTAAGTTGCTTGTTGTGCGATAACCATGTTTCTGGGGACGCCATCAACTATTCTTTGTTGAATATCATGTGAGTTGCTATGCATGTCCGTCTTGTCTGAAGTAAGAGAGATCTACCACCTTTATGGTTGCAGCATGCATATTGTTAGAGAAGAACATTGGGCCGCTAACTAAAGCCATGATTCATGGTGGAAGTTTCAGTTTTGGACATATATCCTCAATCTCATATGAGAACACTAATTGTTGCCCACATGCTTATGCATTAAAGAGGAGTCCATTATCTGTTGTCCATGTTGTCCCGGTATGGATGTCTAAGTTGAGAATAATCAAAAGCGAGAAATCCAAAATGCGAGCTTTCTCCTTAGACCTTTGTACAGGCGGCATGGAGGTACCCCATTGTGACACTTGGTTAAAACATGTGTATTGCGATGATCCGGTACTCCAAGCTAATTAGGACAAGGCGCGGGCACTATTAGTATACTATGCATGAGGCTTGCAACTTGTAAGATATAATTTTCATAACTCATATGCTTTATCACTACCGTTGACAAAATTGTTTCATGTTTTCAAAATAAAAGCTCTAGCATAAATATAGCAATCGATGCTTTCCTCTTTGAAGGACCATTCTTTTTACTTTTATGTTGAGTCAGTTCACCTATCTCTCTCCACCTCAAGAAGCAAACACTTGTGTGAACTGTGCATTGATTCCTACATACTTGCATATTGCACTTGTTATATTACTTTGCATTGACAAACTATCATTGAGATATACATGTTATAAGTTGAAAGCAACCGCTGAAACTTAATCTTCCTTTATGTTGCTTCAATACCTTTACTTTGATTTATTGCTTTATGAGTTAACTCTTATGCAAGACTTATTGATGCTTGTCTTGAAGTACTATTCATGAAAAGTCATTGTTTTATGATTCAGTTGTTTACTCATGTCATTACCATTGTTTTGATCGCTGCATTCATTACATATGTTTACAATATGATCAAGTTTATGATGGCATGTCACTCCGAAATTATCTTTGTTTATCGTTTACCTGCTCGGGACGAGAACTAAGCTTGGGGATGCTGATACGTCTCCGACGTATCGATAATTTCTTATGTTCCATGCCACATTATTGATGATATCTACATGTTATATGCACATTTTATGTCATATTTATGCGTTTTCGGAACTAACCTATTGACGAGATGCCGAAGGGCAGTTCTGTTTGTTTTTGGTTCCGAAATCCTAGTAAGGAAATATTCTCGGAATCGGACGAAATCAAGACCAGCATCCTATTTTTCCGAAGCTTCGAACACCGGGAAGGACCGGAGGGGGCCACAGGCCCACGGACCATAGGCCGGCGCGGCCTGGGTGTGGCCGCGCCCCCTATGGTGTCGCCGCCTCTTCGACCCTCGACGCCGCCTCTTCGCCTATAGAAGCCCCTGGACCTAAAACCTCGATACGAAAAACCACGGTACGAGAAACCTTCCAGCCGCCGCCATCGCGAAGCCAAGATCGGGGGACAGGAGTCTCTGTTCCGGCCGCCGCCGGGAAGTGCCCCGGAAGGCTTCTCCATCAACACCACCGCCATCTTCATCAACGCTGTCTCCCATGAGGAGGGAGTAGTTCTCCATCGAGGCTCGGGGCTGTACCGGTAGCTATGTGGTTAATCTCTCTCCTATGTACTTCAATACAATGATCTCATGAGCTGCTTTACATGATTGAGATCCATATGATGAGCTTTGTATCGCTACTAGTTGTGTGCTACTCATGTGATGTTATTAAAGTAGTCTATTCCTCCTGCATGGTGTAAAGGTGACTAGTGTGTGCACCGTGTGGTTCTTGTCGTAGGCTATGATCATGATCTCTTGTAGATTGTGGAGTTAATTATCATTATGATAGTATTGATGTGATCTATTCCTCCTTCATAGTGTAATGTGGACAGTGTGTGCACTATGTTAGTTCTTGGTTTATTTTGCAATGATCTATTATGCTCTAAGGTTATTTAAATATGAACATTGAATTGTGGAGCTTGTTAACTCCGGCATTGAGGGTTCGTGTAATCCTACGCAATGTGTTCATCATCCAACAAAAGAGTGTATGTAGCATATATGAGAAAGAGTTATTTATTATGCGATCAATGTTGAGAGTGTCCACTAGTGAAAGTATGATCCCTATGCCTTGTTCCTAAATACTGCTATCTTGCTTGTTTTCTTGTTTTCGTGTTACTCTGCTGCCATATTACCACCATCAACTACACGCCAAGCTATTTTCTGGCACCGTTACTACTGCTCATATTCATTCATACCACCTTTATTTCACTATCTCTTCGCCGAACTAGTGCACCTATTAGGTGTGTTGGGGACACAAGAGACTTCTTGTTTTGTGGTTGCAGGGTTGCATGAGAGGGATATCTTTGACCTCTTCCTCCTGAGTTCGATAAACCTTGGGTGATCCACTTAAGGGAAACTTGCTGCTGTTCTACAAACCTCTGCTCTTGGAGGCCCAACACTGTCTACAAGAATAGAAGCTCCCGTAGACATCACCGATCAAGAAGGTCCCTTTTAAACTCTTCTTTGTTGCGTGTAAATGATCCAGAACAAGAAGTATCCAGCAAGGTCTTGTCTTGAAAAGAAAGTCTTGCATAGAAATTATCAATAATAACATTACCAGGAAGCTCATGAATGGGGCATTTGAGCATTAAAGACTTCAATCTCCCCCAAGTTTGGGCAATACTTTCTCCATCATGGGGCCAGAAATTATATATGCGATTCCGATCTTTGTGAATTTCACTTGGAGGATAGAATTTGGAATAAAATAAAGGCACAATGTCCTCCCAATCAAGAGAATCACCATTCTTCAGCAATTTATACCAATGCGCCGCTTTACCAGACAGCGATATAGAGAATAGTTTCTTTCTAACTTCATTCATAGCAATACTGCACATTTGAATAACCCGCATAATTCATGCAAAAACGTAAATGATCACCAGGATGGACAGTTCCATCCCCTTCATAGCGGTTATCCATAACATGTTCAATAATTTTCATAGGTATTTTATATGGTATTACTTCCTCACTGGCGCCTCATCCACTACCGTTGCAGTAGTAGTAGATTTCCCAAATAGAAATTGAAGAGAAGATCTCTCCATAATGACTTATAGCAGAAATAAAATCAGCACAAACAGTAAAGGTTTTCCTTACCAATTCCACTTACCAATAGCGCTTCACTCCCCGGCAACGGCGCCAGAAAATAGTCTTGATGACCCACAAGTATAGGGGGTGTATCGTAGTATCTTCGATAAGTAAGAATGTCGATCCCAACGAGGAGCAGAAGGTGTTGACAAGCAGTTTCGATGAAGGATTGTAAATGCTCACAGACAAGTATTCGGGGGTTTTGATGTAACAGATGAATAAAGTACAAGTAAGTAAAATGCGAGAGTAACAATTGCAGCGAGTGGCCCAATCCTTTTTAGCACAAAGGACAAGCCGGTTTGTTTACTTATAATGACCAAACGTTCTTGAGGACACACGGGAATTTAGTCTAGTGCTTTCGCTACATACAGGATTAATCTTCATTGTTTTGATAAGTGTTGTGTGGGTGAACCTATGCTAATGTACCGCCCTTCCTAGGACTAATACATACTTGTGATTATACCCCTTGCAAGCATCCGCAACTACAAGAAAGTAATTAAGATAAATCTAACCACAGCCTTAAACTCTGAGATCCTGCGATCCCTCCTGCATCGATATACCAACGGGGGCTTAGGTTTCTGTCACTCCGGCAACCCCGCAATTGGCAAACGAGTACAAGATGCATTCCCCTAGGCCCATAAAGGTGAAGTGTCGTGTAGTCGACGTTCACACGACACCACTAGAAGAATGACACCACAACTTAAATATCATAACATTGAATATTACTCAACCATAATTCACTACTAACATTTAGACTTCACCCATGTCCTCAAGAACTAAACGAACTACTCACGAGACTTCATATGGAACATGATCAGAGGTGATATGATGATGAATAACAATCTGAACATAAACCTTGGTTCAATAGTTTCACTCAATAGCATCAATAACAAGTAGAAATCAACCGGGAGAGTTTCCCCTATCAAACAATCAAGATCAAACCCAAATTGCTACAGCGGTGACGATGTCCAGCGGTGGAGACGGCGGTGATGATGGTGGAGATGATGATGATGGTGATGGAGATGATGTCCAGCTCGATGGCGGTGACGATGGCGTCGATTTGGAGGAATTTCCCCGGATTCCTGCCCGCCGGAGAGCTCTTTTCTCTCTGGTGTTCTCCGCCCCGCAGAGGCGGCTGTAACCCTTCGTGAGGATCCCTCTGTGGCTTAGGTTTCGGGACGAAGGGTTTCGCGAAGAAAAGGAGGCGAAAGGGTGTGGGGCCCCCACACCACATGGTGGCGCGGCGAGCCATGGGCGCGCCGCCTATGGTCTGGCCCACCTTGGGTCCAGCTGGCTCCCCCGGCTTCCTTCGTCATCGGAAAAATAGGATTTTTGGTGAAATTTCCTTCCACAGTTGATCTTCCGAAATATTGCATCCTGACGGTGCTTTTTCCAGCAGAATCCTGGCTCCGGTGCGCGATCTCCAAATAATCATGAAACATGCAAAATAGATGAAATAACATAAGTATTGTGTCCCAATATGAAATATATCAATGAATAACAGCAAATTATGATATAAAATAGTGATGCAAATTGGACGTATCAATCGGTCGAGGCTGTGCTGCCACAGGCTGCTGCACAGGCGGAGGTGGCGCAGATGATCCGGAGGAGACAACGCTGTCGCTGCCAGAGGGCACAACTACGCTGGGCGCTCACAGGGAGGCAGATGAGGGCGCAGAAGATCTTGTGGCCGTTGGTGTGGCCACACAAGACGCGCGGGGAGGCGTAGACGCGGGACTGGCCGTAGAAGATCCGGGTGCAGGGGGACCGCTGGGCGGGCGCACGCGCCTGGCGCTGTCGGCGTAGGGCGGGAGGAGATTTTGGGCCACCAAGTGGCGAGTCGGCGCTGGCCGACACGTGATCCGAGGAGGATCATGCGGATCCCGATGGAGATCCTGTCGGAGAATCAGCCTCGTGTTCTGCAGTTTTGTCATGTTCTGATGATATTTCATGTGAGCTGTGTGAGCTCATGGAAGCACCGTTTTGGCTCAAATTTTCGCCTGGAGCTTCATTCCTTCGACATGTATCCTGTAGAACAATAAGAATAGGGCTAGCAACAGTATTAGTAGTACGATTATTTTCCACATTAGGAGCATTCATAGATTCAGGCCCAAACTCAGAATTATAAAGGGATGGATCTAGAAGTAGAATTTCTCCACGGAGAAGAGCACCATCATTTGGGTGTAGGTTTTGGAAGTGAAATACTCCCTCATCAAAGACAACATCACGTGAGATATATACGCGATCGGTGGAAACCTCGAGGCACTTGACACCTTTGTATCGTGGTGTATAGCCTAAGAAGACAGATTGAGTGGAACGAAAGGCTAATTTGCGTTTGTTGTATGGACGTAGGTTAGGCAAACACACACACTCGAAAACACGAAGGGAGGCATAGTCTGGGGAGGTACCAAGGAGGCGATGAACTGGAGTATCATTGTTGATGACACGGCTAGGAAGCATGTTTATGAGGTATGTGAAAGTAAGAAACGCTTCATCCCAGAATTTAAGTGGCATGGATGCATTGGCAAGGAGAGCAAGACCAACTTCAACTATGTGGCGATGTTTACGCTCTGCAGAGCCGTTTTGCTGATGAGTATGGCGATATGACATATGATGGGCAATCCCTTGAGCTTGAAAGAGAGAATTAAGTGCCAAATATTCTCCTCCTCCATCTGATTGAACAACAAGAATTTTTCTACAAAATTGTCTTTCAACCAGACTTTGAATTTTTTTTAAAAGCAGCAAGAGCCTCAGATTTCTTTTTAAGCAAATACAACCATGTAAACTTGCTATAATCATCGATAAAACTTACATAATACTCATGTTTTCTAACAGATGCTGGTGCAGGACCCCATAAATCAGAAAAGGCTAATTGCAAGGGTACTGTAGATACAATGGAGGAGATAGGATAAGGGAGTTGATGACTCTTGGCATGTTGACATGAGTCACAAACCGACTCAAAACTAGAATTTCTAAGATAGGGCAATTTATTCTTGCTAAGAATTTGCCTAACAACTTCTACGGAGGGATGACCCAAACGATTATGCCACAATGTCTGAGAGGGCTTGGTGGCAGCAAAGGCGTGCTTCGGATTGTAGGTGGAAATCATGGATGATATGAGTGGATAGAGGCCGCCAACACATCTCCATCTATGAATTATTCGCCCTGTGACCTGATCCTTAATTAAAAAAAAGGGTGAAATTAAATATAAACATGGTTGTCAAGTGTGAACCTATGAATGGAGAGGAGATTTTTCGATGCAGTGGGGACATGTAATATGTTGCGGAGATGAAAATTTTGAGTAGGGCTAAGAACTATGGAATGAACAATGTGGGAAATAATCATGCCTTGCCCATTGGCCGTATTAACTCTGTCGTTGCCATGATATGCGTCACGGACTATCAGGTTGTTGAGTTCGCCCATGATATGATGAGTAGCCCCGGTATCCAGGTACCAATTGGTGTCAACACCATAGGCAGCATGATTGGCATCCTTGTCACCATAGGAGTCATCATCATCGTCTTCAAAACGCCACCAGTAGTCCTTGGCAACGTGATCTTCCTTGTTGCAGATCTGGCAGATTGGTGCGCTTGCGACCACGGCCACAGCCACGTCCCCCTCCTGGAGGTCCACGGCCCCCTCCGCGTCCTGACTGCTGAGGGCGCTCATCACGGCGAGCATCGCGTCGATCGTCACGCTGTTCGTCTCGATGATCGCCACGGCCACACTGATTGTTGAAGTGGCCACGGCCACGCTGGCGGAAGGTAGCATTGGCAGACGACTCAATATCGCCTGTGGAGCCACCATGATGCATCTCCTGGCGCTGATCGTAGCCTTGAATTTGTGAGTAGAGCATGCTAAGGGAGATAGGCGTAGTCACCACGCCAAGGGAAGCAACTAGTGAATCATAGCCTTTGCCAAGGCCAGCAAGAATATAAGCAACCAGTTCCTTGTCAAGGAGAACGCGGCCAGCAGCAGCGAGTTCATCGGCAAAACCTTGCATCTTTGTGAGGTAGTCCGATGAGTTGTTGAATTGTTGTCGTTTGGTATTGGCGAGGGCAATGAGCAGGTTCGAGACCCGAGCCTCGCGTTGAGCAGCAAACATCTCTTCGAGGGCGCTTCATAGACCGGCAACATTGTCAATCCGATGCACGTGCGGAAGGATCTCGCGAGGTGAAACGGACTGCTGCAGGTAGGCCAGGAGAATATGGTCCTTGGACAACCATGTAGCGTACGCTGGGTCCGGCGTCGTCTTGGCAGGCTTGGAGGTGGCGGCGTCCGCTGGTTCAATCTCCAGCAGCTTCTCGGGGGCGACGTCGGTGCCATCTAGGAACCCGGCGAGTTGAGCCCCACGAAGAGGCGGCAGCACCTGGGAACGCCAAACATGATAGTTTGTGCGCGTCAGCTTCTCTGACGGCGGCGCTCCAAGGTTGATGATTGAGGCCGAGCTCGAGGACCCCATTGTCTTCTTGGGGTAATCGATGGGGAGCGGCGATCAGTTTCGTCGGCGGAAGAGCCGGCCTGATACCATGTAAGATTTGATCACGGTAGGGTTTACTCGGGATAACCACCGAGCCCCATAAGTCATGTATATATATAGATGTCTCATAGTCGGTTACAGGGAAGGATCGGGGGAGATAGAGGAGTCCGGACCTAGTCCGTTAGAGAGTCCTATTCTATCTCTAACAGAACATGTATAATGATATATTGTCTCTGATATAATCAAATCGTCTGATACATCATTGTTTGAACCATGACTATTATACACACCCTAGTGGTTGGGGTCGCAATGGCGCACCCCAATGACCAGAGTTCAAATTCTGTCAGGAACGAATTTCTGGAATTCTCACGCCGAGGTCCCGCTTCTACTATATTATTTAGTGTCTAGTTCCTCCTAGCACTAATTCATTTTTTATACACACCCTAATTTTCTTTGGTTTTTGTGGCAAAGGGGGGAAACGATCTAAAAGGTGGCTTTTACCCTGGGTTTGGGACGACGCTAAGAGGACGACGCTTAGTATTTTGCCAAACCGAGGATCAAAATCATTGCTCCCTCTATATTGGTTATTAGCTTTACGCATGTACCTATACTACCAATTTAACCTATGTAAGATAAACTATATAACATAAAAATTATATCAATAGAAAATATAACATGCAAAAAATTTAGTGATATATTTTTAATAATATATATCTCATATTAAGTTGATCAAAATGATCACGAAGGCCTACACATATAAGACTAAAAATCCGATAAAGAGGGAGTTGGGGGACATTCCTTCATCTATTTCGTTTGCAAGGAATTCTTTTTCATAAATGAGGATATCCCTAGGCACTGAATCAATATCATCCTGATAATTGAAAACAATGTGATGTATTAATGCCAAACAAACCATCTTGAACATACAAGAGGCCATCTACATAGGACTTTGCTCACGGCAGTATCTCCAAAAAACCAACTACAAACCCTATAATCATGATGTCCGCCAATTTGAACATACCTAGAGATTACCTCCAAAGAAGAAATTTGAACATACTCCTTCAACAAGAGAACAACATAGAAATGTCAACGCTAGTTATCTGATCCAGTCAGATGGCTAAATGATGGGTTTTCACCCAAAGACTTCAAACCCATGTGAAGGACCAATATAGCCATCTAGCTATCTACCGATATTCTTACGACAACTAGCCGACCAACAGATAATTTGTTGGAACGAACGATGTAAGTGCATTTTTTAGTCATAGCCGAACCACCTTATTGATCATTCGCTTGCGGGCCACTGCAACATAGCGCTGGAACCGCAATGACTTCTGTTAGGTTGCCACCAACTCATCCTCACGGATCTGGAACCTCCGCCCCATTATGATGCACGTGCCGACGCGGCCAATAAGGCCATTGCCAAGGGATACCAAATCATGAATCGTGATGGTTTAGATGTAGTTAGTGTACTAGTGGGAGCACACGGAATTTGTAGCCAAGGGGAAGTTCGGATCAACAAATAAAAATCTCCATGCAAATACACATTTTTAACAAGGTTTGGTTCTTGATGTGGGCCTTGTTCTCGTATTATAGGTGTACATAGAGGATAACAATGTGTGCGACGGATTTAGTTTTGTGGTTCTACAGAAATTCGTATTATTCGATATAATTAACATGGTTCTATAGTCACCATAAATATTATAAAATTTACTCACATGTGCAGTACACATCTTCAATCATATGTTATTTGGCGGAGAATAATTGATGGTGCCACAAAAAGAGAACATACTAATGATTATATGTGCCATTGTACACGGTTATATTAGATCAGCACATAAAATTAAATTTTCAGGACAACATGTGATACATGGTTTTCTCGTGTGCCGATCAATCAATGTTATCTATGTCCTAAACTTGCCGATCTGATTAGTTGCCTCTATAACAAGTCGGCATTAGCAAATCAAAACTCCCCAAGACGGTCGGGGGAGGGGGGGCAATGGCCCCTACCCCATATTAGATTTTCCTATGAATGATGGGTTGTGGTCGGCGGTGGTGACCGCAGGACTGAGGTCTATCCGCCAGCCGCAACATGAGACAAGTCCTCTAGATTGTGCATACAGTGTGTGGAGTGCTTTGCGGTCATAGAAGAATCTCGTCCTACTGTGGCTCCAGTCTCTATCGGCACCATGAGGAAAATGTCGACAAGGAGGAGTGGGTATGGTACTCGTATAGGAAATCCTACTAGTGGCATGTCAAAATCGATACCAGTGGCTTGCCGGGCCACACACTATTAACTATGCTAGAATGGCGGCACTCACAATTGTGAGGGCAATGTAGGAATGTGTCAAAAATATTTTTTTATGGTTCCATAGAAATTTATAATATGCGACTTTAATTGACATAGTTCTATAATCATCACAAATATTATTATAAAAAAAATCATTTGTGTGGTAGACATCTATAATTATATGTTATTTGTAAGAAAAATAATTGATGTTGCCACAAAAAAAGAGCATATTAACCGTTTGATGTGCCTTTGTACACGGTTATATTAGATCAACACATAGACTGAATTGAAATAACAAATTGCAAGTTGTGATGTAGTTTTCATTTGTTTTTTACTTTTATGTGAGTTTATATTTTATACTCGCCAAGTTTTGCTCGATTTAGAGTCAACAAACTTAGTCGATCACAAAAGTTTTCGCACGAAAATTTATGGAGCGTTTCAGTTTCTATTGCCTAATATTTGTTTCCATTTGGTGTCTGTATAGTCGGAAGATGACTTAATTGAGCAGAATTTTCCAGATCATCATAAATGTTTTAACAGTTGGATCTTAATCGACCAAAATGTTTTGCGCGTGAACTGAACTCAAAATTGATGGAGCATATCAGATTTCTATTGCATAATATTTGTTTCTGTATGACGTTGTGGTCGGCGGACCTCTCCATTGGCTCTTGGTGGACCAACATGTCGAGCAAAAACATTCCAAACCGGAAGTTGTTGGCATCGCTCGCCATGTTCACTAGTATGGATAATTTGGAATGAAACAAACGCGAGAGTTTTCCGCAGCAAATTAAGACCGAGGAAAAACTTTGGCTCACCGCGGGAGCGAAGCATTTGTGTTTCGTATTAATGGCATGGTAGTCCCTTATGTTTATCTTTTTTTCTAAATTTCCTTTTTTTAACCTCTGATCTTTAATTAATGGAAAGAGGTATGTTACAAAATAAAATGAAATCATAAAATAAATATTTGTGTTTTTTTATTTGCCGTCATGAAATCCCTTTGTTTCGCTGGTCTGAAAGGGAAACATTTAACTGGAAACGACACGAAAAAAGAGGAATCCCGTGAAGCCGAGGCATGACTAGCTACTAGTGTCACTTTTGGGTACATCCGCACCTGTTCCCACTCGCCAATATCCGATCAGCTGATTCATGCTCGTTTTAGCTTAGCTACTTGTACCCATACCCCATTGTATTCTAAGGAATTGCAATTCGGTTAGGCTAGCCATAGTGCAAAGTATCGTATAGTGGTATCATCCATATGATACAAATCTATAATACTACCTCTATAGTGGTTAGTATCATCTAGTAGTATCATAATCTCATGATATTTAATTACTTATAGAATCTCAATGCAATTGTGTGTATAGGATGTATTTGATATTAAATTTTCTAGTTTCACGTGCTATGATACAGTATCATATTATAGTGCCACATCAGATTTTTGCCAAGGTGGCATGCATGATACTTCTTATGATACTAGCACTATGACTAGCCTTATCCCCATACACCATTGTAGGCAAAAGCAATTCACCTGGTCTACCCAGACAAAGATAGTAGCTAGCTAATTACAATATAGATTGTAATCATTAAGATTGTCACAAAATCAAAGGCGCATTAGTTAACCCTGTCCTAGGATAAGAAGTGTAGCTTAATCATTAATTCTATTTTAGTTGAGAATCAGCTTACGGATGACTGAACCCACTAGCACTAGCCCGGATATTTGCTGTTGTGTATCTTCCACTCTTCTGTCACTTTCGAGCTGAAAGAGCTAGCGCCACTACACTACCACCACGCGGGTTTAGCCAGTTATAATTCCGGCAGATAGTTTCATGCATGAACACGAGGGACAGAGCGCCGCACCGATGATGGAGACGGCGACAGTGCAGACCGCAATGTAAACATGTACTCCCCACCACGTGAGTCCAGGCCTGTTTTTTATTTCATGACTAGACTTTTCACGCGCTGCTTAATTGCTGCACATTTTCTGGTTCATCCACGTCGGTTGACTAGCGCTAGCTGGACCCGGTAGGCAAGTGAATAATGTTCTCATTGTCTGATTTGTTTGACGCAAACAAATTAGAACTTTTTTTTTCTTCATTTGCGTGGTTAAAAGATAGATGTGCCTCCAATTTAGCGGTCCGACGCAAATCGACCGATCTGTCTGCGGTACCGTACTCCTAGTCCAAATTTGGATAGGAATGCGTCGCCGAGGGCACATCAGCACAGCGTCCGTGCCGCTCTTCTTCAGGCCTGCTTGGCAGCGACCGCGTCCGCTTCGTCTTCTTGGCACGTCGTTGCGCCTCTTTGTGATGTCTTTAATGGCAAAGCCTCGCCTACCACGCAACCTGTCGCCTATCTCAGGCCAAGAAAATTAAATAGTCTAGCCATGCGTGCAGGCCTATATGAGCACCACCACACCCCCCCCCCCCCCCCACACACACACACGCCTGCCTTCGGGGGTATAAAAGGAGGTGGTGGGGCACTAGATTTTCTCACACAAACCCTAGCGTTGCCCTCCACCCTCTCCCCCACACGATCCATGGCATGTTCTAGGGGCCCCGGTGGAAGGATCCCACCTCCTGAACGCTCGTCGTCGCACGGGGAGGAGGGGCCGGCCTAACTCCACGATGAGTTCTTCGAGTTCATCGTTCTCATCACCGAGGACCCTTTCAGCACAAAGAAATTTCGGGAGAAGTTTGCACAATTTCTTGTCGCACCTCATGGAAACAGTTGCGGCTTTGCCGGTGGCCTATCGACGTCCTGTTCGACGGGCAAGGAAGATGTTCCTCTACACTGGCTAGGAAAAGTTCGCCCGCATCCACAGGCTGGTGGTCGGTTGCGTGTTGCCAGGGACGGAGACAAGGGGGGACGAGGGGGGGCTGAGCCCCCCCTATGGTTTGGATTTTATGAAGAATACTGCTCACTAGAACTGTAATTTCTTGCTGATTTAGCTTACTCTGCCCCCCTCATGAAGTTTACAACACTATTTTGCCCCCCTCAAGGTTGAAAGCTGGCTCCGTCCCTGCGTGTTGCGCTTCTTGTTGGAAGGCAACGGCGAGCTCAGGGCCAAGATGATCGACGACACATCCTGCCACAAGCACTACCATGTCGACAGCAGAGATGAGTAGGAGCATGTAGTTTAGGTTTCTGAATGTTCTTTCTTTGCAACGAAGATGACAAGGGCCAACAAAAGCCTCTAGTGTAGGTATCTGGAAGTTTTTCTTTGTAGTGACGAAGGCAAGGACCATCAGAACCCTCTAGTTTGAGTTACTATGTAATTTTATTTCACAGCAAAGAAGAGAGGGCCAGCACAAGCCTCTAGTTTAGGTATTAATGATTTTTCGCTATTATGGACTCATGAACCATGTAAACGATGACACCTATGTAATATTTCTATCTTAAATTAAACTTGTTGGAAAAACAAAAGCGCTCGGTAGTTGGGACACCCCTGCTCAAACGAGGTTACTCATAGTGGGGAGTAACATAAGGTGGTGTCATGCATAAGTTACTAGTCCATGTTACTACCTTCATAGTGGAAATTAACTTAGAGGTGGTATCACGCAAAGTCTTATTTATTAATTTGTAGACTCATTTTGTCTTGGGCCGTGTGATGTTATAGTAACATAGCTAGTTATCCTCCTCTCTTCCTTCATTTATTGTTATGTCATATCACCAAAATATCTCGGATGTGATGTTACTAGCTAAGTTACTCCCACTATGAGCAGTCTAAGTGTGGCGAGAAGGCCTATTTTCGTGCCCATCCTCCAATCCGAACGAACCTTAAAAAACTTCATATCCAATTTGCGTCGGCCATAACTTTTTCCATCCTGCACGGTTAAAGCCCTCCAAAAATACAGGTCGTAGATCATGGAAGCCCCATCGTGAGTCTAGTCGTACAGAGATCGTATCAATTCTATCGGACGCTAGGCAATTCCGACTTGGAATGCACGAGTCGTCTTCGTCTATACCCAAGCGGGTCTAAAAGAGAAAAGATTCTCTGTGCACAATTGACGAGTAGTTTCAAAAAATTAATACGGAGTATTTCCTGTCTCCGGATGACCTATTTATCCAACACAGGCTTTGGCACACACATGCGTAGCGTACCGCCCGCAGATGTCACATCATTTGTTCATACATTTTTGATGGAGATTCTGCTGCATGTGTTGCGTAGCCTACTGGCGCAACATTTTCCGAGATTCAGCGAGGTGACGAGGAAAGCGGTAGTGCGGTACATGCTTGCGACATGAAGGGGCTGTCTCTTCTCGCGCGTAATTTTTTTTTCGAAAATGGGCACTTTATTACTTGCGCAATAGACCCGGCCTCTGCATAACTAAGATGCACACAGCCGCACACAAATTCGTTACAAAACCAGAAAGGTGTTCAAATGAAAGAAAGAATTTTGTCTCCTTGTGATGGACAGCAGTTGGATCCTCCCTCGCAAAAAAAAGGACAAAGACACCAAGTAGATCCTTGTAACTCGTAAAAGGCTGGTTTCTATCTCCTTTTCCCGCGTACAGGAGGCCCTGCTTTATTCACGTGTTTTTTTTGGCGAATATTATTATTCCTGTACTACGGTCCTATCATATGTATAGTTGTATACGTTCGGTCCTCGCCGGAATCCAGAGATGATGGCTTCGGATGTTGAAATCAAAGAAGGTTGTGTGTTGGACCTTTGTGGCCATGATGGTTTTTCGGTAGTTCGGCGATTTCCCGAATGTAGAGGTGGTGTCTCCGATCCAAGGCATCTTGTGGAGCAGGAGCAGCGGCGCGCCACAGTGTGGTCAGGATCCAAAGGAGCTTTGTGTAATTTTCTTCACTTTGTGGATCTTTCTATAATGAACGAAGTTTCAGTATAATCTTATTTTCTTGAAAAAAAAAATGCATAAGTTCATCGGGGAAATGGGTCGAGAAATTGAGCATGGATAATTGAAAGTTTAATTCGATTTGCTAAAGCAATATTTTATACTACCTCTGTCTCAAAGATTAAGCCTTATTTTTGACAAGACAAAGCAAGTAAAGTTTGACCAAATTTTTAGAAGAATCTATTAAGAAATATGATATGTTGTAGATACAATATGAAAATATATTTTATTATCTATCTAATAATATTGAATTTGTATTTCACATGTTAATGATATTTGATAAAAACTTAGTCAAATTTGACATAGTTTGACTTTCCAAAAATAATATAAGTTGTAAATTTTGAAATGGAGGTAATAAATATTTCTGTCATTTGGCCTATACTAGTGCATTTTTTCTGTTCTTTGGCCTATACTAGTCCTTTTGAAATGGAGTAGTCGCGAAGGCAGGGCGAGCAAGGGCGAGCAGGGACGTTCATTCACGGGCAATGTCTGGTGAGGGAGGACGCGCGTATGGCGTGGTGCATGCAAAATGGAGGGCGCGTGTACACAGCGATCTCGCCCAATCATTCATGGAATCATGAAGGCTGCTGCCTCCCGTGCCGGCCGGGCGGTCGGTCCGCGCTCGGCTCACGCGTCGCCATCGCACCGTCTCCGGACCACGCGCTCCCTCCTCCTGCTCAGATTGGACTGGACTTGACGCGCGAGGACGCTGGTCACGCTGCATGCCTGCCTGCGTACGCGGAGCCAAACCGTCCGATCAGAATCAGAGTGGCGAGCAACGGCACTGGATCGCCGACATCTGCCTGTGGTGTGAACTGCGAACTGATGGCCAGCCTGGCCAGTGGACTCGCCTGATGCATGCATGCCGATGCAGGGTCGCGCACGGCCGGACGGGCTTGAATTCATTTTTTTAGTCTGAAAAAAGTATTGCCCCAAACTGCCCACGACATGAACAAAATGGTCTGCCGGCCACGTCTCGTCGTCATGAATTCCTTTTTTTTAGCCTTGACCTGCGCTGAAAACCATGAGCTAGTGGCTAGCCTACAGCTAGTAGCTATGTTCACTGTTTACACTGTTCACCTCTTTCGTCACTTGGATTTGGTCTTCCTCACATTTTAATATAAGTGTTGACGGATGTACAAGCGTCTATTTATTTCAAGGGACTATACAACCATCCTTTTTTCGTTTGTGTGTCAGTGCCACATGTGTGGAGTTGTGCGGCCAATGTTGGTTCTCAAACTCGGTGGTTTTCCCAATTTATTTCTGCTAGTCACAACACTTAAATTGCTAGCATTGCCTCCATTTGATGGACGATTTGAAAGTGTTGGTAAATAGAGTTTGTTTTGAAGGAAAACTGATTAAATCTCCAATTAAACTAATTTCTTACTCGTTTGTCTTGATGAATTATTGGGCAGATCTAAAACCCTGTAGATCGAAATGCGTTGAGAAATGGAGCTCAAATTCTGGTTGATTTTGCTCCGAGAGCACATGGGACCGGTCGAACTTCTTCTGATGCTCGCCTGGGAGATGCAAGTCATGACGAAGATGGGTACGGTAAGGGTGATGGATACCAACGTTGATGACTGCGTTACACTAAAGAAAAATGGAGTAAGAGCTATCGAGGCAATGCATGTGTTGGCTTCTTGATATATGTTGTTGTTTCGTTCTAAATTTTGTAACCCATTTGCTGCTCCACGAACTTGTAGCCATAAAAGTCTAGAGATCACGAAAGCAAAAGGCGGGGTTTATTTTCTATTTTTACTTTTGCATTTGGAAGCTTCCGAGCTATGTTTTTTTTGTTGTGTATCGATAATGGAATCGATCTCATGTGGGCGTTCGCATGGAAGAGAATAACGTGGCTAGATACATACAAATCTAGTCGATAAATTTGCGACATATATTTCCAAACGGAGGGAGCACGCGGGCAAAATTAGATGCGGGGTACAAATATATTTTTTCGATAATGGACGCTTTATTACTCAAAAGTTAATTAATTACACATGGCCTCTGCATAACTAAGATGCACACAGCCATCCAAAAGTCTCTGGTATCACAAAAATTAAAAAAAAAAAGGCGAAACACATATCAATTATGAAGAAGATGATGGACCAATCCGTAGATTATGTTGCCACCCATGTAGGGAAAACGTATGTCTCGCCGTAACCTCCAACCGTGTACAGACCTCCGTAAAGAATTTGCGGCTCTTCACCCTTTGCAGTGACGACAACGATCGGAGAATACCGGAACATCTGTATATAACCTGCAAGAGAGAATAATTTTTATCAATAAAACATTATCATTTCCACACAATCATAGCGACTATACAACAGCAAGCGCTCTCACCCTAATAAGCATTCTAAACCTGAGATCAATACCATGCAATCAATTATCTAAGATATTAGCAACACTAGTCGGAGGATACATATCAGAAACTACTTGGATATATAGATATATGATCTTTGCTAAAGCTTTGCTAAAGCTAGACAATAAGCCATGGCTAGTACGTGACAAAATCTTTGGTAAAGCTAGACAATAAGCCAGGGCTAGTACGTGACAAAATCTTTGCTAAAGCCAGGGATGCAGGTCGGGGATGCGTCAAGACTGAAAGGGTCTCGGTGACAAGAGCGCAAAGACACGTTCGTGACACAGAAAAGTTCGGGTCAAACAGACGATGCCAGCAGCTTTGCCGCCGTTGCACGTAGAGGGCGCAAAGCCGAGCCAAAGCTGACGGGCTCGAGCGCGCACACAAAAATCCCCCGTAATCTCGCTTGGGGGTACACGGGCCCACAGGAACAGCGAACATGCGAAATGACGTCGCTAGCCCTTCATTTTCATACACACAAAAACTGACGTTGCTGCCCCTCTTTACCTGCGCGTGTGTCCCTCTCCATGCCTTTCGGTCCCGGGAAAACAGAGCGGCTTCTTCCCCGGCCTGTCTTGTCACCATTGGTGTATGTCGCTACGGCAGATTGCTACTACATACTCCCTCCGTCCTCAAATAAGTGGACATCTAGCCTCTAAACTTTGTCCACAAAAGAGTGTACTCCTATCTTTCCAATGCAATTTAATTACTTCTCTCTCATCGCACGGAAATTAAATCCAATAATATTGAGCACATATTCTTCTTGCTTTTTACATGCAATTAGCTTATTAGAGGTGAAAGAATTAAACAGGAGAGATGCATGTTCCCAATGTACTTTTCACTCCACCTCATAATTTATCTTGAAAACTCCGCAGGTACACTTATTTGTGGACGGAGGGAGTAGCGCCGTAGCGAGCTAGCATCTCGTCACAAGCCAACAATACTTTTTGACTGTTCAAGCACCTTTGAACAGCTGGGCGGCGGGCTATGGCGCCCCATTCCCCACACGCCAGCGCCCCAGGGACAGTAGAGCCCAGACCGGCAGAGCAAACAAACGACACGGAACCGCTCTACGTAGGCCCGCTGCATGGTCCGTATACCATCACTCGTACAGTTGGAGGATCAGCCGGTAGTCGGCATCCAACAAAATGGCACTGATGTTGGACGGTGACTGCATGGCCCCGCTCGATTAAACCAACGTGTTAGCCCCGATAGCGTGCCCTATAGCTATTTAGGGACCGGCGTGGTTTTTGAGCTCACGTCGAAGTGATCTAAAAACCGTTGGTGTAGTTTCGAGCCCAATAGAAACACCGTCAATCCCGTGATAGCCCCTTCGAAAAAAGTGTGAATCGGGCGCGCCGGGCCAAGCACCACGTGTGATCCCACGCGAGCTCGCCGCTTCTTGCGCGTACTCGGCGTTTCCCGCTAGTTCTCGCCGCTTCTCGCGCGTATTCAGTGTTTCTTGCGTGTTCTTTCCACCATTTGATAAGGGGTTGCCCGATCTTCTCAGTAAGCGACGGGGTGGTGATGAACACGCGATAAACACAGCGGATGAAATCGATGATAACTTGTATGATGCTGACGAGTCTCTCGGCAGATCCCTGTCGCCAATGTAACAGCTCTCAACCCTGCAAGATATTCGCAACTCCACACACTTGCACACGTAGCCGCCGAACACAAAGCAGTAAGTTGCAACCGTCTAATTCCCAATGAAACAGCAGATCACACAAGACTCTCAGTAGCAAAACACCGAATCGATGCGGATTGGTGTAGATATTTAATAGAGTTGTAAAGCAATCAACTATGAACTAGGGTTTATCTTAAACGTGATCTAAACCTAAATTGGGGGCGTCCTGGGACCTATGTTCAGGACTGTGGTCGAAAATATACATTAAAAACCGACCCAGATTGGATCTGGTCGAGACAGACTCAGACTCGGTCGGCGTGTAGGCCGGTTGACCGGGCCTGGGACCGGCCGGTCCGGTTTGGACCGGGCCTGGGACCGGGGCATGAACGGGCGTGGAACGGGTGGCTCAGGACACCCGCCCGGATGGCACAAGCGCCGGATCGGGCGGGCGCTGGGCGCTCCCGGCGTGGCAGCCGGTTGGACCGGGCTTGGGACCAGGCAGGCCAGCGTGGCGGCCGGTCTGACCGGGCTGTGCATCGGCCTGTACTTGATCTTCCTCCCTCGTGCATGCCTTCCTCTCCTCCCTCACGCTTCCTTGGGATATCTTCTTGTCCAGCTTCATGTTCAGCTCCATGTCCAGCTTCACGTCCAGCTGCTCCTCTTCTCCTCGTGCGACGCTTGCTCCATCTTCGTACCTGATCATGCATAAGTAAAATGACTTAGGCAATATAAAGTTCTCATCGATCAAGGTATCATTTAGGAACAAATTCACCTGTTGTTTGAGTAGCTTCGCACGAGCTCTTGTCATAGGTCTAATCCTAACTTCATTTGACTTGAACTTCACGGCAGCATCGTCTTCATGTTGTAATGACGGAGGTAGTGGTTCAGTACGGATGTCCTCATCGCCGCTTCACGCGCCTACTCAGTGTCGCCTATAAACGACACCTCCACTCAACGGGCACCATAGCCGTCACCATAGGTAAAAATGTCTCATCACCTTCCTACCATACACTCGCGCGCTGCCTCCATCCCTATCTCAACATGCGCCTCCAACTGTCGGCACCCCCTCATTTCGATGATGTGGAGGAGGACCCGCAGGTCGCAGAATACGAACAT
This sequence comes from Lolium multiflorum, assembly GCA_030979885.1. Classification (NCBI taxonomy): domain Eukaryota; kingdom Viridiplantae; phylum Streptophyta; class Magnoliopsida; order Poales; family Poaceae; genus Lolium; species Lolium multiflorum. The sequence continues at coordinate 238,980,081 of CM061747.1, forward strand.
TGGGAAGCGGCGGAGCTTGCAGCGACCATAGATGCTTTTGTCGCGGACGAGCGGCACCAGGAGGAGGCGTAGCGGCAGCGGCGGGAGGCGGAGCTGTCGTTGCCTAATCGACAGTACCTCGGAGGAGGGATCCTCACGAGGGGGAGAAGAAGTAGGGGCCATAGGGCGGAGTGCACACGGGACGGTGGTACGCGATTTACCCCCCGGAACACACGAAGACGGGGCCTACTGTTGCTTGTAATTATCGGGAGTTTCGCGTTGTTACAATGAGTTGTGGTTGTGCCTCTAGGGCTCCCAGGATCCGGCTTATAAAGGCGCACGGATCTAGGGTTTACATGGAGAGTCCTAGCCGGAATACAAGTTGCCTAACTACGGTACAATGTCTTGCCGTGTACGTTAAGGATCCGCCTTCCACCAAGTACGTGCTGGATCCGGATACTTCATGGGCCGTCACGGATCCGGCCTCCTTCGTAGGTCGGTTGAGATCTGGCTTCCTCCTGGGCTGGACTTCATCCTTCGGGATCTACAGCTGGGCCGCCCGATGGGCCACATGCCTCATCACCAACTATGGGCCACCCGGGCTTGCCGGATCTAGGCCATGCCGTTGATATACCCATAAAGTATACCCACAACAGTAGCCCCCAAAGTTCTCCGAGATTCATCATTCCTCCGACTTCATTCAGCTCGGATCCGAAGAGAATCTTGAAGAGCTTCAAAAATTTCACTTGATTCCGGGTTCATTCACTCGAAAATCCTTCGTCTTCGGAATTGGTATCGTAACGGAGACTCCGCTTTTCCCGCGCACAACCTCCTCATTTCCCGCGCTAAATTTTCGCAGTTGCAAATCTTTAGCCGGAAATTTCGGGAGCGCACGGTTAAGTTACCTCCACGTCGTTTTACCGCACTTGACCTAAGACACGTGTCATCCATCCGACGGTGCGACCGTTCCGTTTCCACCGTTGGATCCGAATCCCGAATCTCCGCGCGTGGCCTATAAATACCCCGCGGCTCGGTAATTCTTCATTCTTTCACCGCACCTCACCACTTCATCTTCTTCCTCGCGCCGCGCCGCCCGACGAATCTCAACTCCGGCGAACTCTCGCATGGGGAACTTCTCCCGCCGCCACTCCAAGGTCTCCCTCGACCTGAGATCTGCTTGTTTGATCGGGATCTTTCCTCCGCCGTCATTTCGTGATCTTTTGAAGCGCAACGCTGCAAGTCCGGCCAGCACAACCTCGCCGGCGTCCCACGGAACCACCGCGCCATTAACGGTAAGTGCGCCGGTCTCGTAGAAGAAGAAGTGTAGCGTAGATTCTGATTACTCAAATATTTTAAATGGGTGCAGCCGGAAGCATGCCAATCGATTCACCGCACTGTACTGGTAGCTCTCCGAGTAGTCCAAATCCCAGTTCGTTAGAACCAATATGTCCGGATCCCATAGCATTTCTACCCCATATGTTTCCGACATCCGGCTAGCTCAACCATTTTCCGCATCTTCCAGCACCACTCCAGGCCGGATCCCCTCCCTCAAAGAACTCCAAGAAGAGCTCGAGGGCCAAGCGAGAATGGCAGCCAAAGTGCAAGAAGCGGAAAACAAGAGGGCTTCCAAGGCTCGGATCCGCGAAGGAGAACAGGGTCAATGGTGGCCCTGTGAAACCACCGATGTGGAACTTAGAGAACTCCAGAACGAGGGTATGATCTCCGCCTACTGGAGCTTCATACGTGACACCGACATCCCCAAGCCCGGAGCCGATGAAGTAGTTATGACCAAGGCTTGGGTGAAACGCGGGTTATCGCTCCCCTGCTCGAAGTTTTTCCTCTCCATCCTCAACACATATGGGCTCCAGCCTCACAATATCTGCCCAAACTCATACCTCCTCCTCTCCAACTTCGCAACACTTTGCGAAGGGCATCTCGGAATCCGACCGGATGTCAAGTTATGGCAGTTTTTCTTCCGAGTGAAGAAGGAAACCAAAGACAAAGCAATGGTGAACTGTGGGAGCATGACGTTTATGCTCCGACCTGGCCGCATGTATCCACCACATGATTCGCACGAATCCGTCCGGTACTGGAACGCCGGATGGTTCTATGAAAAGAACGCTTCAGTTCCGGACATCCACGACGGTCTGCCCAAGTTCGTCAACGAGCCTCCGGAAGAACTTGCGAGCTGGAGCTTCGTTCCCTCACTCGCTCAAACCCCTATCCTGGAGAAAGCAGCGCGGAGAATATCTTGGTTAGTCCATGATGGGCTAACCGGAGATCAACTCACTCTTAGCTGGTTCACCCGGCGGATCCAGCCACTACGGCACAATGCGAGGTTAATCTGCGCATACACCGGGGCGGACGACTGCTCCGGGCTACCCGCCACGACCTTCCGGCTGACTCCCTCAAAAGGAGAATCAAAACGCTCGTGAAGATAGGCCGGGGCCAACCGGTCCCGGAATTGATCAAGGATATTTACACGAACAACCAGTGTCCTCCGGTAAGCTCTGTTTCTTTTGTTACTTCAATCTTCACAAGTCTTTGGATATCGATCTTAACTTATATGCTTATTCCCTCCAGCTCGATACTTTGGCGGAGGAAAACTTTCGCACCATTCTTCGTGTTCCTGTCAGCGGCGACGGGGCGGAGGAGGTTCCGGATGACGAAGAAGAGGAAGAGGAACAGGCACCTCGCAAGGCGACCCCTCGACCTTCGAAGCGTCCCCGCGCCAAAGCTTCCGGCTCAGAAGCCGGAGCCAGCGGCGAGGCCTCCGCCAAAAAGCCCAAAACCATAAAACCACCTCCACTAAACTCGAAGAGAGCGGAGCAAGCTCGCCTGAAAATGCTTTCAACAGCTGGCAAACGCTCACGCCCCATCATTCCCGGCGCCCCGTAAGTTTCCGAGTATGGTGCATCTCTATTTTGATGAAGTTATTCATTATGTGATCCCCTTCGCTTGTTAGCAGGAATCCCAGTACCGCCGCCACCCGGACCACCAGCCAAGAGCCATTACCAAATACATGAAAAAATCTCCGGTTGTTGGTCCCCCTACTCCAGCTCTGCCAAGCACATCTCACACTGCTCCTCAGCCGTCCCCCTCTCAAGCGGATCGTTCTCCCCCTCCTGCCGCTAGCACTCCACCGGAAATAGTTCCGATTAGCAGCGAAAAGGTGGGCGGAGAAGATCCTAAAGACAAAGGACCTGCTCAAGATGAAGCAGGAGTACAAGGTCAAGGAGAAACTGAAGTCACTTCTTCCGAGATGGCCGGAGCCGGTGCTGGCGATGTCGTCGTATTCCCGAAGAACTTTGGAGATCCGACCGACCTCACTTCCACCCCCAAGGCATACGCGACTAAGTTTTTCAATAAACTTACTGAGGCAGAGAAATGGGAGCTTGAACAAGACTTGCTCAACGCCATGCTGAACAACGCCTGGGGGAAACCTGATGTCGCCACATCGGAGATTCAGGACTTTAAGAAGGACGTCGGCCAGTTCCTCGACAAACTCGTCTGTAAGCAAAAGGTACTCCCCAGTAGCCCCCAAGCATGTAGGCGGAAACGTAGATGCACGTTAGCGCTCAAATGCTTAGACAAAGATCACTTCTGGAAAGATTTTTAAGTTGAAGCAGTAGCCCCCAAGCATTATGGCGAAAAGGTTCCGACAATCATGCTTTAAAGGAATCCACTGATATAGGCGGAATTTTTACTCCTGCTCTGTCTAATTTTACAGGAACAGCAGGCGCTGCATTACGAGCTGCACAAGAACATTGCCCTTCAGCGCCGCGTTACCCTAAGTCAGGCGGAAAATATCCGTACTCTGAAAGATGCAAATGCAGAACTGAACAAACAACTAGCGGATGCTCAAGGTTGGCTTCCGCCCTTTGCTCGTCATTAATTCACGTTCCGACTTTGAACTTGTTTTTGACTTATGTTATTATAGGCGCATCCTCTTCCCTTGTCACAGCCTCCTCGGAACTTGAGAACCTGCACTCTTCGTACCAAGAATTGGAAACGAAACTAATGGAGGCGGAACAAAAAAGGGAGCAGGCCGAGAAACAGCTGGCGGAGAAAAACTCTGAACACACCAGGGAGAAGGGTGAATTTGTATTGAAGAGAAACGCTGACAGCGAGACCATCAAGAGGCAGCAGAAAGAACTCAATGGGCTCCAGAGATATATGGAAACCGCGGAACATCACTGGGACTTGCTCAGCGAGAACATCTTGGGTACTATGCTGGAACCTTATCTAGATGTTTGCTCCGACCTTTTTCTTGTGCTCAAACTGCATACTTATATCCGATTATCTCGTGCAGAGCCGCTTGGGTATCCGGAAAAACGTCGGAATTTGTTCCCCCGAGACGACCTCCTTCAACTAGCAGGCGATGATTGCAAAGACCTCATCTCCGCCTCCAGGAAGATATGCTACAACGTATCCATTAAGAGGAGTCGCACTTGCAACGTTCGCAGGCTTATAAAAAAGATGGACGTTCTTCCGGAGCTGGTGACGGATCTACAAGCATCATCAGCCCGAGGCGCAGCTGCGATGGCCTTGACCATGTGCTTGGCGCATAACTCAGAGCTTGATCTTGACCAGGTGACCACAGGTGTTCCTCCGGATGCGAATGTCAATGCGCTCCTAGATGCAGTGAGCGGCTACGACACCCGCATCGCGCGCAGGATCCGGCACGAAGAATTCTACGACAAGTTCGTGCTTCCTGCGGACGAGCCCCTGGAAGCCGAACTTCAGAAGGAGCGTGACGCGGAGGCGCGACCTGCGGAATCCGGCACCCAGTTTACCTAGACCAGTTCCAAGGATGCTCCCCAAGAGGAACCCAAGGAAGGCGCTGTAGCTTCGAAGGAAGAAGAAAGTGACGAGGACGTGTCATCTCCGGCCGAGGATGCTGAGGAAGGGGATCCAAAGGGAAAAACTTCTCCTGGTAAGGGAGAGTGAAAACTTTGTTCCTGCGGGAAAAACAATGCATCATTTTGGCCCCAGCGAGGGTTTGTAATATAACTTTAAATTCTTAAGTAGCTAGGGACGAAACAGTTATGCATGGGCGGAAACAACTTATCCTGCTATCCTTTAATAGTATTTTGCATGTTTCGTTTTGTTGGAAAGCAAGTGCTGATTTTGATGTTTTCCGGCTTACTCGTTTGGCCTTCCGCGAGCCGGAAGACCTTTAGCCGGAAACGCTCGCCAGCGGCGACGAAGCCCAATGGCAATCCGTCAATAACCGCGGAAACAAGCCCCCAGCCAAGATGCCGGAAATCGCTACTAGGAATCCACGAATTCGCAACAGAAAACATTTGTCACACCCCAACTTTTACAACCATGTTTAGTTGTCCTGAGTGCAAAAATCAGGGGGAACAAAAACTTTTTCTAAAGACTAATTAGATGAATTGTCTTGATCTGTTTGATGTAATGAATTGCTTTGATCTGCTGGTAGATGAATTGTCTAGTTTTGCTTGTTGAGTTTTGTCTTGAGCTACTTCAAAGAACCACACCTCTAGTAACAAAACAATCTAGCAACTCACCTAATTCTAGTCTCAAGAAAAATAGATGAGCTATGGTCACTCTTGTATTACCTTGACCTCCTTCCTTCAAAAACATTTGAGAGAGAGCATTTCACAAAATTCACCAAAGCTCTTTGTTTTGTCCTATAATTCAAAACCTTAAACCAGAGGATCTTGCCAAAAACCTTTCCTTTTAAAGTGGCTATGATCCCCTCAGATCATAATATCACAAAATGGTTTTCTTAGGTTATTTTGTTTTAACACAAAGTATTTACCAAATGGCTTACCCTTACTTTATGTGACTCAAAAATCTTGTAAAAGCTTTTATTTGTAGTTTTGGTTTCCTAAAATAAAATAGAATGATCTACATTTTTCCATTCCTCCATGGATTATTCTACTCTTCTAAAACCCTCTTTTTTTTTCGCAACCTCTTCTCCTACCTCTTCTGGCCCTAACCACTCCCTCCGTTGCCCTCCAGGTTCACCGGAACCGCCGCCGCCGTCGCCTTGCCGGGAGATGCTGCAAGGACGCGGCCACCGGGAGAAGCCGCTACTGGGCGAGAGGACCCGCCGAGCGCGCCCCTGGACCGCCCCGTGACTTCGCCGCCTCGCCCGGCCGTCGCCGTCGACCAGCACGCCTTGCCGGTAAGCCTCCGGCCGCCCCCGCCGTTTTCTTCTGTCCGCTGCGTGCGTGCAGTCTCGCGGAAGGAGACGGGATCCTCCCGATCGTGCACTGCATGGCCACGTCGGCCATGCAGGCCTGGCCCGCCTGGCCCGGCTGGGCCCCTCCTCTCTTTTTCTTTTTCTTCACCCTCCACCTGGAAAAGCTTCCTGGGCCAGCCCAACTTTCAATCCCGCACGGCCCAGCGTGTTTCCCGCCCGTTTAATCCTTTTACACTTTGAAAATTTCTGTAAATTTTGATAAAAACCAGAGAACTCAAACGTGAATAACTCCCGATCTACACACCCAAATCGAGTGAAACAAATTGCATTAGTTCCGAAATTTTATTACCTTTCCAATACCACTGACCCTATATTTTTAGGATTTTTGTACGATTTTTAATGTATTAAACATGATCACTGGTTATTGTTTAGTATATCTAATTCCTAAAAACTAAAAATTAATATTTTTGTATGAATCCAATTGTGTTAATCTTGTTTTGTTATTTCCCATCTAGGAAAAATATCATTTGTCATTGATCATAAAAATTTATCTCTGTTCATGAGTGTATGTGTGTCACATGCAATGTTAGAATTAAAATCTCTTTGACTTATTCAAATCCTTGCTATCACTTTGTTTTCAAAATATCCAAACCATGATTTATTAATGTAAAACAACTCCCCTGCATATTTTCATGTTTATTTTACTTGACCCTTGGTTCTTGAGCTATGTGTTGATTGTTTGCTTTATTTACTTTTGCGACGCTAGAACGAGGGAGAAGTTGAAGGGGAGGATTTTAGAGAAGGAGTTGAAGAAGTCCAGGGACAAACAAGCCAACCAAGGCAAGCCATCTCTTGATCTCTGAATATTCAATCACATATTGTGGTTACTTTGTTATTATTGTCTCTCGATCTATCTTGTGTGATTTCTACTTTTGTTGTCGGAGCATGCTTACCGTGAGCATGTTTACTCTCTTTGGCACCTCGCCGACAAACCCCTTTTTGTAAATGGTGGTTGTCAACACCATGATCTTGGTGTACCCTCTAAATGTGATGGGTATGCCCACTTGTCTTGTGTGTGTCGACCTCTTGACACCCTTTTTGCACCCCATAGTGGTATGGTGGTTAGCATCATGCCCTTGTCGTATCTTAAACCCCTTGTTAATGCCATGCATACTTACTCCCAAGTATGTGAACCCCTTGTTGCTGTTATACATACTTACTCTCGAGTATGTTGAACCCCTTGTTGATCTTATGCATGCTTAGTCTAAGCATGTATGCCCCCTTGACCACCTATATTATCATCTTCTTAGTGGTATGATGATTAACATCATGACCCTTGTTGAATCATCATATTTATGATGTCCCTATGCATGCTTATCCTAAGTATGTATGATCTCCTTGACACCTCAATTATCATCTCCTTAGTGGTATGATGGCTAGCATCATGCCATTGTTGTCTCTTAGTTCTTACATGAAACTATAGGTTGGGAACCCCTTGGAAAAATACCTTGTTGAAAAGAACTTTTGAAAAACCTTGGGTGAGTTGGACTTACCTAAGTGTGTGTTTATGAAAGAAAAGGATCTTGGCAAAGATGGTTGGAAAGAGAATCTTGTTTATGAAAACTTTGGCGTCTAAGTATTCACCCGTGACAATTAACCCGCACAACCACAACTACTCCAACGTGGGCACGGAGCTTAGTTTGACGTTTGTTCTTCTTAGCATGAGGCACCGCACAACTATACAAGGGTACGGTTACCCCCGAGTCCGGGTTGTCATTGTTGGGACAATAGTATAACGGGAGGCCTTCGGGGCTGACCCGTCCGGAAGACACTATGGGTCTCCTGGCTTGGCGGTGGAGCCACGCTCAAGAGGAGGTGAGCTGCCACGGTGCCGGGGAGGTACATACTCCATAGGGTAGGACCTCTTGCTAAGTCGAATGGGCGAAAGGCTATGTTCGGGTATCCGTCGTGGCATATGTTGTTATGCGGGGATGATGCCCACACGATAGGTATCCGGATAGAGGTGGGGAAAGTGTGCAAACTCTGCAGAGTAAAATCTATTCGAATAGTCGCTCGCGGTCATGGACGGTTGGAATGGCTGTTGCTTAGCCTGATGAGATTTGTTTTACAAAATTGTTTGACAAAGGAAAGGAAAGAACTTGTTTGAAGTACCGGAAGGGTACGGGAAAGGATGTGTCGACCATATGGAGATGGCCGGGAAGGATAAAATAAATTGGGTTACCCCATCCTAGTGATTTATGTTGAGGATATCTTTTGAAGTATCTTCTTCAACAAAGATATAGAGATGTCATAGGGTATCTTTTGAAGTATCTTCTTTAACAAAGATATAGAGATGTCATAGAAATGTCTTATCACCCTCTTAGTGTCCCCTTCAACTGTGATGTGGGATGCTATATCCACAAGAGAAACTTATTCTCTTTCACATGCTATCTCCAGAAGAGAAACTTATTCTCTTTCACATGCTATATCCACCAGAGAAACTATTCTTCATCTCTTGTCTTCTTTAGTTAGAATTGTTATCACCTTCTTGATGGTTTGCGAGTACAATTCAAATGTACTCACGGCTTTGTCCCTGACTATTTACTTGGCCAGACCTGGAGGACTTCGACAGATGGAGAAGGAGTTGACGACGTCTATGCGAGCTAGGAACGTCTTCCCGGTCGTTTCTGTAGGGTTAAGGCAGATGACTTGGGCTCTACGCTGCTGAAGTGATTCTGCTACTCCGATGATTAGATTAGGCCCTTCGAGGCTATCTTGTAAAGATGGGTCATGTGACCTTATTGTAATTTTCTTATTTCGTTTTGTAAAGGATGATGTAATTTGATATCGGTTCGGTTATGTGTTCACGGCACACTGATCATGGGAACGTGAACTGTATACAGGGTATTTCGGACAGCTAGTCCGGGGTCCCCACAGAGCTGTTATCAGAGCTATCCTGACTGTAGGAGACCTTAGTTAGCATGGACGTTAGTCAGGAAACAAGTACTTGGGAAAAACTATTTACGAAACAAATGTTTTCTTTAGTCGGAAGCATAGCTTCTACTCCTCTTATTTCTTCAAAACTTCTAAATTCTTATCTCTCCGCTTTACAAACATGTTTGAACATTCTTACTCTATTGTCTCATCCACTTTAAACATATTGGACGATGTCCCAACTCAGACCGGAGACTCAAAAATGGATCAATCCCTCAGGAATACTCATGTATCTCCAACAGCAGCTATTGAAGTTTGGATGCCAACTTATCCATACACATATAGGAATAATAAGATCATGTCTTTGGTTATCACCAAAGTCTGTCAAGGAGCTGACCTTGTTCCTCCGTGGACTTGCACTTTTGCAGTCGTCTGGGATCAAGTCCTCCGTTCATTGACTAGTAATTTTTTTTAGGCCAGCCACAAGAAGTTGCCGACTTTGGGAGTACCTCAACAGCTACCCCTCTGAAGACCTCACATTCCCTGGGATGTTGAGACTAGAGGTTCTACTCAGTTTTCGCCTCCACCTCAACATCGACGACTCAACACCAGGATGCATCACCACCCTTTGCTTCGAGAATCCTTGTTGAAGACGATGTCAACAAGATGAAGACGCCAACATATGTGACCAGCCCCAAACCAATAGGATGGATAGGACAAACTCAATCACCTCAATTGAGCTACCCCCACGTATTAGGTATCCCTAGATACTTAGAGTGCCTTGTTTGGTGTGCTGATTGCTTGTAGTTCCCTAGTGTGCTGCCTTGAGTGTCTTTTGTCTGTTTGTTGTGTGTATGTTTTTCTAGTCTTTCGGCCTGAAAAATACTCTTAGTGTGATAACACACCGTAGGAAGCCTCCCGAAGATGTTTTCACCCTCACCTACCTCGCCGATGTTTTGCTAACTGCTAGTTAGTTGGATAGGTTAACGGAAAACTCTAACTCTAAACCCGTTAACAGTTGTTTTTCAACCGTCAGTAAAACTAACCCAAACCCCTATCTACACTGACTACCTTCAAGATCAGCTAGAGCATCTCTACTACGTCAAGAAAGCAGAAGCCCCAACCTTCAAGAGTAACTGCATCTCTGCGAGAAGCCATACTAATTTGGTCTAACCTTGGAGCATTATCGCGCTAACCTCGAGAATAACTTCTTGAAAACACCCTCTAACACACCGTCTAGCAAGCTAAGAGAACAACAGCGTCAAAGCCAAGCTACATCGCATGGTTCATCTGGTCCTCGTCAAGTGAAGCTCATGAAGATACTTCAAGACTCAAGATTAGGTGTAGTTTAGCCAACCACTTCTTGACTGGATAAGTCAGCACCGACCCTCAAGCAGAAGATTGTCTTCGACGACCTTTGTTGCTACTTCATGAGGATACCAATCAGGAGTCCCGTTGACTTACTAACCTACCGCGCGTTATATGCTTAGTAAACACTGTGAGTGCCTCTTGAAGTTGTGGTCTGCACGTCGCCCATGAAGATTCTTCAACTGGATACGGAAGATCGACGACTTCTTCAGAAGCCCCAGACAGAGCCACAAGGCAGAAGCTCAGATATTTTTTGAAACCCCCGACGAAAAATCTTAAGGGTGGAAGACTTCGGCTTCCACTAAAAATTGGAGCTAACCTTAACATTTTCAACTTTTCTAAAAACACCATTGGGAACTTGGGATGCACTAACTCCCCTCTTTGGTTGTGGACTGTACATCGCCCCCCCCCCCCCTGAAGGTGTTTCCACTCAAGACGGGAGATCAATGGCTTCTTCAAAAAGCGCCCGTCAAGACCCGTGGCCGAAGCTTAGAGTTTTTAAAAGTGTTCCACTAAAAATTTACACTAACTCTAAAAACCTCCAACCTTTCTAAAGCACCGTTGGGACACACTAACTCTCCCGGAACCATGGACCCCTCTAGTATCTTTAAGAAGCTACAAATCTAACACCGTATAGAGTAGTCAACCTCTTCATGAAGCTCGCCATCATCAGGAATCCATCATGTCTCCCAGAAGATGAAGCAACGACCTTCTCGACAACGGCACGTCTACAGAAGAATGGAGTCTAACTTTAGTTACACTTTACAACCCCTCTAGTTCCACGCTTTGTAATCTCAGGACGAGATTATTTTAAGGGTGGAAGATCTGTCACACCCCAACTTTTGCAACCATGTTTAGTTGTCCTGAGTGCAAAAATCAGGGGGAACAAAAACTTTTTCTAAAGACTAATTAGATGAATTGTCTTGATCTGTTTGATGTAATGAATTGCTTTGATCTGCTGGTAGATGAATTGTCTAGTTTTGCTTGTTGAGTTTTGTCTTGAGCTACTTCAAAGAACCACACCTCTAGTAACAAAACAATCTAGCAACTCACCTAATTCTAGTCTCAAGAAAAATAGATGAGCTATGGTCACTCTTGTATTACCTTGACCTCCTTCCTTCAAAAACATTTGAGAGAGAGCATTTCACAAAATCCACCAAAGCTCTTTGTTTTGTCCTATAATTCAAAACCTTAAACCAGAGGATCTTGCCAAAAACCTTTCCTTTTAAAGTGGCTATGATCCCCTCAGATCATAATATCACAAAATGGTTTTCTTAGGTTATTTTGTTTTACACAAAGTATTTACCAAATGGCTTACCCTTACTTTATGTGACTCAAAAATCTTGTAAAAGCTTTTATTTGTAGTTTTGGTTTCCTAAAATAAAATAGAATGATCTACATTTTTCCATTCCTCCATGGATTATTCTACTCTTCTAAAACCCTCTCTTTTTTTTTAAATTTTTTTCCAAGTAAGCCTAATTGTTTAAAAAAAATCAAAGCCATAGACACCAAATTAAATGGTATTTGAATCTATGATCAAATACCCATGGAATTGCCTTTGACATTAGTACATCTCACATATCCATCAATCAAGATCACACCTCCATATAGTATTGACCTTGGAAAATTACTTTTTGTCTAACAAATCAATCTCCATTGGTATACCTATCTCTGCAAGAAAATTTCAACTTGGCCTAACCATTTTGATAATCCTCTAGACTATCACCACCACTTCTTCACCTCCCTACCTTTTTGTTTTTCAAATATCAAGTGGGCACCACCATCATCACCACCACACCACCTCTCATTTTCCTTCTTTCTCCAATTCTTTTGCTTTGACATTTTTCTTCTAAACCATGACACTTGATCTGTCCCACCTTTGCATGGCACCCTCTCTATCTCATTATTTCCCCTCTCTTTTCCTCCCCTCTCTCTTGCAAACCCTAGGGGAAACACCACACCCTCTTTTTTTTCCCTCCCCTCTTCCCTCTTCTTGTACATGGCCGGGCCATGGTGCCCATACACCACCCAGCAACCCTGCACCACCTTGGCCCAAACCCCACCCCCTGGACCTCTCTGAACCCTCCCTCCCTCTCCAAAAATGATCAGGCCACAAGCCCACAGGAACCCAACGACCCCAAACCCGAAAAACACAACGCACGAACCCAGGAAACCCTCTCCCGCTCGACCCCTCCCTTTCCCGCGCCTGTGGCTCCCCTTGCTGACGCCAGCACCCCATACGTCACCCCTCCCACCGCCCATGACGCCAGCCCTCGCCCTTGCATTGGCCACGGACACCGCCCACACCCCGCCCGTCTCTCTCCCGCTGGCTATAAAAGCAGCCCGCCCCAGCACACTCCCTCCCTCACACCACTCCCTTCCCCCTCCACTCAATGTTCTCGAGCTCAGGAGAGAGCACCACAGCGCGCCTCTGGCTGCTGCTCACCGGAGAGAAGAACAACCGCCGCCGTGGCCACCGTGAGGGTGGCGAGCAAGTGCAGTTCGCCCCCGACGTCTCTGCCCCTCCCTCTCTGTTCGCAACCTCTATCCCTACCTCTTCTGGCCCTAACCACTCCCTCCGTTGCCCTCCAGGTTCACCGGAGCCGCCGCCGCCGTCGCCTTGCCGGGAGATGCTGCAAGGACGCGGCCACCGGGAGAAGCCGCTACTGGGCGAGAGGACCCGCCGAGCGCGCCCCTGGACCGCCCCGTGACTTCGCCGCCTCGCCCGGCCGTCGCCGTCGACCAGCACGCCTTGCCGGTAAGCCTCCGGCCGCCCCCGCCGTTTTCTTCTGTCCGCTGCGTGCGTGCAGTCTCGCGGAAGGAGACGGGATCCTCCCGATCGTGCACTGCATGGCCACGTCGGCCATGCAGGCCTGGCCCGCCTGGCCCGCCTGGGCCCCTCCTCTCTTTTTCTTTTTCTTCACCCTCCACCTGGAAAAGCTTCCTGGGCCGGCCCAACTTTCAATCCCGCACGGCCCAGCGTGTTTCCCGCCCGTTTAATCCTTTTACACTTTGAAAATTTCTGTAAATTTTGATAAAAACCAGAGAACTCAAACGTGAATAACTCCCGATCTACACACCCAAATCGAGTGAAACAAATTGCATTAGTTCCGAAATTTTATTACCTTTCCAATACCACTGACCCCATATTTTTAGGATTTTTGTACGATTTTTAATGTATTAAACATGATCACTGGTTATTGTTTAGTATATCTAATTCCTAAAAACTAAAAATTAATATTTTTGTATGAATCCAATTGTGTTAATCTTGTTTTGTTATTTCCCATCTAGGAAAAATATCATTTGTCATTGATCATAAAAATTTATCTCTGTTCATGAGTGTATGTGTGTCACATGCAATGTTAGAATTAAAATCTCTTTGACTTATTCAAATCCTTGCTATCACTTTGTTTTCAAAATATCCAAACCATGATTTATTAATGTAAAACAACTCCCCTGCATATTTTCATGTTTATTTTACTTGACCCTTGGTTCTTGAGCTATGTGTTGATTGTTTGCTTTATTTACTTTTGCGACGCTAGAACGAGGGAGAAGTTGAAGGGGAGGATTTTAGAGAAGGAGTTGAAGAAGTCCAGGGACAAACAAGCCAACCAAGGCAAGCCATCTCTTGATCTCTGAATATTGAATCACATATTGTGGTTACTTTGTTATTATTGTCTCTCGATCTATCTTGTGTGATTTATACTTTTGTTGTCGGAGCATGCTTACCGTGAGCATGTTTACTCTCTTTGGCACCTCGCCGACAAACCCCTTTTTGTAAATGGTGGTTGTCAACACCATGATCTTGGTGTACCCTCTAAATGTGATGGGTATGCCCACTTGTCTTGTGTGTGTCGACCTCTTGACACCCTTTTTGCACCCCATAGTGGTATGGTGGTTAGCATCATGCCCTTGTCGTATCTTAAACCCCTTGTTAATGCCATGCATACTTACTCCCAAGTATGTGAACCCCTTGTTGCTGTTATACATACTTATTCTCGAGTATGTTGAACCCCTTGTTGATCTTATGCATGCTTACTCTAAGCATGTATGCCCCCTTGACCACCTATATTATCATCTTCTTAGTGGTATGATGATTAACATCATGACCCTTGTTGAATCATCATATTTATGATGTCCCTATGCATGCTTATAATAAGTATGTATGATCTCCTTGACACCTCAATTATCATCTCCTTAGTGGTATGATGGCTAGCATCATGCCATTGTTGTCTCTTAGTTCTTACATGAAACTATAGGTTGGGAACCCCTTGGAAAAATACCTTGTTGAAAAGAACTTTTGAAAAACCTTGGGTGAGTTGGACTTACCTAAGTGTGTGTTTATGAAAGAAAAGGATCTTGGCAAAGATGGTTGGAAAGAGAATCTTGTTTATGAAAAATTTGGCGTCTAAGTATTCACCCGTGACAATTAACCCGCGCAACCACAACTACTCCAACGTGGGCACGGAGCTTAGTTTGACGTTTGTTCTTCTTAGCATGAGGCACCGCACAGCTATACAAGGGTACGGTTACCCCCGAGTCCGGGTTGTCATTGTTGGGACAATAGTATAACGGGAGGCCTTCGGGGTTGACCCATCCGGAAGACACTATGGGTCTCCTGGCTTGGCGGTGGAGCCACGCTCAAGAGGAGGTGAGCTGCCACGGTGCCGGGGAGGTACATACTCCATAGGGTAGGACCTCTTGCTAAGTCGAATGGGCGAAAGGCTATGTTCGGGTATCCGTCGTGGCATATGTTGTTATGCGGGGATGATGCCCACACGATAGGTATCCGGATAGAGGTGGGGAAAGTGTGCAAACTCTGCAGAGTAAAATCTATTCGAATAGCCGCGTCCGCGGTCATGGACGGTTGGAATGGCTGTTGCTTAGCCTAATGAGATTTGTTTTACAAAATTGTTTGACAAAGGAAAGGAAAGAACTTGTTTGAAGTACCGGAAGGGTACGGGAAAGGATGTGTCGACCATATGGAGATGGCCGGGAAGGATAAAATAAATTGGGTTACCCCATCCTAGTGATTTATGTTGAGGATATCTTTTGAAGTATCTTCTTCAACAAAGATATAGAGATGTCATAGGGTATCTTTTGAAGTATCTTCTTTAACAAAGATATAGAGATGTCATAGAAATGTCTTATCACCCTCTTAGTGTCCCCTTCAACTGTGATGTGGGATGCTATATCCACAAGAGAAACTTATTCTCTTTCACATGCTATCTCCACAAGAGAAACTTATTCTCTTTCACATGCTATATCCACCAGAGAAACTATTCTTCATCTCTTGTCTTCTTTAGTTAGAATTGTTATCACCTTCTTGATGGTTTGCGAGTACAATTCAAATGTACTCACGGCTTTGTCCCTGGATATTTACTTGGCCAGACACGGAGGACTTCGACGGATGGAGAAGGAGTTGACGACGTCTATGCGAGCTAGGAACGTCTTCCCGGTCGTTGCCTGTAGGGTTAAGGCAGATGACTTGGGCTCTACGCTGCTGAAGTGATTCTGCTACTCCGATGATTAGATTAGGCCCTTCGAGGCTATCTTGTAAAGATGGGTCATGTGACCTTATTGTAATTTTCTTATTTCGTTTTGTAAAGGATGATGTAATTTGATATCAGTTCGGTTATGTGTTCATGACACACTGATCATGGGAACGTGAACTGTATACATAACAGGGTATTTCGGACAGCTAGTCCGGGGTCCCCACAACATTTCCACCAGAAAACTTAAGCTTACGTCCTAAGGGCGATTTTTGAAAATCACAACTTTCATACACGCCTAGGCGGAAATGTCCAGCTCTGCGGTTTTAGTCGGAAAACATACACGATCTAAAAATGAACAAGTAAAGGAGGTAAATGACTCATAGAGTGAACCAAAAGATTTATTTCATTGATCATGTATAATATTGTTACAAACTATGTAATTCTATGCTAAGTGTGGAAAGGACGTAGCTGTGCAATGTTCCAAGGACGTTCTGTTTCATCGTAGATATCATCCGGATCCTCCCGTTTGCGTTTCCGGTGCCAATTGGCAGGTCTGTCTTTTAGCTCTCGGAAATCGACGAGGTAGTACGATCCGTTGTGAAGCACTTTGCTAACGACGAAGGGTCCTTCCCATGGAGATTGCAACTTATGATCTTTCACCTGGCGAAGGCGGAGGACCAAGTCTCCGGTCATGAACGAGCGATTCCGAACTCGACGACTATGGTAGCGTCGGAGTTTCTGCTGGTAAATGGTGGAACGTTGGTCTGCTAAATTCCGAGCTTCTTCGATCAAGTCCACAGATAGCTGTCTGGCCTCATCAGCAGTATCTTGGTTGTAGGCGGAGACTCGCGGTGAATCATGGATGATGTCAGAAGGGAGCACAGCTTCGGATCCGTATACCAGGAAAAACGGAGTGAATCCTGTTGACCTGTTGGGGGTAGTTCGTAAACTCCACAGGACGGAGTCCAGCTCCTCTGCCCAAGCTCCGGCTGCGCGACGCAGCGGTTCTTCAAGGCATGGTTTGATTCCGGATAAAACGAGTCTGTTGGCTCTTTCGACCTGACCATAGGACTGTGGATGAGCCACGGATGCCAGGTCTAGCCGGATCCCAACGCCATGACAATAATCCTTCAATTCTCCTTGCGCGAAGTTCGTGCCATTGTCTGTGATTATGCTGTGCGGGATGCCGAATCTCGTTACGAGGCTGCAGACGAATTTGAGTGTCGTAGCACCATCGGCTTTTCTCACTGGCTTTGCCTCGATCCATTTACTGAACTTATCAATAGCGACCAGGAGGTATTCAAAACCGCCAGGAGATGATTTCTTTAGCTTACCAACCATATCAAGCCCCCAGACCGCAAACGGCCAGGTGATAGGGATGGTCTTCAGCTCTTGGGCTGGAGCGTTTGGTTGAGTAGCGTAGTACTGACAACCGCGACATGTTTTTACCAACTTATCAGCATCTTCTTTAGCTGTGAGCCAGTAAAATCCAAGCCGAAAGGCTTTTGCAACGAGTGATCTAGGAGCGGCGTGATGCCCGCAATCCCCAGCATGGATCTCTCTGAGAATCTCAATACCATCTTGATTAGAGACGCATTTGAGAAATACCCTTGTTGCACTTCGCTTATAGAGCTGTCCATCAACTATTGTGTAGGATCTTGCTCGTCTGACGATCTGTCGTGCGAGGACCTCGTCCTGCAACTTTTGATCGATGAGGTAGTCCAGGAAAGGCTGCGTCCGGCCGGAATGATAGCCATCACTTCTTTGGGAATGCCACATATGGGTTCTCGGGTTAGCGCCCTTCACCGAGGGTATCCGTAGGTGCTCCAGGAATATACCAGGCAGAATTGGTTTTCTGCCGGATCTGAGCTTGGATAGCATGTCTGCCGCTGCGTTGTCGTCTCTCCTGACGTACTTGACTTCGTATCCGAGAAAGCATTTGGCGATCTCATCAACTTCATCTCTGTAAGCCGCCATGACGGAATTTCGGCGTTCCGGGTTCCGGCTACTTCTGTGCCACCGGTCGGAATCTCCGCAGCAAATGATGTGCTTGATCCCTATCTCCTTAGCGATGCGCAATCCGTGTAGTAGAGCCTCGTATTTCGCCATGTTGTTTGTAGCTTCGAAGTGGATCTGCGAACGTCTGCAGTTCTTCTCCGGTAGGGGACTTCAGGGTGACTCCGGCTCCTGAGCCTTGATGCTGCTTGGATCCATCGAAGTGCATAACCCATGTCTCTGGTTCCGGCTCCAGATTTGTATCCGGAGCTTCTGTCCAATCTGCGACAAAATCTGCCAAGATCTGGGATTTGACCGCGGTCCTGGCTTTGTAGTTGATGTCGAAGGCGGATAATTCAATGCCCCATTTTCTGTGCGTCTTGCGTCAGCGTTATTGAGAATCGTTGACAACGGAGCTTTGCTCACGACTTCTTGGATGCTCCTGGAAGTAGTGTCTCAGCTTCCTGCTGCCCAGGAATACTCCATAGGCTAGCTTCTGAAAGTGAGGGTATCTTTGTTTGGATTCCGTCAGCATTTCGTTGATGTAGTAGACTGGTCTTTGGACTCCATACTCGTGTCCTTCTTCCTGTCGCTCCACCACGATGACGAGGCTGATGACTCTGTTGGTGGCTGCCAGGTAAAGGAGCATAGGCTCTGACTCTCCTGGTGCTGCTAGGATGGGTGGGGAGGTGAGTATTTCCTTCAACCCTTGAAGCGTTGCGTCTGCTGCCTCGTCCCAAACAAATTTGTCTGTTTTCTTCAATAGCTTGTACAGGGGTAGCGCCTTCTCGCCAAGACGGCTGACAAACCTACTGATTGCTGCAACACAACCAGTTAGTCGCTGCACATCTTTAAGACAAGTTGGCCTTTTTATGCACAAGATTGCCTTGATTTTTTCCGGGTTAACTTCGATGCCCCTATTAGAGACGATGAAGCCAAGGAGTTTTCCGGCTGGGACGCCAAAGACGCACTTCAGCGGATTTAACATCATCTTGTACCGTCGGAGATTCTCAAAGGTTTCTGTAAGGTCGCTGATCAAGTCGGATCCTTTCCGAGTCATGACCGCGATGTCGTCGACGTAGGCGTGTACTTTCCGGCCAATTTGGTCCTTCAAGCACCGCTGCATCGTACGTTGGTAGGTGGCACCTGCATTTTTCAAGCCAAAGGGCATAGTGACATAGCAGTAAGTGCCAAATGGGGTGATGAACGAGGTCGTCTTTTGGTCGGACTTCTTCATCCGGATCTGATGATACCCGGAATTTGCGTCAAGAAAACACAGAAGTTCCGCCCCTGCCGTCGAATCAATGACTTGGTCAATGCGCGGCAAAGGGAACGGATCCTTCGGACAATGCTTATTCAAGCCGGAGTAATCGATGCACATTCTTAGTATTTCAATGTTCTTTTTGGGTACAAGGACGAGATTTGCGACCCAATCAGTGTGGATTACTTCTATTACAAAACCTGCCTCTAGTAACTTTGCTAATTCCATTCCTATGGCGCGGCGCTTCTTATCTCCAAAGTGTCGCATAGCTTGCTTCACCGGTTTAGCCCCCGGGTTTATGTTGAGGTAGTGCTCGGCGAGTTCCCTTGGTACTCCGGACATGTCAGAAGGTTGCCATGCGAAGATATCCATGTTAGCGCGGAGGAACTCGACGAGCGCGTCTTCCTATTTGGGGTCCATGTTGGCTCCGACTGAGACCTGCTTGGTAGCATCATCTTTCTTGAAGTTGACTTTCTTGGTCTCTATCGCGGCCCTAAAGGAGTTTTTCTGTTCGGAGATCTGCTTCTTGGTGGTCTGCATCTCAGTCGGATCCACCGCGGCTCGTAGCCTTGCAGCTCCTCTCCAGATATCACAGACTCTGCGAAGGCGGCTTCGCCTAACTCGCATTCATGAGCCTTCTTGTAGTCTCCGGATACGGTAATCATACCATTTGGACCCGGAATCTTGAGCTTGTTGTAGATGTAGCATGCTCTTGCGTGGAACTTGTGGTAGGTGAGCCTGCCAAAGATGACGTGGTAGGAACTCTTGAAGGGCACGACCTCAAACGTGATCATCTCTTCGCGGAAATTATTAATATCGCCGAAGGCCACGGGAAGTCTGATGCTGCCAAGGGAATTCGCCTTTTTACCCGGAACCACCCCATGGAATTCAGTGGTGCTGTGTTTAAGTTGTTCTTTGGTAAGGTTCATCCGCTCCAGAGTCTCCAGGTACATGATGTTCAAGCTGGCTCCGCCATCCATGAGGCACTTGGAGAAGTCATACCCGTCGATGCGGGGACTTACAACCAAGGCGTAGCACTCTTTGGGCACAATGGTAGGGTGATCCTGCCTATCAAATGTGCACGGTACTTCCGACCACCTGACATACTGCGGCACAGCCGGAACTGTGGCGTTCAGGATCCGGAAAGCTGACTTGGTGGCGCGGACTGTTGGGGTTCCGAGGAAGGTGTGGTATGCGCCCACACTCTTTTTCTCGAAGGGGTTGGATTTACCTGCGGATCTGACTTTGGGATCCGGCGAGTTATCATCCTCGTCCATCGCCTCGGAACTGTCCTCCTCCTTGTCTTTGTTCTTGCCCTTGCCTCCTTTGCCGCGTGGGCGGTGCTTCCGGGCTCGCTTGTATCCTGCCGGGTCGTTTTTCAGATCGTTGACCCACTTGCAGTTGCGGTTAGTGTGATTGGACTTCCCTGTAGCTGGATCCAGATGAGCCAGACAGGGCATGTCTCTGTACTCCTCGTAGGTTTGGGGGGCGCGGGCTCCGGCTGCGGTGACCGCGTCGCTTCGCTGCTGGCCCCTGCCGGCTCCGCCTCCGCGACCGCGGCCTCTTCCACCTCCTTGACCTCCGCGCTGGAAAGCCATGGCGACCATCTCGGATCCGCCACTCTTCTGGTCATCAGGTGAGTTTTTCCGCTTATTGCCGCTGGTGTTACCGTTGTCACGGTTCTTCTTTTGTTGGTGTAGGGGAATTGCTGTGGCTGCTAGATCTCCGCCTGCGTCGTCATCGGCGGCACTATGATCGCTGGCGATGGTGATCATGTCATCCAACGTTAGTTTGTTTGCATTGACCAAGCAAGTTAGCTTGTGTCGCAGCAGTCCTCCTCGCTGCAAGCCACCAATGACGGCGTGCATTGCTGTGCGGTTGTCGACGTTTTCGCACTCGTTTCTGCATGCCAACCATCGGGTGAGGAAGTTTCTTGATGTTTCTCCCTTCTTCTGGATACATGCCTGTAAGTCGCTTGTTGTGGCAGGTCTTTTGTAGGTGCCCCTGAAGTGCTTTTCGAATGCGGTCTTCAGGTCGAACCAACAAAATATAGAATTCTTCTCGAGGTTGCTGAGCCAGATCCGGGCTGGACCTACAAGGTACAACTGAAGCATGCGGCAGGTGATATTAGGGGTTCCTCCGGCAAAGGTTACTACATTATAGTAATCCTCGATCCAGGTATCCAGCCTTTCGGTGCCATCATAGGTCTTCAGATTTCCAGGTATCTTGAGATTCTTCCTTGGCGTTGGTTCCTCTCGAATCATCCTGCCGAAGCACTTTGGGCCTATGTAATCAGTTTTGTATTCGTTGAGACGTTCCCGCGTGTCACGCGAGCCATGGCGGGGGGATTTTGAACGAGAGCGAGATCTCCGGCCACCGCCTCCGCCTCCTCCTCCGCCTCCACCGCTGGGTGGTGGTGAAGGAGACCTGCGAGGGGGCCGATGTGACCTCTTGCTTCCGCCGTCCGAGTCTCCCCGTCCTTCGCGATGTTGACTCCGGCTTCGATGGCTGCCTTCACCATGGTGCTGGTTGCCTTCGTCGTTCCGGCTTCTGCGAGGCTCCGGGTGGCGCTCTTCGTTCCGACTCCTCCTGGGCTCGGGTTCTCGGTCATTGTTCTGGCTCCGGCGGGGTTCCGGCGTTCGCTCTCTGTGTCTCGGAGGCTGCACATTGTCGCGGATGTTGATTCCACCTGGACCGTGAGGCCTGGTGTTTCCGACTGGACTACGGCGGCGAGGGGGTGGAGGACGCGGGTACTCGTTGGGTGGAGGAGAGGGATTCCGGTACTTGTTCCTACCAGTGTACATCGCATCCTTTCCCTTCCTCGGATCCGACGGAGGTGTCTTTGATGGTACGGGGATTGGATTTGGATGTTCTCTGGTTTTCCTTCTGCGCTCTGAGGATCCAGTTCGTGATTCGTTATCGTGATGTCGATTGTCGTAGGCGTCCTTCTGCGCAGTAGAGACACAAAGCTCCGGGTTGGATTCCAACCTGCGCGAAGTGTCTGCCTTGCTCTGCTGCTTTATTGCTGATGCAACGAGCGTACGGACGTATTCGATGTCGATCTCCTCGGTCTTTTTCTTCAAGATCTCCGCAGCCTTCTTTATGTTATCCTTTGGAGTTGCGAGTGGCTGTTTGTCAGTGGGGGTTGCGAAAGTGATCTTGCGGGGAGGTATAGCATCCCGCCTGATTTTATCGGCCTCCCGCTAAAGCTCGGTGACCTTGTCCTTCTAGTGTTGCTGGAGTTCCTTAACTTTTACCAGTTGTTCGTCAACCTCAAGCTCTCGCTGGTGGAAATTTTCCACGAAGTGCGCGGCTTCTTTCCTTTCATCCAGCATTGCCGCTGCGGTTCTTGCGAACTTCTGGGCTGTTGCCAGCATCTCCTGTCTTGCTGCTTCTAGAGCTTCCGGATTTGCGGCATCGTCAGGGGTTATTGGTTTGTTGAGAATAGCCGAGTGCGCGATTGCCTCCATGCCTGCTTATTCAACCAGCTCTTCGGGCGATAGCACTTCCTTGTGCGGACGCTCCCGCGATAGCGGAGATCCCGCACGGGACGGCTGTGGATCGGAATAGGTATTGTCATCCCCTGATTCGCGTTGATCCAGCGCCTCCAAGGTTGCAAGGACCTGTTTAGGCTGGGCGGATTCAACTTCGGGCTGATCACCGTATCCGTATTTCTTCACCTTGCGATCGAACTCTTCAGTATCCATGGAGGGGGCATCCCCGGAAATTGGGCTTAGGTTGCCCAAAATCGACTCTTCAACCGGAGCTTCGCTTTCTCCGACAGCCTCTTGCTGATCCGGAGCAGCGTTGTTTCCGGGACCTCGACCTGCTCGGGACCAGCTCCGGCTTCTTGAGGGGCGGTTCCGGCGGTATGGGCCAAGAAGTGCATGATGACCCACAAGTATAGGGGGTATATCGTAGTATCTTCGATAAGTAAGAATGTCGATCCCAACGAGGAGCAGAAGGTGTTGACAGCAGTTTTGATGAAGGATTCACTGTAAATGCTCACAAACAAGTATTCGGGGGTTTTGATGAGATGAATAAAGTACGAGTAAGTAAAATGCGAGAGAAATAATTGCAGCGAGTGGCCCAATCCTTTTTAGCACAAAGGACAAGCCGGTTTGTTTACTTATAATGACCAAACGTTCTCGAGGACACACGGGATTTTAGTCTAGTGCTTTCGCTACATAGGTGATTAATCTTCATTGTTTTGATAAGTGTTGTGTGGGTGAACCTGTGCTAATGTACCGCCCTTCCTAGGACTAATACATACTTGTGATTATACCCCTTGCAAGCATCGCAACTACAAGAAAGTAATTAAGATAAATCTAACCACAGCCTTAAACTCGAGATCCTGCGATCCCTCCTGCATCGATATACCAACGGGGGTTTAGGTTTGTCACTCCGGCAATTGGCAGCAACGAGTACAAGATGCATTCCCCTAGGCCCATAAATGGTGAAGTGTCGTGTAGTCGACGTTCACACGACACCACTAGAAGAATAACACCACAACTTAAATATCATAACATTGAATATTACTCAACCATAGTTCACTACTAACAATTAGACTTCACCCATGTCCTCAAGAACTAAACGAACTACTCACGAGACATCATATGGAACATGATCAGAGGTGATATGATGATGAATAACAATCTGAACATAGACCTTGGTTCAATGGTTTCACTCAATAGCATAAACAACAAGTAGAAATCGATACCGGGAGAGTTTCCCCTATCAAACAATCAAGATCAAACCCAAATTGCTACAGCGGTGACGATGTCCAGCGGTGGAGATGGCGGTGATGATGGTGGAGATGATGATGATGGTGATGGAGATGATGTCCAGCTCGATGGCGGTGACGATGGCGTCGATTTCCCCCTCCGGAGGGAATTTCGGATTCCTGCCCGCCGAGAGCTCTTTTCTCTCTGGTGTTCTCCGCCCCGGCGGTAACCCTTCGTGAGGATTCCTCCGTGGCTTAGGTCTTCGGGACGAAGGGTTTCGCGAAGAAAAGGAGGCGAAAGAGGCCGGGGCCCCACACCACATGGTGGCGCGGCCGAGCCATGGGCCGCGCCACCCTATGGTGTGGGCCCATGTCAGCTCCTCCTTCTGGCTTCCTCCGTCATCTGGGAAAATAGGATTTTCGTAAAACTTCCTTCCACGTTGATCTTCGAAATATCGCATCCTAACGGTGCTTTTTCCAGCAGAATCCGGCTCCGGTGCTCGATCTCCAAATAATCATGAAACATGCAAAATAGATGAAATAACATAAGTATTGTGTCCCAATATGAAATATATCAATGAATAACGACAAATTATGATATAAAATAGTGATGCAAATTGGACGTATCAACTCCCCCCAAGCTTAGACTCGCTTGTCCCCAAGCGAAACTGAACTCGTAAACAGGTCCACATGTTTATGGAGTGAAGAGTCGATAAATAAAATACGGACAAGAAGCATCATATTCATTCACACAAGACATTATAGTAAACAACTTCCTCATATAACTCAATCTTGAAACAAGTATAAGGTAGTCACAAATAAAGGTGCATAAGGAATCATAATTGGTGATGGCAAACTTTGTTCTTGGTCAGAGAACATTTAACAAATTATATTCATCTATTGAGCAGCGCTCTCATATTAAAAGCTTATGGTAAACTTGCATACTCAATCATATTAATCATTGATGACTTCAAAGCTATATTCATTCAAGGTAAAACTTGTACTAAACAAGAAAGAGTAAAGACATGATGAAGCAAATCACAATATAATAGTTTAATCACAACAACTCAAATGCTTGCTTGAGATGGAGGGAAATAGGTTTACTGACTCAACATAAAGTAAAAGACAGGCCCTTCGCAGAGGGAAGCAGAGATTAAATCATGTGCTAGAGCTTTTTCAGTTTTGAAATCATATAAAGAGAATAAAAGTAAAGTTTTGAGAGGTGTTTGTTGTTGTCAACGACTGGTAGCGGGTACTCTAACCCCCTTGCCAAACAAACCTCCAAAGAGCGGTTCCCATGAAGGACGTTATCTCTACCAGCAAGGTAGATCATCCCTCTTCTCTTTTGTTTACACATGTATTTTAGTTTATTTAAGGATGACACTCCCCCAACCTTTGCTTACACAAGCCATGGCTAACCGAATCCTCGGGTGCCTTCCAACAATCTCATACCATGGAGGAGTGTCTATTGCAAAATTAAGTTGCTTACTGATGAATCAGGGCAAAACATGTGAAGAGAATTATTAATGAAAGTTGATTAATTGGGGCTGGGAACACCGTTGCCAGCTCTTATTGCAAAATTATAGGATAAGTGGATGAAGCCACTAGTCCTTTAGTGGAGGCTGCCTAACAAGACTGAAAGATAAAACACCACATACTTCCTCATGAGCTATAAAACATTGACACAAATAAGAAGTAATAAGTTTTGAATTGTTTAAAGGTAGCACATGAAGTATTTACTTGGAATGGCAGAAATACCATGCAGTAGGTAGATATGGTGGACACAAATGGCATAGGTTTGGGTTCAGGTTTGGATGAAGTATTCCCTCTCACGGGTCTTTGGCTAGCAAGGTTAAATAGCAAGCATAGGAGTTGAGGGAAACAAACAAATATACATGTGATAGAAACAATCATGCATCTTACTTGTAAGCACAAACAGTTTTAACTTTAGAATACTAATGCTAAGGACTGATAAGAAAGATAATAATATCTTCTACATGTATTTCCTCTATTCTTCTTAAACTCAAAGTGTTGTTGCTATTGACCATTGCTAAGTTTGCCAAAACCAAATAGATTACTTAATGCTCCCAAAGTGGTACCAATACTAAAATCAAGATCAATCATATAGTAGAAGTTGCAAACTAAAATAAAGTGTGCAATATGTAAATGATAAGACTTCTCATTAATATTCCATAACGATAACTCACACCAAGGGATACATAGACAAACTAAAGGAGAGATACTTCCATACTGCAACCCATCTCATACGATAACTTCCCTACTCATGATATGACACTACTTGATAGTAAAAAGTAAAAGGTAGTGATAATGTGATACCGCGGCACTCCCCCAAGCTTGGAACAAACCAAGGGGATGCCAATACCGATGATGGATTACTCCTTTGGTGATGGTGGTGAGGAATCCCTCATGCGCTTCTTACAGATCTCCTTCAGCTTCAGCTTCTCAGCTTGGCAGATCTGCACTAAGTCTCGAAGAGATTCATTGTTATCTGAAATCGGCGATGGCGAACCTGTGACGGGCATCAAGTAATATCCCAGCATTCTACGGAGTCGGCAATTCTCCTCCCTGAGTATCTCCACTTCTCTTCTTAGAGCCCGGTATTGACCACAAAACTCATCGGTAGTCCGTAGAGCTTCTTCCAGCGCAGGGAAAGAGTCGAGGCCGAGAGCAGGGGGTAAGGTCCCTGCAAGTTATGAGAGAAAGAACGACGAGTATCAACAGATCCCACCAAGACTTGCTTACTCCCCACGACTTGTTGCTCTTGTTTTGACGACACCCTTTTCACTTCTTCCTTCGAAGGCCCCTTGCCCTTGTTGTCGGAGGCCATGGTGCTTCTAAACTGAAAACAGATCCTGGCAGAAACAGCTCGAAACAAAACACGTCGAGAAAACGATATACGGACCTCCGGGGGTCCGGGATTTTATAATAAAAATTTTCAGAACAAACGGAAAGTACCGGATCGGGAGTCGGAAAGGGCGACGAGGCGGCGGACCATAGGTCGGCGCGGGCCAGGTCGGCCGCGCCGGCCTATGGTGGCACGCCCTCGTGCGTCCTTTCCACTCCGTTTCGAACTCATAATTTTTCATATTTTCCAAAAACAACAAAAATAATGTTCGGAAAGTAAATCGCGAACTTTTCATTACCGTATTGTTACCTATTCAAAGTCGAGTTCTGGCGGACTGTCAATTTGTCCTTTGATGAAAGCCTCCGGTGTTTCCACTCGAATAATATCAACATCAACATTATAAGAATCACCTGAGATATAATGCTTGAGTCTTTGTCCATTCACCACTTGCGTAGCATTGCCTTGGAGAGAGCTAATTTTAATTGCTCTGAACGATACACCTCCTCAACAACATATGGTCCTTCCCATTTCGAGAGTAATTTCCCTGCAAAGAATCTGAGACGAGACCGATACAATAGGACTTTATCCCCAATATTAAACTCTCTTTTGATGATCCTTCTATCATGCCATTTTTTAACTTTTTCTTTAAAAAGTTTAGCATTTTCATAAGCTTCACTTCTCCATTCATCTAGAGAACTTAATTGTAACAACCTCTTATCACCGGCAAGTTTAGGATCTTTATTTAATTCTCTAACAGCCCGATAAGCTTTGTGTTCTAGTTCTAAAGGTAAATGACAAGCTTTTCCGTAAACCATTTTATAAGGTGACATTCCCATGGGGTTTTTATAAGCAGTTCTATAAGCCCATAGTGCGTCTTTCAATTTACTAGCCCAATTCTTTCTAGATTTATTAACAGTCTTCTGCAAGATAGATTTAATTTCTCTATTCGATAATTCTACTTGACCACTACTTTGAGGGTGATAGGCAGAAGCAATTCTATGATTAATACCATACTTAGCAAGAGTTTTTCTAAAACCTCCATGAATAAAATGAGAACCTCCATCAGTCATAATATATCTAGGTACTCCAAATCTAGGAAAAATAATATCTAAAAGCATTTTTAAAGAGGTCTCACCATCAGCACTTTTTGTAGGTATGGCTTCCACCCATTTAGTAACGTAATCAACAGCAACAAGTATATGAGTGTTACCTTTTGAAGAGGGAAAAGGTCCCATGAAGTCAAATCCCCAACAATCAAACGGTTCAATAACAAGAGTATAATTCATAGGCATTTCATTGCGTCTGGAGATATTACCAACCCTTTGACATTCATCACAAGATAAAATAAACTTCCTTGCATCTTTGAAGAGAGTTGGCCAATAAAAACCTGATTGTAGAACCTTTTGCGCGGTTCTATCTCCGGCGTGATGTCCTCCATAAGCACTGCCATGACATTTACTCAATATCTCTTGTTGTTCATATTCGGGAACACACCTTCGCATAATACCGTCCACTCCTTCTTTATATAAGTGTGGGTCATCCCAGAAATAATGCCTCAAGTCATAAAAGAATTTCCTCCTTTGCTGAGCTGAAAAGGTTGGAGGCAAGTACTTGGAAACAATAAAGTTAGCATAATCAGCATACCAAGGACTGTCTCGCGAGCTCACCTTTATTACAGCCAATTGTTCATTTGGAAAACTATCATTAACAGAACAGGATCATAAGCAATATTTTCCAATCTAGACAAATTATTAGCAACAGGATTATCAGCACCTTTCCTATCTACAATATGTAAATCAAATTCTTGCAAAAGAAGTACCCATCTAATAAGCCTCGGCTTAGCATCTTTCTTTGTCATAAGGTATCTAATTGGCATGATCAGTATGAATTGTAACTTTTGAATCAACAATATAAGATCTAAATTTATCACAAGCAAAGACTACAGCTAATAATTCTTTTTCAGTAGTAGCATAATTTCTTTGAGCAGCATCAAGAGTTTTGCTAGCATAATGAATAACATTTTTTTTATCTACTCGCTGTCCAAGAACAGCGCCTACAGCAAAATCACTAGCATCACACATAATTTCAAATGGTAAATTCCAATCAGGTGGTTCAACTATAGGAGCAGTTGTTAATGCTTTCTTTAGAGTTTCAAAAGCTTCCTTACAATCATCATCAAAAACAAAAGGTACATCTTTTTGAAGAAGATTAGTAAGAGGTTTTGAAATCTTGGA
This sequence comes from Lolium multiflorum, assembly GCA_030979885.1. Classification (NCBI taxonomy): domain Eukaryota; kingdom Viridiplantae; phylum Streptophyta; class Magnoliopsida; order Poales; family Poaceae; genus Lolium; species Lolium multiflorum. Next base: position 239,009,111 of record CM061747.1, read on the forward strand.
GAAATCTTTAATAAATCTCCTATAAAACCCAGCATGACCAAGAACACTACGAATACCTTTAACATCCCTTGGATAGGGCATCTTCTCAATAGCTTCAACTTTAGCTCTATCAACTTCAATACCTCTTTAAATTTTATGTCCCAATACAATTCCTTCATTAACCATAAAGTGGCATTTCTCCCAATTAAGAACAAGGTTAGTTTCTTCACATCTCTGCAAAACTTTATCAAGGTTTCGCAAGCAACTATCAAATGAATTCCCATAGACAGAAAAATCATCCATGAATACTTCCACAATACTCTCACAAAAGCCATGAAAAATAGCAGACATGCATCTTTGAAAAGTAGCAGGAGCATTACATAAACCAAAAGGCATACGCCTATAAGCATAAGTTCCATAGGGACAAGTAAAAGTGGTTTTCTCTTGATCTTTAGCTTTAACAATTTGTGAAAACCCAGAATAACCATCAAGAAAGCAAAAATGAGTATTTTTAGATAACCTTTCTAGCATTTGATCAATAAATGGTAAAGGGTAATGATCTTTCTTAGTAACTTTATTAACTTTTCGATAATCAATGCACATTCTATACCCTACAACTACTCTTTGAGGTATGAGCTCATCGTTATCATTAGGCACAACAGTCATTCCTCCTTTCTTAGGAACGCAATGCACAGGACTAACCCATCTACTATCAGCAATAGGATATATAATGCCAGCTTCAAGAAGTCGTAATACCTCATTTCTTACCACATCCTTCATCTTAGGAATTAGACGACGCTGAGGTTCAACAACAGGCTTCGCATCATCTTCCATATTAATGGCGTGTTGGCAAATAGAGGGAGAAATCCCCTTCAAGTCATCAAGAGTATAGCCAATAGCACCTCGGTGTTTCTTCAATATTTGCAATAATCTTTCTTCTTCAAACTCTGTAAGCTTAGAACTAATAATAACAGGATATATTTTCTTATCATCAATATGAGCATATTTAAGATTATCAGGCAAGGGCTTTAAATCAAAAACAGGATCTTCCTTTGGTGGCGGTGTTGTACCCAAGTCTTCCACCGGTAAATCATGTTTGAGAATAGGCTGGCGAAGAAAAATCTCCTCAAGCTCATCTCTTTCTTTCCTAAAAACTTCACTCTCGCTATCCTCCAAATGTTGTGCAAAGGATTATTAGGAACAAGAACAATAGATGCACTGCTCCATTTTAAAATCATTACTAGGCAAATCAGCTTTATAAGGAGTTTTAGTAAATTTAGAAGTTAAACTCATAAGATTCACCAGCAAATTTAGTCAAAATTTTCTCTTTCTTGCAATCTATAATAGCTCCACAAGTATTTAGAAAAGGTCTACCAAAAATGATAGGACAATAATCACTAGCAGAGAACCAAGTACCAAAAAGTCAGCAGGATATTTAATCTTACCACATAGAACTTCCACATCTCGAACAATACCAATTGGTGAAATAGTTTCTCTATTAGCCAGCTGAATAACCACATCAATATCTTCAAGTTCACAAGAATCAATTTCGTGCATAATCTCCGTGTAAAGCTCATAAGGTATAGCACTAACACTTGCACCAATATCACATAAACCATAATAGCAATGATCACCAATTTTAACAGATAGCATAGGAACACTAGCTTGTTTGGGTTTATTAGGATGTGAAACAATATTAGAAGCATCTTCACGAAAATAATATGACCATCCTCCACATTTTCAGTCACAAGATCTTTAACTATGGCAACAGCAGTTCAACTTTTATTTGTTCTTCAGGTTCTCTAGGTTTCTTTTCACTTTTATGAACCGCACTATTTATAACAGAGTACTCTTTCATTTTAGCAGGAAAAGGAGTTTTTTCAATATAAGCTTCAGGAATAACACGATCAGCAGTTTCAATTACAACACACTTATTAATAGATGAATCAGTTTTATCTTTGTATGGTTCATGATACTTATCAAAATTCTTCTTAGGCAATTCATAATGAGAGGCAAAAGCTTTATAAAGGTTTGCAGCAACTTGAGAATCAAGACCATATGTAGCACTCATATTACGAAATGTATCAGTATCCATAAAAGCTTCAATGCATTTATAATCATAAATTATTGATTCTCTATCTTTGTCGTTCTCCCAACCTTCAGTATTTTCTTGGATCCGATCAAGAAGGTCCCTTTTAAACTCTTCTTTGTTGCGTGTAAATGATCCAGAACAAGAAGTATCCAGCAAGGTCTTGTCTTGAAAAGAAAGTCTTGCATAGAAATTATCAATAATAACATTACCAGGAAGCTCATGAATGGGGCATTTGAGCATTAAAGACTTCAATCTCCCCAAGCTTGGGCAATACTCTCTCCATCATGAGGCCAGAAATTATATATGCGGTTCCTATCTTTGTGAATTTCACTTGGAGGATAAAATTTGGAATAGAATAAAGGCACAATGTCCTCCCAGTCAAGAGAATCACCATTCTTCAGCAATTTATACCAATGCGCCGCTTTACCAGACAACGATATAGAGAATAGTTTCTTCCTAACTTCATTCATAGCAATACCTGCACATTTGAATAACCCGCATAATTCATGCAAAAACAGTAAATGATTGATACGTCTCCGACGTATCGATAATTTCTTATGTTCCATGCCACATTATTGATGATATCTACATGTTATATGCACATTTTATGTCATATTTATGCATTTGGAACTAACCTATTAACAAGATGCCGAAGTGCGTTCCATTTTCTGCTGTTTTTGGTTTCAGAAATCCTAGTAACGAAATATTCTCGGAATTGGACGAAATCAACGCCCAGGTTCCTATTTTGCCCGGAAGCATCAGAACAGAGAGTCGCCGGAGGGGCCACACAGGCCCCAGATGATAGGCCAGCGCGGCCCAGGCCCTGGCCGCGCCGCCTTATGGTGTCGTCGCCCCGTTGACCCTCCGACTCCGCCTCTTCGCCTATATAAAGGTCCCAGACCTAAAACCTCGATACGAAAAAGCCACGGTACGAGAAACCTTCCAGAGCCGCCGCCATCGCGAAGCCAAGATCGGGGGACAGAGTCTCTGTTCCGCACGCCGCGGGACGGGGAAGTGCCCGGAAGGCTTCTCCATCGACACCACCGCCATCTCCATCAACTGCTGTCTCCCATGAGGAGGGAGTAGTTCTCCATCGAGGCTCGGGGCTGTACCGGTAGCTATGTGGTTAATCTCTCTCCTATGTACTTCAATACAATGATCTCATGAGCTGCTTTACATGATTGAGATTCATATGAGTTTTGTATCACAATTCATCTATGTGCTACTCTAGTGATGTTATTAAAGTATTCTATTCCTCCTGCATGGTGTAAAGTGGACAGGGTGTGCATCATGTAGTACTTGGCGTAGTTTATGATCGTGATCTCTCGTAGATTGTGAAGTTAACTATTACTGTGATGGTATTGATGTGATCTATTTGGTTATGTTGATCTATCTTGCACTCTAAGGTTATTTAAATATGAACATTGAATATTGTGGAGCTTGTTAACTCCGGCATTGAGGGTTCGTGTAATCCTACGCAATGGTGTTCATCATCCAACAAGAGTGTAGAGTATGCATTTATCTATTCGTTATGTGATCAATGTTGAGAGTGTCCACTAGTGAAAGTATGATCCCTAGGCCTTGTTCCTACTTGCTATTTGCTTGTTTACTGTGTTACTGCAATACTACCACCATCAACTACACGCCAAGCTATTTTTGGCACGTTGCTACTGCTCATACTTATTCATACCACCTATTTCACTATCTCTTCGCCGAACTAGTGCACCTATTAGGTGTGTTGGGGACACAAGAGACTTCTTGCTTTGTGGTTGGGGTTGCATGAGAGGGATATCTTTGACCTCTTCCTCCCGAGTTCGATAAACCTTGGGTGATCCACTTAAGGGAAAACTTGCTGTTCTACAAACCTCTGCTCTTGGAGGCCCAACACTGTCTAGGAAAAGGAGGGGAACGTAGACATCAAGCTATTTTCCGGCGCCGTTGCCGGGAGGAAAGGTAAAAGGTACTCACACTCCGGATCTCGGCTACTAACCTATTTTCGCCGTTGTAAGTACTCGAAGCTATTTCCTTTAGATCCTGCAATTGCATTTTTTTTGTTTCTTGTTTACACTAGTTTGGCATAATGGACAACAATGAGCTTCTTATTCTATTTCCTGATTTAAGACATGGATGGTTTGATGCGAAAATTAAAAAACCTATGGAACCTTATTTGCATGCTGGTAGTAATATTAGTATGAACGCTTTGAACACCATTGTTGATAATGATATAGAAAGTTCTAAGCTTGGGGAAGCTGGTTTTCATGATCTTTTTAGTCCCCCAAGCATTGAGGAGAAAATTTTCTTTGATGATACTTTGCCTCCTATTTATGATGATTATAATGATAGTGGTCTTTTGGTGCCACCTACTATGGAGAGTAATATTTATGATGATAATACTATGCCTCCTACACTTGATGAGAATAATAATGATAGCTACTTTGTTGAATTTGCTCCCACTACAACTAATAAAATTGATTATGCTTATGTGGAGAGTAATAATTTTATGCATGAGACTCATGATAAGAATGCTTTATGTGATAGTTATATTGTTGAGTTTGCTCATGTTGCTACTGAAAGTTATTATGAGAGAGGAAAATATGGTTGTAGAAATTTTCATGTTACTAAAACACCTCTCTATGTGCTGAAATTTTTGAAGCTACACTTGTTTTATCTTCCTATGCTTGTCACTTTGCTCTTCATGAACTTGTTTATTTACAAGATTCCTTTGCATAGGAAGCATGTTAGACTTAAATTTGTTTTGAATTTGCTTCTTGATGCTCTCTTTTGCTTCATACTCTATTTTTCATGATTGCATCATTAAAACTGCTGAGCCCATCTTAATGGCTATAAAGAAAGAACTTCTTGGGAGATAACCCATGTGTTATTTTGCTACAGTACTTTGTTTTATATTTGTGTCTTGGAAGTTGTTTACTACTGTAGCAACCTCTCCTTATCTTAGTTTTGTGTTTTGTTGTGCCAAGTAAAGTCTTTGATAGTAAGGTTCATACTAGATTTGGATTACTGCGCAGAAACAGATTTCTTGCTGTCACGAATCTGGGCCTAATTCTCTGTAGGTAACTCAGAAAATTATGCCAATTTACGTGAGTGATCCTCAGATATGTACGCAACTTTCATTCAATTTGAGAATTTTCATTTGAGCAAGTTTGGTGCCATTTTAAAATTCGTCTTTACGGACTGTTCTGTTTTGACAGATTCTGCCTTTTATTTCGCATTGCCTCTTTTGCTATGTTGGATGGATTTCTTTGTTTCATTAATGTCCAGTAGCTTTGGGCAATGTCCAGAAGTGTGAAGAATGATTGTGTCACCTCTAAACATGTGAATTTTTGATTATGCACTAACCCTCTAATGAGTTTGTTTCGAGTTTGGTGTGGAGGAAGTTTTCAAGGGTCAAGAGAGGAGGATGATATACTATGATCAAGAAGAGTGAAGAGTCTAAGCTTGGGGATGCCCCGGTGGTTCACCCTGCATATTTTAAGAAGACTCAAGCGTCTAAGCTTGGGGATGCCCAAGGCATCCCCTTCTTCATCGACAACTTATCAGGTTCCTTCTCTTGAAACTATATTTTTATTCGGCCACATCTTATGTACTTTGCTTGGAGCGTCTGTTTGTTTTTGTTTTTGTTTTTGTTTGAATAAATGCTTGTGTGGGAGAGAGACACGCTCCGCTGGTTCGTATGAACACATGTGTTCTTAGCTTTTAATTTTCATGGCGAAGGATGAAACTTCGTTAATTGTTATATGGTTGGAAACAGAAAATGCTACATGTAGTAATTCTAAAATGTCTTGAATAATTTGATACTTGGCAATTGTTGTGCTCATGTTTAAGCTCTTGCATCATATACTTTGCACTTATTAATGAAGAAATACATAGAGCTTACTAAAATTTGGTTTGCATAATTGGTCTCTCTAAGGTCTAGATAATTTCTAGTATTGAGTTTTGAACAACAAGGAAGACGGTGTAGAGTCTTATAATGTTTACAATATGCCTTTTATGTGAGTTTTGCTGCACCGTTCATCCTTGTGTTTGTTTCAAATAAACCTTGCTAGCCTAAACCTTGTATCGAGAGGGAATACTTCTCATGCATCCAAAATCCTTGAGCCAACCACTATGCCATTTGTGTCCACCATACCTACCTACTACATGGTATTTCTCCGCCATTCCAAAGTAAATTGCTTGAGTGCTACCTTTAAAATTTCCATCATTCGCCTTTGCAATATATAGCTCATGGGACAAAATAGCCTTAAAAACTATTGTGGTATTGAATATGTACTTATGCACTTTATCTCTTATTAAGTTGCTTGTTGTGCGATAACCATGTTCTGGGGATGCCATCTACTCTTTGTTGAATATCATGTGAGTTTCTATGCATGTTCGTCTTGTCGAAGTAAGGGCGGTTTTCACAATCAAATGGTTTGAGTATGCATACTGTTAGAGAAGAACATTGGGCCGCTAACTGAAGCCATGAATCATGGTGGAAGTTTCAGTTTGGACATAAAACCTCAATCTCTTATGAGAATATTATGTTGTTGAATGCTTAAGCATTAAAAGAGGAGTCCATTATCTGTTGTCTATGTTGTCCCGGTATGGGTGTCTAAGTTGAAGAATGATCAAAAGCGAGAAATCCAATGCGAAATTTCTCCTTAGACCCTTGTACAGGCGGCATAGAGGTACCCCTTTGTGACACTTGGTTGAAACATATGCTATGCAATGATAATCTGTGTTAATCCAAGCTAATTAGGACAAGGTGCGGGCACTATTAGTATACTATGCATGAGACTTGCAACTTGTAAGATATAATTTACATGATACATATGCTTTATTACTACCGTTGACAAAATTGTTTCATGTTTTCAAAACCAAAGCTCTAGCACAAATATAGCAATCGATGTTTTCCTCTTTGAAGGACCATTCTTTTACTTTTATGTTGAGTCAGTTCACCTATTTCTCTCCATCCCAAGAAGCAAACACTTGTGTGAACTGTGCATTGATTCTTACATACTTGCTTATTGCACTTGTTATATTGCTTTGCATTGACAATTATCCATGAGATATACATGTTACAAGTTGAAAGCAACGCTGAAACTTAATCTTCCATTGTGTTGCTTCAATGTCTATACTTTAAATTATTGCTTTATGAGTTAACTCTTATGCAAGACTTATTGATGCCTGTCTTGAAAGTGCTATTCATGAAAAGTCATTGCTTTATGATTCAGTTGTTTACTCATGTCATTACCATTGTTTTGATCGTGCATTCATTACATATGTTTACAATATGATCAAGTTTATGATGGCATGTCACTCCGGAAATTATCTTTGTTTATCGTTTACTGCTCGGGACGAGCAGAACTAAGCTTGGGGATGCTGATACGTCTCGACGTATCGATAATTTCTTATGTTCCATGCCACATTATTGATGATATCTACATGTTATATGCACATTTTATGTCATATTTATGCATTTTGGAACTAACCTATTAACAAGATGCCGAAGTGCCGTTTTTCTGCTGTTTTTGGTTTCAGAAATCCTAGTAACGAAATATTCTCGGAATTGGACGAAATCAACGCCCGTGTTCCTATTTTGCCGGAAGCATCCGAACACCGAGAGTCGCCAGGCCCCAGATGATAGGCGGCGCGGCCCAGGCCCTGGCCGCGCCGCCTTGGTGTCGTCGCCCGTTGACCCTCCGACTCCGCCTCTTCGCCTATATAAAGGTCCCGGACCTAAAACCTCGATACGAAAAAGCCACGGTACGAGAAACCTTCCAGCCGCCGCCATCGCGAAGCCAAGATCCGGGGACAGGAGTCTCGTTCCACGCCGACGGGGAAGTGCCCGGAAGGCTTCTCCATCGACACCACCGCCATCTCCATCATTGTCTCCCATGAGGAGGGAGTAGTTCTCCATCGAGGCTCGGGGCTGTACCGGTAGCTATGTGGTTAATCTCTCTCCTATGTACTTCAATACAATGATCTCATGAGCTGCTTTACATGATTGAGATTCATATGAGTTTTGTATCACAATTCATCTATGTGCTACTCTAGTGATGTTATTAAAGTATTCTATTCCTCCTGCATGGTGTAAAGTGGACAGGGTGTGCATCATGTAGTACTTGGCGTAGTTTATGATCGTGATCTCTCGTAGATTGTGAAGTTAACTATTACTGTGATGGTATTGATGTGATCTATTTGGTTATGTTGATCTATCTTGCACTCTAAGGTTATTTAAATATGAACATTGAATATTGTGGAGCTTGTTAACTCCGGCATTGAGGGTTCGTGTAATCCTACGCAATGGTGTTCATCATCCAACAAGAGTGTAGAGTATGCATTTATCTATTCTGTTATGTGATCAATGTTGAGAGTGTCCACTAGTGAAAGTATGATCCCTAGGCCTTGTTCCTAAATACGCTATCGCTGCTTGTTTTCTGTGTTACTGCTGCAATACTACCACCATCAACTACACGCCAGCAAGCTATTTTGGCACCGTTGCTACTGCTCATACTTATTCATACCACCTGTATTTCACTATCTCTTCGAACTAGTGCACCTATTAGGTGTGTTGGGGACACAAGAGACTTCTTGCTTTGTGGTTGCGGGTTGCATGAGAGGGATATCTTTGACCTCTTCCTCCTGAGTTCGATAAACCTTGGGTGATCCACTTAAGGGAAAACTTGCTGCTGTTCTACAAACCTCTGCTCTTGGAGGCCCAACACTGTCTACAGGAAAGGAGGGGGAACGTAGACATCAATGATCACCTGGATGGACAGTTCCATCCCCTTCATAGCGGTTATCCATAACATGTTTAATAATTTTCGTAGGTATTTTATATGGTATTACTTCCTCACCTGGCGCCTCATCCACTACCGTTGCAGTAGTAGTAGATTTCCCAAATAGAAATTGAAGAGAAGATCTCTCCATAATGACTTATATAACAGGCAGAAATAAAATCAGCACAAACAGTAAAGGTTTTCCTTACCAATTCCACTTACCAATAGCGCTTCACCCGGCAACGGCGCCAAAAAATAGTCTTGATGACCCACAAGTATAGGGGGTATATCGTAGTATCTTCGATAAGTAAGAATGTCGATCCCAACGAGGAGCAGAAGGTGTTGACAGAGCTTTGATGAAGGATTCTTGTAAATGCTCACAAACAAGTATTCGGGGTTTTGATGTAACAGATGAATAAAGTACGAGTAAGTAAAATGCGAGAGAAATAATTGCAGCGAGTGGCCCAATCCTTTTTAGCACAAAGGACAAGCCGGTTTGTTTACTTATAATGACCAAACGTTCTCGAGGACACACGGGATTTTAGTCTAGTGCTTTCGCTACATAGTGATTAATCTTCATTGTTTTGATAAGTGTTGTGTGGGTGAATGTGCTAATGTACCGCCCTTCCTAGGACTAATACATACTTGTGATTATACCCTTGCAAGCATCCGCAACTACAAGAAAGTAATTAAGATAAATCTAACCTTAAACCAGATCCTGCGATCCCTGCATCGATATACCAACGGGGTTTAGGTTTCTGTCACTCCGGCAACCCCGCAATGGCAAACGAGTACAAGATGCATTCCCTAGGCCCATAAATGGTGAAGTGTCGTGTAGTCGACGTTCACACGACACCACTAGAAGAATAACACCACAACTTAAATATCATAACATTGAATATTACTCAACCATAGTTCACTACTAACAATTAGACTTCACCCATGTCCTCAAGAACTAAACGAACTACTCACGAGACATCATATGGAACATGATCAGAGGTGATATGATGATGAATAACAATCTGAACATAGACCTTGGTTCAATGGTTTCACTCAATAGCATAAACAACAAGTAGAAATCGATCCGGAGAGTTTTCCCTATCAAACAATCAAGATCAAACCCAAATTGCTACAGCGGTGACGATGTCCAGCGGTGGAGATGGCGGTGATGATGGTGGAGATGATGATGATGGTGATGGAGATGATGTCCAGCTCGATGGCGGTGACGATGGCGTCGATTTCCTCCGGAGGGAATTTCCGGCGGATTCTCCCGCCGAGAGCTCTTCTCTCTGGTGTTCTCCGCCCCGCAGGCGGCTGTAACCCTTCGTGAGGATTCCTCTGTGGCTTAGGTCTTCGGGACGAAGGGTTTCGCGAAGAAAAGGAGGCGAAAGAGGCCGAGGGCCCCACACCACATGGTGGCGCGGCCGGGCCATGGGCCGCGCCACCCTATGGTGTGGGCCCACCCGGGTCCGGTGGCTCCTCCCCCGCTTCCTCCGTCATCCGGGAAAATAGGATTTTCGTAAAACTTCCTTCCACAGTTGATCTTCCGAAATATCGCATCCGACGGTGCTTTTTCCAAGAATCCGGCTCGGTGCTCGATCTCCAAATAATCATGAAACATGCAAAATAGATGAAATAACATAAGTATTGTGTCCCAATATGAAATATATCAATGAATAACAGCAAATTATGATATAAAATAGTGATGCAAATTGGACGTATCAGTGCACGAAGTGACACCTTTGCTTTTCTAACACCTGGGAGACCCAGGCGGATCTGCATTGGTCTTCCACCTTTATTTCCTGCTCAGGGGCGGATTGGGTGGGCTTTGATTTTTCTAGATCTAAGGAGGAATCTTCCTCAGGAAGTTCCTGCGTCTCGTATCGGATCTTCGCGTGCGTCCAGCTCGCGGCGGTCGCGTGTACTTACCGGTGGGTTTCGTCGGAATCGACGGTTTCCCGAAGATGTGTATGCCACCGCGGGACGATGGAGAGCTTGATGGGTTCGGTCTTAGCGGAATCCAGCACTCATGGAGGGACGATCGGCGATTTCGGCGTAAAGGACGCGCCGGCGATGGTGTCGTTGAAGCTTCCCACAGCGGAACCCTCCCGGTTCCGGCCTCCCCCACGCGGGCGCCAACTGTCGTTGCCTAATCGACGGTACCTCGGAGGAGGGATCCTCACGAGGGGAGAAGAAGTAGGGGCCATAGGGCGGAGTACACGGGACGGTGGTACGCGATTTACCCGGCTTGAACACTGCACGAACGGGGCCTCTGCGCTTGTCGGAATTATCGGACGTTTTCGCGTTGTTACAATGAGTTGTGGTTGTGCCTCTAGGGCTCCCGGATCCGGCTTATAAAGGCGCACGGATCTAGGGTTTACATGGAGAGTCCTAGCCGGAATACAAGTTGCCTAACTACGGTACAATGTCTTGCCGTGTACGTCAAGGATCCGCCTTCCTCCAAGTACGTCTGGATCCGGATACTTCATGGGCGTCACGGATCCGGCCTCCTTTGTAGGTCGGTTGAGATCCGGCTTCTGTTCTGGGCTGGACTTCATCCTTCGGGATCTACAAACTGGGCAGCCCGATGGGCCACATGCCTCATCACCAGCTATGGGCCACCCGGGCTTGCCGGATCTAGGCCATGCCGTTGATATACCCATAAAGTATACCCACAACAGGAGCGGTAGCGGCTACGGGGAAGCGCACGCGTGTCGGCGGGAGGCGGAGCGACAGCGGCTACGGGAAGCGAACGCGTGGCGCGGGAGGCGCAGGAGGAGCGTCGGCGATAGAAAGAACTGCGACTGCGGGCTAGATGCAGATGAACAGACTACGCAACAGAAGGCGATCCTCGAGTCCTTCGAGTCGCTCAGGAAGGTGGAGTTCGAAGCCCATGCCCGCGAGGAGGATAACGAGGAGTGGTGGCGCCGCACCATCGACCTCTCCATCTAGTCGGGCCACCGCTTCTCCGTCGAGCATAGGGAACGGCTACGCGAGGACCGGGTGAGGCGTCGCGCGTACGAGAAGCTGGGATTTGACGGTCGGGGCCATCCAACGCACCGTAGAATGTGGCAAATTTGTAAAATGGAAAATCTTTATTTTAGGCAAAAAAATTCTATCCGGACCGCCGTATTGGGGACGCTGGTGTAGGAACCCGTTCCCCAAACGGAGGATGGTGTGTCGATGGCCTTGGTACGGTAGTGCCGACGCACCTGCCGGTACCTATTTAGGGGGTACCGATGGAAATGCTCTTAAGAGCATCTGCTGATCTCCACGTGGTGCTGAACCAAAAAAAAAGAAACTAGGTCTACAGGCACAAATTAATCGTTCAAAAATAGATCTATCTAGATACATCTATTTTTTAGGTAACTATTGTGTCTTCAAAGTAAATAGATCTCGGGTGCTGACCTCCCTCTGATGAGCTACACTCGATGGCCACCTCCTCGACTGCACTCTCTCCAGTGACCCTCTGGTGAGATGGCCATGGTAACAAATGAGTAGACCTTGATCCAGATCATTTTTTTAATTTAGAAAAATACCGTCAACGCACTAGGCTCCTGCGCCGGCGATAAATCGTGTTACTGTCGCGGACCAGGATGTGCGCCAGCGATAAAGCTTTACCACCAACTTGTTACCTTAGGCAATGAAATTATTTCACCAAAATATCATTTTTTTAGCCTCATCCGTAGAAATGTTACCTTTCTCAGGTGGCTCGCTCAAACCTATGTATTCATTAGTAATATATGACTTTATCTTCTCATGATCTTAATTTGTGCCATCATCTCGAACTAGAAAATGAATAAGTTTCTTACTCTTCCTACCGTTAGGAATATTACGAAAGAACCTTTAATTTGAATTCCCCTTAATAATAAATTAGGCTTTGGACTATCGGTACCATTTAAGCTCCTCCTATCGCAAAAGTTTTGCTATCTCCGAATTTAATTGGCTTTTTAGCTCAATTTTAAGTGCGGTCAGCGGATATTTTTTACTGAAGCCCGAGATCATCCATAATAGACGAAGATCACTGCTTCTCTTTTTTAAACAAACATGTTGCATGACGAGCCCATCCTAATAGGTGCTTGGGTACAGGGTACCTAAAGTGTAAATCAGGCGGCTTAATGTTAGAGGAACCATTTCTCGAACGTAATTTTTCTTGAGCGAACGAGTAGGTTTTGGGCGTGGTGAGTGCGTCAACAGTGGTGAGGAGGGCACATTTACCACGATTGCAGTTGCAGTCAGCCAGTCAGGGCCGTGCAATGGCAATGGCAGAGGCGCTCGTGATCCATGGAACGGAACAGGCCCGCCCGGGTCCCCGCGCTCGCAGCGGCTGCTTGCTGCGAACGGCAGCGCTGCCCCACGCCCGATAAAAGCGAGGAGAAAGCTGAGCTAGCCCCATTTCAGTTTCGCAACTAGCTACCTGTGCTGTGCTGTGCAGCCCCTACTCTACACGCGTAGCCTAGCCCCCTCCCAGTCCCAGCACGGCCTGCCTCTGTTCCTTTTTTACTAGCCAATTTATTTGCTTGCCCTCTGCAGGCTGCAGCTGTAGCTACACCGCCGCAAGCAGCTCCTAGAGCGATTTCTTTTCTGTTCTAGCATTTTTAAATGCGCACTCCCTCTGGCTGGCTCTGCCATGAGTAGATGATGATGATCCATGGACGCACGTCGCTGTAGATTGTGTCCCCCGTCATGGTCTCTGTGTACAAATGTATATATTGGGTCTGGGTGGATGGGCAGGTGTTGTATGTATGCGTGTGAAGGTGTGTATCTGGCGCGGTGACTGCGAGCTCCTCCTTTTGGTCGTTTTTCTTTCCGCAGACACCACACCGGGCCTCTGCCCTTGCCCTGGGGCTCGAAGCGGTGCGTGGTAGCGACAGCGCCATCAAATTTCGCAGTCGTCCTCAGCCGGGCATGGGTACTGCCGTACTGGGGAGCCATTGATTTTTTGTTCCTATTCGGAGACGGAGGTTTTGCATCTATTCCGTCGGTATACCCGAGTTTTGTGATTCGATATAACGGCATCTCCAGCGGCGCGACGTATTTTAGCGTCCGCGCGTGTCCGTTTGCGTCGACCCTTTTGGTCGAAATCGACCGCGTTGGCGTCGGGTGACAACACGACGCATTTTTAGGACGAATCCTTTTTTTAAACATGAAATATAGTTTTACATACTTAAAAAATAAACCTAAAAACCCTCTGCTCCTCGCTTCCTCGTCGCTGTCGAGCACGATGAGCTCGTGCGACCCAAGGCCGTTGGCATCCGGGAGCGTAGGTTGAGGAGGCTGCGCGTGGCGGCGGTGGATGGGCCCAGTGCGGCGTGGCGGCGGTGGAGCCGCCCGGGCGAGGCGGAGGCCGCCCGGCTCGAGCGCCGTCGAGTGCTTCATCCGCCGACAGCCCGGCGGCATGACGGCGGTGGCGTAGCGGCGGCCGGCGGCGCACGTCGTTTCGGAGACGAGGACGGCGACCTTCGCCATCTCGTCGTCCGTCATGTTGTCCGGAAGTCGAAGTTCGCCCTCTACCAGGGCTCGCCATTCGTGGAAGACGACCGTCGTCGCCTCGCTTGGCCGCCTCGCGTCGTCGTCGTCGTCGTCGTACGGCGTAGGCTCGTCGGCGTCGGCGTCGTTGTCTGCGTCTCGACGCGTCCGCGCTGCCGACGACGCGTCGGCGCTCGCGACGAGAGCCGGCGGCGCGAAGGGTAATCCCGTCGCCCATGAAGTCTCTTCGTCTCTGTCCGTCTGTGGACATGTACGTGCCAAAGCTCGAGTCGATGGCGTACGCCGGATCGTGGAGGTCCGCCGGCGATACCGCCTCTCGCGCCGGATCTCCGCGGTCCGATCGAGCTCGCGCGTTTGGAGGATAGGCACCCGGCGGTGAGCGCCGCCGCGACGATTACGCCGGACAGGCGTCGTCGCACGGCATCCATTTGCCGTGCATGAGCCTCCCACCGAGACGGGGAGCGGGATCTTCTTGCTGCCGCTGTTGGAGGCCTCGAACTCGAAGTCATTCTTCTTCCCAATGGCGCTGCGGCGGTGGTGGTGGTCGTGGAGGTGTGGGCGAAGGAGCGACGCGGCCGGTGGAATTTTATGGGCGGGCGCGCGCAGGATACGATGCCTGGCGCGAGCCCGCCGCCGCCCGCCCGGTCGCGAACGAGCGCGCGCCATTGATGGCGAAGGCGCGCGCACGCGAGCGCTGACCGCTGAATCGATGCCCTCGATGCGACTCGGACGGGCCGGTGGGGCGAGCGGACACTGCGACCGCGAGCGTCCGCGGAGATGCAAACCGCGCATCGGCGGTCACTGCGTCGCTCATTGAACTGCGACGCATTTCCGGTCACGGCGGAGATGCCCTAACTGGCCGGCCATCTAAACCTACACAAAATTCTGTGTTCCCCGATATCTGCGTCGACGACGGTACACACCTAGGTTTTCAAGTAAAATTTAGAATTTGTCCGAAAAATTCAAATTTGTACTATTGGTTTACACACGTACCGAGAAAAAAAGAGACTGGACACACAGGAGTACATCGTTTGAAAACCAAGTATGCTGAAATCGATCGACCATCAGCGCCTACTCTGTACGCGAACCCTGTACGTGCGACTAGATCAACGCCAGGCCGGACTAGATTAAGCGCGGCCGATGCCGATGCGTCCCCCCGACAAGCTCGACGCGTCCTGGAAGTATAGGGCAATAAATGGTCTCTCAGGGCAGAAGAGGAGTACTGGTAGTAGTGTACGTAGCGTAGCGGCGGGCCAACAACGTTGTGGCGGCCATACTTTTGGGCCGGTACCCGTCGCCATTTCCAGGCAAAGATGAAGAGATAGACGGAACGGGACGGGACGGACGCGGAATTAAAAGGCGACAAATCGGATCGGCGCCTTAACCCCGGGGGTTATCGGAGGACCACAACTCACATCAACCACTTGTGATCTTGATCTCGACTCGACCGGTGATCAATCCGGTGTTGGTGGACCACGAGAGCAGCCGACCGGTGCAATAATGGCGCGGTGGTGGCGTGCCACCGCACGGACATTAACCCCGGTCGCGAGGGACACACAATACAAACAGCGCAACAAACCAGGCGGGACGACGACGACGACGAGACTTCCCGTGTTAATGTTGCCTGCTCACTTGCGCTACGAGATGGATGGCGACACGCGCAGGCAGAGAGAGAGGGTGACGCGACACGGGAGTAATGGACGCCCGGGCTGCAGGAGGTACGGTTCCCCGCTTTGATGCGCTTCAATTTGACCCCAGCTATTTATCAACACCGCGTACTACTCCGATCGGAGTATACGAGCTGTACCCAGACAAGAAGCTGCGAATACAGGAACGGCGACATGGGCGCCAGCCAGCAGGTGTGGGTGGGCGCGGATACATACGTATACCACAGTACCTCCGATTCGTAAATACAGTCAGTACCGTGCAGTGTGCACAGCTGCACACCTACTTCCTACGACGAGTTACTCCTACTCCTGCACCGGTACGTACTGGTGACGGTGGAAAAATTGAGGTGGAGCGCGCGTATTGCGGGGAGAGACAGCAGACAAGGATGTGATGTACTGACACGTAGTAGTACGTGTTCGTTGGACAGTTGGACTCCTCGGCGCGAGAGTAGAGTTCCAATTTTAGGTGGCAGTTTTGTGGACACACAGATGCGGTCCGTGTTCATTTCTGCTAAGCTAAAAATGCTAGAGCCTAGAGGGATGTCACATAGTTTGGGTCTCGAAATAGTATTTTCTCAATCTAGTGCTGCATACCACAAATAAGACCATTGCTATTTCCATGTAGTTTGAAGCATATCCATGCCTAAACATAATCTACAACTCAAATGGGAGGGGACACACAATTATCTTTGGGTACAACAATATTCTTAGAATTGACTTTCTTGAAGGCGGCTATAAAGTATCTATAATATCAAATACTCCCTCCGTCCACAGATAAGTGTACATACGGGTTTTTCAAGATAAATTATAAAGTGGAGTAAAAATACATTGGAAACATGCATCTCTCCTCTTTAATTTTTCCACCTCTAATATGCTAAGTACATGTAGAAAACAAAAAACAATATGTGCTTAATATTATTGGGTTTGATTTCCGTGCGATGAGAGAGAAGCAATTACATTACATTGGAAAGATAGGAGTACACTCTTTTGTGGACAAAGTTTAGAGCTAGATGTCCACTTATTTGAGGACGGATGGAGTATGAACACTTGTAAATTATTACCGCAACGTCAAGACGTACCCATCGCCATTGAACAATTTGGGGACAGTTCGGTGAGGCTATGAAGGGCATCAAGCTTTAAGTTGTGGTAAATATCTTTGTAGGTAGCTGCTATACAAAAGAAGATGGTTTTGGGCATTTGCTAGCCGACGGAAGATGACTTTTCGGGTTGCTGGATGGAGAACATTTGAGAATCTAGGGTTTACGGTGTTTAAAGACAATGCGAGAGTAGCTAAATGCCAATGTGGACATTACTTGTGCCCACTTGTCGTCCTAGGTTAGCCAATAGTAGGTCGTGACTCGTGATTTCACTAGTATAAACTAATAAAATTAATATTGAGAACATCCTATTTTTTTAGTAATTGTGAAACCGAAGCAAGCTAATCGTCCAACTGAAGTAATTTGCTCCAAGGGCCTTGTTTTAGCTCCCCAAAGCATCTCCTACTTGTCACGATGTAAATCTTACTCTACTACATGCATGTTTGAGTCTTGTGTGTGTATGCATAGTTTAATGAACAAAAGACCCGTGCTTCGCTCTAGGTAAAATTTAACAAAAACTACCTCACTTGAAGCAATTTTGTTTAGCACGGACCACCAAATCTTTACCTTTTCGACAAAAATTTAAGATAAAACAAGCTCTTTCTCTTCATTTCTTGAAAAATATCACAAATTCATTCCTTGTTTGTGGACAATATCAGCTTTGTATAATATAATTGAGATATTATCATCCAATTTATTCGATTGAAGTTTGCCTTAAATACATGTGTGCCTTATTCATAGGTTAAATTGACGACCTAAGGGTACGCGCGCGCCTAATAAAGAGAGGGAGTATCATGCATGTCATATTTTGGAAGTGGCACAATAATTAATAAAGAGAGAGGTGAGGGTGGTACTCCCTCTCGCGAATAAGTGTACGTTTACATTTTTTGGAAGTTAAACATTTTGTAACATTTAACTACATTTTTACGCACAAATAGTAACTTATGTGACATCAAATTGCCATATTATGGAACTACATGTTAAGATGAATCTAACAATATTAATTTAGTGTCATAAATGCTGCTAATTTTTTCAAATAAATTGGTCAAACTTGATAAAGGTTGACTTAAGGCATGTCCTAAAGTACACTTATTTAAAGACGGATGAAGTATTGTAGGGAGATAGTCTGTACTATATCTAGCACTTTGAACTAAAAAATTTAATGCAAAATACATTGTGTGCATAAATTTGCATTGAGATTCGATAAAATATTAAATACGATGGAACTATGATACCACCTCATGATACTATGTATTGTAGAAGTTGTACCATCAACTAATATCATGTGTGATACTTAACATTGTGACTATTCAAAGGATAGAGAGGCAACTCGGAGACGGTAATAAAATTCATAATTCACCTCATTAATTATTGCATTCTCCAATAAGTAGTTGCACATGCATGAGAGAAGAGAGAGAGAAAATAAATAAATTAAAGGGGAGTGGAAAATAAATGAGATATGCCTTATAATTCATACTCCCTCCATTCCAATGAATAAGATCTCTTCGTTTTGCATATATTCTTTTGATTAAAAATTACTTCAAATATTAAAAAAATAGGTATAAAAATAATATCATTACAAAGTTTTTTTTAATACGAAATCCAATAATACTAATTACATACTTCCTCTATTTCAGTTTACTAGTCATGCACGTGTATCTAGATCTTCAATGTGATCTATATAATTTAAATTGTATAACACAAAAAATGTACCATTAGAAAGTATAAAAGCTAAAGTTTGTAGTGACATATTTTTGATAATATATATCTTATATTAAGTTGATCAAATTAACAATCTAAGGACATGCGTAGGACTAATAAACTGAAGCGGACGGAGTATGATATAATAGAGATTTGATTGCTCAATGTTTTGGTCAAATATCATCTTAATACGCGTGTGCGTCTTTTTCGTCGAAATAGATGTAGTAGTAATTTTAAAAAGTTCTTTGTCCTTATAATCTGAACCGAGTGAGTACATCCTATTTTCACCGCAAAACCAAATTAACTTCTTTTCCTTTTCTACCAGATAACAAGGCCAAAGAATGTTACGAAACATAACATGAGGACATTGTTTTTGCTCCCGGGGGCATTTGCTCCTCACGGTACCGTTCAGCGTGCGCACGCACCCCCACTAACTACTTGAGTCGCTCCTACTCCTGCACCGGTACGTGCTGGTGACGGTGGCAAAATTAAGGTGCAGAGCGCGTATTGCGGGGAGACAACAGACAACGATGTGATGTACTCCTCGGCGTGTAGAGTTCTAATGTCAGGTGGTAGTTTTGAGACACACAAATGTACGTAGTAGGTGTTCAATTCTGCTAAGCTAAAATTGCTAGGGCAGTGTCTCATAGTTTTGGTTATTGTTGAATCTAGTACTGCATCATACCACAAATAAGACCATTGCTATTTCCATGTGTGAAACCTAGCAATGTCTAAATCGATGCTGCAGACGACGTGGGCTTAGCCCAGTGGTTAGGGTCGCAGTGGCGCACCCTAACGACCGGAGTTCGATTCCTGTCAGGGACGAATTTTGGGATTGTCACGCCAAGTCCCGCTTCTACTATATCAAAAAGTGTCTAGTTCCTCCTAGACACGGTTTCATTTTTTTTTTAAATCGATGCTGCAACTAATATGTGCGGCTACTCAATTTTGCTCTGGCAAATAAATAACCATGAATAAGCCCTATGATCGCCTTTCTTAAAGGCAACCTAACAAATACTCTCTATTAATAAGCATGAATATATACCCCTAAATTATTTTCTAGTCATATTGTCCCATTGTTAGTTTGTCACTGAACAGATTGGGGAGGGTTCAGCGAGGCTATGGAGAGCATCAAGCTATAGGTTGTGAGAGAAAGTTTTTCTGAGGGGTCGCTAGTAAACGAAAAGCCTCACGTGGCCATGGAGGGTATGGAGCGTTGGCTAGCCGGAGGAAGATGATTTTGATTTTGCCAGATGGAGACAATTTGAGAATCTAGGGTTTCAGTATTCGAAGTGAATATAAGAGTAACTAAACGCCCGTGTGGACATTACCTACGTCCGTTTGTGATAGGTTTGTCGACAGTTCGTGGTACCTGATTTCACGAGCATACACTATTTTTTTTTACTAATGGAAACAATTTTTGAAATCAAAGCAATCATCCCACTGACGAAATTTATTGGGGGGGGGGGGGGGGGCTTGTTTTTTCTCTGAGATGCATTTGCTCCTGGTCATGATGAAGAATGAAGGCACTATTTTTATTCTCTTACGACATGCTCTGAGTCTTGTGTGTGTGTATAGTTCACTGAACAAAATAGGCATGTTTGGCCCTTGGTAGAAATGAACAAAAACTAGCTCATTTAAAGCAATCTTGTTTAGCATATGCCTACAAACAATAGTATTTTTGGGACAAAAGTTTACATCTGCACCTAAATCATGCTCTTTTTCTAATTTTTTGTGAGAATATCGCAAGTTTGTGCTGAGTATTTCTAAAAATGCGCTTCTGGGGATGCTCTAAAATACTCCAATGATGTAAAATATTATAAGGCTTTGATGTATATTTGCTCCAAGTGATGTAATTATATGGCACCAAAGTAGGTGATGTAAAACAAATCTTTAGCCGTGTTAAGAGATCGGTTCACATACGTGTGTATTTGTATCGTATGTGCCTTGTATTGTAATCCTGCCAAGTATATAAATAGAAGAGGTGGGGAGCACGTTGCTCTATCCACGAAACCCTAAACGTGTGTTTTCACTTGGTATCAGAGCTCAACAGCAATGGGTGTTCAAAACCAAGCATCGTCCAGATGGTTCAGTTGAGAAGCACAAAGCTCGCCTGGTTGCTCGCGGGTTCACTCAACAGCACGGCATTGACTATGGTGATACCTTTAGTCATGTTGTCAAACCGGCCACCATTCCCCTGGTTCTCTCTCTCGCTGTTTCTCGAGGCTGGACCCTTCGTCAGGTTGACGTCAGCAATGCTTTCTCCATGGTTTTCTGACAGAAGATGTCTATATGCAGCAGCCCCCTGGTTTTGAGGATGTTCGTTTTCCCTCTCATGTGTGCAAGTTGCAGCGTGCTATTTATGGTCTGAAGCAGTCCCCTCGTGCTTGGTATGCTCGCTTGAGTACTCGCCTTTTTCAGCTGGGGTTTCTTCCTTCACGGGCTGATACATCCTTGTTCATCTTCAATCAGCGCGGTGTTCAAGTTTTCATGTTGGTCTATGTAGACGACATTGTCATTGCTGGTTCCACTACTGCTGTTGTGGAAGGTCTTGTTCGCTCTTTGTCTGCCACTTTTCCTATCAAGGATCTTGGAGTTCTGGAATATTTCCTTGGATTGGAAGCGTCGTACAATTCAGGGGGCATGACACTTATGCAGCGCAAGTATGCGTTAGACTTGTTGCATCGGGTTAATATGGAGAATTGTAACCCCACTTCCACTCCGATGGTGCCCACTGAGCGGCTTGCTCGAGATACTGGTGCACTTCTTGGTCCAGAGGATTCTTTCAGATATCGCAGTGTGGTTGGCAGTCTACAGTATTTGACTCTCACACGTCCAGATATATCCTTTGCTGTCAACAAGGTTTGCCAATTCTTGTCTCAACCCACTGAAGTGTATTGGGAGGCTGTCAAACGTATCCTTCGTTATGTCAAGGGAACATTGGATACAGGGCTTCACATTAGGAGGTCACTGCAGCAGAGTGTTAGTATTTTTACTGATGCAGATTGGGCTGGAGATGTTGATGATCGACACTCTACGAGTGGTTTTGCAGTGTTCGTGGGTCCGAACCTTATTTCATGGAGTTCGAAGAAGCAGCCCACGGTCTCCAGATCTAGCACTGAGGCAGAGTATAAGGCTCTTGCAAATGGAGCAGCCGAAGCTATGTGGGTTTGTTCGTTGCTTCGAGAACTTGGTGTTACCCAGCGGCAAGCTCCGATTTTATGGTGTGATAATTTGGGTGCTACCTACCTAACAGCGAATCCAGTCTTCCATGCTAGGACCAAGCACATTGAGATTGATTTTCATTTTGTGCGAGAGCAGGTGGCTGATGGCGCTCTGGTGGTAAGGTTTATCTCTTCTAATGATCAGTTGGCTGACATCTTCACTAAGCCAGCGACACGGCAGATGCTAGACCTATTTCGAACCAATCTAAACCTTGTATGTAGTAGTAGTTTAGATTGAGGGGGAGTGTTAAGAGATCGGTTCACATATGTGTGTATTTGTATCGTATGTGCCTTGTACTGTAATCCTGCCAAGTATATAAATAGAAAAGGTGGGGAGCACGTTGCTCTATCCACGAAACCCTAAACATGTGTTTTCACTAGCCGCACATTCCAACCGCCAACAAAAACTTTCACGCACCACTCCCCCGTTGTTGGATCTCAAGTCGGGTGTTGTATTATATACTCTCTTCATTCCTCGATATAAGTCATATAGCCTTTGGCACCAAAATTAAAGAACACACATTGAGAAAAAATACAACATGTTTGGGTGGGATTAACCCTAGACAATTAACGTTAGTTAATAGAGAACTTTACATGAGATAAGAAAAAGTAATCAAATTCCTAAAAATATTCTTCGTAGAAGTGGTGCAGCGTAATACACATTTTTTTCCGGATTCAAAAAATTACATGGCTTATATTTAGTAAAGGAGGAAGCATCGTCTTGTAAATCAAAAAATATGTCGGTGTTCTATATCTATGCTTTTGGAGATGTATAAATTTTAGGGTGGAGATGATTTTACACGAGAACCTTATAATTCCCAACAAATAGAAAAACCTCTAGTATTAGCCTAAAAAGCCCTACTACTATAGGATACGCTACACGTACATCATTCACGACTCGTACACAGTACAGTAGTTGCCGTTTGAGCTGTGCAATTTTCACCTAGCAGTTGTACTCCTCCACTGCACAGTCTACGATACGGTCTACTGGGTTGGAGTATGACTACATGCTTCCCTGCCGCGGCAGTCCCCACCAAGCTCTGCGGCTCCTGCGTGCCTGCTCTGTGGTCTGCGCCATGCCATCACTCTGCTCGCTCGCCTCCCGCCTCTTCCGCTCTCCTTTTCACCTTTCCCCCACGCCCCCCTCCTTTTCCGACGACATAGAAATATCCATCCCCAGCCGAGCCGAGCGGCGAGCAGAAATAGAAGTATTGATTTCTACTGCTCTCTCCCTCTCTCTCACTCACACAGACACAGAGCAGCCAGCCGTTGCTTGCAGTGGCCTTGGCCGCTTCCCCATTTGGCTACTAGTACTCCCCGGCATCGCCACACCCCACCTCCATAACCCCCATTCATGGCCATGTCCACTCCCACCCAGCTTCCTCCATAGCCACCCGAGCCCCGGACGGACTCTCCTCTCCCACCCGCTTCATTTATCACTTCATCCATCCATCCTCGTGCTCCGCGCGCGCTAGCTCTCCGTCGGTCTGCTCCGTCGTTCCTGCCGCTGCCTGCGCCATGGCCGGGATCGACCTCAACACGGTGGAGGAGGACGAGGAGGAGTCGTCCGCGCTCGCCGGACCCGACTGCTCCTCCCACTCCCACTCCCACTCCCTCTCGCTCTCCCACCACAGCCAGGCCAGCTCCGCGGCCACGCCTCCGCCGCCGCCGCAGCCCCACCGCGGCGGGGTGTGCCTCGAGCTCTGGCACGCCTGCGCGGGCCCCGTCGCGCCCACGCCGCGCAAGGGCACCGTCGTCGTCTACCTCCCGCAGGGCCACCTCGAGCACCTCGGCGACGCCGCCGCCTCGGCCGCCCCCGCCGCCGCCGTGCCGCCCCACGTCTTCTGCCGGGTCGTCGACGTCTCCCTCCACGTGCGTGCCCGCACCGCCGCTCCAATGCCTCTCCTGCTTCTATGCTCTCTACCGCAACCTCTCGCTGATCTTCTGCTTGCTTGGTTGGTTTTCGCAGGCGGACGCGTCCACGGACGAGGTGTACGCGCAGCTCTCGCTGCGCCCCGAGTCCGACGAGGCGCTGCGGCGGATGCGCGAGGCCGCGGAGGACGGGGCCGGCGGCGGCGACGACGGCGAGGAGACCGGCAAGCAACGGTTCGCGCGCATGCCGCACATGTTCTGCAAGACGCTCACCGCCTCCGACACCAGCACCCACGGCGGCTTCTCCGTGCCGCGCCGCGCCGCCGAGGACTGCTTCCCGCCTCTGGTGCGCAACATTTGCCGAACTGCTCGACCGATTCGTGTCTCTAGTTAGTGCCCACTGTCTTCAGTCGGTTTGCTGAAACTGTTTCGTTTGGCCGCGCAGGATTACAGCCAGCAGCGGCCGTCCCAGGAGCTCGTCGCCAAGGATCTGCACGGCACCGAGTGGAAGTTCCGCCACATCTACAGAGGTACTCTACTACTTCAGCTCAACAAATGCATTCAGGATGATTTTACCACCTCGGTTCGATGGCTCTTCTACTATCCGTTGTGCATCTACTACATTCCCAAGTTCTTCATTCAGTCTCTCTGTACAGTGCATTAATCCTTCCCGGTTCTGCTGTTGCTGCTGCTGACGCAGCGGGGCTGAATCGTTTCATTTGAGTTGGCTTGCAGTACTGATGCATTGATTTTCTGCTTCTTCACCAAGGACCAGTCACTCCTGGTTCCTGCTGACCTTTGAAAACTTGATTTATATTATTTGATGCTAATATGGATGTATCTAGACGCATTTTAGTCATAGATACATCCATTTTAGCATGAAGTAATATGGATCGCAGGGAGTAATAAAACTTGCATCATCTTTGCTCTTTCAGAATTGTCCTTTTCCCCCCTGGTTGTTGCTTATCAAGCATTCCGCTCGTTGAGGACTTGTCCTTTTTGAATATCCATATGAGCTACTTCAATCATTTTGTTAAGTTAGATCGAGTAATGATGCATTGATTTTTTTTGCTTGCTCACTCAGGACCAGCATTCTGGTTCCTGTTGAGCAGTAAGCACTTGTAAACAGTAAATACAACTTCAATCATCTTTGCTCTTTGAGGACTTCGATTCGTGTTTAGTCTTTGCTCACTTGTCCTTTCTGAATATCCACCCGAGCTTTGCGTGATACTTGCTCATGATAGTTTATCAAGTGTTTGTGTTCATTATTCTTAGCATTCCCTTAACTTGCTTTCTTGTGTTGTACCATATGTTCTCAATAGCTTTTGTGATTGCTTTACTACAAGTACTAGTACTTGCTAGAAATGATAGCTCATGGTTGTATTTATCTTTGCTCTTTGAGGACCTGGATTTGTATCTACGCTTTGCTCACTTGTCCTTTCTGAATATCCACCTGAGCTTTGCGTCATCCTTGCTCATGGTTGTGCATACAATGTGTTTGTGCTTCATTATTCTTAGCATTCCCTTAACTTCCTTTCTTGTGTTGTACCATATATTCTCAATAGTTTTGGTGTGTGGTAGCTTTGCTAGTACTAGTACTTGCTAGAAATTATAGCTGCACTGTTCATTTCCTAGACAACTTTTTGTGTATGGAGGTCTGGTCCCGTTTTATAAGGAATGTAAAGGCCTACCGCAAGATGTTAAGTGCTCCTTAGTTGCTGATACATCCACATCTGACTGATTGTCATACAGGCCAGCCGCGCAGGCACCTTTTAACCACTGGATGGAGTGCATTTGTCAACAAGAAGAAGCTCGTCTCTGGGGATGCTGTCCTATTTTTGAGGTAGGCTAGCAGGATCATGCGTAGGATTGTCACATAATGTTGCTGCTCCTTTCTCATTATTGTTCGTTGGGTTTTAGGGGTGATGATGGGGAACTGAGGTTGGGCGTTCGCCGGGCGGTTCAGCTTAAAAATGGATCTGCTTTCCCAGCGCTTTATAGCCAGTGTTCCAATCTTGGTTCACTAGCTAATGTGGCGCATGCTGTGGCTACAAAAGGCATCTTCAACATCTACTATAATCCCAGGTAACAATGAGCGTAATAGTTGTTTTTGTTTTGTTCATGCCTTAATGAGTTCATATTTGGTAAACTACGGTTGTAGAAAAATAGCATGCCTTGTGGTTTCTCAAAGGTCTGATGTATGTAGATATTTACAGTTGTGCTAGAACTGTTCAGTTAGGGTCTTAACTGAAAACAGTATTTATAATTTGGTTGCGTTTTTTTTAATGCTGACTAAATAGTGTGTTGCTTTGCATGTCTTCTTGGCTACTTAAGAACTCTTGACAGTTAATTCTGAATTTGTTTTGGGAGCTGTTTTGACAGCTAAATAGTGTGTGCTTGTTTGGATGTCATGATCACCTTTGTGTTTTTCTTTTGTACTTTGCCCTGTCAGTTCTTGTATTTCTGATGCTAAATAGATATGGTAGAATTGTAGATATCGATATGCTTGCTGCTGCTATTTGCCTAGTCCTACTTTTCTTAATGCAATGTAGCAGGTTCTGATGTTGGTTGTTTCTTACAAATACTGACAGGTTAAGTCAATCTGAGTTCATCGTACCCTATTGGAAGTTCACAAAAAGCTTCAGTCAGCCATTTTCTGTTGGATTAAGGTTCAAAATGAGATATGAAAGTGAAGATGCTGCTGAAAGAAGGTTTGTCTGCTGCAACTGTTTTATTAACAACTCACATTATCTTGAACTGAATACTGTATTTCTAATGTACATGAGGTTATCCTACAGGTACACAGGGATAATTACTGGAACTGGTGATGCAGACCCTATGTGGCGTGGTTCAAAGTGGAAATGTTTGATGGTATGCCTTTAGTGTTTCTCACAGTAGATCATTCACAGTATATGTTATGTTTTCAGTAAAAACTTTCTATCTTGCATTGTGAGGAAGTAAGATGTCAAATTGACCCCCATATAATTAAAAGGTGAAACAAGCTAAACCAGACCACAACTGATAGACACTTGGCGCAAAAACATAACATAATTTCTCCCTGTTATTCTGATGACAGATAGTTAAATAATATACATTTTATGTTTGAAATTCCCAACAGGACAAATTGATTACTTTCTTCCCCAGTTGTTACCTTGCTTCTGAACAAACATAAACTATACTTAAGGAAAAAATAGCAATCAAACAAATGCTGTAATGAACGTGAATGTGAAGCCAAATACCTACTCAGTTTGGTTGAATGTAGACACCTGTTGTAAATGTTGTAATGAACAGAACTACTGTGCTGATTTATCTATTATTTTCGCTAGTGCTTTGTGGTGTTTGCTTCGTGTATTTAGACAGTGTTTAACTAACAACCAAGCATGCATGTGACGTGCTGATGTCACATTTTGTTTAAAATACGCTTTTATGAAGCTTACTTCTTTTGACATGTGACTAATTTTATGTAGTAGATAATAACTAGGAAATATTAGAAAAATCCTAATTGGCCATCTTAAGCAGTGTATCTGCATTATTCTGTGAAACATTAAGACATTGTTGGGGAGCTCAGAGCTCAAAGTACTCTTACAATTTGTACTCATTTAATTAAGGAAACGAAAAAATTTACTATCCAGAAAGCTATGTTATGTTTCAGCATTTTACATTTTGAAAACGATCTTAGATACACTAAACATTGATCCAAGTTTTCATGTTAGTTTATGACTGAAGTCATTATCGTGGAACATGTAGTCATGAATTTTAAAGTAAAAGTTACGTTTTTTCACCATATGGCACTCTTGACTTCATTCCTTAAGAGCCTTTTTTTTTATTTCTCCACGCGATCCCAACCTGGGACCAAATTCCATTATCGTTGAAATCACGGAACACATGATGAAACTTTTGCATAGCTGGGATGCTAGATATGTTTTATCAACATATTTCCCACTTTACAGGTAAGGTGGGATGATGATGCTGAGTTTCGTCGACCAAACAGGGTATCTCCTTGGGATATTGAGCTGACCAGTTCAGCTTCAGGATCCCATCTGGCGACACCAACTTCAAAGCGACTGAAGCATTGTCATCCCCATCCAGAGTACATGGGTCCAAGTATGTCTTTTATCATAGTAAAAACAATTGTTACCTAAATTCGTCTCCTTTATATGCCCTGCTAAATTATCTTTTTTCCTTTTACAAGATGGAGGTGGTTGCCCTGATTTTGCGGAGTCTGCACAATTCCGCAAGGTCTTGCAAGGTCAAGAATTATTGGGTTATAAAACTCACGATGGTACTGCCGTTGCTACTTCACAGCCATGTGAAGCAAGAAACTTGCAGTACATTGATGAGCGAAGTTGCTCCAATGGTGTGAGTAACAATGTCCTAGGGATTACAAGACATGGTGTCAGAACACCGCTTGGAGTTCCCTACCATTGCTCTGGCTTTGGGGAGTCTCAGAGATTCCAAAAGGTCTTGCAAGGTCAAGAAGTTTTCCGTCCTTACCGAGGAAGTCTGGTCGATCCGCGTATGAGAAGCAGTGGTTTTCATCAACAAGATGGTCCTTATGCACCTGCAGTGGCGAATAATTGGCAGACACAACAGCATGGTTTTCCTTTTGGGTCACCAGCACCAGTGCTGCAGTCTCAATCATCGATGTCGCCACCTTCTGTCCTAATGTTTCAGCAGGCTAATTCAAATGTCTCTCGGTTTGAATTTGGGCTTGGGCACCTGGATAAGAATGAGGGTGAGCGGCATGCTAGGTTTGTCTCTGCTGAAGGTGTTGGAAGGGCAGGGCAAGCATTGTCACTCCAGCCTCATCTTTTTTCAGGAGAAGTGATTGATGGTCATGTTACAGCGGAGAAGCTGCACACCCCACCAGACAACAGGGATGTTGCACCTAACAGTTGCAAAATATTTGGGATCTCTCTGGCTGAGAAGGTTCGAGCAAGGGATGGAATTGGTTGTGGCGATGCCAACTTTCCATCTCCAATCCAGTCCTTGAAGCAACAAGTGCCAAAATCCCTTGGCAACAGCTGTGCTACTGTAAGTGATTTATGCTTTGCAAACTCTTGTGCCCTCCTATGGTGAACTGCTTTGCTAACTAACATTCATTTCTGCAGGTTCATGAGCAAAGGCCTGTTGTTGGCAGGGCGATCGACGTCCAACAGTGGATATGACAATCTGTTCCTGGAGCCGTATTTGCAAGTCATCTGGAGGTGAAGGGAAGTGCTACGCCTGCTAAAATTATCGTAGTGTTGGTGATTCTTGAGAGCAGAAAAGCCACTGCTCTGACCATTCCAGTCGATCTTGTATCTTTTTAGTTGTAACTGGTGGAGTCTAGTACTGTAGTTGGCCACTGTCAGCAGTGCCTTGTGGCTGCTGGAAACCTGAAACTACCTCTGTTTTATGTATAACCTGTATGCTATGACAGGCCTGTCTAGCTGGTTCTCCTATAATTCGTATGCTAGTTGGCCATGGCATGGTTGCTCCTGTCTCCCATTTATCAGTACTTAACTTCTTGTGTATGCATTCTCTGGAAACCTGAAACTACCTCTGTTTTATGTATAACCTGTATGCTATGACAGGCCTGTCTAGCTGGTTCTCCTATAATTCGTATGCTAGTTGGCCATGGCATGGTTGCTCCTGTCTCCCATTTATCAGTACTTAACTTCTTGTGTATGCATTCTCTGGCCATGGAAAACGACCAGCTGAAACTGAGCAATACAAATGGTTTTAGAAAGTTCGATACTTTAAATAGATGGTTTAGATTAAGTAGAAAAAAGGATCACAGTTCAGATCGAAACAGTTGAGCTACAACTTAACACGTCTCTGGTTTTAAAGAGCAAGATAATAGCAGAGTCGTGCGAGCACCTGGCTTTGCGTCATAAGTTGGCTTATTCATAACATCACGAATGTTCCATTTCTTTGCATTTTGTCATTACATGGTAGCATTCATAGCACAGATCACATAGCTTCATAAATCAAAGGGAAGACTGGAAAGTCCCTCGCATCGCCCTCCCTCTGACGACTCGGGGGAAACCCTAGCCGCCAGCCACTAAGGCCTCCTTCCCTTCCTCACCCGCATCGCCACCACTAGAGGGGCCGTCGACAAAGCCATGGCACGCCCCAAGGAGGTGGCGGCGGGCATTTTGTTCCTTCCTCGCGGGCGGGCGCGAGGCAACCTGGGCGGAGATGCGTCCCGGCTCCGGGCAGCTGCCTGGGACAGGAGCGGTGGGCGCAGCTGGGGATCGACGGAGGAAGCGGCTGGCGGTTGGCGGCGCCCGAGGAGCGGCGGCGCTACAGCGAGGCCTCGATATGGGCCCCATCGAGGCCTGGTGGGCCGAGACTATCGCACGGGTTCACACCTGGCAGGGGCTCTACGGGGCGGCGCGGTGCCCTGCTAGGTGCGTGCTAGTGCTGAGTTCCCTGGGGCGGCGCATATGGCCAGGGGCTCCGCGATCTTGGCTGTCGACGGTGGAGGGGCCGGCTGCTGGACTGCAGGGCGCTGCTCAGGTTAGGGTTTGTCTTCGCCTAGCGTCTCCAGCATTGCCTCGGCCGACCCGGGATGGTCGGTGCCGTAGGGGTCCGATCTGAATAAAGGCAGCGGTCCTTGGATTCTTCTCGCACCAAGTTGAAGATCTCTCAGATTGTTGTTTCCATCAGTCTACATGGATTGTCGTGTTCGAGAAGACCCTAACGGCGAAATTCATTGTGCTAATATGTGTGAAGATTGCTCGATTGGGTGGTTTCGGCCGTGCGCACCCATGTTTTTTTTTCTGACCGTTTGGTTTCACAGGGAGCGCTTCGAAGGTCTGCTGGCTGTTAATATCATGAAGCTCATTTTCCTTTCATGGTGCTAGCGGAGAAGGTCATGAAAGCCGAGATCGGTGGAATACCAATGATAGTCGTATCTTGGTGGTGATGTGGAATTGGCTTGGTGTTTCGTGGCTTGAAACAGTGACTTGTATGTGGGGGCGACTGCTGAGGAGAAGTTCAGAGTCTTATCTTTCAGGGTGAAAATCCAAGGCCTGGTCTTAATTGGTTGTGTCTGACAATATTCTTGTTGAAGGCATTGTTTTGAGAGTGAGGACAATGTTTCTTGTTGAAGGCATTGTTTTGAGAGTGAGGACTTTCTTCAGAGTGAAACCTAAGATCTATGATTGGGCGACGACACCGTTTGTGCATTGTTTCCTTCTTGGAGACGTCACTTATGGAGAAGTTGATCTTCTGGTGTAGTCTTGGTGGTGTCAGTGTTGTTGTTTCAAAAAAAAAATAGATCACTGTAACCAGGACTTTTCTTTTTTGTAATTCTTTTTTTGTTGTTGTGTGCATCCTTTATACCATTAGGGCATGACGTTGTTGCAGAGGCTAGGTGTAGCTGGTATCTCTATTAATATATGCTCTTTATAAAAAAAAACTTCATAAATCAAAACCTGTTTCTGGGCTAAGAAATGAAAGCATTCATCATTATGCCCCAGGGGTTCGCTCTCCAGCATTTACCAATTCTGTTGCTAGCTTTTAGGCAGGAATTCACTCTACAATAGAGTGCAAAAACTGGAAAACATTTGTGCCATAACTCATTTTTTTCCGATAATGGATGCTTTATTACTTTGGGAAGCAATTACATCTAGCCTCTGCATAATCAGGATGACGAAATACATATCAGAGCGATGAATCATAAGACGCCTAAGGTGTAGTATGCTGCCACCCATGTAGGGAAAAAGTATCCCTCGCCGAAACCTCCAACCGTGTACAGACCTCCGTAAACAGGTCTTGGTTCTCCACTCGCTGAAGAGGTAACCACGAACGGAGAATACCTGTACATCTGTAGACAAACTACAAAATAGTACACTTTTTATCGTTAAAAATCTTGTCATTTCTACTTAGCCAAAGCGCCTAGATAACTGCAAGCGCCCCCATCGTAAGTAGCAACTTAAACCTTGAATCGATACCATGAAGCCAATTGTCAAAGACATTGGAGACACTAGTTGGAGGATACAAGCTAGACGCTACTTGGATGATTGACCATATAGATCTTGCAAAACGACACTGAAAAAAGGTGTTTAATAGTTTCGTCATGTTGACATAAAACACACCTAGTACTTCCATGCCAGTTTCGCTTAATAAGATTATCCTTGGTGAGGATGACCCCCGATGAAGATACCATCCAAAAATCTTTATTTTTAGTGGTATTTTCATCTTCCAAATTTTCTTACAAAATGAAGTATCGCATTGTATAGTGATTTCACGAGAAAGTGCCATCTACATGTAGATTCCATTCGTCGGGTTCAGGTGATAGGTGTATATCTCCCAGCCGTTGAATTAGGGAATTCCATAATAGTCTTTGGCCAAGCAAGACTCGCCTGAACGTCACATTGGGGGGTGATGTAGACATTACCGTGGCAATGGTATCACTTTTGTGACGAACAATACTATACAGGACAGGATACTGTTCACATAGGGGTGCATTGTCTAACCAAATGTCTTCCCATAATCCGTGCGCCATTCTTAATTGAGAAAGTGCCATGGCGGAAAAAGAATTTCTTTGCCGCCATGAGACCTGCCCAGAAATTCGAATCCCCTGGTTTCCAAACCACCTGGGTAACGTCTTCGCCGATATACTTTCTCCTAAGAATAGTTTGCCAAATCTCATCCTCGGTAAGGAGCTTGAACAACCATTTACCTAGCAGGGCTGAATTCTTGACTTCCAAGTCGTGAACTCCAAGCCTTCATTGATCTTTGGGACTACAAACTATACTCCATTTGACCAGTCGATATTTCTTTTTCTCGTTGTCCCCTTGCCAAAAGAATCTGGATCGATAGTAATCGAGTTTATTCAGTATTCCTTTTGGTACAAGGAGAAGGATAGCATATACAGTACCATATTAGTTAGTATTGAATTGATGAGTATCAATCTTCCTCCCAGGGACAACAATTTCCCTTTTTAGCTACTAAGACGTTTTTGTAGTCTTTCTTCCACTATTTTCCATTCAGCTATAGTTAGTCTTCGTTAATGAATCGGAATACCCAAATAGCGAATAGGAAATTGGCGTTGCCCGCAACCGAACAACTCTGCATATTGAGTCGTATCATTTTGGACATCGCCAAAGTAGAACAATTTAGTTTTATGGAAATTGATTTTTAATTCCGACAATTGCTCAAACGCCACTAAAATTAATTTTAGGTTGCAAGCCAATTGTATTAATTTTAGGTTGTTCATGTTATAGCACAAACAAACAAGACGTACACCAACTGTATACTTCAGCAGGAGACAATGTTCTTATTGCTGAAGAACATGTGTATGAGTATATCCATAGATGGAAATATTGTAGCAACAATTCACTCAAACGGTGGTGCTCCATGCCACTGCAATTGCATCAAACAATGGCAATTCCATCACAGGTGGTGCTCCGTGCCTCTGTAATTTGCTTCGGTATACGCCACCATGATCTTGTTCAACCTTGCGACCACATCACTCATCGTCATCCTTTGGTCGGGCGAGAAGCTGGAGCAGAGCAAACCCAGCTCGAATAGCGGCACAAGAAAGCCTTCTGAGTTGATGCTAGTAGAGCCTTGCAGTAGCTGGTCATCTACAACACGGGCAAGCTCTGAAGGGAATGCCTCAACAACCCACTGCCTAAGACTTATATCTCCGACAAAAAATGCATTTGTGGGTCTCCTTCCAGTGAAGACTTCAAGAAGCATGATCCCATAGCTGAACACGTCGCTTTTTCTCGATGCTTTTCCAAAGGAACCGTACTCTGCTCATGGAATCCAAAGACAGAAAATGAGAGCCTGGTTTGATCAATCATAACGAATTAATGTGTGTTCTAGTTACATACCTGGTGCCATGTATCCAACAGTGCCTTGCATGCTCGCATTAATCATGAAGCTATCATCACCTAGTAACAATCTTGCGATGCCAAAGTCTGCTACATGGGCCGTCATGTCCTCATCAAACAGTACGTTGCTCGGCTTTAGATCGCAGTGCAAGACCACCTCATGATTCTCATGGTGTAGATATTCCATTGCCATGGACACATCGAGCATGACACGTAGCCTCTCAAGGAACCCCAAGTGATTTGTGCCTTGAGAGTCATGTAGGAGCATTTCTAAGTTGCCATTTCGCATGTACGGCAACACTAGTGCCCTGAAGTCCAGGTTGGTGCAGGTGTTGAGTATCCTTATCAAGTTGCGGTGCCGCGCCATGCGCAACACACCACACTCAGCATCAAAACTTCTAATGGCTGGTTCCAACAGCATGTCAAGAACTTTTATTGCAACAACCTCACCATTGTGTAGCTGGCCCTTAAAAACTTTTCCGAAGCTTCCTGACCCCAATAAGTTGTTGTTGCTAAAATTATCCGTGGCACAGACGAGCTCATGGTAAGAGATCAACTGATGCAAGTCTAGTGTGCCAGCAGAAACTATCTCCAATTGTTGCTGCTTAAATTTCTTTCTCATCACCATGTAAGCACCAAAGGCTATTGATCCAATAACAATGATGATAATAGGGAACAATACTTTCAGCATGTGGCCATTGTTCCTTTGGGAGGTGCTACTTGGGCACATCAAAAATCCGAAACGTGAAGCACCGCAAAGATGTGAGTTCCCCATCAAAGATTGCATGCTAATGTTTGAGAAGACACCTCCTTCGGGTATGGGACCATGAAGATTATTGAAAGAGAGGTTCAAGCTATGCAGGATGGTAAAGTTGGCAAGATATTTGGGGATGGTTCCAGAAATGCTGTTATGGGACAGGTCCAAAGTTTGCAGGCTGATTAACTTGACAAAAGATTCTGGGATTGAATCATTGAATAAATTGTGTGATAGGTTCAAGAATGTTAGCATTTGAAGTTGTCCAATCGACTCTGGGAGACTGCCAACCAAATGGTTGATAGAGAGATCGATGGTGTCAATATGTTTCAGATGGCCTATATCAACTGGTAATGAGCCGCTCAAAAGGTTTTGAGACAAATCAAGCTCGAGGAGCCCATCAAGATGAAATAGACTTGGTGGTATAGTGGATGATAACTGGTTACCAGATAGTATCAAGTGTTCTAAGTGTGTAAGGTTGCCCAAGCCCTCTGGTATGGGCCCAGAGAAATTATTGTGGCTGAGGTGCAATTGTTCTAGATTCTCTAGAAATGCAACATGTGTTGTGATGGGTCCGGACAAGATGTTTTCTCTGAGGTTAAGAACTAGGAGATTCTGCAACGCAATGAATGGTTCGGGAATTGCACCATGCAGCTGGTTTTCAGAGAGATCTAGCAAAACAAGACCAGTTAAATTTGAAATCGTAGCAGGAAGTTCGCCAACTAACTTGTTCCCATTCGCAAAGAAAATTTGTAGTTGACTTGATAGATTCCCTACACAGGGAGGGAGAACCCCAGTGAAGTTATTCAATGAGATGTCTAGCCACTTGAGCATTCTGAAATTAGAAAAAAAGGATAAGAAGCTGAGATCCCCGTGCAGATGGTTACTTGAAAGATCAAGTTCTATGAGAGAGTTTATGTTACCAACTGTTGGAGGTAACGATCCAACCAACATGTTTGAGCCCAGTATTAGGACAGTTAGCTCAGACAAGTTACCTAGAGAAGCAGGGATGTGTCCTGTTAGTTTGTTCTGCGATAGATGCAACACCGACAGTTGGGACAGCCGTCCTAATTCTGCCGGAATGGGTCCTGTCAGCCCACTGGAGTAGATGTCTAGGATATTTAGCAAAGTGAGGTTGGCAAGGACAGCTGGGATTGTACCAAAAAGGTTATTTCCTCCCAAGGAAAGGAAACTAAGATGAGTCAATTTTCTCAACCATGTGGGTACAACACCCTCGAAAGAGTTATCAGGCAGAGCGAGAACTCGGAGATGGCGACAAGATGAGAAAGCCGCTGGAATCTGGCCTGTGAACTTGTTCTGTTGGATGGAAAAATATTGTAGCGCTGGGAGGCTAAAACTTCCATTGCCAGGGATATAACCAATTAAGTTGTTGCCACCAAGAAAGATAGCATATAGTCGAGACATGTTAAAGATGGGCGGGGGCACCATGCCAACAAGATGATTGGCTTGTAGGTCAAGGTACTCGAGCACTGGCAAAGAGGCAATACAATGTGGAATTGGTCCAGACAGGCTGTTGTTGCCGATGTCCAGGTAAGTTAACAAAGGAGTATTGTTGAACAGATCGGTCGGTATGGAACCACTGAGGTAATTCAGGTAGAGTCCTAGCCTGGCAAGATTGTGCAGGTTTTGCAACTCCAACGGGATTGAACCAGAAAGATGGTTACCTTGTAGGAGAAGAAGTTGAAGGCTTGTGAGGTTTCCTATGCTAGGAGGGATGCTGCCTGATAGAGCATTGGAGGCAAGGTTAAGGAACTTGAGGCGACGCAGCCTTCCTAACTCATCTTGGATCGATCCCGTGAGGTTTGTGTCGGTGAGTTGTAGGAAGGAGAGGAAAGAGAGGTTACCGAGCTGAGGCACAAGGGACCCGTAGAGAGGCACGCCCGCTAGACGCAACGCCGTGACACGCTGCCTGCGACGGCTGCACGAGATGCCGGCCCAGTGGCAGAATGATGTGCCCGTGGTCCAGTTGCCCGAGAGGATGCCGTGAGGGTCGGCGAGCTGGGCTTTGAAAGCCAGCAGCGCGGCGAGATCCGTGTCGCTGCCGTTGCCCTCGGCCTGAGCCAAAGAAGTAGCCGAGATGTCAGTTGGCAGTACTAGCACTAGCATTATGACCAGTACTGAAACGAGGGCAGACGATGAGGCGGTGGCCATTGAGCTAGCTGTGCCACCGAGAAGACAATATGCTTTGCTTTTAACAAGGGGAGCCGGGCGCACATATATACGGGCTTTCTGAAGGGTGAAGGCTCCGGGGTCAACCAGCTTGATTTTGAAGTCAAACAAAACGGCATTTGTGGACAAATTAATCAGTAAAGTTTTCCGTGATAGCAGTAGCACACACCCGCAAGACTTCGGTGGAGAATTAATCATCATTACGACGAGGATTCTTATCCATAGACTGCATTTTTACAAGACTTCTAGTCCTACATGTAAAAGACTCCACTGGTTTTGTATGTGTGCGATCTAGCTTTTCTGACCTTGACTGGGAAACTTCTGCGCGTTAATGCAAAACCCACTATAGGTACTGCTGGGACTATCAACAGTAAGGTGATCTTGAAGGTAAAAGATAGGAGACTGATGCAAAGCAGCACCAGCAGGCATAATGGAACTTAATAGTGCCTCAGCTGCATCTAGCAAAAATGCATCCGAAATAGGTACTAGCGTAACAAAATTGTAAATAATCTTCTCAACAAATAACAATCATCAATGAAAATCTTTGTAGACATACCCCAGCAGGAAACAGCCTCTCTGAGCTGCCCTAGGAGCTCCTCGTACGAAGCCATGAGCTCCAAGCCTCCAACACCTCTTCCGCGAGCCGCTTCACCTGGAGAAAATCCACACGTGTTAGGGGTTTCGAGGCGAGGCCAGATTTGGGGGATCTTGTGGGGCTAATGCGAAGCGGTCGTGTTCCTTGGTCGGCCTTGCCCGGACCTCCCGAATTCGACAGCGAGAGACCTCATGAAGATGAGCGCATTGCGCATGTCCTGCGGGTTTGGGATATTTGGGTGGTTAGGGTTTTCCGGGATGGAATCT
This sequence comes from Lolium multiflorum, assembly GCA_030979885.1. Taxonomy (NCBI): domain Eukaryota; kingdom Viridiplantae; phylum Streptophyta; class Magnoliopsida; order Poales; family Poaceae; genus Lolium; species Lolium multiflorum. Next base: position 239,046,650 of record CM061747.1, read on the forward strand.
GAGGTGGGGGAGATGCATGGAGATAGGGGTTCTTACGCCGACGAGGAATTGAGCCTCCGCCGAGGCGTTGTCCGCAGCGGTAGGGCGCCTCGCCGCCGCCGCCCACATCTCCGGCGAACTCCGCGGTTTCTCTGTTTTTTTTTTCCTCCCTCCGCGAGGGAATGGAGGGAAACTGTTTTTTTTTCTTTTTGGAGGGAGTAAAGTACTGTACTGGCTAGGGCGTGTTTATACGGCAAGTAATTAACTGACAAGTTTAGACGGGGTAAAGATTTCTACATTGCTTCGTCAGGATGGTTTAGAATGATCGGCACTTTCACTTAGGTGAAGCAAAAATCGAAATCTTTAAGATTGATTCTGAATTTCTGCTACACTGTAAATTATTACTGTCGAGATGGCATATTTTTCTGTTTGTTTCGCACTGCCTACCTCTCTGTTTCTCTTTGTGCCTTGCGATGTGCAAGATGCAAGTTTGAAGCGCACTAGAACACAATGTTGATTCACTTTTGAAAGTATCTTAAACATGTCCCTATTGTTTATGTTTTCAAGAACATTCCTATTATCTACAGTCTAATGCACTATAAAACATTTCACAAATTATGTAAAACATGAGCTTAGGCAGATCGATTTATTAGATTTGTGTGAATCTTATATTTTGTTTGTCAATCGCGAGCAACAAGCTGTTGGAGATGCCCAAACAAACTAGTAAGGAGGGTGTAACAATTTGTTGTAGAGCATCACTTCACTTCACCAGAAAGTGTGAGCAAAACGTAGAGCCATTTTATATACTCTCTCCGATCCATAATAAGTGTCAGACATTTTTTTTTGACCGGGTAAGTTTCAGAAATTTAGTACTAAGTTAGTAGAACTTTTGTACTATCCTCCGTCCCAAATTAGTTGTCTCAAATTTGTTAAAATATGGATGCATCAAGACACTAAAACATGTCTAGATACATTCATATTTGAAAAAATTTGGGACAACTAATTTGGGACGGAGGGAGTACTAAGTTTTCGACACTTATTATGGATCGGAGGGAGTAGTATCAAAAGAACAGTGAGACTGATGCAAAGCAGCACAGAACAATAATAATCCTTCGATGTACTCCATCTTAAGCTTGATACGTTAGTTAAGTTGACTGCCAGAGATGCCACATTCCAACAGAACACACACAACGAGACCGAACGAGCCAAAAAGCAGCACCCACCCAGCTGCAGTGATGGTCCACAATGTTGCCCCCTGAACAGCACCAACAACTTATCATCCTACAGACAGACTACCGAACATGCACACCATCATTTTTTCTAGATGCCAATCACTGGTTATCGCCATCCTCGCCGTCATCCATTAGGTCCTCATCGTCGTCCAAGACGTCCTCTACGTCTGTTGGCTTTGTAGCACCACCGCCTGATGAGCGCAGCTCTTCGATTTCCATAAGGAGGTAGTCATCGCAGATGAGCTTCGCAACGTTTAAGCCCTTCGGGCAACCTGGTTGAACAGTTAAACTGAAGCAAGGACCTTGTGAAAAGAAAGAGGAAGGGTGCAGAGAGCAACTGCAGCATACCTGCAACAGGGCACTTCAAAGCTTTGCTCCTTCTGATGTAGTCTAGGATTGGAATCTTGTCATATATATGCCTGCAGTCCAAGCTGCAGAGGGAAAGGAAACATCACGATGTTTGTATTTGGACGAACAATTGCAAATATTTTAGCTGGGTGCAATTTCTAGCATTTTGCATATTGCGTCCATTGATATCACCCCTTCATTGAGCAAAGAAATCAAAATAAACAATGACTAGTTTGATTGAAAGCAATGCTGATTGTTGCATTCACAATTACAGTTTGTTAAGCAGAGAGAACAATATTTTCTTATACCATGCAGATCATAGACAGAAGCACAACAGGGAAACAAATCTGAATGATTTTTTTTATATATTATGTGCATCAAACACAAGGGTAACTAAATCCTGATTGCTTCAATCAGACTAAGAGGAGAAGCAAAATACAAATAGGAATACAATGGTGGGCTATTGGATTGTGTCTCGAAACTTTGCTCGACTTCTGCAGGCTTAAAACAAAATGCGAATGGATATTCTTCAGAACATGATGCCATGCTAAAGAAACTAGCGAGTAGGTTTTATCTGGTAGAAACTAGAAAGCACAATAAGAAATGGATACAGTAGTGTGGCTAGAGCTTCAACCTTTCGCGTTCATAGATAACACCGATTTCATAGAGTTGCAATAGAAAACGGAGCACTGAATGCTTACCTGCGAACTGGATTTGCCACCTCAATTATAGGCTTCATAGTTAAGGGGCAATTGGTATTTAGGATGCCGTTCTGGGTGCTAGTCATAACAAGGTCCTCTTGTTCGTCACCAGGCATCGGTTGACCTGCATGGTGAACATCCTGCAGAAGAGAGAACAAAGGTACACAGATGATCAGACCTGCTGGGCATCTAGCAAATGCATCTAAAATAGGCAGAAGAACTGAATTGTAAATAATCTTCTCAACAATCATCAATAAAAATGGCTGCAGCACATACCCAAACAGCCTCCTTGAACTGCCTTAGGAGCCGCTGGCTGTCACCCGACACCCGCGAGGTCCCCTTGACCTTGTTAACCTCCGCCTCGATTAGCTTTTTGAAATCAGTCGTCTGTGAACCAAAAGCCACGCCGAAACAAACAAATGCCAAACAATTAGCACAAATTGCAGAAACTCGGACAGTCCCGTACAGAAGCATCACGGCCAAACCTGACCAGACGGCTGGTAAGCCCCAGGCACCTCCCTCACCGCCTCCGCGAGGTGCGCGCACTCCTCGTACGACGCCATCAGCTCCAGCACCTCTTCCTCGAGCTGCTTCACCTGAAAAAAAAAAACACGCGATTCGGGAGTTAGGGGTTTCGAGATTGGGGGTCTGGTGGAGCTAATGCGGAGCGGCGTCCTGCCTTGTCGTCCTTGCCGGCCCTCTCGTATTCGACGGCGATGGACTTCATGCAGGTGAGCGCCTTGCGCATGTCCTGCGGATTTGGGGATTTTTACGAGGGGTTAGGGTTTTGCGGGTTGGAATCGGTGGGGCGTTGGTGGGGGATAGAGAGGCGGGGAGATAGAAATTCTTACCACGACGAGCGATTGAGCCTCCGACGAGGCGTTGTCGGCAGCGGCGGCGAGCCTCGTGGCCGCCGACGACATCTCCGGCGAAAACCCGCGATTTTCGTTTTTTCCTCTGCTGGGGAATGGAGGGAAACTAATTTTTTTTTTTTCGTTAGGAAGGAAGGAGAGGCAATGGTAATCTGTTTTTTTTTTCCGTTAGGAAGGAAGGAGAGGCAATGGCTACATATTTGTGAACTGGGGCATGATTACAAAGCCCATGGGCTACAAAGTTGAGTAGTTCGCAGAGGACTTGATGCAGTATTTCTTGTGAGGCTAGCCCAAATTAACCATGGATTATATTCTAGAAATTTTCCTTGCTAGTCCTGAACTATTTTTTTCTAGGAAAATGTCTATTTTAAAACTCTAACCTCGTAGAGGTTCGGCGAAATGAACCTTGGACATAAAATACCTGTCGTTTGTAACCTAAACATTGAGTCGCGGTCTAAATTGAACGCTTGACCAAGTTGACCAACGCCACATAGGGAAAAATTAAAAAAAAAAACTACATAATTACCTATTCAAAAAAGTATGGTCCCTAGATCACTCAGATTGTTCCCTAGGGCACCCACCTTTATTCAGGCCAAGTCCCCACGCAATTGGTCATCCACGGCCGCCTGAAGCCTGATACGTCTCTAACGTATCTATAATTTCTGATGTTCCATGCTAGTTTTATGATAATACCTACATGTTTTGTTCACACTTTATATCGTTTTTATGCATTTTCCGGAACTAACCTATTAACAAGATGCCGAAGTGTCAGTTCCTGTTTTCTATTATTTTTTGTTCCAGAAAGGTTGTTCGGGCAAATATTCTCGGAATTCGACGAAACAAAGACCAAACATCATAATTCATCGAGACGGACCAGGACAGAGGAGAGGGAGGGGCCCCACACCACCGGCGGCGCGGCCAAGGAGGGGGCGCGCCTAGGTGTGGGGAGCCCACCTGGCACCCCTCGCGCCGCCTCTTCGCCTATAAGACCCTCGTGACCTAAAACCGATCCGATTGACGAAACTCCCGAAAGACTCCGGACGCCGCCGCCATCGCAAACTCAATTCGGGGACAGAAGTCTCGTTGCACCTCGGACGGGAATTGCCCGAAGCCATCTCCATCGACACCACCGCCATCTTCATCGCCATATGTCTCCCATGATGAGGAGAGTAGTTCTCCCGAGGCTCGGTAGCTATGTGGTTAATCTCTCTCTCATGTACCTCAATACAATGATCTCATGAATTGCTTTGCATGATTGAGATCCATATGATGAGCTTTGTATCACTATTAATCTATGTGCTACTCTAGTTATGTTATTAAAGTAGTCTATTCCTCCTTCATGATGTAATGGTCACAGTGTGTGCATCATGTAGTACTTAGCGTAGGTTATGATTGTAATCTCTTGTAGATTATGGAGTTAACTATTACTTGATAGTATTGATGTGATCTATTCCCCCTTTCATAGTGTAATGGTGACAGTGTGTATGCTATGTTGGTACTCGGTCTAAATTGCAAAGATCTATTATGCTCTAAAGGTTACTTAAATATGAATGCCGAATGTTGTGGCGCTTGTTAACTCCGGCTTGAGGGAGCTTTCGTAGCCCTACACAATGAATGGTGTTTGTTATCAAACAAGAGTATATGTAGCATAAGTGAGGAGAAGTTATTTATTTATTATGTGATCAATGTTGAGAGTGTCCACTAGTGAAAGTATGATCCCTAGGCCTTGTTTCCAAATACGCAAACATCGTTTGTTTTCTTGTTTCTTTGCATCTTTTCTGCAATATTACCATCATCTATACCACTTGTGTTTTACTATCTCTTCGTCGAACTAGTGCACCTATACATCTGACAAGTGTATTAGGTGTGTTGGTGACACAAGAGACTTCTTGTATCTTAATTGCAGGGTTGCTTGAGAGGACTATCTTTGACCTCTACCTCCCTGAGTTCGATAAACCTACACTTAAGGGAAACTTGCTGTTCTACAAACCTCTGCTCTTGGAGGCCCAACATGTACAGGAATAGAAGCGTGAGTAGACATCAAGCTATTTTATGGCGCCGTTGCCGGGGAGGTAAGGTAAAAGGTATTCACATCCTCCGACTACTAAGCTATTTCCTAGCACTTGGGTGTGTGAGTGCTCGAAGGTATCTCCTTTAGATTCTGCAATTTTATCTTTTTGTCTCTTGTTTTTATTTTCACTAGTTAGGCTTAATGGAAAACAACAAAAAAATTAGAGATCTTTATGAACTTTATCTTGAATTAGGACATGATGTGTATGAAGAGAAAATTTAAAAACCCATGGAACTTTGTTTACAAAATAGTTGTAGCAATGTTATTAGCATGAACTCTTTGAACACCATTATTGCTAAAGCTATGGAATAATTTAAGCTTGGGGAAGCTGGTTTTGAGGAGCATGATATTTTTAGTCCCCCAAGCATGGATGAGAAATTTTACTTTGATGATACTTTACCTCCTATATGTGATGTTTGCAATGATGAATATGATATTTTCAGTCCACCTACTATTGAGGAGAAAGTTAATTATGATTACAATATGCCTCCTATATATGATGATTATGGTGATGAGAATAATAATGATAGCTATTTTATTGAATTTGCTCCCACTACAACTAATAAAATTGATTATGCTTATGTGGAGAGTAATAATTTTATGCATGTAGCTCATGACAAGAATGCTTTATGTGATAGTTATATTGTTGAGTTTGTTCATGATGCTACTGAAAGTTATTATGAGAGAGGGAAACATGGTTATACGCATCTGAATAATATTAAGTTTCCCCTCTTTATGTTGAGAATCTTGAAATTGTGCTTGTGTTGCTTTCCTATGCTTGTCCCTTTGTTCTTCATGAATTTATTTGTGTACAAGATTCCTTTTCATAGGAAGTGGGTTAGGCTTAAATATGTTTTGAATTTGCTTCTTGATGCTCTCTTGTGCTTCAACTCTTATTTTTTGCGAGAGTATCATTGAAATTACTGAGCCCATCTTAATGGCTATAAAGAAAGCACTTCTTGGGAGATAACCCATGTGTTTATTTTACTACTGTTTTGTTGAGTCTTGGAAGTTGTTACTACTGTAGCAACCTCTCCTTATCTTGTTATTGTGCCAAGTAAAGTCTCTATGGTAAAGTTGATGCTAGATTTGGATTGCTGCGCAGAAACAGATTTGCTGTCTGTCACGAATTTGCGTAGATCTCTCTTAGAAGAGTCAAAAAATCTGCCAATTTACGTGCGTGATCCTCAGATATGTACGCAACTTTCATTAGTTTTGAGTTTTTCCGTTTGAGCAAGTTAAGTGCCTTTGGAAAATTCGTCTTTACTGGTCTGTTTTGGATTCTGCCTTTTATTTCGCATTGCCGCTTTTGCTATGTTGAATGGGTTTCTTTGTTCCATTAACTTTCGAAGCTTTGTGCAATGTCAGAAGTGTTAAGAATGATTATGTCACCTCTGAATATATGAATTTTTGATTATGCACTAACCCTCTAATGAGTTTGCTTTAAGTTTGGTGTGGAGGAAGTTTTCAAGGGTCAAGAGAAGAGGATGATATAATATGATCAAGAAGAGTGAAAGGTCTAAGCTTGGGGATGCCCCGGTCATCTGCATATTTTAAGAAGACTCAAGCATCTAAGCTTGGGGATGTCCAAGGCATCCCCTTCTTCATCGACAACTTATCGGTCACTTCTAGTGAAACTATATTTTTATTCCGTCACATCTTATGTACTTTACTTGGAGCGTCTGTGTGCTTTTATTTTCGTTTTGTTATCTTAGTTTTCTGAATAAATTCATGCTTGTGTGGGAGAGAGACACACTCCGCTTTTTCATAAGAACACTAGTGTTCTTCGCTTTTACTTTTAATGTTCAATGGTGAAAGTTGATCGTTTCGCTTGTTGTTATTTTGTTGGAAACAGAGAATGCTTCATGTGGTAAATGGTATATGGTCTTGAATAATTTGATACTTGGCAATTGTTGTGCTCAAATAGATCATGTTTAAGCTCTTGCATCATGTACTTTGCACCTATTAATGGAGAACTACCATAGAGCTTATTGAAATTTGGTTTGCATGACTGGTCTCTCTAAAGTCTAGATATCTTCTGGTAAAAGTGTTTGAACAACAAGGAAGACAGTGTAGAGTCTTATAATGCTTGCAATATGTTCTTATGTAAGTTTTGCTGTATCGGTTCATACTTGTGTTCGCTTCAAACAACCTTGCTAGCCTAGCCTTGAATTGAGAGGAATTCTTCTCGTGCATCCAAAATTCTTGAGCCAAAAACTATGCCATTTGTGTCCACCATACCTACCTACTACATGGTATTTTTCTGCCATTCCAAAGTAAATTGCTTGAGTGCTATCTTTAAAATTCCATCCTTTGTCTTTGCAATATATAGCTCATGGGAGAAATAGCTTAAAAACTATTGTGGTATTGAATATGTACTTATGTATCTTATTTCTTAATAAGTTGCTTGTTGAGCGATAACCATGTTCGTGGGGACGCCATCAACTATTTCACCTTTGTTGAATATCGTGTGAGTTGCTATGCATGTTCGTCTTGTCTGAAGTAAGGGTGATTTGTCATGATCAAATGGTTTGAGTATGCATATTGTTAGAGAAGAACATTGGGCCGCTAACTAAAGCCATGATCCATGGTGGAAGTTTCATTTTGGACAACAATCCTCAATCTCTTATGAGAATATTATCTGTTGTTGAATGCTTATGCATTAAAGAGGAGTCCATTATCTGTTGTCTATGTTGTCCCGGTATGGATGTCTAAGTTGAGAATAATCAAAAGCGAGAAATCCAATACGAGCTTTCTCCTTAGACCTTTGTACAGGCGGCATAGAAGTACCCCTTTGTGACACTTGGTTAAAACATATGCTATGCAATGATAATCCATGTAAATCCAAGCTAATTAGGACAAGGTGCGGGCACTATTGGTATACTATGCATGAGGCTTGCGACTTATAGGATATCTTATACATAACACATATGCTTTATTACTACCATTGACAAAATTGTTTCTTGTTTTCAAAATAAAAGCTCTAGCACAAATACAGCAATCCATGCTTCCCTCTTCGAAGGGCCATTCTTCTACTTTTATGTTGAGTCAGTTTACCAACTTCTTTCTATCTTAGAAGCAAACACTTGTGTTAAGTGTGCATTGATTCTTACATACTTGCTTATTTGCATTCATCATATTACTTTGTGTTGACAATTATCCATGAGATAAACATGTTGAAGTTGAAAGCAACCGCTCAAACTTATATCTTCCTTTGTGTTGCTTCAAAGCTTTCTACTAAGAATTTATTGCTTTATGAGTTAACTCTTATGCAAGACTTATTGATGCTTGTCTTGAGAGTAATATTCATGAAAAGTCTTTGCTATATGATTCAGTTGTTTAATCATTGTCTTTACCATTGCTTTGAATCACTTCATTCATCTCATATGCTTTACAATATTGTTGATCAAGATTATGTTGGTAGCATGTCACTTAAATTATTCTTGTTATCGTTTACCTACTGGGCGAGTAGGAACTAAGGTTGGGGATGCTTGATACGTCTCCAACGTATCTATAATTCGATGTTCCATGCTAGTTTTATGACAATAGCTACATGTTTTGTTCACACTTTATATCGTTTTTATGCATTTTTAACTAACCTATTAATAAGATGTTGAAGTGTCAGTTCCCGTTTTCTGTTGTTTTTGGTTCCAGAAAGGTTGTTCGGGCAATATTCTCGGAATTCGACGAAACGAAGACCAAACATCATAATTCACCTAGACGGACCAGGACACCGAAGGGGAGCCGGAGAGGGGCCGGGGCCCCACACCACCGGCGCGGCCAAGGAGTGGGCGCGCCCGGGTGTGGGGAGCCCTCGGCACCCCCTCGCGCCTCTTCGCCTATAAGACCCTCGTGACCTAAAACTTCGATAACGATTGACGAAACTCAGAAAAGACTCCGGGCCATCGCGAAACTCCAATTTGGGGGACAGAAGTCTCTGTTGGCACCTGGGACGGGGATTGCCCCGGAGCCATCTCCATCGACACCACCGCCATCTTCATCGCCATCGCCGTCTCCCATGATGAGGAGGGAGTAGTTCTCCCCGAGGCTGAGGGCTCTACCGGTAGCTATGTGGTTAATCTCTCTCTCATGTACCTCAATACAATGATCTCATGAATTGCTTTGCATGATTGAGATCCATATGATGAGCTTTGTATCACTATTAATCTATGTGCTACTCTAGTTATGTTATTAAAGTAGTATATTCCTCATTCATGATGTAATGATCACAGTGTGTGCATCATGTACTACTTGGCGTAGGTTATGATTGTAATCTCTTGTAGATTATGGAGTTAACTATTACTTGATAGTATTGATGTGATCTATTCCCCCTTTCATAGTGTAATGGTGACAGTGTGTATGCTATGTTAGTACTCGGTCTAAATTGCAAAGATCTATTATGCTCTAAAGGTTACTTAAATATGAATGCCGAATGTTGTAGCGCTTGTTAACTCCGGCTTGAGGGAGCTCTTGTAGCCCTACACAATGAATGGTGTTTGTTATCAAACAAGAGTATATGTAGCACAAGTGAGGAGAAGTTATTTATTTATTATGTGATCAATGTTGAGAGTGTCCACTAGTGAAAGTATGATCCCTAGGCCTTGTTTCCAAATACGCAAACATCGCTTGTTTTTGTTTTTTGCATCTTTACTTCCTGCAATATTACCACCATCTATACCACCTGTGTTTTACTATCCCTTCGTCGAACTAGTGCACCTATACATCTGACAAGTGTATTAGGTGTGTTGGGGACACAAGCGACTTCTTGTATCTTATTTGCAGGGTTTATTGAGAGGACTATCTTTGACCTCTACCTCCCTGAGTTCGATAAACCTTGGGTGATCCACTTAAGAGAAACTTGCTGCTGTTCTACAGACCTCTGCTCTTGGAGGCCCAACACTGTCAACAGGAATAGAAGCGTGAGTAGACATCAAAGCCTCCACTCAATGTCACTGGTTGATGGTGAGAAAAGATATCAGGGTTGGGAGAAGGCCACCAATCGCATGCAAGGTGATCAAGTGCACCAACCGCCGCCTCCTGCCAGCCCCGACACCCGCGGATCCACTACCGAAGCCCATTGACTGCCACTGCCCCGCCACCACCTGTGGAGATCAGAGAGGGGCCACCGATGCTTGAGATCTTGGGAAGCCCGCCAAGGTTCGTCGCCACAAAGACTTTGCCCGGTGATGGTGCCGGTTGCGGCGGATGGAGGAAGACGAGAGACGGGGTCGAGGGCCGGCGGCTAGTGGCCGCCTCATGCAGCCCAGCGGCCGCCCGATGCATGGGGTCGGGAGAGGAGCTTCTGAACGTCATTAAATTTACATCAGTTGATCGGTTTCAAAAAAATTGACCAGTTTCAAAAAATTGTTTCATATTGTATCTATATGATTTCAAATATGTTGCTACTTTTTATTTAAGTTTGATGAAATCTAAAGAAAATCACTTGAGTATTCCCTCCGTCCTAAGTTAAGTGTCGCAACTTTGCCTATGGTATATTTATATCTAGAAAAAGCAACGACAATTAGTTTAGAAAGGAGGCATTATATCTGCTCCAAATATTGTATGCTTTGGAAAGCTAATTCTTTCCAAAAAAAACATACTACATTAGGGAACTGGACTAGCGTTACTATTTTCTAAAAAAAATGGAGGCAAAAACTTTGCCCCATTCTATTAATTAAAGAGAAATGTTTTGATAAGATAGTCCGGAGAAATAAATACAAAAGCCTACTCTCTCAACATTATTTCACCCAAACGCTTTGCGCTCGCCATCATGCACAACCAGGCTTCCTTCTTAATTTTCTCGAGATTACAAGTGGTGGCGCATGCTTAATTTTGGAACACTTTTGCTTTGCGCTCATTCCAAACTTTTCAAGTGGCAAGCAAGGAATGGGAAGCCATGGCCTTGCAGTTGAGAATGGGGTCGGCATCATGCTCCACTAATTCTTGGTAGATAAACCTGTCCATTGATTCGATTGTACTTCGGGGACACCCAACCAATTTTACCTTGCCATAAGCGTTTCACCAAAGAACTAGCCATGGAAAGAGCCGCGTGGAAGCTTGCTATCCATGTGACAGAATCATGAGTTGGTTACGAGATCTTATGGCCCCTAGCCTACCCCAACTTGTTTGGAAATAAAGGCTTTTGTTATTGTTGTTGTAGAACTGACTCTGTTTCTTTGTTGCACAAAGGACATGGACTACAATTAGGCCAACCTCAATTTTGTAAACGGTCCGTTGTCAACGTTATATTTTGCATTAGAAGCCACGTGATTCTGTTTTTGTAGGAGGGTCCCAAGCCCTCCACGTCGTTTTGTACATGATGGAGATAATTGATCATAGGAATTGCACCTCATACGCCAACTTGGCGAATATTGCCCATTAGCTTTGAGCTTCCAAACAATGCCATCTTCTATGTTATCATCGAGTTGCACGCCTTGCAAACAAACACAAAGATCCACAAATTGTGTGAGGTGCTACAAGGATATTTTTTTCTCCAAATCCACTGTGCTCACCCAAGCATTGTCTTTCATGGCTTGGTTTACCTTCCAAGATTTCCTTTTTAAAATAGAGAAGAGTGTGGCGTGAATCGTAAAATCTTTTGGTTTCCTACCCTCAAGCCATGGGGCCTCCAAACTTTGTCTTGCTCCCATTTCCATCCGTGATATCGGTGGTGGCAAAGAAGATGTCTATGTCCTCCACGGAGCATGGGTTACTGAAACCCATCCAAAAAAACGAGGTCCTTCCGCTCGAGCCAAGGCCATCGTAGATGAAGAGCCGTTGCATACTTGTCCAAATTCATCGCGCCAAGCCCCGGCATTTCTTAGGGCGGCACATCGTCTCCCAATTAACTTTACATTTGGCCCTAGTGGCGGTGTCTTTTGCCGACCAAAGAAAAATATGTAGCTTGAGAAGCAATAACGGATTTGACAAAGATGGTGTGGCCGGCCATTGGATAATGCATATATATACTTACTTATTTGTAAACGGAGGGAGTAACCCCACCGGCAAATCCACAATGTACGCCGGGGAGAAGGACGGGAAATTGACCATGATGGTGTACTCATATTTCTATCAGTATCTAACGCAAAAAAACGCAACTTTGGATGCCAGCGACAGAGCAAGCCGCCGCCCGCTCAGCAGCATGTGACGATCACGAGGGTCAACTGCCTCTCGCCGAGAATCAGATGCTGCTGTTGCAGTTCATTCATCGGTGACCGTTAACTGGATCATAAATATTTTCTCCCGTCCCGTGGATCGGTGGAATGCTCCGATTACCCATGTAAATCTCGCTGGGAACCACGCTCCTGTTTCAATAACGTAACGGCTACTCTCCGTTGTTGTCGTATACAATCTCCCTCTGACTGAGTGACTCTAATTCTTTAGTCTGCTCATATTCAGTAACATAATCACTTGCCTGTCTGTTCTTGCGAGATCGCACGGTCAATTGGTTAACTTCACGCGGCTCAAGGAGGGATCTTGCGAGAAGCGAAGTCCACCACATTCTACTTTGCAAGTCTTGGAGCTCTTGTGGAACTAACGGAGCTGGAATCGAACCTGGGTGATCGAGTACACGAATCACCTGAGTACTTTTTTTTGGTAATTAATATCAGAGTATCTAGCTTGTGTAACAACACAATACTTTAATGGTAGTACGGATTGCAGACAGTAAAAAGAATAATTAAAAAAAAAGAGTTCAACATCTGAACTTCAGTCTTTTCAAAAGCGATATCTTTAAGAAGGGAACAATGCACAAGCACCTTCGTTGCCTGATCAAAAAATCTTACGTTTTTATCCTGAAAATAGTCTCCACTCTCAAAACAATGTCTTCAATAAGTTTATTTACACACACAACCAATTAAGGACAGACCTTGGATTTTCGCTCTAAAAGGTAAGACTTTGAACTTCATTTGTGATGTCGCCCCCACTTGCATAATGCTGCCGCCAAACCCAGAATAGCAAGCAAGTCCCTAAACATCGCAGAGACTCGAACCTCCATCGCTAGTCCACTAATTCGGCCTTCTTGATATTCTCCGCCTTTGATTTCACCACGGACCAGAAAGTCATCTAATGGCAAAATAGAACAGAGCTTCGCGCCGGTCCCTCCGGAATTAAACGGCTGGAATAAAATCATGGGTGCGCGCAACCGAATACCACCCGATCCAGCAAACTCCATAGGTGCATTGTTACATTCGTCGGCGGAGCCTTCCATTGTTACATTCGTCGGCGGAGCCTTCCGGAATTCCACACTTCAGCCAAATACAGAAGGACATTATCAAGTAGATCTTCGTCTTGGCGCGAGAGGAACTCTAGGACCACCACACCTATTTGCGAGACCAGCAGCCCCAACCCTGCCGGATCACCAGAGAAGAATAAGGCGGCACGGAGCACCAACGATGTCTTGGCTGAAGCCATGGTTCCTGCGCCGATTGGGCTCAAGAGGGCCCAAATCTAGCCCAGAATGCTGCCGCCGTCAAATCGCCGCCGGAAGCGATGGCCACCACGCTCCAGCCACTCCTCAACATCCACCGACGAAGTGCATTAGGCCACGGCCACCGCGGTCGTGCTGCCCGACGTCCTCAGCATGCGCCCCACCGCCTCCCATGAAGTTCCGCCGCAAAGCCCTCTCCATCCCTTCGTCCTTCAACAGGAGGCGCCGCCACCGCCACCAGAGTCGGCAACAGCAGCAGCGGCCTGAGGGGCGGGGGATGAGGGGGCAGCTGGGGTTGCGACGTTGGGGCCTCCCCAGCCGCTCGGGAGGGGAGCGGCACGGGAGGGTTTTTCCTCACAAAAACGTATGGAGCAGTAGCACAAAGTGTGTGTACCTGAGTATTTGACCTACTCTTAATAATTTTCTGATGGATGATGAGGTGTGGCTCGCTGGATCAAAATTTTCTTTAGCTGGAGAGACTCTGTAGTCAATTACCCTCGCGATTTAGCAACAGCCATGAAGCGAATCAAATCATCGTGGTGGTGATTGAGCAAGATAAGCTAGCCACGGCCAAGTTGAGGAGCGGTAGCTGAGTACAGCTCTATCCTGTTCAAGCAATTATATGCTCATCACGGCAGACAATTTCAATGCCGATCGGTCGCCGCCCTTTGCTGCTGCTTCTTGTATATTTTCTTTTTCAGTGGAAGCACCTGGGCTCCTCCTCTACAGCTGCCCCATGGCTCTATACCCTAGCTTCACCGTTCTGCAGACCCACTAACCCAGATATACACACATGTTTTTGTCGGTAGATCGAAGGGAGTTGCTGGTCCAGCACCAAGTCTGTCTTCATGGCACTCCTATTGTGCTGATGTGTTCTCCACTTCTATGTCCTTGCGAAATTTGAAATCGTGCAAACCATTCGGAGAATTGGAGTAAAGAGAGGAGGAAATGTTTAACATACAGGGCTGGAGTGGAGGAGCATCTATTACCTGGCGTTTCTGATGGATCCTGCAGCGGACCCATGTGTTCGTAATTCAGTGTTACAGGGAAAACAAGAACCCTGAAAACCAGTTGGCTGCCTTCTCACCGAGAACATTTCTGCACATGCCATTGTGTGATTGTGTCACGGCCAGATTGACAGTTCCAAAACAAAAACCTGTGCTGCCCATCACGCGCCACAGCTCGATGCAAGGCTGTACCTGTAACCCCGTTGCAGCGAACGAGATTCAAGCGCCACTTATCTGAAGAAATTCTTATTTTCTCTTTCGAAAGAGAAGGAAGGCTTTGAGGCTGATCTGGCCTGCGTACTTTTTTTAGTTAGGTGTCTGGCATGTGTACTTAACTTATCTGAAATCTCAAATCAAGCCGATCTGCATCTCCAACGGTGCCGTAGCTGTACTTTGAAGAAGGAGAGAAAGAATCGATGGGGATCGCACGGCCAACTTGCCATTAAAATCGACCGTCTTCTCCCCCAATCCATGCGCTCCACCACCATCGTGTCGGTAGCCATATCAGACGGTCAACACTAACCTGCCAGACTGGTTCGCATCTCACCTCACGCAGGTCCAAAACCCAAACCCATCTACCGTTATATACCACCCCACCAACGCCACCGTCTCCATCCCAGCTCAGCCACCACTTCACTCTACTCTAGTTCGATCTACTCGGAGCAAGCCAGCAGCAATGGCCGCCAAGAGATCTGCCATGCTAATGGCGGCGGTGCTGGTGGCTCTGCTACCGGCGGCTCTGTGCCAGAAGGCGGCCCCGGCCCCGGAGGCGGCAGCGCCGGCAGCCCCGAACGTGACGGCGGTGCTGGAGAAGGGCGGGCAGTACACCAAGTTCATGCGGCTGATGAAGTCGACGCAGCAGGACACGCAGCTCAACGCCCAGGCCAACGGCTCCGACACCGGGTTCACGGTGTTCGCGCCCACCGACAACGCCTTCGACAGCCTCAAGGCCGGCACCCTCAACTCCCTCACGCAGCAGGAGCAGGTCTCGCTCGTGCAGGCGCACATCCTGCCCACCTTCTACTCCATGGAGTCCTTCGAGACCGCCTCCAACCCCGTCCGCACCCAGGCCTCCGGCGCCGACGGGCCATACACCGTCAACGTCACCGCCACCAGCAACAGCAACGTCAACGTCTCCACCGGCCTCGTCAGCACCGTGCTCGGCTCGGCGCTCAGGGCGACCAGGCCGCTCGCCGTCTACTCCATCGACAAGGTGCTGCTGCCCTACGACCTGTTCGGGCCCAAGCCGCCCGCGTCCTCGCCGCCGGCGCCAGGGAAGAAGCCGTCGACGACCAAGGGGGGTGTCGCCGCGCCCGTGGGATCGGAGGACGAGGAGGCCCCACCTGCCGGTGCCGCCGCCGCTGTCGGCGCCGGGTGGAGCTTCGCCGCCGTGGTGGCCGCCGCCTGCCTCTTGTAGGATGAGAGGCTCGACACTGTCACGTGCATGTTCATGTGCGCGGATTCGAAGAGTGTACTACTGTCTAGTTATTGTTACTGTGTTTCTTTTTCTTTTTTCCTTTCACATTCTTCCTCCCTGTTTCTTTCTTCTCTTTTCGTGGTTTTGTCTATTCATCAAGAAAGAAAGATTGGGCAAAATGTGATTCACTGCTGAATGTTTCAATTTTGTATTTGCTCTGTCCAGCTTAGTTCATCTATTGAAACGTAAGTAAGTTACTCCCTCCATTTTTCTACACAAGGCAACCACACATTTTATGAAGAACTTTAACAAACAGTAGTAGTTTGACCAATAACATATAAGTGAGGGAGTATCAAATTCTTCATACACGCAATGATTTTGTTGGTGAAAATGAAATACTCCTGTAACTAAGTAACAGAAAACAAGATTTGGGAGAACCAACCTGAGGTTGGGTGGTTAGGAGGATGGTTGTATCCCCAGCCCACCAGAGTTCAAATCCTTTGACATCGTGTTATAAAGGCGAATATTCATTCAGTGGGAGGCGACATTCGTGGCAATGGCGCTGTGTCAAGATCCAATCCCGCCTCGTCTTGGAGGTCTAGGGGTAGGGTGTGCGTGTGTGCGTTCATAGGGGTGAGTGTATGCGCGTGTATGTGAGCGTTGCAGTGTTTCTAAAAAAAAAAAAAAAAACAAGATTTGGCTCCACTGGTCAGCCAGCTGAGGATCCAACTACCCATTGAAGAAAGGATCCATACGTAGCCCATCTGCTTAAACAAAACCCATGGAATAGAGGAGGTTGATTGAGTCTCTCTATCTGTCTCTGGGGTGATAAATGCTCAGATAGATCTAGTCAGCTTCTGACACCAAGCTCCTCGAAAAGCGGCCCTTATCTCTAAAGAATACGGATATAGAAGATTTGTCCATATTTATTCGTTGTCCCGATGCATCGCAATACAGTTATACACTGTTGTGGTCTCGTGGATGATCTTGAGGCCTGGCAGATAGAGAGTGAGTATAAAAAATGAACTCGAGGTTCAGAGGGAAACTCTCAATGAGAAGTATCTTGGTCTTCCCTCAGATGTGGGGAGATCTAAGAGCGGAGCTTTCAAGTATCTGAAAGATAGAGTATGGAAGAAAGTGTTAGGATGGATGGAACAATTACTTTCTGTGGGTGGCAAAGAGATCTTGATAAAATCAGTGGCCCAAGCTGTCCCCACATTCTCCATGTCATATTTTAAATTACCACGGGGACTATACGAGCATATCAATTCTCTTCTCCCAAACTTTTGGTGGGGGAACAAGGAAGGAAAGCGTAGAACTTGTTGGTTCTCATGGGAGGATATGACCCAACCGAAATTTGATGGGGGTCTGGGTTTCAGAGACATCGAGTTGTTTAACCTAGCTTTGCTTGCACGTCAAGCGTGGCGGATTCTGCAGGATCCCATGTCCTTGAGTGCAAGAGTCCTCAAGGCCGCATACTTTCCTGAGAGCAATATCCTGGATGCGAATGTGGGCTCACACCCATCGCTGATCTGGAGGTCAATAGTTGAAGAACGTGATGCTTTAAAAATTGGTTTGATAAAGAGAATAGGCAATGGACAGGACACAAAAGCGTGGTTGCAAAATTGGCTTCCGAGGGATGAGAGACTTCGCCCCATGGCGCCAAGGAAAATAGGCGCTCCTTCTTGGGTGAGTGATTATATTGATCATTCGTCAGCAACATGGGACTTTGGAAAGATTCATGAATTCTTCCTTCCGATGGACGCTGAGATTATCAAGAACATACCTCTATGCACAAGAAATCAAAGTGACTTCTGGGCGTGGCATTTTGAGCGCTCGGGTGTGTTTACTGTCGGCGTATAAAGCATTGGCTATGATGAAGAGAACAAGGGAGGATTGGCTGGAGGGGCGCTCGGCCTCCTCGTCCTCGGCTGAAGAGAACAAGATGTGGGCGAAGCTCTGGAAGATCTCGGTTCCTGCTAAGATCCGAGTTTTCTTATGGCGGATGGCGAAACATTCGTTGCCCACAGGTGATGTCAGACACCACAGACATATGGCACCGACGAGCACATGCTCGCTCCGCGGACAAGAGGATTCTTGGCGCCACTCCTTGATCGACTGTATGATGTCGAGATGTGTCTGGGCGTTGACGGGGTGGATATCGCTGAACATATTTCCGTGTCAACTGAACCAGCAGCAAGACAATGGTTGTTTGCCATGATAAAGTCAATGAACGAGACATACTTGACACGTATGCTCGTGACGCTGTGGGCGATATGGCACGGGCGCAGAATGGCAATCCACGAAGATGTTTTCCAAAGCCCGATGGCGACGGTATCTTTCGTGGAGAGGTTCTTGGAGGACTTGGCTGCCACCCTTGATCAGACGAAAGGGACGGTTGGATCCAAGTCAGGAAATGCAGCCAAGACAACTAGGTGGATTGCTCCGCCGGCTGATCGAGCGAAGCTGAATGTAGATGGAGCGGTGGCAAAGCCAAAGTGCAAGGGTGCGGTCGGTGTGGTGTGCCGATCAGAGCTGGGCGTCTTCATGGGAGCTTCGGCACTGGTGATTGACGGGCTTGTAAACCCTGTATGCCTAGAGGCAATCGCTTGTAGAGAGGCGCTGGATCTGGCCGAAGATCTGAACTTGGGCCCGATTCATATTTCTTCAGACTGCATGGAGGTAGTGAAGAGCTTGCAGAGCACAAACCTGAGAGCCTTTGGTAGCATAGTGCAAGAGATCAAGCACAGAGCTCAGAACCGAGGAGAAACTAACTTCAGCCATGAAGGAAGGGATGCGAAGGTAGTGTTAAGCTTCATGCACTAGCCACTTGAACCAAAAGTCGAAATGGAAAGAGGCAATCATATCACAACACACGCTCGCGTGTGACGGGAGAAGAGAAAGTCAACACGTGAAAGAAGAAAGCAAACAGGGCATCAGCGGTGGCTAAAGAGGGGGCAACAACAATTTTAGGCTTAATTGAAAACGTGAAAACCAGGATTTGAACTCGAGACCTGGGCCATGTTAAGCTTCATGCACTAGCCACTTGAACCAAAAGTCCGAACTGATGGAAAGGGCTAGGCAATCCACATATACACTTCACAACAGGTAGAAGCTCACACGGTGGCGCGTTTTGCTTCTTCTCTCCCAGCATGTCGTCATGTCTGGCTAGCGGAACCACCTGCTGGTTTAAGTGTCTTTGTAAACCTTGTTTCAGTTTGAATAAAGGGCTAGTAAGTTCTAAAAAAAACAGTGTATAACTGTAAAGGATAACGAGTTTCCTATGGAATGGTCGATTTATTCCTAAAAATAAAAAACTAATTGCATAACTCATGATCAATAAATCCGAATATTAATTATAATGATCAATTAAATACTTTACAGCGTAGAAGTGTGAATGACAATGAGCTTTATGAGAAAACATAAAAAGGGGTGACCTCACAATAAATTTGGATGCGTGCAGAGCGGCGAAGCTTGAACAAATTAGTTGGACGGTCCAATGCACTGAAGGAGGGTCAAATGAGATTTTTTTGATGCCTTTACCGTAGGGAAATCTCCTATGATGTAATTTTATGTTAATAATTACAAAATACGAGCTAAGTTTAGTAGATACATAGGTAGAAAAAAATTGACATGGGTTGGGCGGGCTGGAGCCCGGTTTTGCCCTTAGGATGCTCCGCCGTTGTATGTGCCTCTGCCGATATAGAGGCCATGGGTCATGCTATTTTTTTGGAAAAAAAACAGGACAATAAGATTTTGTGACATCCTAGCCTAGGGTTTAGTAGGATTAATATGGCACTCATACCAATAAGTTGCACCTTTTTTTCTGAAAGTTTATCCTCAAATAACTTCAGGGTCAAGCGTGCTTGGTCCGGAGCAATTTGAGGGTAGTTGACCAACCAGAAACCTCTTCCTAGGTGCGCATGAGTGAGAAAATAGTATGCATGAAAGACTATT
This sequence comes from Lolium multiflorum, assembly GCA_030979885.1. Classification (NCBI taxonomy): domain Eukaryota; kingdom Viridiplantae; phylum Streptophyta; class Magnoliopsida; order Poales; family Poaceae; genus Lolium; species Lolium multiflorum. The sequence goes on from CM061747.1 coordinate 239,066,662, forward strand.
GTTGGTCTGTGAGACCAATCTGAGATTCTAAAGAGCTGCCAGAGGTAACATGCCAAACTCCAGGTGTGGTCGGACCGTCGGAGTGTTACAAATTTCCTCAAAATGTTGGTAAATTGTTCCTAAAATGAGCAAAAAAAAGTTAACGGTCAACTAAATCCAAATTAATAATATCAATATCTTATATGTCCTCCGGGAGTCTTTTGAATAACAATATGAGCATAAATCGATGGCAGGGAACGCAACCACCACCAGGGTCTAGCCAGTTCCCTCACCTCCAGCTGCCATATTGTCGCACGGAGGTGTGGGGAAAGGGGAGAGGGGAGCACGGGTCCTCTTAGGTCTATGGAGTATTCTTTGCAGCATGAGTTTCCTCTCTAGCTACCATATTGTGGCACAAAGGTATGGGGAAAGGGGGAGAGGGAAGCACGGGTCCTCTTAGGTTTCTCGAGAATTCTTAGGAGTGTGAGTTTGCTCTCCAGCTACCATATTATCGCACAAAGGTGTGGGGAAAGGGGAGAGAGGGGAGGATTCTTCCACTTAGGTATGTCGATAATTGTTAATAGTATGAGTTTGTTAGTCCTTATCGGCAACACTCGGGCTGAGTAAGCGATGTCGTTGAGAATATATGTCCTCTTGTTATTCCCCTATTGTGGCGATGACTTTTCAAGCTGGGATTGAATAAGTTTATGTTCTCATAGAGCATACCATACGGATCATGTGAGTTTATGTCCATGTTTTATCTTGAATTGATTGATTATGATATTTTGTGGAGATTTGAGTCTCCCTCGCAAAGATCTTGTAGTTTGATGGTCTACACTTTTAGGAGATCATCCTAAAGCCAGGTATGTTAATTGATCATGACTTCCAATTTTCACTATATGTACTGAACCCTCGGCAATATTTTGTCTTGCATGGGTTGATACCACCGAGAAGATGTTTTTGACAAGTTTCATTGTAATTCTTTATTTTTTTGCTAAAAACAAGATTCCCAACTAGTGCCTCTACATTGATTGATGCACACACTTTACAAGATTTATGTTACATGTACATAAGAAGATATAATGGTGTTCCATCACATAAAAGAAGGATTAAAAATAACTTATGCATAATATTGTTTCTAAACTGCCAGCCAAACTAGTAGAATTTTATTTTGAATAAGAACAGGAGAGCTATTATATTCATTGCAATAGAGGAGAAGGTCAAGACGACAACCAGTGGAATAAATCACAGGTGATAATCTCGAAGTGTTTACACCCATAGTTCAAAAGCGCACGTGCTTTCACACGCTCAATCATGACAACTTAGAGATCCAATTATTATCATGCAAAATGTTGAAAGATCTAACATACAAACAGTTCGAATAGACCAACATAAAAAAAACACTCGGTGTTACGATTTTGTGCGTACCACCACATAACAAACATCTTAAACTAACACTAGGGTGCCACGGACCTACGGTTCCTAGGCCCATAGTAACTACCCGGAAGCAATCACACGAGGAGGATACTCCCGAGTGAGGATCCATGAGACATAAAACCCTCTTGGAGACATCGAGCTGGAGCGGAAAATAGGCTCGGGAAGGAATTCCCTCGCGGAGGTTCCCGAGTCACAGCCTCTCTAGGTTAGAGAGCCTCTTTTGGAGTGATAAGATCAACCAAGGGAGCATCGGATGCCGCCTACGCGGGCCCTGCATTCGTGAGCAAACAATGGGCTCTGCAGGCTACAAGACAAGGCCGACAGACGTCGCACACGTCATGACTGAGCTCAAAAGCTCCGTCCCGAGGATGCGAGATGCCATTGCCTCTTCGGTGATTAAAGCAAGCTCGACGAGGGCTAAAGCAATGAGACCCTGTCCTTGCTACTTTGGTGCAAGGACGGGGGCGGCACAAGCGGCCACCAGAGGCATCATCGACGACCTCAGTGTTTGCCATGGACCGGAACTTTAATCGGCCATAGACTATGTGTTATCACCAGAATTTGACCGGATCAGAGGTGGGCCGCGATTAAAGATGGGCTTGAAGAATATACATGGAAGAGATGCATGAATCGGCCTTGTATACAAAGTTTGGGCTAGTTTGCCCGTGTATCTGTAAATATAGTAGGATACGTGTCGGTTAGATAGAATTTGGCTCGTGCACGGTTGGGATTATTCCCACGTTAGAAAGTCTACGGACTATAAATATGTATCTAGGGTTTATGGAATAAACAACAATCACGTTCACCACAAACCAATCTAGGCGCATCGCCAACTCCCTTGTTTCGAGGGTTTCTTCCCCATCATGCCTAGATCGCATCTTGCGATCTAGGCAGAACGTATTCGTTGTTCATGCGTTGCTCGTGCTGAAGCCTTGTTGATGGCGAGCAACGTAGTTATCATAGATATGTTAGGGTTAGCATTGTTTCATCGTATCGTATGCTTTCGTCCATGCAACCCTTAGACGTCTAGCCGCCCTTACGCCTGTCTTAGGTGTAAGGGCGGCACCCCGATCGTTATCTAGTAGATCCGATCCGTTATGATTGCTCCTTGTTCTTCAAGGATTAGTTTAATATCTGCATAGTTAGGCCTTACAAACGGGTTGAAGGATCCTGGCACGTAGGGTGTAGTTTGCTAGCCCTAGACAGGATGTTCCGGGATCAACTTCATGTTGGTTTTTAGGCCTTGTCTAGGGTCGGTTTATGATCACCGTGCGTGGCCGCCAGGCTCAATCACGCGTAGGATGTTCCGATTATGTGGTGAAAACCCCAAATCGTAGTAGGTCGTTTTAGCTTTATTTCGATCAAGCAGGACCACCATGTGACCGTATACCTCATACGGATAATGGGTGGATCGGCTCCTTGAGCCGATTCACAGGATACCCGAGAGCCGATCGAGGCTCGTATTTAATGTTTACGTGTATGCCATGCAGAAACTAAGCGAGGCAAATCCATCACCTTCGACCGGTATGGTCGTGGCACTGCACCAGCATCGGACGTGCGTGCCGAGTCTTTGCGGGCCGTCGCTCGAGGGACCAGGGCCAGCCATCTTGAAGCCTCCGGCTCTCTTGTGTTGCCCGTCGCTGCTCGCGGTGGGTTTCGCAACACATTCGCACGCCGGTGGGACAATCTTCGACATCAAGCATCGCCGTCTACATCTGAGATGGCGGAAGGTACTCCGGTCACGTACGAGGATCTGACTGACGAGCTCAAGAAGAAGTATGACGAGGTCAAAGCTATCCTCGAAGCCGACCTCATCGGTTCTTTCCAGAGAACCCGCTCACACGGCATCGTGGAAGGGGTTCTCGCGGCGCTCGATGGAGTGGACTGTCTACCCCTTCGAAGAACGCACCAGGTCTGCGTCGGGAGATTAATTTCATGGTAGCTCATTCGCTGCACCGCCATTCGAGAGCCCGGTGAACACGTTGGAGCGTGTCGCCTTCGGGTGATCCAGAAATCATGAGCCATCGTATTCTCCGTCGGGACCAGCTCGGGGACTCACCAAGGAGAGATACCACTCAGTCCCGACCACCGATGTCGTTCGCGTTGGCAGCACGGAGGTGCCGAGTTCACGGCATACGTCGTCTACAAGATCGGTGGTGACCCTAGTGATTACCGGTTCTTGTATGAGGCGCCTAAGGAGATCCCTCACGGATACACGTGCACATACGTGCGGCAGCAGTGGGTTCTCTCAAACCAGGCAACGGGACTTCTAGAGCAGGAGGAGGAACTGGAAGATCTTGAGAAGCGAGACGTGGCTAGCAAAGTATGCCACTCCGAACCTCCGAGCTCAACTCCTGCGGTTGGCTCGAGCTTGAGAAGCAAGCGTGGCTGGCTAAGTATACCACCGCGAATCTTGAGTTCGACTCCTGCAGCCATCACCGCGGATCGGATCAGTACAATCTTAAGATTCAGCATGGTGCCGAAAAGGAGGGCAATCGGCTATTCCAAGCCGTACCCCGACGTACGATTTGATCCCACTACCACACAAATATCGGCTCCCGAATTCTCCAAGTTTAGTGGGTCGGATGGCTCCAGCTCAATCGAGCATGTGAGCCGATATTTGGCGCAGCCGGGCACGATCTCAGCATCGATGAACTACGTGTGAGGTTCTTCGCACTATCCCTCACGGGATCGGCTTTTGGGTGGTACACATCGCTGCCACCGGACTCAATCCGGACTTGGAAGCAGTTGGAAGAACAGTTCCACCTAGGTATCACTCGAGTCTTCCGAGCCGGCATTGCCGATCTAGCACACGTGCGACGGCGAGAAACGGTATCGAATACATCCAGCGCTTCAGGTTAGGAACCGATGCTATTCGGCTCGTGTGACGAAAAAAGCGATCGAGTTGGCGGTGGTGGGTCTTGCATCACCGATCAAGGATGTGGCCTCCCAAGCGTACCCTTCAGGCGCATATGGTGCGAAGCTGTCGTTATATGAACAGCGCCACGAGGTATACAGGATAAATTCAAGCGTGCGGTGGTCTGGTTGAGGCGGATGAAGATGAAGGCTGCGGGAGATCAAGAGGTAGCAGTGGCTGAATGGACTTGGGGGGCAAGCCCCGTGTCCTGCAAGTGGGTTAAGCCACAAGGTCCTCCAAGAGGGTTTGAATTCAACGTGACTAAAGCTGAGCAAATTTTCGACCTCTTACTTAAGGAGAAGCGGCTAAAGTTACCCGAAGGCCACAAAATCCCCACGGCAGGAGCTGAACGAAAGCCATACGCAAGTGGCATAACACGCTCACCCATACCACCAACGACTGTGTGGCGTCAGCAGATCCAAATGGCGATAGAACAAGGGCGGTTAATTTTTAGCCAGTACGCCATGAAAGTCAACACGCACCCCTTCCCCGCCGTTAACATGGTGGAGTGCACTTACCCGGGAGGTGCCAGCCAGGTTTCTCGTTCGCATCAACATGGTAGGACCTGGGCACCACTCTGGTAAGGACAGACGAGGGCAGCTGCTCTCATAACAAGGACAAAGAGGAAGCCGCTCCACGCGATCGGCTCCGGCACGATGGCAAGCGCTACGTCACGAGGGAGAAGTGAAGAATGTGCGATATCAGCGACCTCTCGATCACCTCCTCAACAAATACGTGAGTCAATACGACCAACGCCGGCGATATGACGACGACGACGAAAGAGATCGTCGCTAGCAGAGACGCCAGGAGAGACCGCCGGCATGATCGCGACGAGGAGAGATATGAGCGCCATGCCAAGGAGAAGTCAAGGGAACAAGACGACGTGGATAGGCGGACTGTCCTTTCTTCACACTGCTGGGATTCGGAATGAGCCGATTGCCTACAATCGGCAAGCTGCCCAGAATGTAAAGAGAAGAAGAAGGGTGCGGGAGACGTGTCGTATTCAAACGTCTAGGGCCGCTCCCATCTCGGAACAAGTACGCTGAGTCCTCTCGGGTGGAAGATCTCGAGGAATTAGAAGACGACGATGAAGAAGAAGATAAGTACCACCGGCCAAGGTGGTGCCCGATGGACTCAGCCGTTCCCAAAAGCGTAGGGTTCAGCTACGTGGTTTGGAGGAAGCTGAAAGGTTATACCTACACACGTTAAGGAAGGCGCGGCTCTGGCCGCGAAAATTCAGCGAACTCGGACGAAGAAGGTCGACCACAAAAGAAAGAGTGGCGTCCCAAACAAAGGAAAAGCCGATGATGAGACATCGGTGGCACAAACATGGTGTTCATCCTTCCAGCGGAGTTTTGTGCTCTAGGATTGGACGAAGCACTGTGGCAACTGCGGCCCACGGCCATTATCTTTGAGAAGCCACGAGAAAGAAGCTACAGACACCTGAAGCCCCTGTACCTACGAGGTTATATCAATGGGCAGCCTGTCAACAAGATGGTGGACACCGGAGCGGCAGTCAACACTATGCCATACTCCATGCTACGTCGGTTGGGACGCTCTAGCTCGGATCTGATCAAGACCAACGTTGAGCGATTTCAACGGCCAAGCATCGAAGCGCAAGGTGTTCGAACGTGGATCGACCGTAGGAAGAAAGACCATCCCTACGACGTTCTTTATTGTCGACAGCAAGAGCACCTATGCTGTCCTGCTAGGGAGAGATTGGATCCACGCCAATTGTTGCATTCCATCCACGATGCACCAATGTTTAATACAGGATGGAGATGAAGTAGAGGTCGTCCACGCAGATGACTCAGCCAAGATTTCAACGGCTGGCATGAACGTTTGGGAGACGGCAGCCAAGAGCACTCTCGGGCATCACTTTGGACGATTGCGAGCGCATCGACGTGACGAGAAACGGGGTAAGGCTGGTCTTATCCACCGGCCTGACCGTGTAACAAGAGCAAAATCTATTAACAAACGTGGCAAGGCCGATCCTTGTGATCGGCCCCAAAGATCTATGGACAAACGTCGCAAAACCTTCATTGAGCGATTCAATCAACATGGAGGCCGATTCCAGAAATCGGCCAAAATTATCCTCACTATACGTTCGCCCGTGTTCAACGTCGATCTAACGGGCGGCGGAAAGCGGGGATACAGGTTTATCGGTGACGAGTGGAAGAAGTCAACATCAGTCATGGCGATGCCGATGTTCAAGTACATACCTTGGCTAACTACGAGCCGATGTGCAGATTCGGCTCGGGGGGCACCTAATCAGATGAACATGTGCGACACATGTGCAGTAAAATATCGGGGCCGATAGAAAAATCGGCCAGTAAAAAAAAAAAGCGAAATCACAGCCGATGCACGGGCATCGACTTCAGAGTATAAAAGCCGATGCACAGCCATCGACTTTAGAGTTACAAGCACAAACTGCCATATGCGCAGGCCCTACTGAAGGAAAGTTTCTAAGGCGTGGAGTACACCAGCACGGACGTGATTCACCTCTGCGATCTCGGCCTTGTCGTCATTATCCTTGCCAACTGGCCAGAGCTTCAACTGCAGCGTCACTGGGACGTGAGGCTGGATTTCTTCAAGAGTGTTCTTCACTTCCTCAGAGTCTTCGACTAATATCTCAATGGGTGAAGAAAGTAGAGCTTTGGGGCATTGGAGTTGGTCAGCGATGACGCCGGAGCTCGGTCCATCACGTGCTGCGGAGTGGTCCGGCTCGATAGATTCAGGGTCGAACGACAGCAAGCCTGAGTAACCACAGCCCTGACAAACAACAAAGAGCAGCATAAGTCTGCAGATCAGGGTAAGGGCAAGCCCAACAAAGGGAGCATACCTCTCCTATGAACATGGGAACAGCCGATGACGAAGCAATCGGCTGTGGCGTTCCTGGGGTTTGGCCAAGGTGGCAACTTGGTCGATGTCACCTGTAGAGGTTGTTACCTCCAGAGTTGTGGAGGGCATCAGAACTTCCTCGTCATCCCCACTGGAAGTTTCATCAGTCTGCAAAAAGAATGGTGAGCCGATCTGGGCAGCAAAGCGTAAGAGCCGAGCCAGGAGGAGTTTGAGAGCTGTTGCATTTGAAGCTTCTTGGTTCGAGGAAGGGGTTCGCTGATCTTTTCGAGCCCTCTTGGTGCATTGACTCTTGGTGCGTAAGCTTCCTTGCCCTGTTTTGATGGGAGCTTGAAGGGCAGCAGGTTCAGGGGCTGACCTTTCTTTTTGGGAGCCGATGGTGGCACATCTGGCTGTTTTGCGTGGTAGTGTCCTCAGAGGTGCCCGAGCTTGAGCCTCGTCGGTGGCTGCGTCTCCTCTTGGTATTGTCTTGGAAGTGCAAGAGTAGGATTAAGGGACAACGACAGGCTATAAAAGTTTTCTGGCAGCTACTTTTCTCACTCTGTTCTCGCCCGACCGAGGCTCGGGGCGCTGACCTGAAGAATCTGTACTCTTGGGAGCCGATTTTATTGGAATCGGCTGGCTCTGCATCGCAATCTTTTTAAAGGGTGGTAAGTTCCTACAGAAGAGGACCACTGGAGCTGGTGGGAGGAATTGAACGGGGATCCATCATCATTGACATGCTCTGGACCATTTTGTTGCTGCAAAGAAACAGGGCAGGATTATAAGTCATCACTGGAAACTATCGCAAGGAAATTTGCGAGCAAGTGGTACCCGTTCGGCAGAAGTATCAGCTTCGGCGTCAAGTTGTTTCAGCAACGGTCCTAGGGCTCTCCTGAAGGCATGGATTTTCCACATTGTCCACCAGATCTCAAAGTCATCAATTGAAGAGATGAAGGATAGATTGTGAAAGACCGATGCGTTGCCATCGGCTCATTGAGCATTGCCCAAGTTGACAATCGGCAAAGTCAGTATGAGGGGAAATCGGCTAAATTAGCATAAGGGAATCGGCAAAATCAAATCAAAAGGGATTTTTCATTGATAGCAGGATTTCTTACATAAAGAGCTGATTGCTCTCAAAAGGAAGTACCAGGGGATACATTGCCCCATCTACTACTACTGATCCTATGCTAAGGGTCCTATCTACGGGCCGTCGCCGCCCTCGTCGTCGCCGTCGTCGCCTCTCGGCGCTACTCCGGCGGCTCGTCGTCGGCTCTGCGCGGCCGCCGGGGCCCTCGTTGTCCTCGTCCTCCTCGTCGCATCATCGTCGGCGTCGAAGTCGCTGAGTTCCGGCCGGGCGCGCTTGGCCCGGCTCGTCGGAGGAGGTGTCGTCCTCCTCCTCCTCCTCCTCTTCCTCCTCGGAGGAGGTGAAGTCGTCCCGAGAAGCGATCGTCATCGCTCTCCTCCTCCGTTCCCCGTCGGCAAGGAAGCGGAGGTCACTTTCCCCGGTCGAGGACTTGTCGTCCTCCGACGGACGGAGAAGTCGTGGCTGGACTCGTCCCGTCTTCTATGGCGCGGCGAATGTTGGCCTCGTGGGCCTCCTCCGGGTCCCACTCCGGCGACGGCTCGCGGGAGGGGGAGGACAGGGAAGAAAGACCCGATGAGGCGGAGGAGGAAGAAGACATGGTGGCAGAGGAGGGCTTTTGGAGTGCTAATGCGAAGGGGATAAAGAGGTGAAACTGCAGGCGGTTAAAATAGAGGGATATAGTGGAGATTCAATGCCACAGCAGTTTCCGAGGAAGTGGTGCCCAAAAAAAAAAAATTGCCAGGTCACGCGGAGAAGTTGAGAAGGCAAGGCATCATGATGATGGGTACTGCGACGGTTCTGCTCTGCCACGGCATGACCCGACGAAGAAAAAAAAAACAGAGTGATTTTGGAATTGACACTTCCAAAACCAGGGGGGCATGTGTTATCACGGAATTTGACCGGATCAGAGGTGGGCCGCGATTAAAGATGGGCTTGAAGAATATACATGGAAGAGATGCATGAATCGGCCTTGTATACAAAGTTTGGGCTAGTTTGCCCGTGTATCTGTAAATATAGTAGGATACGTGTCGGTTAGATAGAATTTGGCTCGTGCACGGTTGGGATTATTCCCACGTTAGAAAGTTTACGGACTATAAATATGTATCTAGGGTTTATGGAATAAACAACAATCACGTTCACCACAAACCAATCTAGGCGCATCGCCAACTCCCTTGTTTCGAGGGTTTCTTCCGGTAAGCATCATGCTGCCTAGATCGCATCTTGCGATCTAGGCACGTTTATTCGTTGTTCATGCGTTGCTCGTGCTGAAGCCTTGTTGATGGCGAGCAACGTAGTTATCATAGATGTGTTAGGGTTAGCATTGTTTCATCGTATCGTATGCTTTCGTCCATGCAACCCTTAGACGTCTAGCCGCCCTTACGCCTGTCTTAGGTGTAAGGGCGGCACCCCGCTTGATCGTTATCTAGTAGATCCGATCCGTTATGATTGCTCCTTGTTCTTCAAGGATTAGTTTAATATCTGCATAGTTAGGCCTTACAAATGGGTTGAAGGATCCAGTGGCACGTAGGGTGTAGTTTGCTAGCCCTAGACAGGATGTTGGGATCAACTTCATGTTGGTTTTTAGGCCTTGTCTAGGGTCGGTTTATGATCACCGTGCGTGGCCGCCCAGGCTCAATCACGCGTAGGATGTTCCGATTATGTGGTGAAAACCCCAAATCGTAGTAGGTCGTTTTAGCTTTATTTCGATCAAGCAGGACCACCATGTGACCGTATACCTCATACGGATAATGGGTGGATCGGCTCCTTGAGCCGATTCACAGGATAACCTGAGAGCCGATCGAGGCTCGTATTTAATGTTTACGTGTATGCCATGCAGGAAACTAAGCGAAGCAAATCCATCACCTTCCTGACCGGTATAGGTCGTGGCACGCCTGCACCGGACGGTGCGTGCCGAGTCTTTGCGGGCCGTCGCTCGAGGGACCAGGGCCAGCCGCAGTCTTGGAAGCCTCCCGGCTCTACTGTGTTGCCCGTCGCTGCTCGCCGGTGGGTTTCTGACCGCAACACTATGTCCATTCTGTAAAGGGCGGGGGAGTTTCCCGCCCTCGATTTGGAGATGTGGTGACCCTTCCCCCTCAAGATATTTTGGGGGAAGATGACAAACTCCTCTATAAAAGGGATAGCCTTGCTAGAGTAGAAGGGAGGATCAAGTACGATCACAAAACCCTAGACATCTGTACGGTCATCTTCTCCATTGTGACCCGCAATACATCCACCAAAGCATGGCGTAGTGGTTTTACCTCTCTGAGGGCCCTGAACCTAGGTAACTGTCGTGTTCATCTCTGAAGTTCCAACATCGCGAGTTCATCGGCGTGCTTCTGAGTCCCTTGTGTTCGAACTTCTCGGGTTCGGTGATACCCGTGTTCCTTCGCGGACACTAATCTCCGGCAGATCTGTCAACTTTGTCAAATTTGGATGTATCTAGATCCATTTTAGTATCTAGATACATCCAAAATTAACTAAAGTTGTTACATTCTTTTCTAGACAGAAGGAGTACTTTATTGAGAACATCATTGTCAAAGTTCCTAGGATCAAATCCCACTCCAGTTCCCTGAATCTTATGTGGGCATGCATAGGTGGGGTAACCGTCGTGTAAGGCAAAGAACATAGGTTTGACAAGCTCAAAGTAGTTCTGATAGAAAGCATATATACCAAGTTTTCCACCAGAGTATGTAACTTTTGGTAGGCTTGACACCAATAACCCAGAAAACAAGATAATTGTATGAAGAGTATATATATGGCGCACATAAAAAGTAGGGTTTTTTCGGGCCGAATTCGAAGAAACCTTGATATCAGGATACGACTTCCCAGCCATCCTGATTGTTCTAGTGAATATATCCACCTCTCCTTTCAAACCATCTCAAAATTCTGGCCCAATAGCCATCTCGTAATGTACGTGACTGAAAATCGGGCAAGCAGGTTAGACAAAGCTTGGGTGCTCATAAATTATGTATACATTCTGCGAAAGCATATCGTCCAGTATGCTTCTACTACAATCCTATGTATGTTTGTGCCATATGCAATGCAAGTCTCATCAGCCAATTACAAGAAAAAAAAGTGATTCCAGAGCAAAAACAAAAGATAACAAAATTCCACATTACCATCTGAACAAATCATGAACATAAAACAAATCAAAGAGAAATCAAGGGATGAGATCTCCTGAACAATACACTGGCGGTCGAGCAGGCAGTGAGCCTCGATGGCGGAGTTTGGTCGGTTGAAGTGATAAAGATGCAATAGATTCTAGTGGTTATTGGTTTAAACCAATAGAAATCTGATAATTTTTTTTGTATTATTCTGCAAATAATAGGAGAATCGGAGCTGCTCAAAATAGGAACTATCATCTCACAATTTCTATTAGACAATGATAGGCCAACCAGGAATTCACAATTATTTTCTGCCATGAAACCTTGAGGCTACTACAATTTCTCTTGCACTTAATCATGCAATTGCACTACAAAAATCACCTCAAGTTGACACTGCATGTCTATGAAAAAAAAAATCTTCTGAATCTACGATTGCAAATGAAAGTCACCTCATGCGCAACCGGTCGGATTGAGGCCCACTCACAATCCTAATCGAGTAAAATAGCTAAGAGCAACCTACTAAGAGAAAACCTATTCAGTGATGGAAATATGATACTTTTTGCACTCATTTTTCTCACATCAAGTAAAATTATCATTTTAGAGTGAAGAAAGATACAATCTAAATAAATCAGGAAAGACCTTATGAATTCTTGATCAATGCTAAAAGACCTTACTAATTGTTGATAAAAGTATAGATAAAAAACAATAATGATCAGCGTATTGAAATTGAATATACATCAGTGCAATAGCAAGGATTATTAGTATAACTTGATTTTTGATAATATTATCAGTGCTAGGATTCTAGAAGCGGGGACATCAGCACGACTGACTCAGGTGCTGAGAAACCAATATAGTATGTACCTTTCCTGGGTAGGATCCCCCGTTCACCGGTAGATCAGGTTGATTCCTTACCTCATTATTGTTGTCCAAACCACGGTGTCCTCTCCTTAGTGACTTCTTTATATTTTAGTTCCAACTGCAAGAAAAATGCAACAACCAAATAAATACAAATTCAGTCTTCTTACGACACAGTGCATGTTTTTGGAAAAACAAAGAGACTATTTTGAAGTCAATGTAGATACTCAAGAACCAGCAAATGAGACAAACATGGAGCTTCGCTGGGACAAGATGATGATCACTGCTTGTTACATTGCACCCTTCCCATGAATAAATCGGGAATCCAGAGAGTGAGGAAAGATCCCAAGCATGATTGTCCTCCTGTAAATTGCACATAATGAGGCTGAGATGGCATGGTACAAGATAATAGCATGTCTATGGACGAAGGGATTTTGGAAAATCACAGAGCACCACAAGATTTTAGGGAACTAAATTCGTTTGGATGCATGATTTTAGAAAGTCACAAAGCACTGTGGCGTGCATGGCGAAGCTTCGGTACGCGGCAGTGTGGTTCTTGATGGAGAGAAGCATGATGGTTTTGGCAATTGAGATCTGATTTGTTAGCAGGTCAAAAATTTGGGAAGTAAAATTTGATATGATAGCTTTATTAGCCCCAAAGAGAGATTTAGGCAAGGATTAATTATAATTTGAGATATTTTGGTAGGAGATCGAGGAAGGCTGATCGTATCATGAAAAGGTGATCAGATGGTAGATGTCGATCTAACTGGACTGTATGGATGGTTTTATTTGTACCGTGAGCATTTCAGATCTTTCCTAATTCATTTCTATCGTGATTGATTTATACCGACGTTGAGATTGTTTCCTAATTAGTTTCTACCATGATTGATGCTGTGAGAGCTTATAAAGCGACAGAGCGAAGGAGGGGCAACTTGCCATAAAATTAGATCAGACGAATCGGAGACCGTGAGATTACATTCTACGTCTCAGATGTTTACGATGACAACCATCAAACGCGTTGAGTGTCAAACGACCAACTCCGACTTAATAATAAAGATTTCTAAAAATTTCCATTTTAAACGTCGATCACGTAATATTTTCCTGATACACAAAGTTAGAAGGTTAAATTGTAAATATTTGTTTTAAGAGTTCAGTTGTAGTTTCTCGTATGGTTAATCCAAAGCAGTGTACTCGTATTGGCTGTCGAGTTTGAGCAAGTTACGAGTTATATATTCTTCAGAGAAAGTAAATGCAAAATATTTCCTACATCTTAGAAAAGAATAAAATAATTTACTGTAAATTTGGCGCCCTAATCTGATAGGGAAAAAACCCAAATGAAAAAAAGCAATAGGGCATTAGGCTTCCACTGTAGCCTGCCCATATGCAAAGCCCGAGCCTAACCTGGCCGACGCTGGGTTCAGAATTTAGGGCTGAGCCTGGCCCCATGACATAGCCCAACCTGACCCGACCCGACCCGGACCAGATTTTTTCGGGCTGGGCTGCCCATGCCCATGTCAGTCCCGTTGCATGTTTGGTTCGCGTAGGTGGATGAATATCACGAGACCACGAGAGGTTCGGTGGGGTAGTGTAGACTGTAGAGTGCGAGTGTAGAGAGACACGAAGCTACTAGTGCCTATTGGAGGTGAGAGATGATGTGATTGAAAGACAGGGACGGCATGTGGTGCCTCCATTGCCATTGCCAGTGCCAGCCAGGTTTCGGTGGTCAATCGCTGTCGCTAATTGGAAAGCTTGTGCATGGCTGATGGCTGCGCTGGGGAAAACCATTTGTTTTCGCCCAAGCGGCAACGGCTGCTTTGCTCCGTCAGTCTGTCCTCACCGACTTTCTTCCCTAAACCTCCTCCGCGATCCAGATTTGCGCCTCAAGACGGGGTCTCCCATGCACGATACGTATACGTATGCACCAGTCACATGCGAGTGTAAGAACGCGTTCTTTTTATTGGCGTATTTGCGCCGTACTCTCTGAAGGTACGTACGTAGCGAAAAAATATATGATGCACATATACTCGGATTAAGCGTACATGGAGATGACGCGGGACACTTACGGGTATATTTCTTTTTGTCGATTTCGAGCTGGCAAGGTCCTGTCGTCGTGTTTGATCGCGTAGAATGTGGATACGTAGGGAGCCCGACGCACATGGAGATATAGTGACCATTTCCATCTATATGGATATTAATGGAGGAAATCTTAGCCTAGCGGGTCGAGGTAAACTTACCGGTTTATTCGTGTCGACGCATTCGTGGTTTAAATTTAGGTTCGGAATGCATCGGCGCAGATACAACGCGGTCCACGCATGCGTTCACGCCCTTTTCCGTCGGGTCTGCCTGCCAAATACCGCGCCGCTTCACTTTCTGCACGCGAACAATGTCGCTACAACTTTCTACGTTGCGTTAATGTCGCTACCTCGCCTTCCATGCACCAGTGCCGGCGCGAGTGACGCATGGGCATACACGTCAGACATTGAAGGCGAGGCAGCATGCCAACCCTTCTAAGGTTAGCAAGTCGCGAACGTTATGGTCAAACCTTCGTCAATAGCCAACGCAACTGCCATTGTCCACGTTTAAATCCATCGAACACGAGCTCCAGGGCCATGCAAGTGGTGGTATTTCCGCAAGACGAAACACAACCACGAGGCCGGCTTGTCTCGTGGCAGCAGGAAGAAGGCGCGGGAGCGCCACCCCGGTAGACTACGCGGGCCGGATCTATGATGAGAACCGATCGGTGCCTTGGCAGGATGTGAGCCTATCGGCCGGCTGGTATCTCAACTCGGCACACGGTGCCGCACGACAGCTGCCGTGACGAGATCTGTTGTCGCTGCTCCATCCTGTCGTCGAATGTGCGCGATGATCCCGTTTGCGCCCTCAACTCCTACAACTAAGTGACACCCTCTTTGACAACGCAACTGCTCTAGGCGGCGGCGTGAACGAGGAGGTCCATCCATCAGACCTCCAGCCGGTGGACCTCACGGAGGAGGAGGCCATTAAATGGCCATCGCCTAGAGAGATCACGTCCAGATAGTCCAGTGGAATGGCCTTGCCGTCCAGCTACGGGAGTTCGTGATGGCTCAAGGGAGGTCGGTGACTCCTGGGCGCACCGAGGCGCGCGCCGCCATCTCCTCCCGCACCTACACGGTCGTCACCACCTCATCCCGCACCAACACCACCGCCGCCGGTGCAACAACCGACTCTATACTGGCCGCCCCCTCCGGTCTTCATCGATCTCGTAGACGACGAGGAGGAGGAGGAGGCGGGCATGCTGAAAGAACATTTCCCGCCCTTTTGGGTTTTGTGTGTTTGACGTCAACACGATGTATATTTTTATGTGTGTTGATGTAGACAGGTACAAGCTATCAAAAATTATGTTGGATCGGTGTTTTGCTTTAGCTGTTCTGAAGTTCTGCAGGTTTTCTGTGACTGGCGGAAGTTCCGGCCCCAGCAGGCGGAAGTTCCGCCCTGGCTTATTCAGCAGAAGCTCCCAGCGCAGTTTGGCCGTGCTATTTTCTTCCTGACCGGAAGTTCGGTGAAGTTGGCGGAAGTTCCGGTCGGCGGAACTTCCGCCTAACTTCCGGCAAGTTCCGGGCGAGTTTGTGGCTCAGTATAGTCCAGAAGGTTTTCGGGCTATTCGGAACTTGGCGGAACGGAACTTCCGGTCAGGAAGTTCCGCCAAGTTCCGCCCTTCTATTGCTTTGCGTATTTTATCGGAGCGGAAGTTCGGCCCAAATGGCGGTACTTCCGGTGGAGCGAACTTGGCCGGCCGGAACCGGTGTTAGTGAATTTCGTCCCCAACGGATCTGAAAGCTCCACCCATATAAATAGCTTTCTTCTCTAATGGGACAAGTTGCTCAATCATTGCAAGAAAAATCTGCCAAGCTTCACCACCATTAGAGCCACCTCAAGAACACAAGATTTGCAAGATCTCCTTCCTCCCCAACCAAAGCTCTTGATCTTTGGAGATTCGAAGGAGAAGACACCGATCTACATCCTCACCGAAGCGTTCTTCATTTCCCCCTCTCTTGTTTGAGGGATCTCATGCTAGTGTTCCTATTTGGTTCCCTAGTTGATTTGTTGTTGATGTGTTGTTGTTGATTGTTGTATTGTTACATTTGGGAGCCTCCAATTTGGTTGTGGATGTGTGCCCCAAGAACTTTGTAAAGGCCCGGTTTCCGGAAATCCCTTAGTGGAAGTGGGCTAGGCCTTCGTGGCGTTGCTCACAGGAGATCTGAGTGAAGCCTTCGTGGCTGTTGGTTTGGCTTGCGTAGCAACCACACTCCTCCAAACGTAGACGTACCTTCTTGCAAAGGAAGGGAACTACGGGAATCATCTCCGTGTCATCGCGTGCTCCACTCTCGGTTACCTCTATCCCACTCTATCTCCTATTGCGTAGCTATACCTTGCTTAGTTGTTATCCTTGTCATATAGGTAAATTCACTTAGTTGCATATCTAGAGAATTTACCTTTTGTGTCAAGCCTAAATTGAAAAAGAACTAAAAATTGGTTAGCACCTATTCACCCCCCCTCTAGGTGCGGCATACGATCCTTTCAATTGGTATCAGAGCCTCGGCTCTTATTTCGGGCTTAACCGCCTAAGAGTATGCCGGACGAGGAGCCCTCGGAAGGGGCCGCAAGTTGGTCTCCGTGGAAGACTTCAATTCGTTGAAGTCCTCCATGGAAGCCCAAATGGAAAGCATGAAAAAGATGATTGCCGAGCTTTTGGCTCCGGCCCTTCCCAAGGCTCCTAGTGTAGAGGTAAAAGACACGGGTGCGTTAGATGAGGGAGAGGCTTCGGACTTACCCTCATCTACCAAACCCGTGGAAGGTGATAACTTAAACACTATCAAATCTACCAGTGCATCTCCTAGGGGAACTAGTGGAGGTGATAGCTACAATCGAGTAGCTCCACCTTTCCTATCTCCCGATATACCGGTTCCCCATCCCCATTTGAACATTCGGGCGACCCACCTAAGTTTTCGTTGATAATTTCGATACTTGGCAATTTGAGTTCCGCTCTCATGTTTGTAGTGCCTCCAATGAACTATGGAGAATCATCTTGGAGGGCTTCAAGCCATACAACCCCGACAAGTTGACTAGAAGAGAAGCAATTGATAGTCAACTCAACAACACCACCCTACACATGATTCAAACTAGTGTGGGGACACCGGAATTGCATCGTGTCCGGAACTACACCACCGCCAAGGAAGCTTGGGACGACTTGGCCGCTAGTTGCATTGGAAGTGAGAGCACAAGGAGGAACAAGTATAATGCTCTTAAGAATAAAGCCGAAGGGTTCATGAGGCTACCGGATGAAGATCATGAAGTCATGTATGGAAGACTTGTCACGGTTGCCGATGCCTTCCGGCTTATTGGTGCCACCCACATCAATGACTCTTGGATCAAGGAGAAGTACATTGAATGCATGATGCCATTTGCACCCATTGATGTCAAGACTCTTGTGGGAAGGGAATGCTATTCCTCTCTCACCTCTCAACAAGTCGTGCACGAGATGCAAGCTCTCAAGGTGCTTGAGGAAACCTCTCATGATTCTCGCAATCGTGCTCTTGGGATGGCAAAAGGTTCCAACCTTGCCTTGGTGGTCAACTCCGGTGAAGAAGTGATTCCTCAAGAATCTTATAGGGCATCTTGGAGTATGTCCTATCCGGAAGATTTGCAATGCCACTACCATGATCACATGGCCTTCCATGCAAAATCCTTTTGGGTTGATCCCTCCAAGGCCAAGGAAGACAACATCAAGAGGAACAACAAAAGTGGGTTCACTAGCTTTGGTCCAAAGACAAGATCTTGCTACAATTGTGATGACAAGCGCCACTTCATTGCCGAATGTCCCTATGAAAATAGAGAGCTTCATAATGGGAGGCTCATTCCCAAGGACAAGAGCAAGGACACAAAGGGCAAATATTCAAAAGCCCCCAACAAGAAGTTCTACAACAACAAGACCAAGAAGGGCAAGAGGCCCTCGAGAGTTGTGCTAGTAACAAGGGAAGAATATTCATCCGATGAAGTTGAAAGTTCTAGTGGTGATGAAGATGAAGAAAGCTCAAAGGAATTGGCCGCCATCGTCACCACCAACATACCCTCTTCATCTCTCTTTGAATCTCCCAATGAGAACCCTCCTATCAAGAATGCACATTGCTTCATGGCAAGGTCCTCCTTGGACACACCTATTGTGCTATCAACTCAAGAAGAGTATACCTCCGGAGATGATGATGTTGATGATGAAGAAGATGCAACCTCTAATGGATTGGTCGCTCTTGCCTCCCTCTCCACTAACTCTTCATCACCAAGTGAATCCCCCAATGAGGTCATTCTTGTGGAGGAAGAAAGTTGCTTCATGGCTAAATCCTCCGAGGTATCATTTCCTAACCCCTCTATGCCTAACATATCTAGTGATCTAGGGGTTGATGATACTAGTCTAAAAGTGAAACAAGAAATGCTAGATTTTGATGATTTCATTCTCAACCTACAAGGTAACACTAAAAAGCATGTTTCAAACCTCATGATTCGTTTAGCTCAACAAAGTGATATGCTTGAGAAAAAGGGTCAAATAGAGAGAGAAGACTCTCTCGAAATTCATGCTCTTAAAAATGCTCTTGAGGAAAGTCAAGAAACTATAGCTTCTCTTGAGGAGAGGCTAGAAACTCTTGAAGAGCCTCAAGATAAAATTAACAAGCTCACTAAAGCTAGAGATCTTGCTAGGGCTAAGTCTAAAGTGCTTAAAAAGGATAAGGCCCAATTTGAGGTTGATCATGAGAAACTTGTGAAGGATCTAGATGAACTAGACAAAGCTCACAAAGCTTTGAAGAGTGAATTCACTCTCCTATCCAAATCCTATGAGCAACTTCAAATTAGGCTTGCTTCATATGATGTGCCTAGTTCCTCTACTCCTCTATGTGATCATGCAAATATTGTTGAGGAAAATGCTAGGTTGAAGGATGAACTTGCTAAGGCCTCCTCTCCCCAAAGTAAACTTTCTTTGGATGATCTTTTGAGTAAGCAAAGATCAAACAATGGGAAGGAGGGCCTTGGTTTTAATGCCAAGGCAAAGAAGGCAAACAAGCAAAAGGCCAAGCCCGCACAAGAGAAAAAGAAAGACGTCACTAATGGTGAAGCCCCCAAGGGCAAAACCATGAATGATGATGATGCGGGAATTGCTAACCCTCACTATGTGTTATTTAAAGATTATTATGGTGATGTTTATGCTAAATATGTTGGCCCATATGATGGTTATGTTGCTTGGTCTATTTGGGTCCCAAAGACCCTTGTTGCTAACAAAAGAGGACCCATTGCGAAATGGGTACCTAAATCCAAGAATTGATCTCATGTAGGACTATGCCGCCGGAGGTTCAAAATGGGTACTTGATAGTGGATGTACAAGTCATATGACCGGCGGCAAGAACCTCGTCAAGGAGTTGAGGCCTAACATTAATGATATCACCGTCTCCTTTGGCGATAATTCTACATCCGAGGTATTGGGTTTTGGCAAGGTTGTGGTTGCACACAACATTACTCTTGTGGATGTCATGCTTGTCAAAACCCTTGGTTACAATTTGCTTTCCGTTTCCGCCCTTGGCAAGATGGGTTTCGCCGTCTTTATTGATAATGATATTGTGGTCCTCTTGTGGAGCAAGACTCTAAAAGTCGCTTTCGTTGGGTATCGCGAACACAACTTGTATGTGGTGGACTTTTCGGGGACCACCACGACAAGTGCGATGTGCCTATTCGGAAAGGCGGACGTGGGTTGGTTGTGGCATCGCCGCCTAGCCCATGTCAACATGAGAACTTTGCAAAGTCTTCACAAGGGGAACCATATTGTGGGACTAATGGAAAATGTGTCTTTTGCCAAAGATCGTGTTTGTAGGGCTTGTGTTGAAGGCAAAATGCATGACTCTCCGCATCCAAGCAAGACCATTATCTCTTCCAAGAGGATCTTGGAGCTCCTTCACGTGGATTTCTTCGGCCCCGTTACTCATGCAAGTCTTGGTGCGAAGAAACATTGCTTGGTGATTGTCGATGACTACTCAAGATACACTTGGGTCTACTTTCTCAAGACGAAAGATGAGACTCAACAAATATTCATTGACTTTGCTACCGAGGTGCAACGCCAACACAACCTCCTCATTATGGCAATAAGAAGTGACAACGGCTCCGAGTTCAAGAACTACACACTCAATGATTTTCTTAGTGAGGGGATTCGTCATCAATATTCCGCTGCTTACACCCCTCAACAAAATGGTGTTGCGGAGAGGAGAACGGACTCTTATGGATATGGCAAGGTCTATGATGGCGGAGTATAAATCCCGCTATAACTTTTGGGCCGAAGCCATCTCCACTCCTCCAACCGGCTCTATCTCCGCAAGGGCTTGAACAAGACTCCATATGAAATACTCACCGGGAACAAGCCTAATATCTCATACTTCAAGGTATTCGGGTGTAAGTGTTTCTACAAAATCAAAGGAGTTCGTTTATCTAAATTCGCTCCTAAAGCTTTGGAGGGTATATTTGTTGGTTACGGTGCCGAGTCTCACACTTATAGAATCTTTGATATAGCCTCCAGGATTATCATTGAATCTTGTAGTGTGAGGTTCGAAGAAAATGATGGCTTGGCAAGTTGATGTTTGTGCAGGTGATGAAATACCTCAAGATGCCATAGTAAGAATGGGTGTGGGATTTTTCCGCCCCATTGAGGGACACGGTGTGGCGTCTCGGGAAGAACTATGCTCTACCACGGTGGAGCCCTCATCTTCTCAACATCAACAAACCCTACCTAGTGAAGCAAATGATGCACCAACCCAAGAACAAGAACAAGACCCTTCCTCTTATGTGCAAGATCAAGGACAAGATCAAGGTCAAGATCAACCAATCATTCATAATGGCTCCAATGAGGATCCAATCAACTCTTGCCCTTCTCCGAACATTGTTCAAGATCAAGCACATGAGATTGAGCAACCCCAAGCAATTGAGGAAGCTCAAGTTAAAGGTCAAGACGGGGACCCAAATGATCAAGTTGATCAAGTGACACCTCCAAGGCCTAGAAAGACCAAGGAGGAGATCGAGGCTCGTCGTCTAGCAAGAAGAGAAAGGAACCTCGAACTTCGTGGACACACTCATGACAAGGTTCTAGGTGATGTAAGGGCAAAGGTCTCCACAAGAAGGCAATTGGCGAACTTTAGCCATCATCATGCTTATATCTCCTTAGTGGAACCCAAGAAGGTATTTGAAGCCCTTGAAGATTCGGATTGGTTGGAAGCTATGCATGAAGAACTCAATAACTTCAAGCGCAACAAAGTATGGACTTTAGTTAAGAAGCCAAAGGAGTGCCGCAATGTTATAGGCACTAAATGGATTTTCAAGAACAAGCAAGATGAGTTTGGAAATGTTGTGAGGAACAAGGCAAGATTGGTGGCTCAAGGGTTCTCTCAAGTTGAGGGTATTGACTTTGGAGAAACCTATGCTCCCGTCGCCTTGAGTCCATCCGTATCCTTCTTGCTTATGCTTCGCATCATAACTTTAAGTTACAACAAATGGATGTGAAAAATGCTTTTCTTAATGGTCCTTTGCATGAAGAGGTTTATGTTAAGCAACCCCGGGGTTCGAGGATCTCAACTTTCCTAACCATGTCTACAAGCTTGATAAAGCACTTTATGGTCTCAAACAAGCTCCTAGAGCTTGGTACGAGCACCTTAAGGAATTGTTGGTAGACCGTGGGTTTGATGTTGGGCTAATCGACCCCACTCTTTTTACTAAGAGGGTCAATGGGGAGCTTTTCGTTTGCCAATTATATGTTGATGATATTATTTTTGGGTCTACTAACAAAGCTTTCAATGATGAATTCTCAAAGCTTATGACCGATAGGTTTGAGATGTCTATGATGGGAGAGATGAAGTTCTTCCTTGGTTTTGAGATCAAGCAATTGAGGGAAGGAACCTTCATCAACCAAGCAAAATATCTCCAAGACATGCTCAAGAGGTTCAAGATGACCGAGATGAAGGGTGTGGCCACTCCTATGGTTACCAAATGTCATCTTGCACTAGATCCCAATGGTAAAGAGGTGGATCAAAAGGTATATCGCTCCATGATTGGGTCCTTGCTTTACCTTTGTGCATCTAGACCGGACATAGTGTTGAGTGTTGGTGTGTGTGCAAGGTATCAAGCTTCTCCTAAGGAGAGCCACATGATAGCTCTCAAGAGAATCTTTCGATATTTGGTTGATACCCCAAGATATGGTATTTGGTACCCCAAAGGCTCAAGTTTTATTCTCAATGGTTATACCGATGCGGATTGGGCGGGTGACAAGGATGATAGGAAATCAACTTCCGGGGCTTGCCAATTCCTTGGTAGGTCCTGTGTTGGTCTTCTAAGAAGCAAAATTGTATATCTCTCTCCACCGCCGAAGCCGAATATGTTGCCGCCGCAAGTGGATGCACTCAATTGTTATGGATGAGGCAAACTTTAAAGGAATACGGTGTCATTTGTGACAAAGTGCCTCTATTATGTGACAATGAAAGTGCCATCAAGATTGCCTATAATCCGGTGCAACATTCAAGAACGAAGCATATTGAGATCCGGAATCATTTCATTAGGGATCATGTTGCCCGTGGTGATATTGAGCTTATCTATGTTCCAACCAAAGATCAACTTGCCGATATATTCACGAAGCCTCTTGATGAAGCAAGATTCTCTTATTTGAGGAATGAGCTAAATATCATTGATTCAAGGAGTATAGCTTGACCATCTTGCAAACACACCTTTGTCTCAAAACTTTATTTGGTTTAGATGTGGGCATGGAAATAGGGGAGTGCGGTTTAAATTATTGAGCTATCCCTCCCCCCATAATGCCAACATTAAAGATTTCATTCTCGTTATATCATATGTTGATATGTGAGCTTAAATGATGAGTAGTGGTTTGAACCCAAGATATATCTTCGCGGTGTCATGTCATAACACTCATATATGGTGGCCTAGGCCACCGCACTCTTCTTCGTGAAGAGTTGGAGTTGTTTGGATTTTCATTGGATTTTATTGACATCTCCTTGTTTATGGGAAATCACTCATTTTTGGCCTTCATTTGCATTATTTGCAAAAATGAGTGATCATGTACCATCTCACAGTTTGGCGTATCTGTCCTAAGCCTATCTCATCTAAGACATATCCTTCACCCTCTCCAAGTGCACCTTGTTCGTGTCAAAATCCTGTTTTTGGGCACAGTTTCCTGTTCCACCGGAAGTTCCGGTCGTTTCGACCGGTACTTCCGGCTGGTATCTTTCCACCAGTTTCTGCCTTGTTCGTGTCCATGCTGGGTGGTTCCTGCGAGACCGGAAGTTCCGGCTCCAACGAGCGGAACTTCCGGCCTTAAGTGACCACTATATATATGGGCCGAACGGGTGAGCAGTTCCATCTCCCTCACTTTTCCCCTATCCAAGATCTATTTGGTGGTGCTCCTCCCCTTGGACGGCTGCTGCTCCTCCGGCCGGATCTCCCTCCTCCGGCGCTCCCCGCCGGATCGTCTCCGTGGATCGGCATCCTCTCCCTCTTCTCCTCCATGGCTCCCCCGGTTTGTGCCCTCTCCCTCTCTATGTGTGGGTAGACCTCACTAGATGAAATATAGGGCATACTCTAGGCAAAGCTATGGTAGAAATCCTCTAGATGCCTTTCCCCTACTAGATCGTGCGTAGGATGTCGTGGTAATGCGGTTGACGTGGGCATTACCCTTCGGGTAACCAGTATTGCCCTATCTGATATTGACAAGTTGGAGGCCCATGAAGCTACCAGAAGGCGAGATGGGCCACTAGGCCGGTGCGTCAGAAGATTCCTTGGCGGACAAGATCAGGAAACGGACAAACAAGGAAAGATTAGATCTAATCTGTAAACCTAGTCGTCCTCGGGTAGGACCCTTGAGACCTGGCCTCCTATATAAAGGCCAGGAGAGGGCCTGCCGAGACACACAATCAATCTTAGCAGCAATAGCCAGCAGAAGCTTAGAACTAGGTTACCCTAGCTACTAGCATCTCGACGAGATCACAGCCGAACTATTCGGCACCCCATTGTAACCTGTTTTCATCACAATCAAAGAACAGACAGCGGGACGTAAGGGTTTTACCTCATCGAGGGCCCCGAACTGGGTAAATCGCTCTCCCGCTTGTCGTGTACCGATGTCTCGTGTCAGCTTGCGGGATTCCATCAACCCTAAGCCCCTATCGGAGGGCATTGCCGAGGAGCACCCTCGACAATTGGCGCCGTACCCTGTTGGCACAAGGCAGGGCATCGGCAGATCCGATCATGACATCGGCAGCCTCATCGGCAAACTTGCTGGTAATTTCGGCAAGTTCGCCAGTAACTTCATCAGCAACCTCATCGACACCGTCGTCGCCCATCCTGGGAAGCCCGATTCGATTCGGCTCCTACGAGTTTACTCCACATAGCGAGTCCTCCCGTTCAAACTTTTCGGATCTACAAGGGAACATGGAGATGACCTTCGGCAGCGTCCATTACAACGTCAACGCAGAAGGAATCCTTCAACTGCTGGAATCCCCTCCTTCCGGATCGACGAGTTCGAACGCATCGTCTTCAGTCGATCTGTCGGCTGGCCTAACGGGATCAACATGCTCTCCTACACCATCGGCTCCCCGCTCGACGTCCTCTATGTCAGTAGGGTCGGACGATTCTTCGTCTTCGAAGTTGACCTCGTATTATTGCCTGAACTGCGACACCAGGCACGGACTGGGATCTGACACGCCGTTCATCTGCAACGCCCGTATTCATCGGGAGAAGACAGTATCGACAGCACCATCCTACGAACCAACCAAAGGGCGGCACGCCATCAGGTCTATGTCGCCAATAACACAGGGAACGCAAGGCGCAGAGGAGACGAGGACCATACTCCCCGCTCTAGCAGAAGGGCAAGTTTTGAGGACAGCGCCAGCAACCGTGATAGCGATTACACCATTGCCGATGAGGAGTGGGCGGCAGCACGGGCAGCAGTACTCAACAACACACCGCTCCCTGCAGGAACTTCGGTCGGAACCCTCAATGCTTACCGCTCCATACTAGAGAAAAACCGAGAACACTTGTCGAAAGAGCAAGCCTCCCTCGAGAGACGCTTAACCTGCCGATCGATCCAGCGAACGACGAAGGGGTTCACTGGGAGTGCCTCCGAAACACTCGGGGAGCAGGCAAGCACCGGTCGAGGATGTCCGGCTTTCGGAAGATGACGCCAGAGAGATAACGTCAAATCTGACTAAATCTTTCATGACCACGGATACCGCGGGCATGCCACGACCAAAAACCGTTGCAGCAGCAACGGCCAACCTCGCCGCTTACCTCATCAACCAGCGCCCCAAAGGATCTATGGCTCAGGCTCACCGAGGTGCCCTCGAGAGTCTCGCGATATTGGGAAACAACCTGGTCCCGCAAAAGGAAAAAACTATGGCCCAAGGCAGTGGGTCAAAACATCATGCGAGAGACGCTCGGGACGAGATCACCCAGAGCAGGATCGACAAAGCAAGGCGTCGACACGCCACCAGGAAAGACGACGATAGCAATTCTTCGGATGAAGACCAGGAGTACGACGGCGAGCTCAGGGGAGCCGACTGCCTAAGTTACAAGATACGCGAAGCAATGCCGCCTAAAAAGTTTAAGCCTACCCCTACCCGCCAAGTACGATGGGCAGCAAGAACCAAGATCTTGGATAGATGATTACCTGCAGACGGTGAAAGGAAACCAGATAGCAGCAATGCAATGCTTACAACTTTACTTGAAGGATTCAGCACGGGCCTGGCTACGGGGTCTCGAAAGGTTATCAAATCATGGGACGACCTAGTAGACGCCTTCGTTGCCAACTTCCAAGCAACATATAAGAGGCCCGTCGGGATCGAAGAGCTACGGAATTGTCGGCAGAAGCAGAAGGAGTCGATGCGTTCTTACATTGGGAGATTCACAAAGCTCTGAATGCTGCCGAAGACGTATCTGTCGACAGGCAATCGACGCTTCGACGGCGTCCAGCGGGAAAGTTACATAGAAGAACTCGGGCGCAAGAAGCCAAAAACCATAACCAAGTTAATGGAAATTGCCAACAGCTGGGCCGATGGCGAAGATAACGTGCGAAGGCCATGGCAGCGCAGCGATGATGAAGACGATGATCAGCCGAAGCACGACTCGGGTAGCCGGAGGGATCGACACAAGAGGAGGAAAAACCGCAACTACGATGATAACAATCTGGTAGCAGCAGGGTATGCCGATCGGCAGGACGACCGAGAAGACAGGCACGATGGTAACCGGAACAACTCGGGAACCGTGGTAACTATAAACCACGGCAGCAGAGGACTCCCGAACTACCCTACGCTGAACAGGTCAATGCCCCTTGTTACCTACATTCGTATGTCGATTCCAAAGACGGCAAAACGAAGTCGAGTCACTGCTCGGGGGTGTCGGCAGTTCCTCGACATGCACAAACTCATCCGCAGTCAGGCCAACAACAGCTACCACCACCGCCACCACCTCCACCGCACCAAGTCAAGCAGGCCCAACCCAACGAGGCATTCCCACCGCCACGTGGGCAGATGAGTATGATCCACAGGACAGGCGTTTCAAGAAGAGAGATGAAGAAGCTCACCCGAGAAATCAATTTGGCGAAAGCATCATGGCAAACATTCCCGAGTACGTCGACTGGTCGTCGGAGCATTACGTTCAGCCGAACAGATCATCCGATGACCATACCAAAACCAGGACATGCCGCCCTGGTAGTCGAAGCACAAATTGGAGGGTTCAAGATGAGCAAAGTGTTTATGGATGGCGGAAGCGGGTTAAACCTGATATTCGTCGATACAATCAGGAGTATGGGGATCACCATGAGCATGTTGGAAGAAACAGACACCTGCTTCCACGGGATCCTTCCAACCGCACCGGGATACTCTCTTGGCAAAGCTTACCTGAATGTCATCTTCGGCAAAGCCGATAATTTCAGGAAGGAGAAAATCGAGTTTGAAGTGGTGAACTGGGAATCACAGTATCACGCTATACTCGGAAGACCAGCTTATGCCAAGTTCATGGCTGTGCCGCATTATGCATACCTCAAGCTGAAAATGTCTGGGAACAATGGGACAAACCTCACAGTCCATGGAAGTTTTTCACGATCGGACAATTGTGATCGCGACTTTGGAGGATTGCTGCAAAGTTTGGGCCACAGCGAGAAATCGTCGGCCCTCCGCCCAAGCTGTCCTTACGAGAGATCAAGGAAGAAAAAGATGGCAGGGAAATCAAGAAGAAGCCAGCCGCTCTCGCCCTTAAAGCATCGCGGTGAGGCTTCGGCAGCAGCTTCGGCAGCAAAAGGCTCGGCAGTTGACGGCACAGGGCTTAGGAGATAGCAAGACGATGGCAACCACCGTTCAAACCCTTGATGAAATCAGCAACGCTGCTGCAGATACTAACGCGGTGAAGAAGCCAGAAGAAGAGAAGAATCCCTTCCTTGCCTAAGCAGCTTACTAGCTTTTATTATGTTTTCTTTTTCCTTCATTATAAACAGGGCCTCCCTCTTTCCGCCCTTTAGCACCATCCTTACTTTATTAATAAGAACTTACAGCTTCGATTCTTGTTAAGCATTGCAGTACCTGTAAACTTCTAAACCCCGTCACTATGTAAACATAGTACAGGGCCGAAGATTGTGCTCCAAAAAGCCTCTGCGAGTGCTAAAACGACGACATCTTTCCCTCTGCTTTAGATGCCTCTACGAGCGCCGAACAAAGCAAGAGTTTGGAAAAACTTACACACAACCCACGCTCGATATTTCACTTATGGAAATGTCAAAGAGCAACGGGTCCATCGACAGAATTATTACACCCGAAAAATTCGGGAATAACTGTCGAACTTTACAAACGGTTGAAAGCAAAGTTGCGCATACAACAGGTTTAGCAAAACCTGCAACACGAGCTGATCACTCATAATGATTTGCTAACCAACTAATACTCATACATCCAACGGGCAATTAAGCTCCGCCCCGTTTAATAATTGCCAACGGCATGGTGAAAGTGCACATTCGTGTACCAACCAGTTAAGAAGTTTTTCGGCCCAAAAAACCCGAATACTCGGACGGATTAGCCGATACAATATACAAAAGTAACTTTACACCTTTCTATCACTCTTGCGGAGTTTCCTTTTCTTCAGGTACCTTTGACATCTCCTCCAGCCTGTCGACAATTACATGAGCAGGAGCCAAAACCTTCGGGTACAGCTTCTCAAAGTCCCCAGTTGCGCTGGCAATAGACTGCAAGTGAACTGAAGGATAACAAGCAAGCACAAGGGCAAGCGTGCATTTGGCCCCTGCAAAGACTTGAGATCTTACTAGCTTTCGAACCTTCTTGGCACTCCCAAACTCAGACATCAAAGTCAAAAGGGTAGGGGGAACTGCATTCAGAGGGAACATTGTTTTCCAAACCACCCTCATGGCCTGTAGCACTTGTCGAAGAATTGGTGGACCTGTTGCACCCGATCCTGGAATTTAACAACAGCCGAGGTCTTCGATTGGTCCCGCCAGAAAATTTCTTCGGATGAGGAAAGCTGAGTCAAAGCACGCACCCGCTCGTGTATCTGCTTGTTCTCTTCCGCAGATTCAACGCTATGAGCCAAAAGAATCAGTCAAAGATTCAGACAAGAAGTTGCTAGCAAGCAGGCAAAAGGATCAAGAAACTTACAGTTTAAACTTTCGGTAGCCTTCTGCAGCTCGCCAAGAATGTACCGTTCCACGGCGGCTGCAGTCTCGCTTTTTTTTATTGATGATGGCAGCTAAGGCATAAGTGCTGCGTAAATCCTTCTCCATCTGCGTCATTCGGTCTTTCATGCGCTGGATCCGATCGCTTTCGGAAGCGCACCCGACGAGTCGTCTGTAAACGAAGGTACTGGGAAGACCGCGGAAAGTACTGGTTATAAAGAAGTGATGGATATGGCACAACCGAACATCCAAAATAACTCCCATCGGGAGAAGTACAAGAAACTGATATCATAAGCAAGAGTGTGTCTACGACAATGGCAGCACGAAGTTTATTACAAAGCATGAGTTTGGCGGCAGAACAATGTTTTGCATCAAGCTCAAAGACACAAGTTTGTTACAAGAATCAAGGAAGCTGAGTTTGAGTCGATGAACTAGGGCCAGCCGATGATTTCCTTGATGAAACCAAGTCAAGGAGCTGACGGGCACAAGTAAGAGCAGACGCCTTAAAGGTGCTCAAATCAACAGATTGCCCGTCTGCCCTTTTGGAAGCCCTTTAGTCATTTCCTCGATGTCACCCTTAAAGCCGTAACCCATCATAAGCTGGAAGGCAAGGACAGCACCATAAGTGCGCGATGTACGCTTGAGTACCTCGATGGCCTCCTTGGTGTTAACCGCGAAGGAATCGATCAGCTGTCCCAGGGTCTTTTCTTGATTAATCTTGGGGAAGATCATCGAGTGTATCTGTGCCAGAACACTCTTCCCCTTCACGAGAAGCTCTTGTGTAAGCTGGTGAGAAGCAAGAACCATCGACACAGCGTTCGACGGGGAGTTATTTGCAACTCTTTCTAGGGCATCGACAGGAATGTTCGCCGCCTCTACAATAGAAAGGAATGAAGAAATTTAGTCATTGACAAAAGTTTAACAACGTCTTCCGACAAAGGTATGTTGAAGATTACCAAGCAAGGCCAAAGAAGATTGGCGAAGGATTTCATCCTTTTCGGCTGCTCGAGCCTCAGCCACCAGCCTAGATGCTTCCTCCTCCTTCAACTTCCCTTTCAGTCTGGCTAGCTCCTCCTTCAGAGAATCAATCTCTCGGCGAGCCGCGGCAGCTATCTTGACTGCACCATCCAGTTTTGAAGAAGAAGATTCGACCTCCTTTTGTAGCCGAACTTTGTCAGCCTCTAGAGAAGTGAACCGGGAGGCGAAAATCTCCAGAGAAGAGATAACGCCACACAGGTCCTTAAGAAAGAGAGAAACAGAAATAATTAAACAAGGCACGCTCCAAGAAATTCTTGTTGAGATCAAAAGAGGACTTACAGAAAAAGGGGCCGCAGTAGCAGCAGTTGGAGAAATATCCTTTCCTTTGGAAAGGGAAGACGCGGTCGAAGCTTGAGCAGTGGGAGCGGCCTTAGGCGCCGAAGCTTTAGAAGCTACCACGACTGGTGAAACAGCATCGGACTTGGCCTTCTTAGGAGGTGGCTCAACAAAGCCCTCGTCACTGCAAAAGCAAACAGTCGGCTGTGATTAAAATAGGAGTACGACAGATAAAAAAGGCACAGTATAACCTTCAAGAGGGAACTACTTACATGTCGAAGAGATCATCTTCATCGGCGAAGCCGCCGGTTGATCTCTTCGCGGGAGAAGCCTGGCCCCATCCGCAGCTGCATCAACAAAAGTATCATGATCGTGACGTTGCGCACTGATCCACTGCGGTACAGGTGTTATCGGCTGAGGAGGGAAGATCAGCACGGGCTACTTCAAGATTCATTGGACCATTATATTCATCCTCTAAACCTGTTTGATCCATGGTATGGAAATCTACGGGGGTTGAGGAGCCTTTTTCCTCAGAAGTGTCATCCGGTGAGTCATGTGTATTTTCAGAAGGCACAAGGATCTGACAAAGAAGAATGACAAATAAGAACAAAGATAATCATATCGGCTAAGCAAAGAGCTGTAATAAGAGATATGAAAAAGAAAGGAAAGTACCCCTAATGGTGGATGATCAACGTCTAGGGGAGCATAAGAAGAGATCAGCGGAATCGAATCTTCCTGATTAAAGGAAGTGAGGCGACGAACTTCATCGAGCAACTCTTTTTCTGATAGATCGGCAGCATTGATCCTGGTCACATCCTTTGGACCTGAGTACAACCACATCGGGTGAATTCTGGCCATGACTGGTTGGATTCGGCGTCTCAGGAAAACTGCTGCCACCTCCGTACCAGTCATAGTTTGGCCGTCAGCTTCTTTAATTTGAAGGAATTTGGCAAACAATTCTTCGGCTGAGGCCCTTTCGTCGGTTGAGAGGATGTTCTTCCAGGAGTCTTTAGGTTTGGCTTCAGAAACGTCGGCATAGCAAGGGAGTCGGCATTCGGGCGACGAGGAATCTCTAACGTAAAACCATTTCAACCTCCATCCTTGCACGGACTCTCTCATTGGGAAATTAAAGTAATTAACTTCTGAGCGAGCAACAAAACCTACTCCTCCGGTGACAAAGTGCCCATTACTACTGCTGTATCTTTTCACATAGAAGATCTTCTTCCACAACCCGAAGTGAGGCTCAATGCCCAAAAACGCCTCGCAAAGGGTGATGAACACAGCAACGTGAAGGATCGAATTGGGGGTAAGTTGCCATAATTGAATTTCATACGTCCGCAAGAGATGGAGGAGGAATCCATGAGCAGGGAGTGAAAGGCCTCGATGGAGAAAAGATAAGAACATCACAGAAAATCCAGCAGGAGGATCAGGCCGAGAGATCGCACCTGGGAGGATTACATCTCCGGCATTGGAGGATATCAATCCTAGGCTTCGAGACCTGTTTTCGTCACGCTTAGTGACGGTTGAAGCCACCCAATCCCCGGGTTTGGCCATCGAGCCCGACGGCGCTGGCGGCGCCAGAGCTGGGGGAGGGGCGTTTGGAGCGTTCCCCTTCGGAAGGGAAGAAGAAGACCTGGTAGCGGCACCTTCGCTGGTGGAGCTAGCAGCGGCGGTGGCATTCCTCTTTTTCACCATCGCGAGATCTGGAGAAGATTGGAACTGTGGCGGCGGCGCAACAATGGCGGAAGAAGGAAGAAGAGGAAGAATGAGAAGGTGCTGCGGGAACTGTGGAGAAAACTGGAAACTTTGAGGGAAAAATTGAAGCAAGCACGTGGTGCTTAAGGAAGGGAGAGAATTGACGGCCCACTACGCCCACGATTGTGCGAAAATTGAGGAGCCACCTCGATCGTTACACGGTCAAACCCTAAAAACGTTGAATGAACAGGGCTAGGGCTAGCTTGTCATGATGGACCCGTCAAAACAGCCTGCAGCAGTTATACGTCATCAATGACGTCATGGTTTGAAAGCATTCGAAGGAAACATGAAAAGTTATCGGATGAAGGACTTGAGTCTAAGCACGGATTGCGAGCATCCGTACCTAGACTCGGGGGCTACTCCCATCGGGGCGCTGCGCAAAGGATAAAGTTGTGAGCCAGCACTCGGTTGCAAAACGCTCGCACCCGGATACTCGGGGCCTGTTACTCCCATCGGGAGTTCGTGATGCACACCCGCACTCCAGGATCATGCCGGGGACTTGCATGTTTTGCCATCGGCAACAACAGTTGGGCACGTTACTCATTATCCTTTGCGTAAAAATGTATCAGATAATTTATGAAGACCTGAAAGTATTCGAGTGGTACAACTTGAGTCTACGGCAAGCATCCCAGACTCGGGGCATGCAGCACTCTCACATGCATCGAGATTTTCGGCTAGACACTCGCTATGGGCATTACCCTTCGGGTAAATCGATATTGACAAGTTCGCTAACTTGAACAAGATATTAGATCTAAACGTTAAATTGAGATCCTATATGCCCTTATCAATCTTGTGCTTAGAACTAGGTTATAGGCATCTCTTATTTGGTTGGACGCTTAAGACCTCCGCCGCCTGGGCGTGCGCCCACTCATCCATGCAACTAAGCCTCGTGGGCATTATCAATTGCCCTATTGACAAGTTGGAGGCCCATGAAGCTCGAGATGGGCCACTTGCGTCGAAGGACAAGATCAGGAAACGGACAAACAAGGAAAGATTAGATCTAATCTAGCTAGTCGTCCTCGGGTAGGACCCTTGAGAGCCTCATATGCTCCATCAATCTTGGATGAGAAACTAGGTTACCCTAGCTACTAGCATCTCGATGAGATGAACTATTCGGCACCCCATTGTAACGTTTTCATCATTCGTAAGGGTTTTACCTCATCGAGGGCCCGAACTGGGTAAATCGCTCCCCGCTTGTAATGTCTCGTGTCGGCTTGGATTCCATCAACCCTAAGCCCTATCGGAGGGCATTGGAGCACCCTCCGGTCCTCTTAGCCATTGCCTCAGATCGGTGAGAAACCGCTATTTTGAACTCGGTCCTTCACGCCCTTTTTCTCACCGGAACTTTTTCTGCTGTTACCCGATATCCTGTGCATGCTCTGGTGTTTGGCCTCCTTGCTTATGTGCACTCATTCATCATTCCTATCATGTTGATTTCGTTATCAGGTGGTTCCAAGAAGAGAGGCAAGGATCATGTGGATGAGGTTGAGGAAGAGCTTGAGCAAACCCGACCATCCAAGCTCACCGCTCGCCAGCAAGCTGCAGCTGCTCAGAGGCACAAGTCACCGGCTGTTCGTGGGAAGAACATACACATATCCGTGAAGGGAATGCAATACAATGAGTACAAGGAGCTCCGTGACATGAACCCTTACCTTACCCCTCGGAACAATAGGGTTACGGATAAGCGGTTCCACAACAAGACTCAAGAGGAGATATTCTATGAGATCTACATTCCATTCAAGAAGGGGGTAGCCCCTCAACATGCTATTGACACCGGGAAGATGGCCGCTAATAAGTACTTTGAAGAAGCCTATGCCATGTGTGGAGAGTTTGGGCTCTATCCCATTATGGAGCTCAACAAGGACTATGATGTTGGGTTAATTCATCAATTCTATGCCACCGTCCACTTTGAGCAAGATGAAGCAAGAACATTTCGGTGGATGACTCATGAGAGGCTCCTTGAGTCTAACTTGGCAAAGTTTGGAACCGCCCTTGGATATCCTCGCTACCCGGGCGTTGATGCAAATGGTTGGAGATGCCATGATAGCCAATGGGCTCAAACAAGGGAAGTCTTGGAGCACCTCTACATCCCCGGATAGGGTGTACCGGGCAAGAGTGCGGATCTTCTCCCTACTTGGGATGTTATGCTTAGAGTCTACCGGGAAACTATTGGACCGAAGGGTGGCAACCTTGATGAGCTACATCTTTATGAAGTGGATCTTATGGCCAACTCTTTTGCTAAGAAGGGCACCGGTGAGAAGCTTGATGTGATGGACTACATCTATCATGAGATGTGGTCATGTGTGATGGAGAAGAAGCTTCCCGCCTATGCTCCGTACATTATGAAGCTCATTGAGGACACTTGGATGGAGTCTTGTCAGGCTAGACTTGTTCAATCCATTCCACTCTCTCTCACATCCCATGAAGTGTAGTCATTGAGGGCCAAGCGTGATGTCTACGGGAGCTTCTATTCTTGTAGACAGTGTTGGGCCTCCAAGAGCAGAGGTTTGTAGAACAGCAGCAAGTTTCCCTTAAGTGGATCACCCAAGGTTTATCGAACTCAGGGAGGAAGAGGTCAAAGATATCCCTCTCATGCAACCCGCAACCACAAAGCAAGAAGTCTCTTGTGTCCCCAACACACCTAATAGGTGCACTAGTTCGGCGAAGAGATAGTGAAATACAGGTGGTATGAATAAGTAGTAGCAACGGCACCGAGAAAAGTGCTTTGCCCAAGACAGTAAACAAGCAGTAGTAACAGACGTAGTTGAAAACAGAAACAAGCAGCGATAGCGTATTTAGGAACAAGGCCTAGGGATTAGACTTTCACTAGTGGACACTCTCAACATTGATCACATAACAGAATAGATAAATGCATACTTTACACTCTTGTTGGATGATGAACACATTGCGTAGGATTACACGAACCCTCAATGCGGAGTTAACAAGCTCCACAATTCAATGTTCATATTTAAATAACCTTAGAGTGCATAAAAGATCAATTCGACTAAACCAAGTACTAACATAGCATGCACACTGTCACCTTCATGCTATGTAGGAGGAATAATACACATCAATACTATCATAGCAATAGTTAACTTCATAATCTACAAGAGATCATAATCATAGCATACGCCAAGTACTAACACGGATGCACACACTGTCACCATTACACCGTGCGGGAGGAATAAAACTACTTTAATAACATTGCTAGAGTAGCACATAGATAAATTGTGATACAAAATACATTGCAATCATAAAGAGATATAAATAAGCACTTCACTATGCCATTCATAACAGTGAATAAGTATTCTGTGAAATATAGCCTAAGAGACCCACACGGTGCACACTGTCACCTTTACACACGTGGGACAAGGAGTCTCCGGAGATCACATGAGTAAAACTCACTTGACTAGCATAATGACATCTAGATTACAAGCATCATCATATGAATCTCAATCATGTAAGGCAGCTCATGAGATTATTGTATTGAAGCACATAGGAGAGAGATGAACCACATAGCTACCGGTACAGCCCCGAGCCTCGATGGAGAACTACTCCCTCCTCATGGGAGCAGCGGTGATGAAGATGGCGGTGGAGATGGCAGCGGTGTCGATGGAGAAGCCTTAGGGGCACTTCCTGCTCCGGCGGTGCCGGAACAGAGACTCCTGTTCCCAGATCTTGGCTTCGCGATGGCGGCGGCTGGAAGGTTTTCCGTATCGTGGTTCTTCGTATCGGGGTTTCGCGACGGAGGCTTTAAGTAGGCGGAAGGGCAACGTGGGGGCCACACGGGGCCCCACACCACAGGTCGGCGCGGCCAAGGGCTGGGCCGCGCCGCCTATGGTGGCAGCCCCTCGTGGCCCCACTTCGTATCCTCTTCGGTCTTCGGAAGGTTCGTGGCAAAATAGGCCCCGGGACTTGATTTCGTCCAATTCCGAGAATATTTCGTTACTAGGATTTTACCAAACCAAAAACAGCAACGGCACTTCGGCATCTTGTTAATAGGTTAGTTCCAGAAAATGCACGAATATGATATAAAGTGTGCATAAAACATGTAGGTATCATCAATAATATGGCATGGAACATAAGAAATTATCGATACGTCAGAGACGTATCAAAGCGCCACAACTCTCCTCTTGAAGATGTTAACCCCATGGATGAGAAGCCACCTAGCTGGGCCTCCAAGCTAGCACGCCGCATGAGACAGATTTTTTGCCTCACCTCTGCAGTCAACCACCGTCAGTATCAGCAGCATGTTGAAGCCAAGAAGTCAAAGGTGCGTCAGAAGAGCATCATGAGGGCTCTTGAGGTGGAAGTGTCTCCCCCGGATCCGAGGAGAATGTCACTCCGGAAGCTGAGTGGGTCTCTAGCTATGGTGTTCCTCTTCCTCCGGATGGTCTTGAGATCGAGTCTCCTCCGCACACTCCTCCCTACCCCGGCGCTACATCGAACCTCCCTCCCGGCTGGGCTAACGCCGTCCCTTGGGGCGCGTAGTTTCTCTCTTTTCCTTTTTGGTGCTTTGGTGCCAAAGGGGGAGAATGAGACCTTTTAGGTTGCTCTTCGGTGGGTATTTGCATGGGGGAGTCACAAGCTCGTGTTGGCTTTGGTTTTTATTGCTTGTGATTCTATTTATCGTTATGGTGTCGAACTATGTCTTAGCTATTTGGTTTGTAAACTCTATCTATGTGCTTGGAACCTTATTTGTGTATGGTAAACTCCGTATGTGAGTCTTCCTTGGTTATCTATGTGTGCATGATCTTATTATCCATATGCCTATCACTATGTTGTATTGCTAACCCTTGGAAGACGGATGCAAGATATAGGGGGAGCTTCTTATGTACCATTGCTCATATCTAGGGGGAGCTCCTCTATATCTCTCACATTGTTGTTTACATTATCCATTCCTTGCAAATACTTGTGTTGTCATCAAACACCAAAAAGGGAGATTGAAAGAACATTTCCCGCCCTTTTGGGTTTTGTGTGTTTGACGTCAACACGATGTATATTTTTATGTGTGTTGATGTAGACAGGTACAAGCTATCAAAAATTATGTTGGATCGGTGTTTTGCTTTAGCTGTTCTGAAGTTCGCAGGTTTCTAGGGCGGAAGTTCAGCAGGCGGAAGTTCCATGCTGGCTTATTCGAAGCTCCCCAGCGCAGTTTGGCGCTGCTATTTTCTTCCGACCGGAAGTTCCGGTGAAGTTGGCCGGAAGTTCCGGGACTCCGCCTAACTTCGGGCAAGTTCCGGAATTGCGAGTTTGTGGCTCGTATAGTCCAGTAAGGTTTCGGGCTATTCGGAACTTGGCCGAACTTCCGGTCACGGAAGTTCCGCCAAGTTCCGCCCCTTCTATTGCTGCGGGTATTTTATCGGAGCGGAAGTTCGGCCCAAATGGCCGTACTGGTGGAGCGAACTTCCGGCCATCCTGGCCGGAACTTCCGGTGTTAGTGAATTTCGTCCCCAACGGTCAGATCTGAAAGCTCCACCCATATAAATAGCTTTCTTCTCTAATGGGACAAGTTGCTCAATCATTGCAAGAAAAATCTGCCAAGCTTCACCACCATTAGAGCCACCTCAAGAACACAAGATTTGCATGATCTCCTTCCTCCCCCAACCAAAGCTCTTGATCTTTGGAGATTCGAAGGAGAAGACACCGATCTACATCCTCACCGAAGCGTTCTTCATTTCCCCCTCTCTTGTTTGAGGGATCTCATGCTAGTGTTCCTATTTGGTTCCCTAGTTGATTTGTTGTTGATGTTGTTGATTGTTGTATTGTTACAGATTTGGGAGCCTCCAATTTGGTTGTGGATGTGTGCCCCAAGAACTTTGTAAAGGCCCGGTTTCGCCTCGAGGAAATCCTTAGTGGAAGTGGGCTAGGCCTTCGTGGCGTTGCTCACAGGAGATCTGAGTGAAGCCTTCGTGGCTGTTGGTTTGGCTTGCGTAGCCACACCTCCAACGTAGACGTACCTTCTTGCAAAGGAAGGGAACTACGGGAATCATCTCCGTGTCATCGCGTGCTCCACTCTCGGTTACCTCTATCCCACTCTATCTCCTATTGCGTAGCTATACCTTGCTTAGTTGTTATCCTTGTCATATAGGTAAATTCACTTAGTTGCATATCTAGAGAATTTACCTTTTGTGTCAAGCCTAAATTGAAAAAGAACTAAAAATTGGTTAGCACCTATTTACCCCCCCCCCCCTCTAGGTGCGGCATACGATCCTTTCACATGCATGGTTGGTGTCGTAGTTAGCTAGGTTTTAATTTCTAGTCTTTTTTATTTAATTTTCAAACCATGATCCAAATGTAGGCGCGCTGAAAACTAGCCATTTCAATGTACATGGTCGGATCAAAGCGGAGCAAAACGGACACAATTTATGTCTGAAATAGATGCCCTAAGTAATACCGGGTTTGGTGCCGTGCTGTCGTGCTGTGTGTACGTGCCCGTGAAGATATCGCGTTGGACATTTGGTCCGCGTGCACGGAGGATCGGACGTCGTTCCCGGGTCAGGTACGCCGTCGCCGTCGCCGCGATACCTCCTCTCTTCCTCCCTCCCTTCTGTTCGTCGGTCGGCGACTGCTGCCGCGTATACTTGCGTCGGCAGACGTGTCATCCAACTACGTTTTTTCTTTATACATTTTCTCCAAATATACTACAGCTAGCGGATCCCAATCACGGCTCACTCCAATTTCACACACAGGTACGCGCGACCGATAAAAAATGGGACGAGACAGCCACGGACGGAGCTCGCAAGCCATCGACCGGAATCGAGTTTCCTTCACGTCGTCGACGGCGGACGTTGGGCGGGCGCTGTCGCCGGGCCGACGGTTCGACGTGGACAGCCGGATCGCAGTAGATCGAGCGAACCACGACTCTGCACATACTGTCGGTGCGACCAGCTAGCAAATACATGCACGTACTCCGAGAATCAACCGACGCTGGCTACCGTTGATTGTTTTCTCTTCACAACAAACTTTGCCCAAATATTCCTTCTTCTACCGCAATCATCTGCGCCACCAGCTTACAAATGGATGTATTATATGTACATGACCAACTGTCATGCACGCACTTTTTCGGATCGGACATACAGGTCACGCCCGGCCGACCGACGAAAATGGCGTGATAAAATACATTAGGCACCATGCAGGATTGCTAACGTATTCAGCAATCCTGTTTGTGCCTGGGGAGGTGAAGCATCAACGTCGTCGGAACCTGCAGGATGCTGCCTGGATTCACCGCCACATGCATCGCATGCAGCCACCAGGTAAAACAAACAAAAAGTAGGCCGAGATGAGATAGACGCATGAGAACCCAGTGAAGTTTACCTGGAGTAATGCAAAAACCCAGTTCAGATTCGCATCCGATTCAGGTTCAGGTAGGTCGTGAACCCTCGCCTAGAAACCCTCGAAACAAAAATGTCACAAAGCCTCGATCGGGGAGGATCCGTCTAGACCAGCAGCAAGGACGACGGCTCAAAGGAGGGGAAGGAA
Organism: Lolium multiflorum; assembly: GCA_030979885.1. NCBI lineage: Eukaryota > Viridiplantae > Streptophyta > Magnoliopsida > Poales > Poaceae > Lolium > Lolium multiflorum. The sequence goes on from CM061747.1 coordinate 239,106,162, forward strand.
CCCCACAAGATGCCATCAGGTATGATCCCCTCGTTGACGGGTCTTGGCGGTGGACGCGAGATGATGGATGCGCAGGGCGGATACGCTACAACATATGTGACATTATATGACGCTCATTCCATGATGTTTCAGTAAAAAAACGTCACAGTTTCTGAAATTTTGACTATTCCCTGACGTTCCATGCTTTGAAGATGGTTCAGTGGTTTGACGGTGCGGACGGCTTCTGTAGCGTGTGCATGAGATGTTGAGTTTGCTACACCGAATGAGCGCTCCCGTTTCATCTAGAGGATGTCTCGGCTATGCGATGTCCCCGGTTCCTTTTTGATGGGGGCTTTTCGTGTTTTCAAATCATAAGGCCCTGACAGCATGACTTTCACCTATTGTCGGGTTTGTAAATGTTGTGGGGTGGTTCGGCCATTTTTACGTCTGCTTCTTTATCAGACCTTTGTTCAATAATAATTTATAAAAACAATAGTATGCATCTTTTTGATATAGAGCCTAGTGGTGAGACTGGCTTTTCAGAACCTGGGTGCATGTGAACCCACTTTTTCAAAAATACGTTTGTGATGTAAAAATATGTTTTAAAAATCGAAACACAAAATGAATGCAAAGGTGATCTCAAACATGTGCCCTGGACATGAGTTTCTTAACGAAAAAATCTTTTATTTTGCCTCGGCAAAAAAGTGAAATTTTGCAGGGCTATATAGCAGTATATATGTGACGTATTTTGTCTTTTTAGATTCTAAAATAAAAAAGTGGTTTCTCCGCGAAAACTTTCTACGCACACATGGAACATGCATACGTACCCCGTTATTTTTATTTCAGAATTTTTTAACATTTGGAAAATGCATTTTCCACCTGAGTTCACGTGCACCCAGGTTCAACTGGGACTTTTCCGCCTAGTGGTCTCATCCTCCATTTCGAAAAAGGTATAACACCCGTGGACTCAAGGAGTATACCAAGAGTGTTGCATGTCCAACATACCCAAACGAACTCCTAGGACAGAACACGACATTACAAGATGCCACCGAGAGGAGATGGGGGGAGGGGGGAGGGGGTGGATAGGCAATTTAAACAAATACGAAAACAAAACTAACTTTTAAGTTATCAAGCACAAAACTTAAAAAATACTATCAACTATGTAAATCAACAACTTATGCTAAACAAGATTGACAACAAGGTGATAGCAAGATACTATATAACTTCAAGCACGAAGCGTATAACTAACGTAAATGCATAAGTAAAGAGGCTCAGGTATAGAAATAACCAACGCACATAGAGACGACGATGTTTCATGAGGTTCACTTCCTAGGGAAAGCTAATCTTTATTGGAGCGGTGCACATGCACAATGCTCCCGAAATGCCACTATGGCTCACCATATTCTCCTTGTCCTCTCGCACGAAGATGCTACGATCAACTACGGGGTCCTTGAGGGTGGTCACAACAAGCTTGTGCTAATCTTCAGGACTTAATTGGAGGCTCACAAGAACCACCATGATGCTTTACACCATCAAGATTGAGCTTCAAGGTGAGTCACAACCATTTTATCCCAATTTTTTTGCTCCATAGCCAAATTTCTTGATTAATAACTGTGAGTCGCACCACCCGGGCGCAACTGAGTATAAACACCAGAACCTTCAGGCCAAAAAAAAATTATGTTCACATTGTAATTGCCACCCTAAGCACACCAGAATTTCCTGACTACAATCCTCAAAAAATTCAACTTGTAAAAGGCAGATTTAACTGAAACCAAAAGTACAATATCATCCAGATTCCGATTTCAATAAACTTTGGTTCTACTGAAGATAATATCGATCTCCACAATAATATGAAAGAAAGTTATAGCCAAAATAAGGAGGATAAAACCACTAGAGGAAATGTTTGGCCTCCCTATAAAAGAAGAACAGACAAAACCCCCAATATAAAAAAAGAAACAAGTGTTCATACAAAATCATTTTTTTTATGAAATTGATATTTTCAAGAAAATAACCTCAAGCTCTAAAACCTCACATGGAAAAATCCAAATGAGAACGATGAAATATGACACCAAAGATGCAAAGATTTGAGCTCTATATGAACGATATGATCCAGTTACTTACTAGAGAGGCTCCCTTGACAAATACTTCCTTTTCTCCATTATACTGATGTCTTTAAGGTATACGTGAGAGCTCACTCAATCTTCTTCTTTCAACCTTCAAGCCAACATAAGGTTCGAGCATTTTCTATGGATGAATCTTTCAAATATAGCTCAATGCAAAATTAGTCCATAGAGATTATAATTATTTACCAAAACCACACACGGGGGCTCCATTCTCTTTCAACTTCGAAAAAACGTTGCATATAAACTATTTCGTATGAAAGGAAAGTTGATATTTGTTTCTTTCATTTGTTTATTTATGACTACTTAGAATCTTTTAACTATAATAATTAAGTTAGTCCATCACTTAACCAATAGTGTAAATGACTGGTTTATCTAAGTAAAAGTAGTTCTGATGTTTTTTTTAGATTATTGGCTAGATGAATTGTTTAAATTGTTTATATGAATTGGTTACAACTGTTTAGATGAATTTTAAAACTTTCATTACGTAATTTTTTCTTAAGAATATTAGTAGTAACTACCTATGGATAGAAGAAAAGGTAACCTCAAAATCGTCCAGGAAACAATCTCGGATTCAAAGTCAAGCGTAAGGTGCTCGGCATCAAAACAGACATGGTAGACAACTTCTTGGGAATCTTTACCAATGAAAAGTCCGGCCACATGAAGTGTATAGGAGTGTGGATAATGTCAAAAAATAGGGCTTCTTCCAAAATGACGAGGACATCAAAAGAGATGAGGTAGACGAGTTCTTAAGAGTCTCTGCCTTTGAGCATGGAAGGTGCACAAGGGGTATATGAGCATCGGTGGTCTATCCAGAAGGAGAGATCCGTTTTGTGCCAAACGAAGGCAATAAAGGAGATATTGATAACTCCAGTTACACGAGGGACATATATTGGCGATGATATGTCCACAAGGTTGTCAAGTTGGATATCATTTTTAGTTGTGATTGTTTACAACATTGTTGCATGTAATCTTGACTTATATAACTTTTCATGTGTATGTCTTATTGCTAACATTATGTGATGAGCTAGTGATGTGAAATTGCTATAAATTTGCACGGTTGGTGGATTACAGAAGCAAATATAAAATGTGTATCCCACACTTTTTTAACGAAAACTAACCCTCATTTTATAATTTTGTATTATAGTTGGTTTCTCATCGTAAACCAACTCAAGTTTTACAAGATTGCAGTTGGTTCCATTAAGGGCCTCTTTGATTTAAAGGATTTGTACATGTATTTTGGAGGGCTAAGATCCTTATAATTTTACCTATGGTGTGTCTTGTTCTTGAAAAAAAATACTATGGTGGTTATTTCACCTGTAGATTTGATTCTCATAAAGAAAATTCCTAAAAAAATCGTTTGTACAAATTTATAGAAACCTTAAATCAACTCAAACCTCCTTTTCATAATCCTTTGTTTTCCTATGATGGAATCAAATAAATTTTGGTGGTTATATAAAAATCTGTAAATTTTGAGTGAGCAGCATGATATTGCAGTTCTACATTTCTTCTAATGTACTACTATTAAAAAAAAACTAATTCAGGTTCAGGTAGTTCATAAATCACATCGCGCACGCGTAAATACGAGAGAAAGTTGCTGTCAGATTAAGTAGCACACAGGAATTTCCACGGTGCTCGAGCCCCGCTACAGCTCAGCTCTGATACACAAACTGAAACACTCACTGATCTCGTCGCCACCCACCGCTACTATAAGTCTATTAAACACAGACCACGAGGGCGCGCTCACTCTCAGATCCCAGCTAGCTCCTCCTCACCACCACCCACCGCAATGGCGTCGGCGTCGCGGATCCTGCTCGTGGCCTTCCTCCTGGCAACAGTGTCGGCAATGGCCGCGGCGCAGAAGGCGGTCGCTCCAGCCAAGGCGAAGCCGGCGCCTGCCGCACCCGCTGCCGACGCTCCCGGCGCGGCAACCGCCGACGGGAAGCCGCCGACGGACCCCATCGCGATCCTGAAGAAGGCCGGAGGGTTCACCAAGTTCTGCGACCTCCTGGAGCAGACCCGCGTGGACACGCAGCTCAAGGCCCAGCTGACGGACAGCTACAACGGTCTCACCATCTTCGCGCCCACCGACGACGCCTTCGACTCGCTCAAGGCCGGCACCCTCAACGGGCTGTCCAACCAGGACCAGATCCAGATGATGCTCTACTGCGTGCTGCCCCGGTTCTACTCCCTCTCCATGCTCGGCAACATCAAGGACAAGGTGAACACCCAGGCCTCCGGCCACACCGGCCCCTACAAGTACGCCATCAAGCCCTCCGGCAACAACGTCAACGTCTCCACCGGCGTCAAGGGCAACAACATGCTGCTCAACAGCGTCGTCAGCAAGGACTTCCCGCTCTCCATCTACTCCGTCGACAAGGTGCCGCTCCCCTACGAGCTCTTCGGGCCCCAGCCGCCCACCCCGGCGCCGGCGCCCGCCCCCGCACCCACAAAGTCCAAGCCCAAGAAGAAGAAGAAGTCTGCCGGAATCGCCGAGGCGCCCGAGGCCGAGGATGCTGACTCCACCGCCGACGACACCAAGAACGCCGCATCCTCCCTCACCGGCAGGTGGGTCGCCGCGCTCGGCGTCCTCGCGGCCGCGGTTCTCGGCGGCGCCTTCTGAGAAGAAGATCGCATCGGTGGGAACGGGAAGGTGGTGGTGTCATTCTTGCATTGAGTTAGTGTGGTGTATACCAAGAACATTGATGCTTGTACCAACAACACTGTGATGTGTATGTCCATCGGCTTTATTCTTTCTTCTTCTTTTCTTTTTTTTTCTTGAAAATCTTCTTGCTCTGATGAATTCTTGTCGATTTGTATCCTGTAATTTATGTGTTATACTAGTGCTTCCTGAATTCATTTACTATCGGATTGTAGCATCACATTTGCTGAAGCTCCTGCGATCTGGATCTGGCTGCGCTTTAAGATCTGATTAGTGATCTTGCAAGAACAGGGGGACAATGCGGGTTGTTTCCCACATCCCCTGATGGAATACGGAAAGCAGAGTGGCGCTGGCAGATCTGAAACATCGAGCGTGGGTCGGTGTCTGGCAGAGCAGAGAGGACGCACGGTAGATCTTGGATGCCAGCGACGTCTGTCCCGTTGTCGTTGGCCACGCATTTGCTGCTAGCATCTTCTTTCTTTTTTCTGCAGCTCGCGATGCAGTGTCCATTTCAGTTCAAAACGACATTGTACCGTTGTACTCGTACCATAGATCGGCATCTCCACCGTACTAGCTAGTGATAAATATATCAATCCCAGCACCAACAGCGCTGCTGTTCCGAGTCCGTAGAGTATACAGTCATCACCTGTTTGGTATACATAGAAGCAGAAAATGGCACTCAAACAAAGCAAGCAGGAGCTACAGTCATTCAGTGATTGTCTTCTGAAAATCTGAAATGCATGGCATCAGTTTCAGCAAAAACCTCTTCGATCAGCCATTCAGGTCCAGCGATGATGCATTATTGTAGCTGTAGGGTACACCGGACCCGTCTTGTTTACAAAAGAAAACCAACAGGTACAGCACATCCGCTGGAAATTTGAAAGGGGGCATGGCATCTTGATCCTTTTTCGCTCTGGCTTGCCTCACATGGAAGCTACCTACCAGCTCTCTCTCTGGATCTGGCACGCCGTTGCTCGTGTCGTGTCCTGGACATCAAAATCGGTGGCCTCTTCGGCCTCCTTGGTCGAAGCATGTGATCCTAGTCATGGACCGAATCAAGTTTTTGGCAGATTGGAATATGCAAGCTGCATGCATGTTCAGTGTTCTCTGAAATAGCAATTCGTTCGGGGACATTTGCGAAAATGCGGGAAGCAGAAATAGTTAAGGATTTAAAAATGTAGATAATTGAAAATCATATATCTCGGCTGACCTAGAAATATTTATATCCAAATCATCTTTCATTGTTCTCCGATGTAGATCTTTTTCGTCTCATTAGTATTTGCACACATCTAAAGTTTACTTACATAGGATGCTTGGCGGACCTCGAAACATTTTGAAGCCTCACAAACATTACTGAGATGCCATTTTTTATTATTATAGAAAACTCGATGTGGCACGTTACGCAAGCTGCGGCGCCGTCAGCAATCCCGGGCAGAAGGGGCCTTAGGTTCGCCCATCGATGGCTCTCAAGCTTGGGTTAAGAATCGTTGTTCTCTTTCACCTTAGAAACAACAAAACCGATTCTAAGAGAAAGAACATTTACTGGAGAGATAGAGAGATCGTATTTGACTTGAATACCTAGCGCATGTTTACCGACTCAAGAGCGTGTGAATGCATTTTGAATAAAGTTAGTAGCTCTTATCACATGAAACTACAATGTATATGTAAGAATACATCAGAGGAATTAGGCATATACATCATATGCATTGTAATCCATAAGAAGAAAAATCCATTAAACCATCTCAAGTATGTGGTGAGAGGCACTTCAGTACCGAAAGCACAAAAAGAATTAATGGCAATCTGTGAAAAAAATCATACCAACTCTTCCCTAATTTTTTTAGACGGCTTTCCCCTTCCCCTTAACAACGTTTTCTGAAAATGCTGGACGCATAATAGATAAAATTTTCAAAATGTAGATATTTGAAAAACCCTCAGTTCACTTAGAAATACTTATATCTCACTCTTGTTCCGACCTAAGAATCGTTGTTCTCGGTCACCTTAACTAGAGACAACAAAAACAGTTACTTAAATTTTTCAGTTGGATAGTGTAGAGGAACTAACACCAAAACTTAAGAGGAGACCAGTTATTGCAGAGATAGAGAGATTGTATTGGATTGCTCAAAGGAAACAAAAAAACAAGATAAGGGCTTAGCCCATATTCATCAACATGTGAATGCATTGTGAAGGAAATTGAGAGCTCTTATCACATTTTTCATAGAATGTAGCTCTTACAAGATGAACCATAAAGTTTCCTGAAAGAAAAGATTATGTATTAAGAAACACTTCATTGAAGCATCTAAAGGTAGTGCTAAGAGCCTAAGAAACACTTCACTACTGAAATATAACCCCAAAAGTTTAATGGTTCTACGCAAAAAAAAAAGAACGTTATTGGGCCCCTGACAGGTACTATTTTCTAGAGGTACCTTGGGCTGCACATGCAGGCCTGAGAGAAGAGAAGCAGAAGTGGCCTAACCATATACGTGCTGCCACCACTGGAACTCGCTTCAGATACCTTGTGCCGGCGAAGCCGAACACGGTCGCGAAGAGAAACCTCGACGAGGCCGAAGCTGCCGCCGGCGAGGGTAGACGCCACGGTCGCGCGTAGCTAAGACGCTGCCAGGCTACTGTTGGGCCTCGCAGTTGAGTACGCGCGATGCACACGGGAGAGCCGATGTCAAAGGAAGAAAGTTATTGTGGACAGACGACTGACTGACAGACGGCATTTGTTTCTTTTCGTCGCGGCAAGAACTGGGCCGGCTTCTACTTAGTATTTGCAAATACACTGGGTCTCATTCTGGAGAACTGCTGGGCCAGCGACAGCAGCACTACTCCACGAGAGAGCTAGGCGCCCCGTTCGCCAGCACAAAAAAAGAAGCTAGGCACCCCATTTTCGTGGAAAAGAAAAAACTAACCAGGTCGCTGCTCTCGTTCGCCAGGGAGGGAGGCGTGACGGGTTGAGCATATCCACCCATGACGCGGCAGCACGTCACGGGAATCCCCCGGCCGGTAGGCGCACGTAGGCAATACGTTGGCAGGCTCGATTTGTCTTTGCCGAGTAGCGCCGGCGCCGACCGCGGCCGGGGGTGCGCAGATAGGCATGGACAGAGGAGATCTTTAATTTTTCTCCGGCCGCCGCGCGCACGGAGTGAGGCCAGACGTCGCGTACGCGCGCGCGTGATCGTCATCGTGGCTGCCGGCCACGGCGGGCTTTACTCGCCCGGTGGACGCGTGCTGCCTTCCTCGGCAGCTCCGCCGCCGCCGCTGCCGACATAGATGTCCCAAGTAGGGAGTACTATACTCTGCTGGAATTCGGAGTTGCAGGCTACGGTGTGATAATGAGATGATCATTTTCTTTTGGTAACATGAAATGATCAGCTAACACGTACGTACATGTGTACGGCGGCATGAAATGACAGCTGGCTCGATCTTGCAAATAGGCAATATCAAGTTCCATCTGTGAAGGATAGATAGTATCGTAGAGATAGAGTTTGTTAGTATCTGTACTGGCTGATTCGGTTTATAAGGATCGGTCCATATCTCTCCTTTATCTCCTCCCCAAGTTGTAAACAAACTCAATGTAAATCCTGCCAATGTTGCGGCCTATATAACATGAAACCGATCCCGAGACAAAGGGTATCGTTAAACACAAATTATCACATGGTATCAGAGCCACCCTTCCAAAAACACATCTAAACCCTAGCCATGAGCTCCTCCTCTAGCGCCGTCATGAGCAGCCCCCTTCCATCGCAAGGCACATCGGAGAAGCTGACGCGGGATAATTTCCTGCTATGGGAGACACAAGTTCTTCCTGCCATCAGAGGTGCTCGCCTGATGGGTTTCCTTGATGGAACCAATAAGGCGCCGGCGGACACGATCACCGTCGACGACAGTGACGGCAAGGGCCGCACTGAGGTAAGCAACCCAGAATATGAAAATTGGGTACAGACTGATCAGCAAGTTTTGCACTATCTGTTGGCATCTCTGTCCAAGGAAATCCTCGTGAGCTGCATCGGGATGAGGACGGCATCAGCTGTCTGGCTCGCAATCAAAACAATGTTTGCAGCCAAGTCGCGCACTCGCATCGCCAACCTGCGGGTGCAACTTGCCAACACAAAGAAAGAAGGCAAAACCACCGCGCAATATTTTGCAGCGGTGAAGGCGATCACCGACGAGCTCGCAGCAGCGGGCCGTCCCATGGAGGAAGACGAGGTGGTGGAGTACCTCCTCGCTGGGCTGGACGACCCATACAATCCTCTCTTCGCCGCCATCGGGGCCAACCCCGACAACAAGGTGACCGTCCCTGAGCTCTACGCGCATCTCTCCTCCTACGACAACCACATGAAGCTGCTGATCAACAACGACGAGCCCAAGTCCTCCGTCAACTCAGCTGCACGAGGACGCGGCGCACGGCATGGCGGCCGTGGCAACTACCGTGGCCGTGGAGGCGGCCGCGGCCATGTCCAAGGGCATGGACAGGGTCATCAGCAGCACCAAGGTGGCCGCGGTGGCGGTCGCCGTGGTGGCAGAGGCGGCGGCAGAGACCGCGACGTCGTGACCTGCCAAATCTGTGGCAAACCAGGCCACTCTGCATATCGGTGCTGGCACCGATACTCAGAAGATGGCGGTGAGGAAGAAGAAGAGAGAGGCGCAAACGCCGCCTCCTACGGTGTCGATACCAATTGGTACTCCGACACCGGCGCCATCGACCACATCACAAGCGAGCTTGACAAGCTCACAATGAAAGAGAAGTATCACGGCCGTGACAAGATCAATGCGGCCAACGGAGCAGGTATGAACATTAGTCACATTGGTCATGCACTTGTTAAATCCCCATCCAAACACTTTCATCTCAACAATGTGTTGCATGTTCCATCTGCTAAAAAGAATCTAGTTTCAATTCATCGCTTCACAAGAGATAATCATGTCTATGTCGAATTTCATCCTTGGTATTTCTATGTGAAGGATCTGGAAACGAAGAAAATTCTTCTTAAGGGTAGATGCACAGGAGGCCTCTATCCACTGGTGTCATCGTCAAGTTCAAATAAAAGAGTCCTTAGCGCCACCAAGCCTTCAGCTACAAGGTGGCATGACCGTTTGGGTCATCCTTCTTTCAAAGTCGTTCAACGAGTCCTTAAAAGTTTTAAGCTTCCCTTTTTCGATAAGCCTAGGAGTGATTTTATTTGTGATTCATGTCAAAGAGCAAAAAGTCATCAGCTTCCTTATACTAGATCAACTAGTGTGTCAACTAAACCTCTAGAATTGGTGTTCTCTGATGTATGGGGACCGGCACCCACTTCTATTGGCCGTTTTTCATACTATGTAAGCTTCATCGATGACTTTAGTAAATTTTCATGGATCTATCTCCTCAAAAAGAAATCTGATGTCTTTCAGGTGTTTCAGAATTTCAAAAATCTCGTTGAACGCAAATTTGATAAAAAGATAATTGCTATCCAATCCGATTGGGGTGGAGAATATGAAAAACTCAATCCTTTCTTCACCAAACTTGGCATCACACATCATGTATCATGCCCCCATACGCATCAGCAAAATGGGTCGGCAGAACGCAAGCATCGTCATATTGTAGAGGTCGGCTTAGCACTTCTTGCACAAGCATCCATGCCACTAAAATTTTGGGATGAGGCTTTTCTGACTGCAACATATCTCATCAATATGTTACCATCTTCAGTCATCAATCAAGAAATTCCCATGACACGACTTCTCCAAGAAACTCCAGATTTTTCATCTCTAAGAGTCTTTGGCTGTGCTTGCTGGCCAAACCTTCGACCATACAACACTAGAAAATTAGCTTTTCGCTCTAAGCAATGCGTGTTCATCGGCTACAGTCACATGCACAAAGGTGTTAAGTGCCTTGATGTGTCCTCTGGTCGAGTCTACATATCAAGAGACGTTGTCTTCGACGAATCAGTTTTTCCCTTCTCCAAACTCCACCCTAATGCCGGCGCCCTCCTTCGCAAGGAAATTCTCCTTCTTCCCGCATCCATGCAAAATTCCTTGCCATTAGATCACGGGGGACAACAACAGTGCATTGATCTAATGACTAATGATTCTCCTGTTTTAGCTCCAACTATTACTCCTTAGGAAATACAGCAAGACACGGGCGAAAATTCGGCTTCATTTGATGATCATACGGGTGGAAATGACGGAGAAGAAAATTCGGCACAAAACGACAGCCACGGCGCTGAAAACGATGATGATCCGCCTGAGATCTCCGAAGAATCAGCATCGGGATCTGCAGCGCCGGGATCCGCGTCCACCTCCACAGGCGCGACAGGGGAATCGGCAGGCGCCACGTCGCCTGCCCCTTCGGCATCCCCAAGCGATGGCCATTCACGCGACGCCACGTCCAGGAGGACAAATACGTCGACCCCACCGCGTGGTCCTCCTCCTGCTCCACCCATGCGGGGACAACCGACCAGGTGGGTCAACAGCAGGTCTGCTGGGCCAATCGGCGCAGCTCCCGCTCGTGGCAGAATGGCGGCGCGAGTTCCCACAGCTCGACAGCAGGCAGATTCTGCTGGGCCACTGGATCCGACGCAGGCAGCAGGATCTTCTGTGGAGGCTCCGTCTACACGCACCCCTGCACCGCCTGTCTACCGAACCAGATCACAAACTGGAAATAGAAGGGAGAAAATATACACCGACGGTACAGTACGGTATGGTTTAATTACTGCAAGAAATGAACCTAGTGAACCTGATAACATAGAGGTAGCCCTTAGCAATACTAAATGGAAAAATGCTATGGATGATGAGTTTGAAGCCTTAGTAAAAAATAAAACTTGGCATCTAGTACCACATAGACATGGCATAAATCTTATAGATTGCAAATGGGTCTATAGAATTAAAAGAAAAGCTGATGGAATAATTGATAGGTATAAAGCTAGACTAGTAGCAAAAGGTTTTAAGCAAAGATACGGCATAGATTATGAGGACACATTTAGTCCAGTTGTTAAAGCTGCAACTATTAGACTTGTTCTAGCCATTTCAGTTTCCAGAGGATGGAGCCTAAGGCAATTAGATGTGAAGAATGCATTTCTTCATGGTGTTCTGGAAGAGGAAGTTTACATGAGACAGCCACCTGGTTATGAGGATCCCAAAGCACCTCATTATATATGCAAATTGGACAAGTCACTATATGGTCTCAAGCAAGCACCAAGAGCATGGTTTGCCAAGCTAAGTGGAAAATTGCAGGAACTTGGCTTCTTGCCATCCAAGGCTGACACTTCACTATTTATATACAATAAGTCAGGTATCACTATTTTTGTGTTGGTATATGTTGATGACATTATTGTTTCTAGTTCCTCAAACAAAGCTACTTCAGCACTACTACAAGATTTGAGTGCAGCTTTTGCATTAAAAGATCTAGGTGAACTTCACTATTTCTTAGGAATTGAGGTAAAGAAACAGAATGGTGATATTATTCTAACTCAACAGAAGTATGCCTTGGATCTACTAGCCAAAGTTGGTATGAGAGATTCAAAAGTGGTGTCAACGCCATTGTCAGCCTCTGATAAATTAAGTGCCTTTGAAGGAGATCCACTAGGACCGAATGATAGTACAAGGTACAGAAGTATAGTTGGCGCACTCCAATACTTAACTCTCACTAGACCTGATATTGCCTTCTCAGTAAACAAGGTATGTCAGTATTTGCATGCACCCACCACTGTTCACTGGACAGCAGTAAAGAGAATTCTGAGATATATTACAGGAACTGCTTCTCTTGGATTAACTTTCAGAAAATCTTCATCCACTTTAGTGAGTGCCTTTTCAGATGCTGACTGGGCAGGTTGTGTAGATGATAGAAAATCTACAGGAGGCTTTGCAGTTTATTTTGGCCCTAATTTAATCTCTTGGAGTGCTAGAAAACAGCCAACAGTTTCTAGATCAAGTACAGAGGCAGAGTACAAGGCATTAGCAAATGCTACTGCTGAAATAATTTGGGTTGAATCTCTCTTGAAGGAACTTGGTGTTGGAAGAACACAAACATCATGTCTATGGTGTGATAATATGGGAGCTACTTATCTCTCTGCTAATCCTGTTTTTCATGCAAGGACTAAGCATATTGAAATAGACTTCCATTTTGTAAGAGACCGAGTTGGCAAGAAGTTGCTTGAGATCCGCTTCATACCATCACAAGACCAAGTGGCAGATGGCTTTACAAAAGCATTGGCAGTACGGCAACTCGAAGAATTTAAGCACAATCTCAACCTCAAGAAAGTTGTGATTGAGGAGGGGTGTGAAGGATAGATAGTATCGTAGAGATAGAGTTTGTTAGTATCTGTACTGGCTGATTCGGTTTATAAGGATCGGTCCATATCTCTCCTTTATCTCCTCCCCAAGTTGTAAACAAACTCAATGTAAATCCTGCCAATGTTGCGGCCTATATAACATGAAACCGATCCCGAGACAAAGGGTATCGTTAAACACAAATTATCACACCATCTTGCAAATAGGCCATATCTTGTCTACGCAAAATTTTGGAAATGATCCATTTATTCCCATGTCTTCCAGCTATTTTATACCTAATTTTGATGTCAATTTCTGTAAAATATATACACGAACCACTATATCAAGGGGATCCATCAGGATCCATTTCAAATCCATAACGCGCCTTCTTTCACCTATAGGTAATTTGTAAGAAGTTTCTTTTGAAGTGGATACCTCAAGGCTAAATATGGCCCTAGTAATGCAACTTCCACGATAGGATAATTCACTCGCTATCTAAAGCATTAGTTTACGTACTAAATATCATCAGTTCCTACACAGGACCCCAACCTAATCAGTCCGTTTCTGTCCAAATTGCAGAGAAAATGTTGTTCTAAATGTGGTGTCTTTATCTTCGATTTGCTAAATCCTTGGGTTTAGACATTAGTTCAGAAATTTATATTCGTTTTCTTTCAAAATAGTAGTAGCATACCCTCCTTTTCTTATTTCCTTCGATAAAAGGATCTCCCTCTTTTATAGAAATAAAATATGCAGGATTGGTTCTAACATACTTTTAATTCAAAGAGTTTTTCCAATCTTCAAAAATATGGCTTTCTTCTTATTTTAATCATTATATTTCTATATTAAGCATAGGCTGAAAAAGTTAAGCTAATTTATTAGTTTTCACTAATCCTAGATTCTTTCCCTTGATAAAAAAATAAATTTTATCCCCTCGAGCTCCATCGAGTACTGTCTTACTTAAAAACTCTAGATCACCTCTTGATGGGGTGCGTCGCTCGTGAGGTGTGGACAACTTGCGTGCGTTGGTGGGACAAACTACATTGATGCTGCAATCAGACACAAAATTCATCGATTGGCTGCAGGAGAGGCGCAGGGTTCTCGGAGCAGATGCAGATATCCGACGATGCTGAACTTTGACGTACCACACACCGAAGGGTTGTTTTGGGGCGTGCTAGCCCCAGGAGACAAGTGGAGATGCCGCTAGTAGTCGGTTAGAGCGCACGTGCCACCTTTTACATAGGTACATGGGTTTGGGCTTTTTGACGTCTGTGACATAGCGTGTTGTATATCGGCCTTTTGGGCTTTGTTTTATGAAAACGATACGTCTTCCTATGACCCGTATGCTAAAAAAATAGTGTTCTTTTTATTATTTATTTTTTTCGCAAAAAATACAAAATATTATTTGTCAATTTTTTTCGAGAATTATTATTTGTCAATTCATCATGATCGTTGCCTCGTTGGCTCGCTGCTAGCACATATATCTTTGTCAACTTTCCCCCTTCTCGTCCTTGGTTCCATTACGTACGGTTGTCCCTATCATCCACCAGTCAGACAAGACGTTGAGACAATCCGGCCGAATCGTGGATGCTCTATCTGCAAACCGTGCGTGCGTGCATGCACACGCCTTGCTGACGTAATTGTACATGCTCTGACGCTTCCGTTTCAGCCCAGCTATACGTGCACGGTTTGGAACGAAACCAACTAATTAACCCAATCGAGGTAGAATCATTTGGAGACGTGAACGCGCACGTCACGGGCCGGTTTGCCGGACCGGTGGTTTAACGTGAGAGTGTGGATTTTCTAGAAGCTGCTGCAAGTGCACTGTTGCACCCACCGGGACCGGCCGCAATGGATTCAGTTGGAACCGGTCACGCACTCACGCTGGAATCGTGGTTACGTACGTGGTTCTTAGTTCATACCAATAGTTGATGTAGACGCAATGTAAACCAACCTGATGCATGGCGACTTCTTATTGAAGAATCCAGAGTTTTGCCATTGTATTAAGCTTAACCAGAGAACAACATGATTCACTTTACGAGGAAAATCGAACAAAACCCAAACACATGATGCCTTCCGGCTAACAACACACACCCAAACAAGCATAGGACAAGCACCCACCTTGGAGCAAGGTAAGGGCACGTGGTCTCAAAACCGCGTGACAACCAAAGAAGGACTACATAGAACGACCCTAACTCTAGGGAGATAAATGTCGACGTACAACCCACCCTAAAGAAGGTGAGAGTGTGGGTACATAGCGCTCCGAAGATCCACGCTCTAAGTAGCGTCCACCTCTAACTCTAGCTGCCATCTTGAGACTCTCGGGACAACCACAACAGAGCCTCCAACGAGAGGGGATGACACCAAAGCGACAACACTATTTGATACAACAACTGGATCAAGGGTTTCACCTGGTGCCTGGGATGGGGTGGAACGGATAGGGACTCAATGCCGCCTTCAAGAAGGTAACGACGCCCAAAGGTTACGCCATCGTCCGCAACCGCGCATGATTTCTCCCAGCCCTAACTTCGACCCCGTTGTCCACTCGAACGGAACAAACAAGAGCCATCATCCGCAACAGATGCCACCGAAGAGAGATGAGGACATGACATGGCAAGCGAGGGGGTTGAGGTCAACCTCTAGCATCACCTAACAGCATGACGTGATGCTGGCCGATCTACCACTTCCCTGCGCGGCCAAGCAGGATAGAGCAATAATGACAGAACAATGAATAAATGAAATGAATGAATTTCCAATACGGAAGGACCTCGGTCGTAGTCCGTACCATGCTGCAGACTAACCGCCTCCTTGTCGGGCCTGAGCACCGCCGGGGCCAGCACATCGCACCTCGCAGACCGGCTCAACGAAGCGGTCAGGCCACCTAATGATCTGCTTGACCACCCTCTGTCACCTGTTACGGCCCTCTGCAATGCAGACTCTCCGCATGTAGAGAACACGAGAGGAGCCCGTCCACCTTGCCCTCTGCCTTAAGCGGCCGCGAGCGGATCGACGATGGCAGCGGCCGAAGGAGCTCACCATCAGGGTTTTTTTGTTTGAGGGAGGGGTGCCCTAGCTCCTGAGCCGCTTGCACGAGCGGCTGGAGAGGGAGGGAGCCTGACTGATGCATGTCGCGACTTATCTGAATCCTGAAATTACGGACCAGCTAAGGAGCCGGTCAAATAATACGGAAGGCAGCACGATGGACATCGTCTTCATACGTGAGTACGTACGTCTAGGCCGGCACACAGGTACAGATTAGACCATTTAGCAGTTACGTACGTACTCCCACACGTCGTCATGCGAGTACACTTCTCAAAATAAGAAGTCTATCATGCGAGTCATGCAGATGGCATGCATGCGCGCACACGTCACCCACCCGCTCAGTTTGCAGCCTGCAGGTATTATGCTTTCTTGATCGAGATGGAGCAACCAATCGACCCCGCGCGGCACGTCATGCGCTTGTCGACGTATGTACGCGAACAAGCAATACTGATTCAAATACCAATGGACTACCGAGTAATTATATAGTGCTCCCCTCTACCGAAAACTAGAAATGGAAGCCAAGCAACGTGTAGCATTTTATTTTAAAAAATCGGAAATCATAGTTTTATGTTTCAAAAAAATCTGATTTTTTTAGATGTAGACAATGATGAAATCTACAAACATGCGAAATCTCAATCTGAAATTCTTTATATTGTAGACTATATAAAAATGATAAAATCTGACAGGTTTATAGTTTTGAAATGTACACCCTTCACTATTCTCAGATCCACATATTTGTTATTTTTGTGTAGCCTAAAGTACTAAGAATTTCATATTGAGATTTTGCATGTTTGTAGATTCCATCATTTGGTACATCTCGGATTTTCTTTTACAAACAACAACCCACAGAAAATCATAGAAACGTGATCGAGAGCAGAGGCGTTGTCAATGATCGTTGACCTGTCACGACTGCCCTTTCCGCCACTGGGAACGAAATCACTTGGGGAAGCAGTGGCGATGGCCGCCACATCTAGGTAGGAGACGATCCTCCACTCAAGCAGGAAGAAGAAGCTCGAACATCGAAGACCGAGCGCAGCAGGGGCCATCCTTGGCCGAAGTCCGAAGATAGGAACGACGAAAACATGCCATCATTTGGGATCTGCTGCCGAGGTCACATACTCCATGGACCCCCACCACCAACTCCAAACCGTGCAGAAGGTGGTTGCGCTTATTGAAGAGGAGGCTCACCATCACAGGGAACCCTGACTTCTTCATCCATTGAAGCTTGCCGGGGAGCTTTGCTGGTGACCTCCAGCATCGTTCCAAGGCGCCGGAGTGGAAGAAGACCCCCACCACGCTGCAAATCCATTGATGTCACAACTACTCCTCCCCTTCCCGTCGGCACCACGGCCAGCCAGGAAGAGGAACAACATCAGAGGAGCACCCCAGACCTAGGGGGCGGCAAAGGTTGACCTTATTCACGGAGATCGCTGCGGTGCTCGCCGTGAGCTTCCCGTGCAAGCTGAACGTGGTTATATTTTAGTTCTAAGTTTTACAGATTTACATTTCACAACTAAGGTACACCTGTAATAAGTTTCCTTCACAATGTTCGTAAATCTACAAAATAAAAATCTAAAGCAGACCTCAAGAATTATTACTGTACTAGTTTTTCTTGCGAGAGGAAGACCTCAAGATCTATCGTGCTGTAGCGACAAACGGATCAATGTTAAGACACATCTCCGCAATGTCCTGATCCACACACACACACACACACGTATACTAATTTTTTCCACGACGACCTCGTGTGGTGTGGCAGCCGTCCCCGGTCCCACCCCGCAAGCAGCCACCCCAGCAATCGTCACCAGCCACGTACCCTCCCGTCACCCTGCCGGGCCCTCCAACCTCCCCGCGGTCGGTCTCCCCGGCGCAACCGCGGCTGACGCGCCGGCACGTCACGCGCGCCTCCCGCGCGCGTACGCCGCACTTGCACTACCTCCTCCGCGCCGCGACTGGCGCGCGAAAACCGCGGTCGCCGTCGTCCTCTCCTCCCCGTGTGGGCCCTCGCTCGCCGGTGACGGTGGATGACGCCATCCCCCTCCCCCGATGAGCTCACCGTCCGCCCTTTATATATCTACCCGCCTCTCCCAACTCCCATTGCCCATCACACCACACCGCACCACGGAGACTCAACGCAACCGCGCGCACGAGACAGCGATCGATCGATCGAGAGGAAAAAGGTAGCGAAGCAAGAATTCGAGTAGGCAGCCGAGCAAGATGTACCAGGCCATCCCGTACAGCGCCGGGAGCCTGCCGTCGTGGCCACGGCGGGCGGAGGCGATGGCATCGACCACAGAGCCGGAGGTCGGCGGTGCGGCTGATCAGGCGAGGCTCGTGGACGCGGCGGGGGCGAGGGACGGTGGCGAGGCGGTGAGGAGGGCGGTGGCGGAGAGCCCGGTGGTGGTGGTGGGGAGGCGCGGGTGCTGCCTCAGCCACGTGGTGAAGCGGCTGCTGCAGGGGCTCGGGGTGAACCCGGCCGTGCACGAGATCGCCGACGACGCCGAGCTCGCCGCCCTCGCCACCGCGGAGGGCGAGGTGGCGGCGCTGCCGGCGGTGTTCGTCGGCGGGCGCCTCCTCGGCGGGCTCGACAGGCTCATGGCCGTCCACATCTCCGGCGAGCTCGTGCCCATCCTCAAGAGCGCCGGCGCGCTCTGGCTCTGAGACAAATCCATGCATCATGCATGATCCGTGGACGGAGTAATGATATTATTAGTACAGCTAGCCGTTTGATTAGGACTCGATCATCTTTTCTCCATCTCTTTCTTCTTTTCTCCATTTGATTCCCGAGAGATCACCTGAACCAGTGATCGATGTTCAACCTCCGATCGATTCTCTTGCTTGGAATCAATAATGGTACGGTGTTGCTACTTGAGATAGCTAGATAGATATAGGCTTAAAATTCTTTTAGGGGATGAAAAAATTAGGAAATGTTGTGGTTTATGCTGCTTACTATTTCGTATTTATTTCCGATCGAACACGCTTGTAAATACATCGATGAGTGATGAGAGATGTACTATAAATTTGCACTATCATTTTGTACAGCAGCTCTTGTTCTTCTGTTGATATTGTTTTCATGAAATGGCACTGTTCATTAACACTTGTAATCCGTGGCCGGTGGTTGTTTGCTGCAGCTGGTCTCTTTCCTGATATTCATGTTTGCCACCAGAACACTCAAGCTATAGCTAAGCTGGCGCCTGCAGATCGATCGCATGGTCATGGTGGATGTAATTAGTGCAACAAGGACGTTTGGTCGTCGGTTAGCCTCGCACACCTTGTCACTGCTAGCTTTTCTTCTTCTTTTTATCACATAATATAATAGCAACAAACAACAGACCACGATTTCTTGCAAGTTCCATTTTTCCATCCTGCGAACAAGCTGTCTTTCAAAGTGCTAAAAGTACAACAATTAATTAATTTCCTGTTTTTTTTGCGAAAAATCCACCGACCAATTAATAAACATCAACATAAGTACAAAGAACTTTAAAAGTAATAAAAATTATAAATAGATTTTTAGATCACCCAGCGAAGACTACAAGTAGTAGAGTGAGCCGAAGGCGCGCCGCCATTCTCACTCTCACCCGCCAAAGACAGACATGGCTTGTCGTAGTAGAGCTTGTTGTAGTAGACGGACGAGGAGTCGTCGTGCTAACTGCTAAGTCCCCAAGAACCAACGTATTAGAGCAGAAATCATCGCTAAAGATGAGAACCATAGATCGGAGGAGCCAGAAACATGAACTGACACAAACATCGATCGGATCCTAGGAGATCTATCGGGATGACAACTCAAGACACCCTCTGTCGGCACTAGGCGCACAGTCGAAACGGGGATAGAACGGAAAGGACCTCATTCTGACTTTAGGATGTAGCCGTCACCTCAACATCATGAAGAAGACACCGCAAATATCTATAAAAAAAAGAAACGGAAACCTCCCGCTAGAGAGAAACCGTGGTCCGCCACACCGACACGGCCCCAAGGCTACCGAAAAGCAGGGCGGACCAGCAGTGTCGCCAACGGGGAAGAGGGGTGGGGGTGGGAGGGGAGGGGAGGGGGATCCTAGATTAGGTTTTTGGAGCGCCTCCTCTCTATCCCTGTAATACTTCTTCTTTCAGCTCATTAGTTCTTTTTAGGGTTTCAGCTCATTAGTACACTAAGCTAATTGGAGCTGGGAAGAAGACAACCCCATCGTTCGTTCAGTGGGCCGGTTGCACGGAACGGGCAACGAGCGAGGTAAGCAAGCCTCACACGTCGGCATGTCGGCCTCTGCAAAAATGACAAGACACAACTAAACGGCCGGCACGTACTATGTAGAAATATATATATAGATCGCTGGCTGGCTACGGTATGGAACTGTGGATAGGATTTCCGTATATGCATATTGTTCGGCCGGTGGGGCAACAAAGAAGCGGCAGCACATGGCATGAGTTGTCAAGGACAAAACCCGCACGAAATGGACCTTGGGTGTTTGTTTTTCTTTGTTGCCGTTGAATACGCACCAAAACAAAATCATGCACGTCGGTACCCTACGTCAGACTGGACGGAATGGCACTGGCTAACTAACTCAGGATAGGATCGGTTTGTCTCAAAACGAGAAGAAATTTTCCATCGGACAAAATTGGATGTGCTGATCGGAGAAGGTTCAAATTAGAGTCGGCATACTTCATAAAATTTAAGTTCTTATTAAATAGTAAAGAAATACAATCGTCATATTAGCAAATGTAGAAATCCTTTTATGTGTTGTTACACCGTCGCCAGCTAGCGGGACACGCTATGCCGACCGAAATGGCTAGAGTTCTTAAGACTTCTGTGACATCCTGGCTTAGGGTTGAATATAATTGATAGAATACTCGTATCAATAAGTTGCAACTTTTTTCGGAAGCTCATCCCCTAAGAACTCAAGTTAAGGATGTTTGGCCTGGAGCAATTAAGGATTGGTGACCGACCGGAAAGTCATTCCCGGGTGCGCACGAGTGAGCACAAAGTACGCAGGAAATATTAGTGTTGGTTTGTGTGGCTAGTCTAGATGTCCTAAAGAGTGGTCATGGGAAACAGGCCTAGCCACCATGGCGCATGGCTGGTGTGGTGTGGCCCATCGTGGCACACTACATGGGACATGTGCCGGCTAGGGATGGCAATGGGTACCCATTATCTGCGTACCCGTCGGGTAAAAACCCAATAGAAGTACGGGTATGGGACAAAAAATTACCCATGGGTTTGTAAATGGGAAAAATATCATACCCATCGGGTAGAGTGGGTACGGGTATGGGATCGTAGAACCCATACCCGCGTACCCATGTACCCATCTAAATTTAACAAGTGGGCTATCGTAATATTCTAAACTAATCAATTTCCCCCTAATCATGCCTTCGTGTTGCTAGGATGAACCCCACGCTTTCCGGTCTCACAATCGCTGGTAGGTTAGTGAGGATTAGACCCCTATTTACCAGCGCTTCACCTCGTGTCATATTTTTTAGATCAATTTGATGTGTTGTAAGCGCGGGTATTTTTACCCGCGGGTACCCATTTACCCTGACGGGTGACGGGTATGGGAATAACTTGTACCCGTCGACGGGTATGGGTACGGGTGATGGGTAAGAATGAAAGTGACGGGTACGGGTATGGGATGGCTCTACCCGTACCCATACCCTGCGGGTGCCATCCCTAGTGCCGGCACTGAACAAAGGCGTGTCTCAAGAGGGGAAGTTCCTAGCTCGAGGCTGATCGACAAAGACGTTGATCTTCTAAGGGAGGGGGGGGTGAGTGTGATATCCTAACACAGGGATCAATAGAGGATATTTATATCAACAAGTTGCAACTTCATTTCTGGAAGCTCATCCCTAAAGAATTTTAAGGTTAAATTCTTGGCCGGAGCAATTAGAGGATGGGTAACCAACCGGAAAATCATTCACGGGTGCATCCGAGTGAGGATAAATACGCAGATAAATACGCAGGGAAAGACTAATGTTGGTTTGGCGGACTAATCTAGATGTCCTAAAGGGCTGCCATGGCGGCCGGGATGGCCAGGAAGATATATTTTAGTTTGCTAAAACTATTTACATTATATGCCGGAGCTAGCTAGTATATAACTAGTTAACTTCGTGGCGGGACATGGAAATTCCCCAGCACTAGTGTTTTATGCGAGGTAAGCTGATTGCTGCAATGATGGTGAACGGTGGTCTTCAACACCGATCTAACAGTAGCGCGTGGCACTAACCTATTGGTTCAATCAAGGCAGTGACTCAAGCAAGATGGAGATGGAGATTAACTTCTTCGAGGAGCAGATGGAGATGACGTAGGGAAGCAGTAGCACAAATCTATATGAAAGAAGCATTTGACCAATTGTGATTGGATTCTGACGTGGGTACGTAGTGGCTAACGCATGCTCCGATCACCCAAAATTGACCTTTTCTCCTAGCGGGGAAATGACACGCGGTATGCTCGTTGAAAATTCCCCTGAGCTAAAAAGATCGCTGCATGAGCTGGTAAAGTTGCACGTCACAATTCGCATAGATTCAGCCAGATGAGCTCAGCAGGGTGCAACCTCGAGAATCACGTGGCGTGAAAAGGTATTAGGTGAAAAAGAGAGGAGACGACGGTGGAGTTTAAACTGAAACAACTCAAGAGTTTCTAGAAGATTGGAGGAATTCTGAAAGTCAATAATCTCCGGATGATTAGAGCGAGTATGCTGAAACCCTGAAAAAATGGTACATATGCATGGATTTTTTTTCTCTCTCGAGCAATTGCAAAATTCGCTTCTGATCGTGGAAAGTTCTTGGGAAACTCTGGCACATTTCTTGAGATACTTTCAGGCATGACCTGAATTTCATCTCGACAAGGAGATGACACGGCGCCTCTCGGTCTGGAGTTCAAATTCAAGTTCAGCACAAGCAAACTACCAACCAACCAACCAGGAGACGTGATCACGAATTAATCCATCGACGTCAGGCTAAGGTCGAGTCTAAACCCTATTAAAAACAGGTAGCTAGATGTAATCAGGTGACAGACTCCGACGTGCACACCGTCTCCCGCACCTACGTGGCACGACGAAGGCCACGGTACGACGTGGGATGAAGATCCGGGGAGATCGCACCCTGACATCAACGTGTTTGACAAGAAGCCAGCGGTTGGCCAGGACGTACTCTTCCTGGTCGATGTCACATACGTCACGTAAGTTTGTTTAAGCATCACTGCCTTTTGGTCTCCAGCCCATCCTAGTGGAAGACTTTGGCTAAAAAAACATGTGATGAGGACCTGGTCTTTGTTATACTACATAAGGTTTGGCTGCAAACTACGGCTCGATCGGCTGTGTGTGCTCTGAGCCACTGGCGGACCTAAGTGAGGGCAAACCCGGGCCATGGCCCGCCCAGCCCAAAAGTGGGGAAAAAATTATGCCTATGTGTCCATGTGTGAAGCACATTAACCCAGCCCAGTTCGTCGCCTACTCCAGTCTCCATGTTCGTTGGTTTTCTGCTTGCTCTCGTACACGATGCCGTATTGTTGTGCCTGTCGCCGGCCGTAGATTAGGGCTGCTGCCGACCTGCCGTCGGCCGACCTGCCGTCGGCCGACCTGCCGCCGGTGACTAAGCGCGGAGGCAGCCATCGGAACGCCGGAGCGACTCGATTTGGCGACCACCATCCAGCAGGACTGTAGGAGCGGACACCACAAGCCTCACGCACGCGGCCACGCGACCCTAAGAGCAAACACAGGCCGGCAACGGCAAGGCTGCTGGCGGGCGGCGGGCGGCGGCGATCCGGTCATCCGGCGTAGGCACAACCAGCTACTGCTCCAATTGCTCCCAGACAAGGCAGCTGCAAAACTGATAGTAATTCACTAATTCAGTTTTTCCCAAATCTATTCACAGCAAAAGTAGTCTGCTAACAATTTGGTAGTACCCTGAATCACTGCCGTGAATAATCAAATTATGTGTTTGTTTACAAATGCAATTTAGGCACCATAAGGAAGGTCAATCAGAGAAGAATTGATCTAGTTTTCAAAAGAAAAAGAGACGAGGCAAATGAAGTTGGGGAAGACCGGTATGTATTAGCTGATCATCCATTACCTTTACTTATGTTTTTTTTAGCTTGGCCCGCCCAAGATTTCTTTTGTAGGTCCGCCGCTGCTCTGAGCATCAATCTAATGGAATATGTTCCATTGGCCAATCCAATCAGTGGGATCTTTATGTTCCTTCTGCCAAACCACTGGTTCGAGTCTGGCCTATCACATCTTGCTCTGGGGCATCCAATACCCCAGCAAAAGAACACGGATCTTCTTTTACGTTTGAGTGGAACAGAAGCCAGCTGCTAGGCAGATGAGGCGTCGATGTCGTCGTGCTCGTGTCAGTTCATGCTTACTTTTTGCAAAATACCATAGAAAATTGCGTATTTATCTGTTGTAATTTCGAGAGATAAGACCGCGGAATAGAATGGATTGTATTGTTGCAGTATACGTGGCGAGCTGACCTCAAATGGCGGGTTCAAGCGTCTTATCCGAACACGGAGATGAAGTCATGGGATGGGCAAAGAGTGCTAAGCTGCTGTCATGCAGTTGGCCCATGAAAGCAACTGATGGTGTGGCCGCTGCCTAGCTAGACAACCCCTCGAGTGATGCAAGAGCCAAACCCCAAACTGTGTGTATAGCCAGCCTCGGAATCATAATATCTGGATTTCGGCATGGGCAGGGTGTCGAGGTAGGCTCACCATGAACCTGGACAAGAATGACAAAACAAATGAGTGATGATGAAGCCAAACAAGCAGGCCGCACACAGAGAATGGTACTGTACTATTAACGAATGAAACCTTTGTACGGATAAGTGCATTTCAGTATTTCATTTTTGAGATCATATGAAAGATCTGGGCAACAAGATTGCAGAAAATGTTTTTGTTTGGACCAGTCATCTCTACGAATAGACCTCTTGGTCCTTGAGGTGACAGAATATGTTTGATTATTACCAAATTACTGTGTTGATTGCACACAACATAGGGAAATCAACCAAATCGTTGAAAACAACATTAATACTGTTACAGGCTCTGCAGTTTTTTCCAACCGGGCTTCCACCCCTTTCCATTGCAAGAAACGGAAAGAACAAGTTCAGTTATGTTACAACAGAGAGGGGGTAGGGAGAAGGGAAGCGAGCTGGGGCAGTGCCAGGAAACCCACTGTGGGTACTCGACATCGAGGTGCCCACTATGGGGCAAAAACCTGACACCACCAATACTAGCACTAGACTAACAAGTTCACATCACACCCATAAGGGGACAGCAGAAACCAAAACAACACAGGAAACAGCAGTTTTTCAACAGCAAAAGCCTGAGATCATCATCTTCACTTCTCATCAAACTCGGCCAAAAAGAGTGACTCCTTAGGCTCCCTTGATCAGCAGCATCTGCGTCTGGTTTGGCGAAGTTGTTGCACGCCTTGAGTAGACTGCTGCCGCCGCCTGAGCCATCTTCTTCGCACCTTCGCTCAAGTAGCTCTTGTCCTCCGGTTTTTTGTAAACCTGTCCAGTAAACAATCAAAGCCACCGCAAAGTATGAAATCTCACTTGGCGATCTCAGAATATGTTTATCAAAAGTGATTTTATTCCTCACATTCCAGACTGCCCAACATATAGCAGCAATGATGATGGTATAGAATCTCTCAAAGCCAGGGGAATAAGCGTGAAGCCAAGCCATGGCTTGCCAAAAAGAATTAGGGACGCATCTCACCCCCATAGCCGATGCCAAGACCCCCCAAACCACTCTCGAAGTGTTACAGGTAAAGAAGATGTGATCATTCGACTCGACTTGCCTACAAAAGGAGCAAGTTGGAGATCCAGGCCATTTCCTTTTTTTCATATTCTCTCGAGTAAGGACAGCATCTTGGCAAAGTTGCCACATGAAAATTTTAATTTTCAGAGGCATTTTGGCTTTCCAAATCCACTTGTTATTACTTCCAGCCAGGGGTTTTTCCAAAAGAGTGTACACAGATCTGGTAGAGAAAACAGTATTCTTGTTTAAAGACCAAGCAATTTTATCATCATCTTCACAAGGGGGAACCGAGAGCAAAATGTTTAGGATATATTGCCAATGGTCCATTAACTCACCTCTCAAACGTCTGCGAAAAGGAATTACAAAGTTTGCCTCCCTGCAACTTTTGATGGTACAATCCTGTACCTGACATAGGTTAAACAAAGCAGGAAATTGATCACAGAAAGGATGCTCACCCATGATAGAGTCTTTCCAAAGCCTGGTAATGTTTCCATTTTTCAGCATTACCATTCTCCCAGCCAAATAAGTATCCTTCACTTTCAAAATAGATTTCCAACATGGGGAATCATTGAATCTAGAAGTGACCGTAGCCACAGTTTTGTTCCTCAAATATTTTGCCTTAACAATTTTCTGCCATAAACCATCAAGGGTGTCTAGTTTCCACCACCATTTGCATAAAAGGCTTATGTTTTGCTTTCTTAGGTCTTTAATACCTAAGCCACCTTTCTTCCTAGAACGACAAACTCTGGTCCATTTGACCATGTAATATCCCTTCCTCTGTTTTTTTCCATGCCAAAAAAACCATCGTCTATGTTTATCCAACTTCTCTATAAAGGTTTTATTCAACAAGAACATGGACATGATATAAGAGGGGAGATTGGATAAACATGCATCAACTAAGGTCAACCTCCCTCCTGAGGAAGATGCTCCACCAATCCAAGCATCGAGCTTTTTGATGAACTTGCTTTCCACAAAATCTAGATCAGAATTTTTTAAGCATCGAAAGGAAACCGGAACTCCCAAATATTTCATGGGTAAGTTCCCAATTTGGCATCCAAACATGTCAGTACAGGCTCTGCAGTTGAATGATTTTGAATCCACTTGAGCCGTCGAGCTCAAGAGGATTTACAATTTTGCATGTAGCTTGAAAGATAGAAATCAGTAACGATTACCCCAGAACAAGTAGAACTGGGGCAAAGTGGCCATGCAACAGAAAAGTGCATACAGTGCACTAGCTTTGTTTCGGTTAGAATTTCAACCAGTTAACAATGCAACATACTACAAAGATGTGACTAAGTACAGATCATGAAGGTACAGATTGACAGTTTGAGATTTCACAACAAGTCAGTCTTCTGTACTCCTGGTCAGTATGACACAGACCTAGCGCCAAATCAACACATGCGGATGATGGCGAGTGAAACACATGGAAGCAGGTTTAGACTGTCATACCCAGTTCAGTATCTCCATGTCTCTCCATACCGACGGGTACATGGTTTGCTACTTAGATACATGAAGTGAACAAAAGTCAGTAGGTCTTTGTCTCCGGATAAAGGATCCCTGAAGCTAACTGACGGCTCTTTACCTTCAAAAGTGTTTCTTCTATCTCTGCAACGAATCAAACCATGAATCAAAATCATCCGATACATTTGAGGAACCAGAATGAGGCACATGGGAATTTGAGCTGTTCTGCTGTGCCTGTGCAGGTGTAGTTTGTTTCTTGTCATTTAAGCAGACCGGGAAGTCTGCAAGCAAATCATCCACTGAATCATCAATAGAGGTTACATCAATCTGCTTGGCATGTATGAAGTCAATGTTGTTGTCAGAGTCAAAAGTTGGTCGAGAAGTTAAGCTTGATGCGGCAAAACCTTCATTCTGGACAGGTAAGGAAAGCAAGGTATCTAGATCATCATCAAGAGCTGAAAGTGGCGGCAATTTGGACGAGGTGCCAGGCGTGACTTTCTCATTTGATTTGTTGATCTTCATATGTTCCAAAGTTGAATGGTTTCCAAACGACTCATCTACATTGGAGCTAGAAAGGTGAGTCCCACCAAGTGAATTAAGAAGCATGTCAAGTTCTTCTTCTGGAGCAACCATCTCAAGCTTCGACTGTTTGCTATGGCCTGTACTTGGAACAGTATCTGTAATTCCTGTATAGCTTTTATCTTCTTCAGTGTCTGAATGCACAAGTTGAGCACTAATTTTGGGCGATGCTGTAGTTTCTTCTTCTGCAAAACATCCCAAATGATAATTGTATTCATTTGGTCATTAGAATGAATGTTGCTGGTGTGGACATGACTACCTTTCGCGTGCTTTATATCCTTCAGGTTATGTTGAACCAAACTTTCTTTAGCATCAGTCTCCAACGTTGTGTCACATTGTATCACTATTTCATTGTCTTCGTCTTCAGAAGCAACATCCTAATAATAAGATGAATCAGCATAGAAATAGAATAGTATAGCTTTTGAAGCAACGTGCTACTTACTAATACTAATAAAGTAGCCCTATACAACACAGGCAACGGGGGGGCTAATTTGCTTCGATGAACAACGACAACCCACAGTAGCAGGTTCAGCATTATCCACCTCAGAATTATATTATGAACCATGCAAGATAAATTAAGGATGGAGGTGTTAACAATCCCGAATACAGTGGGTTAAACAGATAAACAGAGATCAAATGTCCGCTTATCCAATGAAGGAAAAAAAACTGCCATCCACCAACAAAAAAGACATCAACTAAAACTTTATAGACATTTTATTGCTTCCATGATGATAGATTTATGTAGTGCGGGGAATTCCCATGATAGCGAATGTAGGAGCAAGCAGTGGCCACAATAGTCAAAAGGTCAGATACTGAACTACCATGTCCTTGTGGCAGAAAATTGAGTGATGGGTGGAATAAATTATCGCAGAACAAGGCAGACAGATGTCAGCAGTAGCTAGGAGCTGGTAACTACTAGTCACATTCAAGAAAACAAAGGCATATATTTTGATTGCAGCTACGGAAAATTAGGTTTGCATAACAAATGGATCAGTTTATGGTTGTGTTTATCAGGAAATATGGACTAGGATTGCATAATTTCTTTGTATACAGATTGGATTAGACTTCATCATCCACTCTAATTTTATATCAGTTGGACCTCTCCTAATTCAAAAACATCATAAATCTGTTTACACCTCCATGATAACAGATGTTTTCATGAGTTTATCTGTCAACATTCCTACTGCACATGATGCCAAGACCTACCTATATTAATGTACTGCATTAGCATATTCCGAAATTAAACACCGAGTATACACTGTTACTTACAAATTACCAACTGGAACCTAATATTGCAGTTCAGGTATTAAAAAGAGAAGGCAATTGTGTAACCGAATACGATAGCCACAAACCAGGAATGTACCAGATCTTCGGGCAGTAGATCTTTTTCTATAAAAAGCCTCTGGTAGAGCTTAACCTTCGAAAGTTGGGTGGCCAATGCATGGAGATCCATGGAGAGAAACGGCACCTGAAATGAGGATAAAATTTAATCATGTATGAATATGAAAAAAAAATTATGGTGCTGGAGGGAAGAAGACACCAAATCCTAAACAACAATGGCTCCAGGATTTCTATATGGATGGTAAGTTAACAACCACAAGGCTCTAGCAATCCAAATAGATCTCCGAATTACTTCATATCATTTTCTGTTCAATAATCTAATACACTATCTATTGTTTATTTGATCAAGAAAATTTTCATTCCACAAACTTTGACAAGGCACTCGACAAAGGGACCAAGGGCAACTCCTGCCATGAATTTTTGATTTTTTTTTTTGCTCCCAGTAAATTATCTATACCAACTTTTCAGACAGTATCGGACCCTAAGGGCTTTGTATGGAAAGGCAAATATTGGGAGTAAACCTGACCTACCCAAACAAGCTCCAAAGCAGGTCTGTAGACATTTGCGCAGAGTAATACATTTCATAAAGATGGCACAACACATAGGCATAGTATCAGGTATGTACCTCAAAATCTGGTGCCAGGTCATCATCTAAAATGAAATTATCGTCTTCAAACCAGGACATAATCCCTTCCCCTCTAGCTTCAAGCATAGAGGTAGAAGCCTGCATAAAACCTAAAAACAAACAGTAAATATCAAACAGCATTAGCAGCACTGAGAACAAAGCAATCTCATCATACACAATAGGCCACTTCTCAATCAACATCTGTTATGTTCAGCACGGAAATAACAGAATCTGAGAATCCACATATCAATTTGCCAATGAAACTAAACGGTGACTAGTAGATTATTGTGGTAGGAATTTTCAACACTGAACCTGACCAACACAGGACATCTGCTCAACTCAAGTGCTAATAAGAGCATGCAATTACTAGTTTACTACTGAAATGCAAAGGATACCTTCTGATGTTTGGTATAGTCGATTCTAAGTGGGCATCGGAGGTAACACGATTATGAAAGAACCTTCCTTACAGGTGTTCTTAATTAGTACGATTTCAATCATATTTAGAGGAATGATCGCAAGGATCACCTAATTGACCTAAGCATGGTTGAGGCGATTAACTGAACGAGGTTAGTCAATGTACAGATACTGGTGAGACTAGAAGTCCCAGTCAAAGCTCGGCGGCGCTGCCTTACCAAATGACGAGTCCTGGGAGGCGAGCCGGCCCCGGTCCTCGCGGGGCTGGGCCCGCGCCTGCTCGAGCAGGTAGGCGAAGTCGGCGCCCTTGCTGCGCGGCGCCACCTCGCCGGTCCATTCTGCGGGGTCTTCGGCCTCGGGTTCGGACTCGTAGCGGTCCCAGTTGGAGGGGAGGTTGCGGCTGCGAGGGGCGGAGGTGGAGGACCCGCCGCTGGCTGCTGCCGCGCGCTTCTGCTTGTGCGCCGCCGCCGCGGCGGGCGTCTGGTGGGTGCGGCGGCCGTGCACCGTGTGCGAGCGCTTCGACCTCGCCGCCGCCTTGGGATCCATTGGGGGAGGGTTTGGTTGCTTCGGCTTCGGTGGTGTGTTTCTTTTTTTTGCAGTTTAACCCCCAACACTCTTCACATGAAGAAGAAACTTTCTCATAAAGGTTTGATCTGTAAATTAACAGGGGTGTTTATATAATTGTGTAATTTCACAAGCGCCTTCACGCTTCTACGACCTCAGGACAGTTTCGCAGACCAGCCCAAGCAAAACCCCTTCGCTTCACTCCCGGCGGCGGCGGCGGCGGCGATGCGCTTCACGGCGTCTCCGGTGGTAGAGCTCCCGGTGGACGGCGCGGTGCTGAGCTTCGAACAGGACAACGACTCCTTCGAGGTGGGCACCTCCGTCTGGAACTCCTCCCTGGTGCTCGTCAAGTTCGCCGAGCGCTGCCTGGGGGACCCTGCCCTCCCCTTCGCCGACGCCCTCCGCTTCCCGGGAACCCGCGCCATCGAGCTCGGCTCCGGATGCGGCCCCGCGGGCATGGGGCTCTCCCGCCTCGGCCTCGCCGACCTCGTGCTCACCGACATCGCCGCCGTCCTCCCCGCGCTCCGCCGCAACCTCCGCCGCAACCGCTGCCACCTCGCCCGCGCGCCCCGCCTGGCCCAGCTCCACTGGAACTGCCCCGCGCACCTCACCCAGCTGGCCTCCCCGCGCCGCTTCGACCTCGTCGTTGCCGCCGACGTCGTCTACGTCCAGGAGTCGGTGCCCCACCTCGTCGCGGCCATGGACGCGCTCGCTGACGCCGAGCGCGGCGTCGTGCTCCTCGGGTACCAGATCCGGTCCCCCGAGGCGCACCAGGCGTTCTGGGAAGCTGTGCCGGCCGCCTTCCCGGTGATCGAGAAGGTGCCGCGTGAGCACCTCGACCCGGATTACGCCTTTGAGGAATCCGATGTGTTCATACTCCGCAGGAGGCCGAGGCAGTGAGATTGTTGTATCGTGAAGCATTTGCTCGTCACTTACAAAGCAGGTTTGAAATAATTGCTTATTCAGTTCAAATGTATGAGCATTCAGAAGGGATAACTGGTAAAGATATCTGATAGAAACTGTCGAAATTCGGCTTCATGGGTTAGTATGATGCCTTGTTAATCGACAGTATACTGGTTGTTGCTATAGTTGATGCAAGGAATTAATTTGTACTCTGCTTTTGTGTTGAAATTTAATATATTCTGAGAGTAACAAACACTTGGATGCTTTCTCGGGTTACTATGAGATGGAAAACTGAATAAGAGATAATTGAATTTTATGTCGAATTGTGGCTAGTCATGCCTCATTTAGCCCTCAAGTATGCAATTCTTCTGTTGTTTAAATTAGATGTGTTGCCACTGGTTTATGCAATATTGATACTCCCTCCGTCCATAAAAGGATGTCGGAGATTTGTCTAAATTCGGATATATCTATGCACTAAAGAGTGTCTAGATACATATAAATTTAGAACTTGCGACATCCTTTTATTGATAGAGATAGTATAACTATGGTTGAACTTTCTTGCATGCTGATAAATTTGTGAAAGAACAACTAATTTTGGCCTTTTGTGAAATATGATGCTTATAACAGCTTTGAACTTAACTAGTATCATGTTTCTGTTTCTAGTTGTGCAGTAAGTTTGATAGGTTGATGAGCTGATCTCTGTAATAAGTTACTCCCTCCAGTTCATATTAATTGACTCTAATATGGATGTATCTAGAACTAAAATGTGTCTAGATACATCCATATTGAAGTCAATTAATATGAATCGGAGGGAGTATGAAAAGTCATTGCTATACATTGAGCTTGGGCATTGCTTTAACCACATGTATGCAGAATAAAATTTCAGGTGTTTTCGCCGCTGTTTTGTGCTGTATACATGTTGGGTTTTTCATGTTCGTGATATTTTTTTATTCATTGCATTGTGTGATATGTATGATAATGTTGTGACAAGTGTTCGAAAAAGCGATGGCGACACTGATGACTTTCCAATTAGAATAGGGCTACACCAAGGGTCAGCTTTGAGCCCTTATCTTTTTGATTTGGTGATGGATGAGGTCACAAGGGATATACAAGGAGACATCCCATGGTGTATGCTCTTTGCGGATGATGTGGTGCTAGTCGATGATAGCCGAACGGGGGTTAATAGAAAGTTAGAGTTGTGGAGGCGAACTCTCGAATCGAAAGGTTTTAGGCTTAGTAGAACTAAAACTGAATACATGAGGTGCAGTCCGCTGTTTTGTGCTGTATACATGTTGGGTTTTTCATGTTCGTGATATTTTTTTATTCATTGCATTGTGTGATATGTATGATAATGTTGTGACAAGTGTTCGAAAAAGCGATGGCGACACTGATGACTTTCCAATTAGAATAGGGCTACACCAAGGGTCAGCTTTGAGCCCTTATCTTTTTGATTTGGTGATGGATGAGGTCACAAGGGATATACAAGGAGACATCCCATGGTGTATGCTCTTTGCGGATGATGTGGTGCTAGTCGATGATAGCCGAACGGGGGTTAATAGAAAGTTAGAGTTGTGGAGGCGAACTCTCGAATCGAAAGGTTTTAGGCTTAGTAGAACTAAAACTGAATACATGAGGTGCAGTTTCAGTTCTACTAGGCACGAGGAGGGAGAGGTTAGCCTTGATGGGCAGGTACCGGAGAGAGACACTTTTCGATATTTGGGGTCCATGTTGCAGAAGGATGGCGATATCGATGAAGATGTGGGCCACCGAATCAAGGCTGGTTGGATGAAGTGGCGCCAAGGGGATAAGAGAGAGTGCTAAAAGGCAGTTTTATAGGACAGCTACGATGTTATGGGCTAGTGTTCAACGAAGAGACGACATATCCAACAGTTAAGTGTAGCAGAGATGCGCATGTTGAGATGGATATGTGGCCACACAAGAAAGGATCGGGTACGGAACGACGATATACGGGAGAGAGTTGGGGTAGCACCGATTGAAGAGAAGCTGGTCCAACATCGTCTCAGATGAGGCCTCCGGAAGCGGAAGCGCCAGTGCATAGCGGACGGATAAAGCGTGATGAGAATGTTAAGAGGGGTCGTGGTAGACCAACTTGACATGGGAGGAGTCCGTTAAGAGAGATCTAAAGGTTTGGAATATCGACAAAGATTTAGCCATGGATAGGGGTGCGTGGAAGTTAGCTATCCACGTTCCGGAACCATAACTTGGCTTCGAGATCTTATGGGTTTCAACTCTAGCCTACCCCAACTTGTTTGGGACTGAAAGGCTTGGTTGTTGTTGTTGTTGTTGCATTGTGTGATTAAGGAAATATATATGTAGACTTCATGGAGATATATAGTCATTAAGCATTCTAATCCTCAACTTTTGTGTTGAAATCAAATCTTTTATGGGAGCAGCAAACACTTGCAGTTACGCTTTCTCTGATTACTACATGAAATGATGGAAAACTGGAAGTGTACCTCTTCCTAACTAGGATATTAGTTGAATTTTACTTTAAATTGAGACTGGCCATGCCACAAGTATGCAAACTCATCTACTACCTCCGATCGAGTTTAATCGATGCGGAGTGTAGCGTGATTCAACATGGACCTGGGCAGCTGCTGCGTCGATTAATAAAGTCCGGAGGGAGTAGTTGAGGCTGAGATGATTTTGTCATGTCTTGTGTTGTTCAAAGCACATTAATTGCCATTGTGGTTCATGACATATTCGTCGAACAATGGTTGAACTTGGTTGCTGGTAACCTGATAAGAATTGTAAAACACAGCTATTTTCGACCGTATTGGAGTCGCAATGCTTATAACAGGTTGAACTTAGATACATGGTCTGCTTGTGTTTCTGCCAATGTGAGCATGCCCCTTTGCCCTCTCGAAACAATGTTGAGTGCCTGGTGTGCCCTTGGATGATACTAATTGAATTTCATTTGCCTTTTTTTACTGTTGGGTGTTGAAGTGAAGGGGGACTGAATACAATGGAGGGCAATCGTCAATCATGGTCTGGATGTGCCATTGAAACGTGAAACAAACTGGAATGCTGAGTTGATTTGCACAAGAAGTGTATCTCTTACTTGGATGATGTTTCTTGGGGAGCTGTATACCACATAGGAACCAGACGATGAAACATTTTTCGCTCTTGAGTAGACCTCCTGATATATTTATAGCATTCTCTATGGTCAGCCTTATGTTGAGCTGTCTAGGAATATGTTCAGTTGTTATTGCACCCAAAATGTATATTTTTGGTCATTAGCTTGCCTTATTTATCTCCTGATGCGGTCATCTGTCATGTATTTCTGAAGCTTCGAATGGTGTCAAAACAATGTATGAGAAATAATATGTGTAAGATAACTTAGGAATCAGTTTTTTTCTGACAATCAATACTACAACATGTTTTTATAATTGCAAATAGTACTTTGTAAACATTAGCTGGAGTACAAAATTAAAGTCTAAAAGGAGCGACCAAAACCTTGAGGTCTTTTTTGAAAGCAACCAG
Organism: Lolium multiflorum; assembly: GCA_030979885.1. Classification (NCBI taxonomy): domain Eukaryota; kingdom Viridiplantae; phylum Streptophyta; class Magnoliopsida; order Poales; family Poaceae; genus Lolium; species Lolium multiflorum. The sequence continues at coordinate 239,141,339 of CM061747.1, forward strand.
AGAAAAATACCAAACTCCGGAGTCCGGACCTAGGCATACCATTGAAGGTTATCCATAATTTTGTTTTGAGGCGCAATGTCAAGACTACTTGGCCATTAAAGTAGTCAATCAAGATCGGCAAGACTACCAACACTAGTATGCAAGGGGAAAAAATAACCGAAAACCTTGTCTTCTCGAGGGACATAGTAGTCGGGGAATATATTGCAAGGATAAACCTCATCATGGTAACCATGGGAGAAGATCCAAAATTGATCTTACAAAGCAAGATCTAAAGACCTATACCCAGAGAATTTAAATCTTCCAACACCATTATCGATGCCGGGAAGAAGATCTTTCATGAACAAAGGACCGAAGATCACTTATTGGAGAAGATGATATCTTCATTGATGCAGAGGCCACCAAAAAAAACAGCTACAAAAACCCTTACCTAATCTCTTGAAAACGTTACTTTTATTAAAAACATCTCGCATAGATCGTGTTCCCCACCTCTTTCGACACCGGCGAGGTTGACCGGAGGAGGAGATCTACTGAGAAGGCGAGGCACTTGTAGCTAGGAAACGGCGCTTTTCCTATGGGAGAAAATGGTATAGCTTAGGAATCAATTTAGTTAGTAGTTACGAGGAACATACATTCCAAATAGGCTTCCACTTAGGGTCAGCCCATAAACCAGGGCAGAGAGATGACTGAAATTGTGAGATGTTGCCTAGAGGGGGGTGAATAAACGTTTGAAAAATAATTACGGATTTGGATCGTAAGAATGCGAAATTAAATCAATGTTATTTTACAAGCACAAAACCCAAATAAGCTAGAGTCAATTAAGTGCACCAACAAGTTAAGCTAGGCAAGATGGTTATCAAAACGAAAGTAAACTCCAACTGAGGCACAAAGCCGAAGATGTATTCCCGTGTTTTCTCTCACAAAATGAGATACGTCACGTTGAAAAGATGCGGGCTATCATAAAGGTCTAATGAACGCCACGAAGGCTCACCTTCTTTTACAAGCCAATTCCTAAAAGGACAAAACGTCTTTCCCTTATGGCTAGCTTTTTCTCCACTCCCAAGATGGCAAGTTTCACAATCATTTCACAAGGAGAAACTCTGCTCTCTTCACAATCTTCCATGAAGAGATCTTTTAAGCACGAACCGCCAAGCCAACTAGGAGATCACCCTCCAGGAGTAATAAGCTCATAGTCTCTCACTCGAACTATTCGTACTGGAGAGCTCAACACTATGCAATAATGCAAAACATCCTCACCGGAGGTTGCATCAGCCTGCCAAAGATGATGAGCCGATCTGATCAGCAAGACGCAAGGGTTGAACGGGAGAAGCTCGGGGGGCAGCTCACCCTAAAGGTTCTCTGCTCCGGGGAGCCGATTTTGTTGAAATCGGCTGGCTCTGCATTATAACTTGGAAGCCGATGGTGGCACATTTGGCTGGCTCACTACTTTTCTCGCCTTGACTAAGGCTCGGGGGGCAGCTTGCCCTGAAGGACCCTCTGCTATAGGGAGCCGATTCTGTTGAGCAAGAAAACAGAGCAGGATTTCAAACATCGTGGATTATCGGAAGAAAATTTGTGGATAAGTGGTGCTTATCCTGCGGAAGTATCAGCTCCAGCCTCCGGGTTGATTCAGCAACGGTCCTAGAGCTCTCCTGAAGGCAAAGGGGATTTGGAAGAGAAGGATTCGGCAGGAGAATGTCTGAAAACCTAAAGTTAATGATGAGACCAGGCATTATTTCAGGGGTTTTGCCGTTAAATCTAACACTGCGCTCAGTGCTGCAGTTTGGACCTGTTCGGTTGGAAGTTTGGGGATCTGAATTTGAGCAAGGTTCGCAGGTTACCGTCTGAGGAGATGGCTAAATTGGTCTATCTCGAAATTTATCGTAAGAGACCGATGTGATGCCATCGGCTCATTGAGCGTTGATCAAATTAACAATCAGCAAAATCAGTACGAAAGGAAATCGGCAAAATCAAGTTAAGGGAAATTCTTCTTTAATCATAGGATTTCTTACAAGGAAAGAGCCGATTGCTCAAGGGAGAAAGAACAAAAGAAGGGTCTGTTGACCAATCTACTAATACTACTAGGCCTACACTAGTAGATCCTAGTCTACGGGCCGTCGCTGCCCTCGTCGTCGTCCTCGGAGCTTTTCATCGGCACTGCTGCCGCCGGGCTCCTCGTCACAACTCCCGTAGCCCTCTACGGGAGCTTCATCCTCCTCGTCGTCGTCTGTCGTCGTCATCCCCAGTGCGGAGGCGTTCGCCGGTGGGTAACCCTCGGGAGTCGTCGTCGTCTTCCTCCTCTTTCTCGAGGAGGTGTAACCGTCCCGGGAACAGTCATCCTTGCGATTCCAGTTCCCATCGGCGAGAACGGAGATCTTCATCTCCGCTGGTCAAGGACTTGTCCTCGGACAGACGGAGGAGGCATGGTCCTCCGGTCCCACTCTTCGGTATGTCCTCCGGCGTCGGCTCGCGGGAGGAGACGATAGGAAAGACCGAAGAGGAGGAGGAAGAAGACATGGCTACGGAGGAATGGGTTTTTTGCCGATGGCTAATACGGAGCAGGAGGATGAAGGAGCGAACTGTTCGATGCGGTTAAATAATGGGATATTGGGGAGAGTTAATGTTACAGCAGTTTCGAGGAAGTGGTGCCAAAGAATTGTCGAATCGCGCATAGGAGTCAAGAAGGCAAGGCATCATGATGAAGGATCTTGACGGCACGACATGACCCGACGAAGGAAAAGCATGATGATTTTGGAAATGTCATTTCCAAAACCAGGGGGCATGTGTTATCACCAGATTTTGGCCAAATCGGGAGATAGGCCGTAAGTGAGATGGGCTTGAAGGATATACGCGTGGAGGATCTCTGAAGCGGCCTTGCACGAAGAGTTTGGGCTATTGCCCGTGTATCCGTATTATAGTAGATCGCATCTTAATTTAGAAGTTAGAGTTTTACCTGTGCACGGTTCGGTTTATTAGAAAGTCCCCGGACTATAAATATGTATCTAGGGTTTATGAAATAAACAACAATCACGTTCACAACAAACACAAACAGGCGCATCGCCCCCCTTCGAGGGTTTCCTTGTAAGCATGCTGCCTAGATCGCATCTCGCGATCTAGGCGACACATTATTCGTCTACCTTGTGCTACTCGTCTGAAGCGTTGTTGATGGCGAGTAGCACTACCTATCTTAGGTGTTGGGGCTTGCATTGATGCTTTTCTTATGCATATCTGCTTGGCAATGCCGTCCTATCTGGGCGTAAGGGCAGCATCTTGCTTGTTCGTTACTTAGTAGATCCGATCTGTTATAGTTGCTCCTTGTTCTTCAAAGATTAGTTTAATATCCGCATGATTAGGCCTTATGCTGGGGTCGGACGATCCGTAGTGCGATAGGTGCGTTTACCGTTCCTATAAGGGATGTTGGAATTGACGTAATGTTGGGTTTTAGGCCTCTTCTAGGGATAGTTTTCATCATCTTTCGTATCTGCTAGGCCCGACTACGCGTAGGACGTTCGGTTATGCGGTGAAAACCCTAAATGTAGATTGGTTTAGCTTTGTTTTGATCAAGCGGATCCCCATGTCATTGCAAATCCAACGTGAACCATGGGGCGATCGGCTCTTGAGCCGATCCATAGGACAACCCGAGAGCCGATAGGGCTCGTATTTAATGTTTACGTGTCTACCATGCGGGAACAATCGAAGCAATCTAACACCTTCCGATCGGGTCTAGGTCAGGTGGCACGCCCTTGCAACCGCCAGGACGTGTGCAGAAGAACTTGCGGGACGACGCGAGGTGCCACGGTCCACTAAGCGGCCTTGGGAGCCTCCCGGCTCTTCGTGTTGCTTAACCACTGCTCGCCGGTGAGTTTGGCAGGCAACACATTCTGGCACCCGGTGGGACAATCTTCGACAACATCCACGTCAACACCTGCATCCGCGATGGAGGACGAACTGATCAAGTACGAGGATCTCCCTGCGGAGCACAAGAAGAAATACGATGAGATGAAGGCCATCTGTGAAGCCGAACTCATCGGCTCCTTTGAGAAGACCTGTTGGCCCGACATCAGGGTCAAAGAAGACACACGTCCGTTTCCTGGCGTCAACCTGGTGGACCTTAGCCACTCCATAAGGCGCGAGCCAGGGTTCTCTTCTGATGTCAACATGGCAGGGCTTGTGAGCCGCCATGGCGAAGATAAAGCAGAGAGCAGCCACTCCCGTGGCAAGGACAAAGAGGAGGCCGATCCACGCGACCGGCCCCATGATGATGATAGACGGTACCTAACCGAGGAGGAAGTGAGAAGCGTGCGGTCTCAACGTCCACTCTCCGCGCACCTCCTTAACAAATATGGACAGCAGTATGACCGACATCGGCGCTACGACGTAGATGATGAAAGACATCGTCGGTCCGATGCAGAGGACAGGAGGTACCGTCGGCATGATGGAAACGACAACGGGTACAAGCGTCACGCTAGAGGGAGGTCAAGGGAGCAAGATGACATGGATAGGCATTGGGACTGTCCTTTCTTTAAACTGCTGGGACTCCATGAGCCGATTGCCAACAATCGAGAAGCCCCCATACAGCAAAGGAAGAGGACAAATAAGGTTTCAGTGTTCGAGCGTCTAGGGCCTCTCCCACCTCGAACAAACGAGCTGAGTCGTCTCAAGAAGAAGGCTTTGAGGAGTCAGAAGGTGAAGAAGATAGGTATCACCGGCCAAGGTGGTGCCCGATGGACTCAACCATTCTCGAAGCGTCGGGTGCGGCTACGAAACCGGAGGAAGCGAGGCACGCACTGTACACGTTGAGGAAAGCGCGGCCCGATCGGCCGTGAAAATTCAGCAAACATTGGAGACGGAGGCGCGCCCGAAGAAAGTGTGGCGCCCTAAACAGACAAAGCCGATGCGAGGCATCGGTTGATACAAACATGGTGTTCATACTCCGTCAGAGTTTCGTGCTTCAAACGACGAGGAAGTATCGGTGGCTCAATTCGACTGTGGTCCACGGCCAATTATCTTTGAGAAGCCACGAGATAGAAGTTACAGGCATCTGAAGGCCCTATACCTGAGAGGTTATATCAATGGGCAGCCTGTCGGCAAGATGTTGGTTGACACGAGGCAGTCAACATAATGCCGTATTCCATGCTACGACGTTTGGGACATTCCAATGATGATCGATCAAAACCAACGTCACATTAAGCGATTTCAACGGCCAAGCATCGAAGCAAAAGGTGTTCGAATGTAGACCTTACGTAGGCCGGAAAACCATACCTCTGCGTTCTTCATCTCGCAAAAGCAATTACGGTCCCTGCTAGGAAGGGATTGGATTCACGCTAACTGTTGCATCCCATCCACAATGCACCAATGCATCATACAGTGGGATGGAGATGAAGTAGAGGTCGTTCAGGCAGATGACTCGATCGAGATATCACTAGCCGCCATGAATATTTGGGAGGCGGATGACCAAGAGCCGCTTTCTGGAATCAGTTTGGAAGGCTGTGAGCGCATCGAAGCTTCTAGAAATGGGGTGAGGCTGGTCTTATCTACCGGCCTGACAGAGTAGCAAGGTCCAAGACAATGGACGTACGTAGGCCCCAAAAAATGGAAAGTAAAGATCTCATCTCAAGCATGCCACGTAGCTACAGTAAGAAATCAAGACGTGGTAAAACTTCACGAAGCATTGCAATGAAGAAGAAGGCCGATTCCAGCAATCGGCCAAAATTATCCTCGACATACGTTCTTGCCTAGGTTCAGCATTGATCTTACAAGGAATGCCTGAAGAGCCGATACCCTCAATTACTTGAAAGAATCGGCTCGGGGGCACTTAGGTGGATAAAACACGAGGATATGAAGTTTGAAGTGGCTTTCAAATGCCCAGCCCAAGATATATTCTTTGATGATGATGGGTATTGAAGTATGGGGGCCGATGTATTAATCGGCCGTAAAAAATACAAATTTTTTAAGCACAGCCGATGCACAGACATCGACTTAAGGATAGAAAGTCGATGCATGGCCATCGACTCAAGAGGAACAGCTGTGATAAGCAGAAGCCCAATGGAGCAGTTATCGAGTTACATGTAGAGGCTCTTCTGGATGAACTCCTCAATGGGATTGTTTGGTGGCTCAGATCCTCTTTTCAAGAACCTCCAACTCCTTTCTGCAAATCTTCGAGTTCAGCAGTGCCAGTATAAGCGTGCAGTGGCTGAATTGTTACGTCCAGAGTTTTGGAGGGCATCAGAAATTCAAAACATCCTCACCGGAGGTTGCATCAGCCTGCCAAAGATGATGAGCCGATCTGATCAGCAAGACGCAAGGGTTGAACGGGAGAAGCTCGGGGGGCAGCTCACCCTAAAGGTTCTCTGCTCCGGGGAGCCGATTTTGTTGAAATCGGCTGGCTCTGCATTATAACTTGGAAGCCGGTGGTGGCACATTTGGCTGGCTCACTACTTTTCTCGCCTTGACTAAGGCTCGGGGGGCAGCTTGCCCTGAAGGACCCTCTGCTATAGGGAGCCGATTCTGTTGAGCAAGAAAACAGAGCAGGATTTCAAACATCGTTGTGGATTATCGGAAGAAAATTTGTGGATAAGTGGTGCTTATCCTGCGGAAGTATCAGCTCCAGCCTCCGGGTTGATTCAGCAACGGTCCTAGAGCTCTCCTGAAGGCAAAGGGGATTTGGAAGAGAAGGATTCGGCAGGAGAATGTCTGAAAACCTAAAGTTAATGATGAGACCAGGCATTATTTCAGGGGTTTTGCCGTTAAATCTAACACTGCGCTCAGTAACTGCAGTTTGGACCTGTTTGGTTGGAAGTTTGGGGATCTGAATTTGAGCAAGGTTCGCAGGTTACCGTCTGAGGAGATGGCTAAATTGGTCTATCTCGAAATTTATCGTAAGAGACCGATGTGATGCCATCGGCTCATTGAGCGTTGATCAAATTAACAATCGGCAAAATCAGTACGAAAGGAAATCGGCAAAATCAAGTTAAGGGAAATTCTTCTTTAATCATAGGATTTCTTACAAGGAAAGAGCCGATTGCTCAAGGGAGAAAGGACAAAAAAAGGGTCTGTTGACCAATCTACTACTACTACTAGGCTGATGGCGTGTATTTCACACGTTCGTTGGACAACCCCAAGAGGAAGGTATGATGCGCACAGCAGCAAGTTTTCCCTCAGGAAGAAACCAAGGTTTATCGAACTAGGAGGAGCCAAGAAGCACGTTGAAGGTTGATGGCGGCGAGATGTAGTGCGGCGCAACACCAGGGATTCGGTGCCAACGTGGAACTGCACAACACAACCAAAGTACTTTGCCCCAACGAAGCAGTGAGGTTGTCAATCTCACCGGCTTGCTGTAACAAAGGATTAAGCGTATTGTGGGGAAGATGATTGTTTGCAGAGAAAACAGTAAAACAAGTATTGCAGCAGATTTGTATTTCGGTATTAAAGAATGGACCGGGGTCCACAGTTCACTAGAGGTGTCTCTCCCATAAGATAAAAGCATGTTGGGTGAACAAATTACAGTCGGGCAATTGACAAATAGAGAGGGCATAACAATGCACATACATGTCATGATAAGTATAGTGAGATTTAATTGGGCATTACGACAAAGTACATAGACCGCCATCCAATGCATCTATGCCTAAAAAGTCCACCTTCAGGTTATCATCCGAACCCCTTCAGTATTAAGTTGCAAAGCAACAGACAATTGCATTAAGTATGGTGCGTAATGTAATCAACAACTACATCCTTAGACATAGCATCAATGTTTTATCCTAGTGGCAACAGCACAACACAACCTTATAACTTTCTGTCACTGTCCCAGGTATCAATGGAGGCATGAACCCACTATCGAGCATAAATACTCCCTCTTGGAGTTAAGAGCAAAAACTTGGCCAGAGCCTCTACTAATAACGGAGAGCATGCAAGATCATAAACAACACATAGGTAATAACTTGATAATTAACATAACAGGGTATTCTCTATCCATCGGATCCCGACAAACACAACATATAGTATTACAGATAGATGATCTTGATCATGTTAGGCAGCTCACAAGATCCACAATGAAGCACAATGAGGAGAAGACAACCATCTAGCTACTGTTATGGACCCATAGTCCAGGGGTGAACTACTCACTCATCACTCCGGAGGCGACCATGGCGGTGAAGAGTCCTCCGGGAGATGAACCCCCTCTCCGGCAGGGTGCCGAGGAGATCTCGAGAATCCCCGAGATGGGATTGGCGGCGGTGGCGTCTCTGGAAGGTTTTCCGTATCGTTCTCTGGGGGTTTTCACGACGGAGGCTTTAAGTAGGCGGAAGGGCAACGTGGGGGGCCACGAGGGCCCCACACCATGGTCGGTGCGGGGGGGCCGCGCCGCCCTATGGTGGCGGCGCCTCGTGGCCCCACCCGACTCTCTTCGGTCTTCGGAAGCTTCGTGGCAAAATAGGACCCGGGCGTTGATTTCGTCCAATTCCGAGAATATTTCGTTACTAGGATTTAAACCAAAAACAGCAAAGCGGCTCTTCGGCATCTTGTTAATAGGTTAGTTCCAGAAAATGCACGAATATGACATAAAGTGTGCATAAAACATGTAGATATCATCAATAATGTGGCATGGAACATAAGAAATTATCGATACGTCGGAGACGTATCAGCATCCCCAAGCTTAGTTCTGCTCGTCCCGAGCAGGTAAAACGATAACAAAGATAATTTCGAAGTGACATGCCATCATAACCTTGATCATACTATTTGTAAACATATGTAATGAATGCAGCGATCAAAACAATGGTAATGACATGAGTAAACAAGTGAATCATAAAGCAAAGACTTTTCATGAATAGTACTTCAAGACAAGCATCAATAAGTCTTGCATAAGAGTTAACTCATAAAGCAATAAATTAAAGTAAAGGTATTGAAGCAACACAAAGGAAGTTAAGTTTCAGCGGTTGCTTTCAACTTATAACATGTGTATCTCATGGATAATTGTCAACATAGAGTAATATAACAAGTGCAATATTCAAGTATGTAGGAATCAATGCACAGTTCACACAAGTGTTTGCTTCTTGAGGTGGAGAGAAATAGGTGAACTGACTCAACATAAAAGTAAAAAGAATGGTCCTTCAAAGAGGAAAGCATCGATTGCTATATTTGTGCTAGAGCTTTTATTTTGAAAACATGAAACAATTTTGTCAACGGTAGTAATAAAGCATATGAGTTATGTAAATTATATCCTACAAGTTGCAAGTCTCATGCATAGTATACTAATAGTGCCCGCACCTTGTCCTAATTAGCTTGGACTACCGGATCATCGCAATGCACATGTTTTAACCAAGTGTCACAATGGGGTACCTCCATGCCACCTGTACAAAGGTCTAAGGAGAAAGCTCGCATTTTGGATTTCTCGCTTTTGATTATTCTCAACTTAGACATCCATAGGCATGGACAACAGATAATGGACTCCTCTTTAATGCATAAGCATGTGGCAACAATTATTATTTTCATATGAGATTGAGGATATATGTCCAAAACTGAAACTTCCACCATGAATCATGGCTTTAGTTAGCGGCCCAATGTTCTTCTCTAACAATATGCATGCTCCAACCATTAAGGTGGTAGATCTCTCTTACTTGAGACAAGACGGACATGCATAGCAACTCACATGATATTCAACAAAGAATAGTTGATGGCGTCCCCAGAAGCATGGTTATCGCACAACAAGCAACTTAATAAGAGATAAAGTGCATAAGTACATATTCAATACCACAATAGTTTTTAAGCTATTTGTCCCATGAGCTATATATTGCAAAGGTGAATGATGGAATTTTAAAGGTAGCACTCAAGCAATTTACTTTGGAATGGCGGATAAATACCATGTAGTAGGTAGGTATGGTGGACACAAATGGCATAGTGGTTGGCTCAAGGATTTTGGATGCATGAGAAGTATTCCCTCTCGATACAAGGTTTAGGCTAGCAAGGTTATTTGAAACAAACACAAGGATGAACGGTACAGCAAAACTCACATGAAATACATACTGTAAACATTATAAGACTCTACACCGTCTTCCTTGTTGTTCAAAACTCAATACTAGATATTATCTAGACTCTAGAGAAACCAAATATGCAAACCAAATTAGCAAGCTCTAAGTGTTTCTTCATTAATGGGTGCAAAGTATATGATGCAAGAGCTTAAACATGAGCACAACAATTGCCAAGTATCAAATTATCCAAGACATTTTAGAATTACTACATGTAGTATTTTCCAATTCCAACATATAACAATTTAACGAAGAAGAAACTTCGCCATGAATACTATGAGTAGAGCCTAAGGACATACTTGTCCATATGCTACAGCGGAGCGTGTCTCTCTCCCACAAAGTGAATGCTAGGATCCATTTTATTCAAACAAAACAAAAACAAAAACAAACCGACGCTCCAAGCAAAGTGCATAAGATGTGGCCGAATAAAAATATAGTTTTAGGGGAGGAACCTGATAATGTTGTCGATGAAGAAGGGGATGTCTTGGGCATCCCCAAGCTTAGACGCTTGAGTCTTCTTAAAATATGCAGGGGTGAACCACCGGGCATCCCCAAGCTTAGAGCTTTCACTCTCCTTGATCATATTGTATCATACTCCTCTCTTGATCCTTGAAAACTTCCTCCACACCAAACTCGAAACAACTCATTAGAGGGTTAGTGCACAATAAAAATTAACATGTTCAGAGGTGACACAATCATTCTTAACACTTCTGGACATTGCATAAAGCTACTGGACATTAATGGATCAAAGAAATTCATCCAACATAGCAAAAGAGGCAATGCGAAATAAAAGGCAGAATCTGGCAACAGAACAGTCCGTAAAGATGGATTTTATTAGGGCACCAGACTTGCTCAAATGAAAATGCCCAAATTGAATGAACGTTGCGTACATATCTGAGGATCACTCACGTAAATTGGCTTAATTTTCTGAGTTACCTACAGAGAATTAGACCCAGATTCGTGACAGCAAAGAAATCTGTTTCTGCGTAATCCAAATCCAGTATTTACTTTACTATCAAAGACTTTACTTGGCACAACAAAACATAAAACTAAGATAAGGAGAGGTTGCTACAGTAGTAAACAACTTCCAAGACTCAAATATAAAACAAAAATACTGTACTAAAAACATGGGTTGTCTCGCATAAGCGCTTTTCTTTAACGCCTTTCAGCTAGGCGCAGAAAGTGTGTATCAAGTGACATCAATAGATGAAGCATCAACATCATAATTTGTTCTAATAATAGAATCATAAGGTAACTTCATTCTCTTTCTAGGGAAGTGTTCCATACCTTTCTTGAGAGGAAATTGATATTTAATATTACCTTCCTTCATATCAATAGTAGCACCAACGGTTCGAAGAAAAGGTCTTCCCAATATAATGGGGCAAGATGCATTGCATTCAATATCCAAGACAACAAAATCAACGGGACAAGGTTATTTTTAACCATAATATGAACATTATCAACTCTCCCCAAAGGTTTCTTTTTAGCATTATCAGAGATTAACATCCAGATAACAGTTTTTCAATGGTGGCAAGTCAAGCATATCATAGACTTTCTTAGGCATAACAGAAATACTTGCACCAAGATCACATAAAGCATTACAATCAAAATCTTTGACCCTCATTTTAATGATGGGCTCCCAACCATCCTCTAGCTTTCTAGGAATAGAAGTTTCGAGTTTTAGTTTCTCTTCTCTAGCTTTTATGAGAGCATTTGTAATATGTTTTGTGAAAGCCAAATTTATAGCACTAGCATTGGGACTTTTAGCAAGTTTTTGCAAGAACTTTATAACTTCAGAGATGTGGCAATCATCAAAATCTAAATCATTACAATCTAAAGCAATGGGATTATCATCCCCAAGGTTGGAAAAATTTCAGCAGTTTTATCACAAGCTTTAGCAGTTTCAGGTAATTTTGCAGGCTTTGCATTAGGAGTAGAAGCATTGCCAACGCCAATTATTTTACCATTGATGGTAGGAGGTGCAGCAACATGTGAATCATTAGCATTGCTAGTGGTGGTAATAGTCCAAACTTTAGCTACATTTTTCTCTTTAGCTAGTTTTTCATTTTCTTCTCTATCCCACCTAGCACGCAGTTCAACCATTAATCTTATATTCTCATTAATTCTAACTTGGATGGAATTTGCTGTAGTAACAATTTTATTTTCAATATCCCTATTAGGCATAACTTTCGATTTCAAAAGATCAACATCAGAGGTAAGACTATCAACTCTAGAAGCGAGAATATCAATTTTATTGAGCTTTTCCTCAACAGATTTGTTAAAGGCAGTTTGTGTACTAATAAATTCTTTAAGCATAGCTTCAAGTCCAGGGGTGTATTCCTATTATTGTTGTAAGAATTCCCATAAGAATTAGCATAACCGTTACCATTATTATAAGGATATGGCCTATAGTTATTACTAGAATTGTTCCGATAATCATTGTTGTTGAAATTACTATTTTTAATGAAGTTTACATCAACATGTTCTTCTTGGGAAACCAATGAAGCTAACGGAACATTATTAGGATCAACATTAGTCCTATCATTCACAATCATAGACATAATAACATCAATCTTATCATTCAAGGAAGAGGATTCTTCAACAGAATTTACCTTCTTACCTTGTGGAGCTCTTTCCGTGTGCCATTCAGAGTAATTAATAATCATATTATCAAGGAGCTTTGTTGCTTCACCAAGAGTGATGGACATAAAGGTACCTCCAGCAGCTGAATCCAATAAATTCGAAGAAAAATTTAGTCCTGCATAGAAGGTTTGGATGATCATCCAAGTAGTCATCCATGGGTTGGGCAATTTTTAACCAAAGATTTCATTCTTTCCCAAGCTTGAGCAACATGTTCATTATCCAATTGTTTAAAATTCATTATGCTACTCCTCAAAGATATAATTTTAGCAGGGGATAATATCTACCAATAAAAGCATCCTTGCATTTAGTCCAGGAATCAATACTATTCTTAGGCAGAGATAGCAACCAATCTTTAGCTCTTCCTCTTAATGAGAAAGGAAACAATTTCAATTTAATAATATCACCATCTACATCTTTATACTTTTGCATTTCACATAGTTCAACAAAATTATTGAGATGGGCAGACATCATCAGAACTAACACAGAAAATTGCTCTCGCATAACAAGATTCAGTAAAGCAGGTTTAATTTCAAAGAATTCTGCTGTAGTAGCAGTGGAGCAATAGGTGTGCATAGGAAATCATTATTATTTGTGGTTGTGAAGTCACACAACTTAGTATTTTCTGTGGCCATTTTAGCAGTAGTAAATAAAGCAAACTAGATAAAATAAATGCAAGTAACTAATTTTTTTGTGTTTTTGATATAGCAAACAAGACAGTAAATAAAGTAAAGCTAGCAACTATTTTTTTTGTGTTTTGATATAAGTGCAGCAAACAAAGTAGTAAATAAAATAAAGCAAGACAAAAACAAAGTAAAGAGATTGAGAAGTGGAGACTCCCCTTGCAGCGTGTCTTGATCTCCCACAACGGCGCCCGAAAAAGAGCTTGATGGCGTGTATTTCACACGTTCGTTGGGCAACCCCAAGACGAAGGTATGATGCGCACAAGTTTTCCCTCAAAGAAACCAAGGTTTATCGAACCAGGAGGAGCCAAGAAGCACGTTGAAGGTTGATGGCGGCGGGATGTAGTGCGGCGCCAGGGATTCCGGCGCCAACGTGAAACCTGCACAACACAAACAAAGTACTTTGCCCCAACGAAACAGTGAGGTTGTCAATCTCAGCTTGTAACAAAGGATTAACCGTATTGTGGGGAAGATGATTGTTTAGAGAAAACAACAAGTATTGCAGCAGATTTGTATTTCAGTATTAAAGAATGGACCGGGGTCCACAGTTCACTAGAGGTGTCTCTCCCATAAGATAAAAGCATGTTGGGTGAACAAATTACAGTCGGGCAATTGACAAATAGAGAGGGCATAACAATGCACATACATGTCATGATAAGTATAGTGAGATTTAATTGGGCATTACGACAAAGTACATAGACCGCCATCCAACGCATCTATGCCTAAAAAGTCCACCTTGGTTATCATCCGAACCCCTTCCAGTATTAAGTTGCAAAGCAATAGACAATTGCATTAAGTATGGTGCGTAATGTAATCAACAACTACATCCTTAGACATAGCATCAATGTTTTATCCCTAGTGGCAACAGCACAACACAACCTTAGAACTTTCTGTCTGTCCCCGGTATCAATGGAGGCATGAACCCACTATCGAGCATAAATACTCCCTCTTGGAGTTAAGAGCAAAAACTTGGCCGAGCCTCTACTAATAACGGAGAGCATGCAAGATCATAAACAACACATAGGTAATAACTTGATAATTAACATAACGTGGTATTCTCTATCCATCGGATCCCGACAAACACAACATATAGTATTACATATAGATGATCTTGATCATGTTAGGCAGCTCACAAGATCCGACAATGAAGCACAATGAGGAGAAGACAACCATCTAGCTACTGTTATGGACCCATAGTCCGGGTGAACTACTCACTCATCACTCCGGAGGCGACCATGGCGGTGAAGAGTCCTCCGGGAGATGAACCCCCTCTCCGGGGGGAGATCTCGAGAATCCCCGAGATGGGATTGGCGGCGGTGGCGTCTGGAAGGTTTTCCGTATCGTGGTTCTCGATGGGGGTTTCGCGACGGAGGCTTTAAGTAGGCGGAAGGGCAACATGGGGGCCACACGAGGGCCCACACCATAGGCGGCCGGGCCGGGCCGCGCCGCCCTATGGTGGCGGCGCCTGCCCCCCTTCGACTCCTCTTCGGTCTTGGAAGCTTCGTGGCAAAATAGGACCCGGGCGTTGATTTCGTCCAATTCGAGAATATTTCGTTACTAGGATTTCGAAACCAAAAACAGCAGACAACTGGCTCTTCGGCATCTTGTTAATAGGTTAGTTCCAGAAAATGCACGAATATGACATAAAGTGTGCATAAAACATGTAGATATCATCAATAATGTAGCATGGAACATAAGAAATTATCGATACGTCGGAGACGTATCATAGGCCTACACTAGTAGATCCTAGTCTACGGGCCGTCGCTGCCCTCGTCGTCGTCCTCGGAGCTCTCATCGGCACTGCTGCCGCCGGGCTCCTCGTCACTACTCCCGTAGCCCTCTACGGGAGCTTCATCCTCCTCGTCGTCGCCTGTCGTCATCATCCCACCAGTGCGGAGGCGTTTCGCCGGTGGGTAACCCTCGAGGAGTCGTCGTCGTCGTCTTCCTCCTCCTTTCTCGAGGAGGTGTAACCGTCCCGGGAACAGGTCATCGCTTTCGATTCCAGTTCCCCATCGGCGAGGAGCGGAGATCTTCATCTCCGCTGGTCAAGGACTTGTCGTCCTCGGACCAGACGGAGGAGGCATGGTCCTCCTGGTCCCACTCTTGGTGCGCGTATGTCCTCGCGTCGGCTCGCGGGAGGAGGAAGACCGATAGGAAAGACCAGAAGAGGAGGAGGAGGAAGAAGACATGGCTACGGAGGAATGGGGTTTTTGCCGATGGTTAATACGGAGCAGGAGGATGAAGGAGCGTTCGATGCGGTTAAATAATGGGATATTGGGGAGAGTTAATGTTACAGCAGTTTCCGAGGAAGTGGTGCCAAATAATTGTCGAATCGCGCATAGGAGTCAAGAAGGCAAGGCATCATGATGAAGGATACTGCAAAAGTTTTACTCTGCCACGACATGACCCGACGAAGGAAAAGCATGATGATTTTGGAAATGTCATTTCCAAAACCCATGTGTATCACCGATTTTGGCCAAATCGGGAGATAGGCCGTAAGTGAGATGGGCTTGAAGGATATACGCGTGGAGGATCTCTGAAGCGGCCTTGCACGAAGAGTTTGGGCTATTGCCCGTGTATCCGTATTATAGTAGATCGCATCTTAATTTAGAAGTTAGAGTTTTACCCGTGCACGGTTCGGTGCACGCCTGAATTAGAAAGTCCCCCGGACTATAAATATGTATCTAGGGTTTATGAAATAAACAACAATCACGTTCACAACAAACACAAACAGGCGCATCGCCACCCCTTCCTTCGAGGGTTTCCTTCGGGTAAGCATCATGCGCCTAGATCGCATCTCGCGATCTAGGCGACGTTATTCGTCTACCTTGTGCTACTCGTCTGAAGCGTTGTTGATGGCGAGTAGCACTACCTATCTTAGGTGTTCGGGGCTTGCATTGATGCTTTTCTTATGCATATC
Source organism: Lolium multiflorum (assembly GCA_030979885.1). Classification (NCBI taxonomy): domain Eukaryota; kingdom Viridiplantae; phylum Streptophyta; class Magnoliopsida; order Poales; family Poaceae; genus Lolium; species Lolium multiflorum. The sequence goes on from CM061747.1 coordinate 239,157,598, forward strand.
TGCTTGGCAATGCCGTCCTAGCTGCCTTACGCCTATAGGCGTAAGGGCGCATCTTGCTTGTTCGTTACTTAGTAGATCCGATCTGTTATAGTTGCTCCTTGTTCTTCAAGGATTAGTTTAATATCCGCATGATTAGGCCTTATGCTGGGGTCGGACGATCCGGTAGTGCGATAGGTGCCATTTACCGTTCCTATAAGGGATGTTCCGGGAATTGACGTAATGTTGGGTTTTAGGCCTCTTCTAGGGATAGTTTTCATCATCTTTCGTATCTGCTAGGCCCGACTACGCGTAGGACGTTCCGGTTATGCGGTGAAAACCCTAACTGTCGTAGATTGGTTTAGCTTTGTTTTGATCAGCAGGATCCCCATGTCATTGCAAATCCAACGTGAACCATGGGCGATCGGCTCTTTGAGCCGATCCATAGGACAACCCGAGAGCCGATAGGGCTCGTATTTAATGTTTACGTGTCTACCATGCGGGAACAATCGAAGCAATTTAACACCTTCCCGATCGGGTCTAGGTCGGGTGGCACGTGCAACCGCCGGGACGTGAGAAGAACTGCGGGACGACGCGAGGTGCCGGGGTCCACTAAGCGGCCTTGGGAGCCTCCGGCTCTTCGTGTTGCTTAACCACGCTCGCCGGTGAGTTTTGGCAGCAACACATTGGCACGCCGGTGGGACAATCTTCGACAACATCCACGTCAACACCTGCATCCGCGATGGCGGACGAACTGATCAAGTAAGAGGATCTCCCTGCGGAGCACAAGAAGAAATACGATGAGCTGAAGGCCATATGTGAAGCCGAACTCATCGGCTCCTTTGAGAAGACCTGTTGGCCCGGCATCAGGGTCAAAGAAGACACACGTCCGTTTCCGGCGTCAACCTGGTGGACCTTAGCCACTCCATAAGGCGCGAGCCGGTTCTCTTCGATGTCAACATGGCAGGGCTTGTGAGCCGCCATGGCGAAGATAAAGCAGAGCAGCCACTCCGTGGCAAGGACAAGAGGAGGCCGATCCACGCGACCGGCCCCATGATGATGATAGACGGTACCTAACCGAGGAGGAAGTGAGAAGCGTGCGGTATCAACGTCCACTCTCCGCGCACCTCCTTAACAAATATGGACAACAGTATGACCGACGTCGGCGCTACGACGTAGATGATGAAAGACATCGTCGGTCCGATGCAGAGGACAGGAGGTACCGTCGGCATGATGGAAACGACAACGGGTACAAGCGTCACGCTAGAGGGAGGTCAAGGGAGCAAGATGACATGGATAGGCATTGGGACTGTCCTTTCTTTAAACACTGCTGGGACTCCGGAATGAGCCGATTGCCAACAATCGCCAATGGACAGCAAAGGAAGAGGACAAATAAGGTTTCGTGTTCGAGCGTCTAGGGCCTCTCCCCTCAACAAACGAGCTGAGTCGTCTCAAGAAGAAGGCTTTGAGGAGTCGGAAGGTGAAGAAGATAGGTATCACCGGCCAAGGTGGTGCCGATGGACTCACCATTCTCGCGTCGGGTGCGGCTACGAAACCTGGAGGAAGCCGAGGCACGCACTGTACACGTTGAGGAAAGCGCGGCCCGATCGCCGTGAAAATTCAGAAAACATTGGAGACGGAGGCGCCCCGAAGAAAGTGTGGCGCCCTAAACAGACAAAAGCCGATGCAGAGGCATCGGCTGATACAAACATGGTGTTCATACTCCCGTCAGAGTTTCGTGCTTCAAACGACGAGGAAGTATCGGTGGCTTGGGGCTACCTATCTCCATCAACGGAGATGAAACTAATTTTTGTCGGAGAGGTAATGATAAGTAAAACCCAAATAAAAACATTCAAATCTGGAAACGGAATAGAATATGCATATGAATTCTGTTTTCAACCTCACACAGAGAAATAACAAGAAGCAACATGAATAAGGGATGCAAAGTGTGCAAATGATTGAGCTCCCTAAGACGATGTGATCAAGTTACCTAACCAAAAGTCTATCTTGATAGTGCGGCTATTTATCCTATAATTTGGTCTCCCAACAATCAACTTGAGACCGATAAAAGGAGAACCTAGCAAGACCTTATCTTTGCTTTGCGCATGCCAATTTACCTTGATGATAATGTTTCAAGCTTCATTCAAGCGGATGCTTCATTTGATCATTATTGTTTTGTGAAGACTTTTATTTCTCCATGCACAACTATGGTATATATTCATTAAGATACATCTTGACATATGAAATGAACGGCAAGTTTTAAGCATGATCTTCTGGATATGCTATCTTGAATTTGACCATCTCAAACTTGATAACAATATCAAAAAAATTTGGTTCTTACGACCTCGTACTTTCTAGAAGACTCCTTAAATTAAATTATTCCCACAACCCTATTTTTTTCTTGCGGCATACTCAACATTGTTTTCCATCATCGACACGGAGTAAGTTTCCTTAACCGACTCAAGTACATATCCATATCGAGGTCCAAAAATAGATAAATTCACCAGCTAATCCCAGCCATCGGCACCAAATCGACGGCCCAAAACCACCCACACCCCGGCCTCCCGTGCCCTTCCACCAGCCTATATCTACGCGTGGCCTCCCCCTCCGATAGTCCGATCCCTCTCTCCACCCCAACGCGCCGCCTGAATCAGGTCCGCGCACGCCCGCCCGCAGGATCGATCGTCGACGCGCCGCGGTTCTTCCCTCCCGAGGTGCGTGCCCGCCCGAACCCTAGGTTGCTGTTACCCCCGTCTCGCTCTCGGCCACCGATCTATGTTTCGCGGTGGGTTTGCTGCGTGGTCTGTTTTCGATGATTTGTGCCTGATAGATGTTGGATGCGGTTTTAGATGTCATAGTTTTCCTGGAAATAGAGTAGATCGTTTGTCTTGCAGATTGGGGAGTTCGCGCCGGGATTGTGTTGAGATTAGGTGTAGGGGATTGAATCTAGGGTTGTGCAGACTATGTGCTAGGGATTATGTTGAGATTAGGTGTTAGCGATTGAACTAGGGTTGTGCGAATTCTAGGGCTCCCCGAATCTTTTTGTTGGCTCAGGATTTTATGTTGGGATGAATCTAGGGCTCTCCGAACCCTGGTGAAATTCTATTGATATTAACTAATAGGGGAATCGAATTTATGGCCTAGCAGTTGGTGCTAAAATTCTGTCAGTTTAACTAATTATGGGAGTTGAATCTATGGTTCTCCAAGTTTCTGTTCATACCAACTAACAGGGAAATTCAATTAAGGTTAAGCAGTGGATGCTTAAAACTTGACAGGGTTTTGAAGCTATGATCTTGTATTCATCAAAATAAGCCGCCATCTCAGCGATTCGTAACTGTTGAGTGTGCTTTGTTGAATCGTTTTGGTGTGGGGATAGCACAGATTGTTTGTTGGGACACCTAGGTCGTTCTTAGGTCAGATGCATACCAATAGCCTCCGTTTAGAGCAAGTTGGGAATTATTATTTAGACACGTTTTACTGGATCACAAGAGGTTTGTGAACATGTATGCATCAGTCTAAATTATCTGTCCATCTATGTCGACCTTGTTTGTACTTATTTCTTGTTTGTTTTGGGTTTTCTTTTCAATCAAAGATTAATGGTCTAAAACGGTGTGCAGATTAGGTTTTAAAACGGATCAAATAATAATCTTTGTCGGGCGGATATAACAAGGCCTACCACCACCCCAGGAGTGCCCTCGTGCAACAGGCAAAAAGTTCTTTCTTTTTGTTCTATGTTGTTTGGTCTCTTTTTGCAGTTGCAGGGGGAGAAACACTAACATTCTAGCTGCAGAAACACATTCATCTCTTTCCTTCTGGCTTTAACCGATTTGAACGGTGTGCAGATTTAGGTTAAAAACTGATCAACTATAGGAGCAAGATCTTGTCCTGATGAGTCCTTGTAGTAGATAATGGTTCTTTTGGCCTCCTTTCTATTCAGCTTGTTCTCTTAATATTAACACTTTTGAGTAAGTGTGCAGATTAGGTTAAAAAGGAACTGTGATTAGGGTTTTCGTACAAGAGCTTGAGCTTTATAATGTTCCAATCACACAGTGAGTGTTACAGGGGTAAATTCACAGGAATTGTACATGTTGGTGATATTAAAAGATACACATAGGTCTTGTGAACCTGGTTTGGTTTTATCCTATACATCCCCTTCCATATTTTGTCTTCTGTAATGCACTATGACGACCTTAATCAAGGTATTCCAGTATTCCTTGCTCCCTGTTTTTGCCGAGAATCCAATCATGTTTATGTCAGCACATGGTTTCCTGTAATTTTGATAATGATTATTGACGTTACTGTTTCTTATTTTGTTTTTCTACAGGTGTCACCTGAAGTGCTCTCAAAACCATGGCTGAGCACTTGGCTTCAATATTTGGCACTGAGAAGGACAGGGTCAACTGCCCCTTTTACTTCAAGATTGGAGCTTGCCGTCATGGGGATCGTTGCTCCCGTCTTCACAACAGGCCAACCACATCACCAACTATTGTGCTTGCTAACATGTATCAGCGACCTGATATGATCACCCCTGGAGTTGATGCCCAAGGCCAGGCTATTGCTCCTGAGAAGATGCAGGAGCACTTTGAGGACTTCTATGAGGACATCTACGAGGAGCTGAGCAAGTTTGGTGAGGTTGAGACCCTGAATGTATGTGACAACCTTGCTGACCACATGATTGGCAATGTCTATGTCCAGTTCAGGGAGGAAGAGCAGGCAGTGGCTGCTCACAACGCCCTTCAGGGCCGCTTTTACTCTGGCCGCCCTATTATTGTGGAGTACTCCCCTGTGACAGACTTTCGTGAGGCCACCTGTAGGCAGTATGAGGAGAACAGCTGCAACCGTGGTGGCTACTGTAATTTCATGCACGTGAAGCAGATTGGCAGAGAGCTCAGGAGGAAGCTGTATGGGGGGCGTTCCAGGAGGAGCCACGGGAGAAGCCGCAGCCCAAGCCCACAGAACAGGAGAGACAACCGTGATCGTGGTGGTGACTTCCGCCGTGATGGTCGTGATGGTGGTGGTTATCGTGGAGGTGGTGGTGACGGTGGCTACCGTGGAGGTGGTGGTGACGGCGGCTACCGTGGTGGCGATGGCGGTTACCGTGGTGGCGATGGTGGCTACCGTGGTGGTGGCGGTGGTGGGAGGAGGGGTGGAGGTGGAGGTGGCAGGTATGACAGGCACGATGGTGGAGACAGGCGCAGGTATGGTGGCAGCCCACCGAGGCGTGGAAGGAGCCCAGTCAGGGAAAACAGTGAGGAGCGTAGGGCAAAGATTGAGCAGTGGAACCGTGAGCGGGAGGAGAAGAAGTGATCTCTATCTATGCCCAAGAGTTTCTGCGCATGCATTTGCCTCCTAAGCATTTGCTAAATCAGTTTGTTATAGTCGGAAGAGTTTCTGCGCATGTTCTTTAGTCGTCTGTTCGTTTGCTGTTATAGTCGGAAGTTGAACTTCCATGAGTCGATAGCCTTGTTGAGTAACCTGTTGAGCGCAGGATTTATATCTGTTTTTGCTTCATGAGACATGTAAACCGTCATTTGTTTCTCAATATTTGTCGTTGGATCTGTTATCAGATTTATTTAATAGAGTTGTGTTTTACCGCTATTGGTTTGATCTCCATATTTAGTCGGCCATCTTCAGTGTTTTTGTAAGGAGAACATCCTACGTTGAATATATATACCCTGCGCCAGGCATGTGTAGTACACTATTTTTGAGTAAAAGTCATCAATATTGATTTCTTGATCAAGCAACTCGATCAGGACTTACAGATGTGTTCCACTACACAAGTCAGCTGAAAGCTTAAGACAATTGTGCACTTTGAGTTTCAGAAAATGTGGATTCTATAGTCTTTGTTGACCCATCAGAAGAAGCCGGCATAATGTTTCCCCGTTGAGATCAGCAACCAGATTACATCGTTCTTCAGTCCTTTCCGACACCTGCACAACTTCTCGTGACGAGTCCAGTTGTCTGCTACAACACACTTTTGTTTTGAGGGGATACAAGACACTTAACCAGCATCATGGCTGAGAAGCGCCAAACTGTGCGAAAAGATCTGCACAGGTTGCACCAGCTGTTTCTGAGGCCAAACTGTGCGAGAAGATCTTCAGACGTTGCACCAGAGATCCGCGACGTAGTTGAGGACGCCCAAGGTACTTTTGTTCAGCCTAACGTAACTCTAACTGAGCGGTATCGCCTTTCATGTAAAGGAAACATGCTTCTCAAGTGGTTGAAAAATGCTAGATAATAGGAAGATATATCAGCTCTGTCCCAAGAATCAAAATAGTCTGTATAAATATTACCTAGATACACAGTATTTGTTTATTGAGATGAAGGGTGTACTTACAAACACAATCAGCAATTGAGCCTTGCATGATTTTGCTACTGGGTACCAAATACAATATACTCTAATATAGTATCAATTGGTCAAGAAACACAACAATTTAAATCAAGCACTAACATTGAGATAAGCAAGATAGGAAGTCTTGCCTACCTACCGATCTGTCGAGCCATGACCAGTAGACAAGAAGAGAACCATCAGTAACTTGAAGCAATGTCACCGTACTCTATTTTGTGAGAGTGAGACCACTCTCACGCCGGACAAACTGGCAATTAGCTGTGTAGATGTAGTATGGTGGTATGCGAGACTTCCATGACAAGAGCTCAAATTTCCCCTGTGGCATAGCGCTCCAGGTCCCTGACAGCAGATCCACTGCTGTTATCTTCGGATCCTCGCCGTGAGAAGCAGGCCTTTTTTGGTAGTCACCACATATAAAGAACTTAATATCCTCAGAACCTCGTCGAGTTTTGGCCATGCTCCAAACATACCGAGGCCGACCATCCACAAGAGGATATTCACCTAACAAGAAGAGATTCTTCTTCCTGTGCTCCGTAAGGTGTCTGAGAACTCTGCACCAGAAGCGAGCACTGAGATTTGCTCTCAGTAAGGTGGTAACAACATATGCAAATATGAAAGATCCACACATTTCAGAAGCTATCTCCATGGCTATGGACGTTAACTTTGGGTGCTCCTCTGGATCTGTGCTGCCGAACACGAGCATCCTGAAGAAATACCAGTAAGCTTCTTTAGACAAATAATTTAGCCTGAGGGCTTCTGTTGTTCCAAAACTGACTATCTTCTCTGATCGGCTAGTAATTATGATTTTGCTCCCATGTGTCATGAATCTTTCAGCAGACTGCAGCAGCCTCTTCCATGCAACTCTATCCACGTCCCCTAAGAGCTCAATGATGAGCAACAACCTTTCTCCATCCAAGGCAACATTTTGATGCTTGATCACACAATTATCTCTAAATGTTGTCACTGCTTCATCTTTGAGGTCGTTTTCGATGTAGAGCAAGATCAAGGAGAAGTGATTGCGCACACGGTCATCGTAGCATACATGTTCCACAAGAGTACTCTTCCCAATAAGTGGAGGACCAACAATTGGAAGGACACCAAATTTTTCATTCCCTGGAGGCTCAGCGTGCAGCAAGAAGCTGATGGCTAGCTCCCTCTCCATTTGGCGGCCAAACATGCACTTGTCAACAAATAAATATGCCCCATAAGGTTGTCGATATATGCGAGGGTAGCTCATCAGAAATATAGCGAACTCCTTCATGTCAGCAACCACGTTCTCCAGGACAAGAATAAGCTGCTTTAACTCCTTACTGCTGTCTCTGCCAATTATCATGCTCTCAATTTGACTGTTGCCAGAAAGGAGGCGGAAGCGCTTAGCCGGATTAAATTTGGATTTAGCAAAACTCACCTCCTTGTCCTCCATTTTGTTCTCTCTGCACCTGAATGCGTCCAGAAGGAAGTACCCTCTGAACATTTGCTCTTTCGCGGTGCTAATCTGACGGATCATCCCTCGGTTTGTAACGCACCGCCCTTCAGCCTCCTCGACGACTGCAGATATCCTCATAAGCAGTTGGTGCAGCCTCTGCAGGTCCTCCTCAGTGGTTGTCTGCTCGCAGCACTTCTCGAACATGATGGATATGGCTCTGCTGACAATATCACCAAAAACCGCAGAGATAAGGGCCTCCATTGTCACCTGGAACAAGAACCCCTCCAGGCTTCTCAGTACCAAGGTGGTGCTCTTAGCTTGAAGGAGTTAGGTAGTTGCTGATTAGGTGACATTGAACTATCAGCTGAAAGCTTAATAAGACAAGTATGCCACGTGTTTCAGAAAATGGGGATTCTCCTAGTCATTGTTGACCCAGCCAACGAATGTGACATATTGTTGTGCCTGAAGAAAAGTACTAGTAGTATTTGTTTTTCATTTAGAGGTCAACATTGTGGAAACTTTATGCTGCATGTACGCCACCGTTGGAGTCAACAGCCAACCAGATCACGTGTTTCTTTTATTCTTTAAAAATGCAGTGGTTGTGTTTGCTCAGATATCTGTGTTGATTCTGACTTATGGTGCTGATCACTGTATCAGGGCATATAGTTTGCCTGAATTCCCCAGGACTGTTGTGAGTCTTTGTCGAAAAAAGAACTGTCGTGAGTGATCGATGTTGTCTGCCAATAGAGTAGTACAAGACACTGTTAACAAGCATGAACTCCTTCAAAGCTTCTGATGAGCTAGATGGTGCTCTGAGCTCGAAGTGGTTGGCAATTGCTGACTCAATGACTTTAAATGGTCTCTGGAAAGTTAAAGCTGAAAGCAACTGTGTATAAGTTCCAACAAAGACGGCACTGTTATGACAGAAGAAAATTAGGGTATTTGCTTTTGATTTTGAATTCAGCATGGTGGAAACTTGATAGCTGCATGTAGCGAGAACTCTTCCGTTCTTTTCAGCGCCTGCACAATCACACAGTGGTGATGTTTGCTGAAACACGGTGTTTCAGCTCATCAGCTGTTGCTTCACCTTAATAGCCAAAACTGTCGCATGGATTTTCACTTGTGGTACCGTAGCTAGTACTACTAGCCAAAACTGCGTGTGGCGAGCGTTCTTGGTTGCGGCTATACAAGAGGTCGAGGAGGAAGCAGTCAGTGGGAGCCTGGGAGGGAGACCGTGTCAGCAACGTACGTGGCGCGGAAGCAGATGACACGCGCGGGACGCAGCACACCAACGCGTCTGAGCAGGAGACCAAACCAAACGAGATAGGTTGAGGAGAGCAAACATGAACACCATACTATCCGACATCCGCTTGGGGCGCGTTTGGTAGGCTGCATGCTCCTTAGCTCGCATCGGCGCAGCTTTTTTCGTCCCGTTTGGTTTCCTGGTCGACGCCGCGTTCTTGCAGGAACCGGTTCCCAAAACACCCTCGGGCCAGGCCTGGAGGAACGCCCGGTTCGGCCGTTTCTAGCGAGCCACCTCCGTTTCCGCAGAAGTGGAGAACGCGGCGTCCTTGCAGAGCCACCGCGGGAGATGGCGGGAGCTCGCGCGGGATGGCGAAATCTCGGCGCTATGAATTCAGTCACCGCGCTTGAAATTTCGCCACCGTATATAGGGGGGCTCTCTCACCGGCAAATCCAAATCCCCCATTTCGAGCTCATCCAGCATCCCCGATCTAGCGACATGGCCGACTCTACCTCACCCGCACGGTTGGCGAGGCTTGCGGCGGCGACGGTGGCTGTGGCGGCGGCTAGTGGCCACGGAGGATGGTCGTCTTCTTCGTGTGCGTCGATGACTTCGGTTGTGGTAAGCTTCTGCAAATCCTAGCCTTAGATCTAGATCTAAGGGTACACAACCGGGGTCTAAACGAATCCATTGTAGGACATTCCTTCGTCGCCGGTGGAGGTTGTGGAGGTTTTCTAGGTTTCATCTGACTCTACGACGGGCACGGTGGTGCTGCCGCATCTTGGGCAGTCCCCTGCTTCCCCTACCTCGGTGCTGCGTGTGGCTCCTTTGACTGTAAGGCTGATCTTACCTACCTCGTTATTTTTTGATGTGGTACTGGTAGTTCATAGATCTGCTAGTGCTTAAGGATGTCCATGTGGCAGTTCATTGATCTGCTAGTGTTTGTCATGTAGGCGATCATAACTTTGGGCTCCCCTGATCAGTCTGCGCCAACTGTGAATGCTCAACCAGATAGCAAGCAAACCAGCCATGGTTTGGAAACCTGAGCTATCAGAGTTTGTGCTGAACCGATTGGTTCAGCTCGTCCGTAGCGGCGTCTGCTTCAACATGGGATTCAAGGAGGAGCAGACGAAGAAGGTAGCCGTGGATGTTCTTGCATTCGCCGGGGTACATGGCACCACTCTTCAGTTGTACAACCACATCAAAAACTGGAGGATGAAGTGGAGCATCATCACGAAGATGAAATCCAATCGCATTCTGGACTGGAGCGAAGCTGGTTGCTGCTTCTACGACGGTGATGAAGGGGCGGCGGACGAGTACATCCTGGTACGAATCCTCATTGAGCTCTTGCATAGATCTCAAAGTATATACATGTCAATGTCGTGTACGCTTACATGTGTTCCTTGTCGATTGCAGCGGTACCCGAAGCACCGTCAGTGCTTCTGCTTCTTTTGTCATGAACCGCTGATTTTGGGAGGTGATCTTGTATCCCTCCATTAGCTAGGACTTGCTACAACCTGATCCCCGGTTTGTAATGATGAACTTGTTCGAGGTGTATATACTAACCCCTCGTGACGAACCTGTGATGCATCACGAAGTAGTTGCTTCGTTCGTGATGCATCGCCCACTAAGTAGTAGTTGCTGTGTATTACCAGCATCTTTTCTGATGAACTAAATCTCATATGTGCTGTTATTCAGTACTGGGTAACCTCACCATTCAAAGTGAAGGGGTTACCACAGCACTTTGTGGGCTGCACAACCTGGGAAGAATGGGCTGGAAATACCAAACGACCGACCGAAAATGGCCCATGGCCCTTTCGCAATGCGCAATGCGCCCCATCTCGCTGACGCAGTCATGCAAGGAATCGTTGATCGCTTTCTCATGTTTTTCCTATTGAGGAAAACGTCTGCGGCGCTCGGGAGGAAACCCCATTTCTTCGTCTTACTCAGTAGTCTTGGCGCCAGCATCTTGCCCATCAGTTTCAGACTTGGCCACATACTCACGTATTTGCCGGACATGGTCTGATTAGCACGTGAAGCGGTTCTGGCCATATATCAGTATGCAGCTTGCTCATCGGCTTCAGGTGTGGCGTCGTCATAGTCATACCTTCAAGATCCTCTCAGGATGGCTGTACGGCCTTGCTGGTGCATTGTATTCGTTTTCTTCAGATGGCGCATTTCTCATACTAGCACGGACTTGCCAGTGGTAACGCGGCTCATTGTTGATACTGATGGAGATGCGCTCCCTGGGGTATTGCGGCCATGGAGCAGCCTGATCATCCACACTGGGGTATTGCTGCCACATAGGAGGCTCATCGTCTTCACCATTGCAGAACCGCTCCCTGGGTGTACCGGCCCACCTGCACCTCTTGTACTGCCCGAAGGCGCCCGCCCACCTCCTGTAATTTTGGGGCTCCTTGTGACATTCAAATGTCCACGATCATGAAGGGAGCCACGGAACTTCTTCCATCTCCCCTGGCGCCAAAATTCATGGTTCAACCAATTGTGTGGCCTATGTTTGTGTCCAAGCTGGCCCTAGTGCTATGAGCAGCCATCTCACATTGAGGAAGGTTGCCGACAGAAACATGTAACTGATGGCTTTATCTGTTCGCTTCATTCTCTCTTTTGCATTAAAGGCCAAACAGCAGGAGCACGGCAGCGGTGAGGAGCGGCAAGGCCAGACAAATGGCGTAGCCAAGCCAGGTGTGGACCACGGCTGCCTAGACATGAGGAGAGTTCCATAAGTGCACATTCTCTTCCATTTACCAGAGAAAATGACTACGGCAGCAACCAGCAGGGCTTCATCATCTTTTTCTTTATTAACAGTGGCTTCATCATCTTTTAGGTCCAACAGATCTGTCTGCTTCTCGAATAACCATTTCAGGTCCGCCAGATCTATCTGCTGCTTGGGTAGCCAGTCGCGCAAAAGTACACCATTTGCCAACTCAACGACGAAATCACCTGGTTCTTCACCCCATAAAATGCTCTAAGAAGCCACTGAATTTACTAGGACAATGCTCAAAAAACTTCGCCCCACCATCATTTTCATCTGGGTCAACTCCAAGCAATCCTGTACCAGTCCAATTGCCAGGCCAGAACGAGGCCATGTCGCAGAGCCATCACCTCGGCTACCACACGTACCACATGTTGTATGCAATGCAATCAGTTCCAGGTGACCAAGACCAGCAAACAGCACAGCGGTGCTTGCTGATAATGCTGCATCAGCGCAGAACACAAAACAGCCGAGCCCGCCCTATTATAAGTAACAGTAGCTCTTTCGACAATCTGTTCTAAGCCCAGCAGGTCCCATATCATCCTTAACTCTGGAGCACCTGTTACAGTGCCAGGTGACCATTATGTTCGGCTGCCCCTTTGCCCAGCGTTTTTGGGCTGCCATGGGCGTTCGCTCCGACCCTGCGCTGCCTGCTGCCGACGCCGCTCGGCGCTCCCTCCCTCGGCCCCGACAGACACCGCTGCTACTCTCCGCCTCCTTTGTCTCTGGCACCTTTGGAAGCACAGGAATGGGGTCGTCTTCGAGCGGCTCCCTCCCTCTCTCTCAATGCTCCACAAACGATGCAGAGATGATGCCACCCTCTGGCGTGCTAGGCTCTCGTTGGAGCAGCGGTCCGACGTGGACCTCTGGCTCACTTACTTCCTCCCGGAACAGCCGTAGTCCTTGCCATGTTTTCTGGTTTGTTTTTGAGCTCGCTCCCTTGCTGCGTTGGGCGATGTCTCCCCCTCTATTGTAATTTGCTGATCAAACACGGGGTTCCACCCTGATCTATCGATGAAATGGAAAATTCAGGCGAGAGCTTTTCGCTCTCCCCGGTGAAACGTCAAAAAAAAAAAAAAACAGTGCCACAAAGCAACATCCAACAGACCAACAGCAAATCTTTACTTCTAGTGCAACTTTCACTTGATACGGAGTAATTCGAACTGATGCAGATCAATGATACAAGGAAATGACGACTAAACTGGAGATACATGAGTACAAATTCCAAACCAGCAATATATGAGTACAACTACCAATCCAGAGATACATGGGTACAAATTCCAAAGGACAGATACATGTGTAGAACACCAATCCAGAGACATACATGAGCCCAACGATACTGGAAGAGAGACTACAGAATATCAAGTGAGAAGAAATACATCACTCCTTTTTTTCTTTCTTAGGAGGAAAAAGTAACGGGAGATGCTTCTTGACGACAGCGTTCTCTGCGTGTTCTGTGATAATCCGTACGAGGGTTGTGAGCTCGCCGCCACGGCTGAGCTGCTTGGCGTGTGACTCCCTGTTGCACCGGATGGATGTATAGATGAGCAAACGTACCCACGGATCCAAGATGAACGCCAACATGCCTGCCATACTCCCAGCAGGAGGATTGTACAGACCTGGAATCCAGTATGAGAGTCTTTCGGTGACTTGTTCGGTGGTTTTGCTCCTCCACTCCTCTCCATCCGGCACTAGGCATAGCAGCAGCACCCAGGCAAGTTGGGTTCCTTCCCAGACAGTAGTAACACTTGTGCCGCTTATCATTTGAGTTCCTTCCCAGATAGCTGAATTTGGGTCATTGAGGCTATCCCTGTTTTTCAGCATCCACATGGCAACCTCCTTCTTCACTGTTGTTGTGTAACTGCCGGGTTTATATCCCACGGTAGCCACATTCCATATCTCCTCCAGAGCACAGCAGGTTTTCTCATACAGGCTGCTGAGCTTGAGCCCTGGTAGCATGTTGGGGCGCAAGGCAACGAGGAACATCATGTAATTTGACATCCGCTGGACCGCCTCTGCGTCTTCTTTGGACGCTGGTCCTGTGATAATGGGGCTGCATGAGAGGAAAATGTCTGTGGCAATGTGCCAGATAAGGATGGCCTCTTGAATCTCTGGAGGGAACCTTGTGTCCTCATCTGACTGACCTGCATGTTTGGTGTTAGCAGCTTGCTTGGTGGAGTATGGCATGGCCGGGTCATACATGGAACTGGTATGGACACTCCTCCAGAGATCACCTCGCTCATAGGGTTGGGGCGAGGATTGATCATACCTCCAGTGATCAATATGTTGCTCGCAGGGTTCAGAGCCCATTGCAGCTTGGTCATCAGGGAGGAGGTGTGGCATTGCAGGCACATTGTATTTGCTTTGATCAAATGGCACATTTCTCATACATGCACAGACCTGCCTGGGACAGGGCGGCCACATAGGAGGCTCATTGTTGATCCCAACGCAGATTTGGTCCCCAGGATAGGGCGACCACATAGGAAGCTCATTGTTGATACCAATACAGATTCGCTCCCCAGGCCCGGGGTAGGGTGACCATGGTGGAGACTCACTGTCCAAACCATGGCACATCTGCTCCGTGGGGCAAGGCGGCCATGGAGAAGGCTCATTGTCCACACCATTGCAGATCCGTGACCCGGGGCAGGGTGGCCATGGAGGAGGCTCATTGTCCACACCATTGCAGATCTGCTCCCTGGAGCAGGATGGCCAGAGACAAGGCTTATTGTCCATACCATGGCAGACCTGCTCCCTGGAGTCCGGAGTCCCTAGAGGCTGATCCATGGCAGTGTCCGTCACCACTGCAGACCCATTTGTGAGGGCAATGGGGGGCTTCCCCTGGCTCGGTGGACTTGGAGGCAAATCCATGATATTGTGTCCTTGCTTCCCAGGTTTCGTCGGCCGCGCAGGATCAGTGAATAACTTTACGCATATATTATTGAACACCAACTTCTTGACATAGTCTGGAATCTCAAGGCCGCTCGAGTGGTCTTCCCATTCAGATTTCCTCCCCCATCTGAATATGTTGTGAAAGACGTGCCGTCCACCAGTGCACTGGTCCAACAAATTGTGCTGCCCGAAGGTGCCCGACCACCTCCTGTAGCTTTTGGGCTCCTTGCGGCATGCGCATGTCCACAAGAACAAGGAGAGCCGGGAAAGACAGAGAGACATGACAAAGACACGCAGCTTCTTCCATCTTTCCCGACACAGAAATGCATGCTTCAACCAATTGTGTGGCATAGCTTTGAAGAATGATTGTGTCCAGGCTGATGCTAGTGCTCTGAACAGCCATCTCACATCGAGTAGGAAGGTTGTAAACAGCAATATGTAACTGATAACTTTATCTACTCCCTTCATGCCATCTTTGCAGTGTAGGCCAAACAGCAGGAGCGCAGTGGCAGTGAGGGGCGGCGAGGCCAGACGGATGGCATAGCCCCACCAGGTGTAGACCACAGCTGCCTTGGTGTAGAGGAAGTCATACATGAGGGAGAGTTCCATCTCCACTACCGTGCACATACTCTCCCATTTACCAGAGAACACATCTCTAACTACCTTATGATCCGTGTCCACTGTGTAATCACAGAAGGCACCCTTACATATCTCGAAAAGCTTGTGAGCAACCAGCAGGGCTTCATCATCTGTTTCTATGACAGTGCCTTCATCATCTTTTAGGTTCAACAGATCTATATGCTTCTTGGGTAACCATTCACGAATGTGGCCCAAGTTGCATAGCCATAATGCCGCTGCACTCTCTAGATACTTCCAAATGCCCAGGAATAACATGATGCCAGATGCCCAGCGCAACGACCAGTCAGCAGCACAGTCGGTGAGAATGAACCTGTACACAATAATGATGGATCCCCCAGACTTGGGAAGAACTGACACGATCAGGCGTATCCAGAGCACACTGTCCTCTATGGTGTAGGCGCTGATGTTGTCCGGGCGAGCATGGTGCAGCAGGAGGAACGGCACCCAGAAGGCGATAATCATCTTCTCGGGCGGTTTGGTTTCCAGGTACAGGTTACTGATAACATATGCCGGGCCCCAGTCAGTCAGCTGGTATGCCACCCACACTAACAGTCTCTTCCAACTACGGTCTTCACGCCGGCGGCTCTCGGAGAAGATGGCGAGGATAAGATGCATGGATAAGCTGAGAAGCGGCACTCCCCGGTACACATAAACACTCAACCATGTCACGGTGAGTTCCATCCATGTTGGAGCCATTTTGCTAGCTCCTGTATGCACCGCAATTAAGATTAATTTGCTACACTGATATCACTTATGCAATGCATCTGGTATATATGTAATTAAAGTATATCTAGATTGGTTAATCACGATGTTGCGTCAGCATGCTAGAGAGAGAATAACGAAGATATAGTGAGTACATACCGGCATACAGCAGCTAGGCAGATTGATGCTTCCACTTCCACTAAAGACCTAAGACAAGAGGTTGCTTTGAGTCTTGTATCTAGAGATGGGACTGGCATATGGGCAGTTGTAACTTGTAAGCTGAGACTTGCCTGCAGAGAGTTTGCTGGCTATAGCAATTATGCATCAACATTCATTTAGAGTCCTGAGAAAATACAATATTTTCATGGACGGTCTGCTTTGGCTGTGCTCTACTTACAGGGATAGCTGACCAAACAACATTCTTGATTCCACTTCCTAATATACATACCAACAGCTAGAAACAATATATAACGATGAGCTAACCAAGCACAACCATGGAAACAATCACCTTACACTACTAGCATTTAAGCTAAGATAAGTAGTATATATAGGTGGCCTCCTAGTAGAATGGATTAGCAACGGTTCTAGGTGACCACCTAGTAGAATGGATTAGCTACGTCTCTAGGTGGCCGCCTAGTAGAATGGATTAGCTACAGTTCTTATCATGGTAAGAAAACAAACAGAAGAGAATCTGCTTATTTACCCCTCAAAACCACTTGGTCTGCTGACCAGCCACCGGAAATTGCTTATATTCCATCACAAAACGTGAACATTTTGCTGATATACCATGACGGGAAAACTAGCAGCTAGCCAAAGAGCATCAATTGACAAATAAGAAAATTGCAAAAAGCCCATCTTCCGTCCTCCCGTGGGCGCAGAGTGAGAATGATAGAGATCTCACCAAAATCAGTGAACTGACGCTTGGGCATGTGTAGGAACTTGGTGTACTCCTGATCCCCGTCCGCTGCTTCTGCAGCTCAGTAGGATCCCTTCGAATCAAAACATTAGCAATGAAAACCGAAGCACAATAACTCGAATTACGCAAAGGGAAATCTACAGTCTACATAACAAGAGCTAGAAACAAAATCTAACGATGGGCTAACCAAGAACGATTGTGGAAACAAGCACATCACATTGCTGGCGCATGCATTGAAGTAGTATACATAGGTGGCCACCTAGTACACTGGCACATCCATTGAAGCTAAGATAAGTAGTATATATAGGTGGCCACCTAGTAGAATGGATTAGCTACGGTTGTTATCATGCTAAAAAAAGGAATCTGCTCATTTACCCCTCACAAACGCTTGGTCTGCTGACCAGCCACTGGAAATTGCTTATACTAATCACAAAACCTGAACATTTTGCCGATATATCATGACGGGCAACTAACAGCTAGCCAAAGAGCATCAGTCGACAGATAAGGAAAATTGATAGAGAATGAAAAGTGCAAAAAAATCCACTCCTGCTCCCTATCTTCCGTCCTTCCCCGTGGGCAGAATGAGAATGATAGAGAGCTCACCGATATCAGTGAACCGTCGCTTTATGCAGGAACTTGGCATACTCCTGATCCCACTCCTCCGTTTCTGCAGCTCGTTAGGATCTTTTCCAGTCAAAATATTAACCATAAGAACCGCATCACACGAAACTCGGGGGAAAAGCGAAATTGGCAGTCATACCGGAGGCCGCGCGCGTGCACACAAATACTCCAAAAATTCGGAGATGGGGGCAAAATTCGCGGCCATACCCGAGCCAACATTGGCCCCCGGTCCTATCCTCCTCGCCGGGCGCGGTCGGCATTGCCGGCCGATCCAGCACAACGAGCAAAGTGCGTAGGCCCCGGGTCTGCGTCGCCGGCTGTGTTTGGGAGCGACGAGGAGAGGAGCCGGCACCAAGGGCGGCGGCGGCTTGATGTGGGAGAGGGCGCTGTGCTCCTTGGCCTACCCTCTAGGGTTTGGGACTAGAACGATGTCCGAAGGTTCGGCGGGTAGTGGCGGCGGCCGGGGAGACCGGAGGGGCGCCGCCATCGCCCGCTAGGGTGGCCGGCCGTGAGCAGCCGAACAGGTAACTTGGTTTTTCCTTTCAATTTTTAATTGTTCATTATGCTTTTCCTTCGATACGAAGTGTGTACTAGACGTGTGTCAAAAAATGGTGTACTAGACATGGACGTCTCGTTTTCAATCTAACAAAAGGGAAAGAACTATCGTGGACGACTTCAGTCTATTGAATAACAAAGACTTTTATTTTCAAATGCTTATATTATAATTCTAATACCGATTGTACCGATGGAACCCGAGACTATCTCAAGTGTTTAAATGACCGAGATGTCGCCGTTTTAAAAATAATTACAGTTTTGGTTTATGCGAATGCGGAATTAACCTAACATCTATTTTACAAGCACAAAATCTAAATAAGCACTAATAGAAAATAGATCTTTCGGAGCTGCGAGAAACATTAGTCATTGGCGCTATTTGATTTAAGAATAGTCCCGGTTCCAACTGCTAGAACACGCGGCAAGCTTTAGTCCAGGTTAGATCGGGACCAGTCTTGGTTGGTGATACCAACCAGAACTAAAGGAGATGCGGCGGGTGCGATCACCTTTAGGTCCCGTTGGTGTCACCAACCGAGACTACAGATCCATCTCTATATATACCCTAACCTTGTCCAAGGTTGTGAGCCACACTTAGTTTTTTTCCTTCCAAGCAAGAGGTTTATGTTGGTTGGCTTTCTCTTCTTGTGCATAAGAGGTGTTTGATGAAATGGCTCAAATTATGTTTCACTTGAGTTCACACAATACAAATATGACGTGAAGTGCTCGATTCACACTTAATCTTTCTCCTCCTTTTCCCCTCTTGATCGAGGTTAATAACTTTATCCTTTCATCTGTCATTGATAAAATGTATGTGTCGATGTACATCGCTTCACTAGTCATGATTTTCTGTAATATTTTTGATGTACTTAATTGTATAATGCAGATGAGCTAGCAATGGATGTACGTTGACCGACGCAGTGACAATCGAGTACATTGATGGACTGAAAAGTTTTCTCCAAGTCGCCATGGAAAATAAATAGGAAGGTTTTATGTGTTTCCATGTGTTGTCTGTCAGAATAAGAAGGATTACTCTTCCACGGACACCCTTCACGTCCACCTGATTCAGTTCGGTTTCATACCCAACTATAATTGTTGGACCAAGCACGGAGAAAAAGGGGTTATGATGGAAAACAATGAAGAAGAATAAGAGGAGGATGGTGAAACCTATCCTATGTACCCTGAATACGGTGATACTGCAATGGGGGAAGCAGATGATCAGGAGGCATCCGATGAGCCTGCTGATGATCTTTGTTGGGCCATTGCTGATGTAAAGAGAGATTGTGAAACTGAAAAGGAGAGGTTGAAGTTCGAGCAGATGTTAGAGGATCACAAGAAATTGTTATACCCAACTTGCGAAGATGGAAAAAACGAACTTGGTATCACACTGAAATTGTTGCAATGGAAGACGGAGAACGGTGTGATTGGCATGAGATTTGAAAAGTTGTTGAAAATAATGAAGAAACAGCTTCCAAGGGGTAACGAATCGACCACCAGTACGTACCGAAAAAGGTTATTTGTCCTCTAGGATTAGACGTGCAGAAGATACATGCATGCATTAATGAATGCATCCTCTACAGCGGTGAGGAGTACGCGAATTTAGATGCATGTCGGTGTGCACGGCATTGCGGTATAAGATCAGATGAGATGACCCTGGTGATGAGGGCGAGCACCCAAGGAAGAGGATTCCTGCCAAAGTGGTGTGGTATGCTCCTATAATACCACGGTTAAAACGTTTGTTCAGAAACAAAGAGCATGCGAGTTGTTGCGATGGCACAAAGAAGAACGTAAGAAAGACAAGATGTTGAAACACCATGCTGATGGTCACAGTGGAGAAAAATCGAGAGAGTTCCCGAAATTTGCAGATGACGCAAGAACTTAAGGTTTGGTCTTAGTACAAATGGCATGAATCCTTTCGGGGAGCAAAGCTGGGGTCATAGCACCTGGCATGTAACTCTATGCATCTGTAATCTTCCTTCTTAGTTGTGCATGAAGCGAAAGTTTATTATGATGCTAGTGCTCATCCAAAACCCGAAACAACCCAACAAGGTATGCTATTAGGTTTCTTTATGCAGTTAGACTGCACATTTTGTCTCTC
This sequence comes from Lolium multiflorum, assembly GCA_030979885.1. Lineage (NCBI taxonomy): Eukaryota > Viridiplantae > Streptophyta > Magnoliopsida > Poales > Poaceae > Lolium > Lolium multiflorum. The sequence continues at coordinate 239,177,779 of CM061747.1, forward strand.
CAAAACTTGCACGAAAGACTGCTATGTTGGTGGATGTGATTCAAATTAAAGAAATGTGATTTTTATTTTTATTTTACCTAGGATCGAGCTCCTCCATTTCTTCCTCCAAAAGTCCTTTGATACAAAAAAAGAAAATTGAAGAAAATTAGTGGGCCGTGCCGTAGTGGCATGTGTTGCTGATTGGGCTGGTTCTGCTCAAATCTAGTTAGCCCAGCTAATCCATTTCTCTATTGTGCTGGTTGGGTTCGAGTCAAAGCCGTCTGCTAGGGAGGAGGGTTGAGCTGACTTCTCTATTCCATTTTCTAAAATTTCTTCTCACTGAGAACGACTGAACGAGGACATAAACTGCCACCGACGACTAACGATTTGACTTGACTGCTTTTGTTCCACGACCTACAAAGATACTTTGTTTGCTTAATTGCTTGACTTGGAAAAGAAAACTAGTTTCATTTGATGGAGTACAATTACACTTGGGCATTCTCGGGGTAGGCCAGGTTTCGGGCCGGGCCTAAAAAAGCCCGACCTAAAATTGCCAAGCCCGAGCCTAACCTGACCTTTGGATTTACAAATTAGGCCCAAGCCTGGTCCGAATTGCCAAAAGATTGGCCCGACCTAACAAGCCCAACATGAACTAGGCTTAAATTACGTTTTCTGCAAGTCCAAGCCTGGCCCAGCCTGACGTCCAGGCTCCAAAATCAGGCCCGAACCCTGCTTGATGTGCAGGCCCAACCCGGCCCGGGATTTTCGGGCTGGGCCATTCGGGTCGGGCTGCCCATGCCCAGTTGTAAGTACCATGCAAAGCAAATAACTTTTATACTCTATGGTGCTAATTTTCCCCTCTGACATTAGGAGCGAGAAAATACATGGGCAGTTAGACCGGAAATCTACTTTGGCTCATAGGTGTATAGACATAAAATTTTCAAAATACATTTTTTTTTTGAAATGTCTTATTTTTAAGAAATATCTGGGTGTACACCCCGATATATATGTTCCCACACTAAGTTTCTTCAGATAAAGATATTTTTTTGTGACCCGTGCAAAAAATATAATTTCGGTGCTCTAAATAGCTTTTCACGAGATCTTTTTTGTCTGTCTACACACGCTACAAAAAGAATCTATTTTTCCACAAAATATTTTGTGCAAACATAGAGCGTGTGGATGTTCAACCGGGATTTTTTCCTAATATTTGAGACATTTTAAAATACATTTAAACTATAGTTTTCTTAATAAGTACATCTACTGAGTCAAAACACCATGTCCTAGTTAGACATGCGAGAAACAAAGTGCCTTTGAGAGATGAGGGATAGATGAAAAGGAAAAGAGAACAGCATCATAATTCTCCACGACGAAGAGGTCTCCCGTGTCGCTGCCCCGGGCGACACCGGAGGCGACTACGCCGTACCTTCCAGGTCTCCCCGCGCCCCTCCGCTTGCCGCCGCTGCCGCCGGCCATACGCCGCGGTGGCGGCGGGCCTCCCCGCTGCCGAAGGTGCCGGGGCGGATTTTCTTTCTACTGGTGGCTCCGGGGGTCGTCGGGTGCGTCTGGGGTGGCGGCTGGCGGCTCGCCGGCGCAGGACGCCGGGGCGGCGGCCCCGGGACGCGGTGGTGGTGCGGCTCTTCGATCTACACGCAACTTCGAGCTGATGCTGCGTGGAGTGCTGCTGCTCGCGGATCGGGCGTTCGCACGCTCCGATCTGGATGTGGCGGCCGTTTCTGCGTTGGCTGGCCACGGCGGGTGTCGGCGGCGGCTGCCGGGAGAGTTCCCGGTGGGCGTGCTGCGTCGGTTGGGTGTGGCCGTGGTGGTGGCGGTGTGCCACGGTTCCAGGAAAGGCGGCGCGGCGGCGCCGCTGCGGTGGGCGCGTTGTGCAATTTGGGCACAAAGTGCTGGGCGTGTTTGTGGCAGAGCGAGGTGCTGCTGCGGCTATGCCCATGGTGGACAGCAGCGATGAGAGGTGGAGGGGTCGTTTGCAGCAAGAGGGTGCTGGCGAGCGTTGGGCATGGAATGACAGTGGTGGCGCAGTTGGTCCATGATCCGGTGGTGGGCGATGCAGCGCCGGGCTAAGGCCTTGCTCCCGGCCTCTAGCCAGGACAGACGACGGCGACGCTCGTTGGTGCCGCTCTCTTCTTGAAGACGTCGTTGAGGTGCTTGCTTTCTCCTTCCACTTGGGTGAACTCCGGGGGAAACCTCAGATCCCGCCCGGGATCAGACGAGGGTGGCGTCACGCGTCACTCACCCCTTGGGGCCTCGTTCTTGGAGTCGGCACCAATTGGAGAGTCTTGTGGTAGCTGGTGGTGTTCATTGACGCGACCTCGGTTTGTGGATGTCGGGGCAGCGGCCCCGAGTGGTTGATGATTGTGCGTCGAGGCGGCGGCCTCGGGAACCATGGTGGGCAACAGCTTCACGAGGCGGATTTGTTGCTTGCATGGCTTGGATGATAATCTTGTGTTGCCAGTGCGGCGAGGTTGTCGGCTCGGTTGGCGCGTCTCAGCGGAGGCGGTTTGACGTTTATGTCGGGGCGGCCCCGGATGTTGGTGCGGCGGCCGTGGTCTGCGAGCGGTTTGCTCTGTGCAGCTTGGGCTGCGGGTTGTTGTGTCGTGTGGCGTCGTGGCTCGGAGTGCGAGCGGTGGTATGTCGGGATGGCGGTCCCGAAAGGTGGTGTTGGTGGTCTGCGCCGGGCGTGGTGGGGTACTTGGATGTCGGGGCGGCGGCCCCGAGCTTGACAGTGTTGAGGACATTGACCTCGTGCCGCGTGGGCGACAAGGTTGATTTGGCGCAGTTCTGTTGGAGTTTCGTCTTCTTCAGCTATGTTGGAGTGTCCCGTGTCTGCTCTCCCCATAGTAGTCACAACGTCTTCTCTCTGGCTTGGTTGGGAGGTTGGCAGGTCTCGGCGAGTGTGTCGTCCGTTGTTTTATCGGTGTGTTTGAGTGGGCTTGTCCTTGTGGCGAGAGTGGGCATGACCCTGTGGTGTCATGTTGTATGGTTTTAGTCCGGTTTTCCCGCAAATTAACCGGACACTTTCTTCTTAATTAATGGATAAGGCAAAGCTTTTGCCTTCGTTTTAAAAATAATTCTCCACGAAAGATAGCATGATCTACTGTACTCCTTTCAATCTATAATAAGTGTCGATATTTATTAGGGCTTAAACTAAATTTTCGATATTTATTAGTACATTTAAATTAAAACCCCAACACTTATTATGGTTTGGAGGGAAGTCTGTCCCACCAGTTCCAATTTCCTCACATTGCCACATGCATGCATTGTCGTCTTATCACATTTTGGATAATAGAAGTCCCGAGAGAATGTATATATATGTGTGTGTATTTGCTGAATTCCTCCAAGCATTGGGCTGCTTGTGCGTATAATTTTGACCGGCGTACGTACGTACTGACGGCAAGGAATGGTTTCTCGCATGCTTGCTTGGACATAGTCCTAAGCCTGGTCATGGACTCATGGTCGCCTCAACTTGGATCCACTTGTAAATTCAGCGCGAAACTGTCAATACGTTGTGTTACTTTACTGCCGCCACGTGAATATTTTTGTTATCTGAATCTCATCTGCCGGGTACCATAGCTGAACTGTAATTGATTATTATCAAGTGGTAGTAGTAGGATGTTTTTGGTTGCAGGTAGGAACAAGAAGAGATCGATCGAGACGATGGTCGCTGACGATGACGCGTGACAGGATAAGCCCAGCCATCCATGGATCGCAATGGAATTGGTGGGTAACGTCGATGGGTCGGTCGCAACGAGGTGTCCAGTCCAGGTGTTGGGATGCCGTCGATGAGTCCAACAGGCTGCTGACGCTGACAGAGATACTGCACGCCATGACAACGCCATGGTAGGCTACCGCAGTTCGGGAAGGCGCCGCGATTGACCGGCCGTCCCCACGTGTTGTGTTCCGTCGCCGCCCGCAGCCGCCACCCCCCCTCCCTCACGCCCATCTCCTTCTTCTCCGTCTAGAAGATGCCTCGCACCGTCGCACACGCACGCCCAACGCAACCACTGTATGTATATAAAGCTCTCCTCCCTCATCTCCATGCTCCATATTATGCTCTGTTTTCACTCTGCTTCTTCCTCCTCAAGCTGCACACAGACGCGAGAGATAGATAGCTAGCTGAGCTTTGATCGTACACGTTAATGGATCACATGCACCACGGGCATGAAATGATGAGGAGGCCCTCCTCGGGCCACGAGGCGGCGCTCCGGTCCGTCCAGAAGCCGCCGTCCAAGCCGTGGCGCGCCGGGGGAGGCTCAGCGGCGCTGGCACCGACGCCACCCAAGGTGTACCGCGTGGAGCCCAGGGAGTTCCGGGACCTCGTGCAGAGGCTCACCGGCGCGCCCGCTGCCAGGCAGCAGCAGCAGCAGCGCGCGGCGTTGGCGCCAGCGCAGCCGGTGCCCGTGCGCGCCGGCGGCGAGGAGGTGGCAGGGCAGATGTACACGGCGGCGCCGTGGCACTCGCTCTTCCCGCTCATGGCCCCGGCGGCCTTGCACCCCGGGCTCGACGGCCACCAGCTCATCTGACCACTGCTCAAGCCCTGATGCTCTTGTACATGTACATCCTTCCTTTTTTACAGGACAAAGATAGCTAGCGCGCGCGTAAATATCAAAGGATGATCCCAAGTAGAAACATACTACGTGTCTCTTTAGTCTTGTACTACTCCCTACTACTACTACTACGAGTTCAAGTGTAATTCCTCCTTTTCCAAAACACAATAGTTACAAGCATGCACGTGTTCTTATGGTTGCAGTATTCGTTCCACTGTTCAATGATGAAACAAAAGGAATGTCAAGAAATTTTTCATTCCATTGCGTTTACGATCACATGACTTCTAACGACTCTCCATCTCTTTCAGAATACATACACACACGAAAAGCTTTAGTTCCATAGATCATGCGGTGCGTCAGTTGCATCCTTCCAAACTAGGAAATATGTGACATGAAACGTTAGCCGTGTAGCACTAACCGTTATAGGTTTTTTGTAGGATTCTTTTCGGGTTGCAATCTGAACGCAGCGGCCTTGAACATATTTTGAAGCTAAAAATATCTATCAGCGCCTAAATTTGATACCGGCTAGATGTTAGCATAGCCTTGAAGGCATAGAAAGTTCATGAGTGCAAATGAAATACTAGGTGTTTCAATGACCTGTGTGAAATAATCCGTCATTTAATTTCCGTTCCATGGCAACATGTATTTCAGCCTGTACGCCCCGTAGGAGTAGCTGCAATGTAAATACAATTTCGGTAATCTTGTGCAGGCGAGTAATAACTTAGCAAGCAATACATACCCGTCCTTCTGTTGTGGTATGTTAGTATAGCACATGGTTTTCCGCTGGGTATTGATCTCCTTAGATATTGTAACCCAGCCGGTATTCATGGCTTCGTTGATGCACAACTCCTGGTGTACAAATAGTTGTGTTAGTAATTTAGAAATTTACATGCCATGCCAGGTCTCTTTCCTCATGTATTCGTATACCATACCCTTTTGTGTATCGGATACAAAACCTTGTATACCCTATGACTATATAACATGCAACCCGTACGAGATCCAAGTACGGTTCCCTCGATAACTTTGATATGGTATCAGAGCAGCTCTTCCCGTGACCTAGCTGCCCAAACAAAATCGCCGCCGCCGCCGCAGTTGATCAGCCGCCGCCGCCCAAAACGAAGCCAGTCGCCGCCGCAGAACCTCTGTGGCCGCCGCCCTTACGATCCACGACCAAACCCACAAAAACAACAACCAAAAACAGCAGCCGCCGCTCTTCTAGCCGCCGCCGCCCAAAACCCTACGACCAAAACAATCTACAAACAGATCGCCGCCGCCGCTTCCCTAGCCGCCGCCGCTCAAGCTCCTGACAAAAACAATCGCTGATCGCTGCACACGATCTGTGTTGCCGCCGTCTCAAGATCTCGTCACTGCCGCATCGCATCTGTTGATCGCTGTGCGCTGATGGCCTCGTCATCCTCTCCGGTTCCAGCCCTGGCTGCAGCCCTTGGTCCTCCTCCCACTCAGCTTCTCACGCGTGAAAACGTGCTGGTGTGGAAAGCCTTGGTGGTTCCTGCTCTCCGTGGTGCATGTGTTCTTGAGCTGGTTGAAGGAGTTGAACAAGCCCCACTAAAGCTTATTGAAGCTGAAGATGCCAAAGGTAACAAGATCAAAGTTCAAAATCCTGAATATGTTTCGTGGATTGCCCGTGATCAACAGGTCCTCCGTTGGCTTGTGAATGCAATCTCTCCTGATGTTCTGGCACATGTCATTGGCTTGGAGACATCTGCTGAAGCCTAGGAGGCCATTAACAACCATGTCTCAGCCTCTTCCAAGTCTCGTATTCAGCACCTGCGTGCAGCGCTGGTTGAGACTAAGAAGAAAGATCTTTCTGCTGAGAAGTATTTCTCCAAGATGAAAACGATAGCTCAAGAACTTGCAGCTGCAGGAAAACCTCTTGATGATGATGAGCTTGTGTGGTATGTTCTCAAGAACCTGGGAGGCAAATACAACAATCTGATTACTGCAGTCCGGGCAAACCCAAACACCACACTTCCGATCTCTTCAGTCAGGTTCAAGCTTTTGATCGCATGGAGAAGGATGATGACACACCTAGCTTCAACTCTTCTGCAAATATTGCTCGTCGTGGAGGTGGTGCACCTACACGTGGACAGGATCGTTGGCAAGACAATCGTGGTGGGCAGGATCGATGGCGTGATGATGATCGCCGTGGCCGTGGCCGTGGTGGTGGTGGAGGAAATCGCGGTGGCTACCAAGGTGGCTACCAAGACCGTGGAGGAAATCGTGGTGGCTACCAAGACCGTGGCCCTCGCCGTGACAATGGCGACAGGCCTCGCCGTCAGCCCACTCGCTATGTTGACACCACTTGTCAAATCTGTGATATCCATGGGCATCCGGCAAAGGATTGCTGGTGGCGCTATGGCAATGATCGTCGTGACAATGGAGAGCGTGGAAACAATGATGCTCAGGCTAATATGGCATCACATGGAGTTGACACAAACTGGTATTATGACACTGGGGCCACTGATCATATCACTGGAGAGCTGAACAAGCTCAACACTCATGATGCATACAATGGTCAGGATCAGGTCCGCACTGCTGAAGGCAAAGGTATGCACATTAGTCACATTGGTTGTTCAACTTTACGCACCCCTCATGCATCCTTTGATCTCAATGCCATACTTCATGTCCCAAGTGCATCTAAAAATCTTTTGTCTGTTCATAGATTCACCCTTGATAATCATGTTTTCATTGAGTTCCATCCTTTCTTTTTTGTTATCAAGGATCAGGCAACACGACGCATTCTGTTTAGAGGCCCTTGCTACGGAGGTCTATATCCCTTGATGCCCACCTCTACTGCGACCTCCAAGCACGCATACATCACAATAAAGCCGTCTTCCTCTACATGGCATCGCCGCTTAGGTCATTGCTCGTCGTTTGTGGTTCAACAAGTGCTTAGGAAAAATAAAATAGCTTATACCCCAGAGAGTACCCCATATGTTTGTGATTCATGTCAGTTAGCAAAAAGTCACCAGTTTCCCTATCCTATTTCTACTAGTAGATCTACTGTTCCTTTAGAACAGGTTTTTTCTGATGTATGGGGTCCTGCACCTCTCTCTGCTGGGAAACATTCATACTATGTAAGCTTTATCGATGATTTTAGCAAGTTCACTTGGATTTATCTTCTCAAATCTCGTGCTGATGTGTATCAAGTGTTCCTTAACTTTCAGAAATATGTTGAGCGCAAGTTTGATAAGAAAATTGTCACTATGCAAACAGATTGGGGGGGGTGAGTATGAAAAATTGAATGCATTCTTTCAAAAAGTTGGCATTACTCACCATGTTTCTTGCCCCCATGCTCATCAACAGAATGGCTCCGCTGAAAGAAAACATCGGCACATAGTTGAAGTTGGTCTTGCTCTCCTTGCTAATGCATCCATGCCTCTTAAGTATTGGGATGAAGCTTTTCTCACTGCTACATTCCTCATAAATCTGCTCCCAAGCAAAGTCATAAATCTTGAAACCCCAGCTGAACGTCTTCTTCATGTCACACCAAATTATGATGCACTTCGTGTTTTTGGTTGCGCTTGTTGGCCCAATCTTCGCCCATATAATACTCGCAAGCTTGCTTTTCGCTCTACTCGCTGTGTTTTTCTTGGCTATAGCCCTTTACACAAAGGTGTTAAGTGCCTAGATACGTCTTCTGGTCGAGTGTATATCTCTCGTGATGTTGTGTTCGATGAAAATGTGTTCCCCTTTGCATCCTTGCGTCCCAATGCTGGTCCCCTTCTTCGAAAAGAAATCCTCTTACTCCCATCATCCACATCCATTTCTCATGAGGGTGCTAATAATGTTGATGCCTCTGTGCCTATTGTGCCTATTACTGCTGTGCTACCGGTTGCAGGACATACTAATGAAAATTTCAGGCAAAATGGTGAAGAAAGTGATGCAGAACATGCAGCGGAAAATCCTGCAGAAGATGACGAAACCAGCGTCGAGTTCGATGAAGATTTTGTCGGAGAACATTCTCCTGCCGTCTCTGATCTCGAGGCTGCATCTCCCGCCCTCGGGACGCGCGGCCCGACCGCCCACGCACCGTCGACCGCCCACGCACCGTCGACCGCTCCTGACGCTCCACGTCGCGGGTCATCCCCGCCCCTGCATGCTGCTTGTGGCGAACACACGCCTCCGCCCAGTCCTGGTCCTCCACCTGGTGCCTCGCCCGCTGCGACGCCTGACTCGACGCCGGACGTGTCTGTCCAGCTGTCGGCTGCTACGTCGGGTTCCTCGGGATCCTCTGTGGCCGGCTCTGCTAGTGATAATTCTGCGGCATCGCCGACACCTTCTCTTGATGCTCCGCCACTACAACCACCTCCTACACGTGTTCAAACTCGCCTTCAACAAGGTATACGGCAACCCAAAAAATATACTGATGGTACGGTGCGCTATGGATTGTTTTCTTCCACAGGTGAACCATCTACACTTTCTGAGGCTCTTGATACTTCTCAATGGCGCCAAGCTATGGAGGAGGAATATCATGCTTTGATGGACAATAAGACATGGCACCTTGTTCCTCCAAGTAAGAATAAAAATCTGATTGATTGCAAATGGGTGTATAAAGTCAAGAGAAGAGCAGATGGGTCTATTGATCGATACAAAGCACGTCTTGTTGCTAAAGGATTCAAACAACGCTATGGTATTGATTATGAGGATACTTTTAGTCCCGTAGTTAAAATTGCTACTATCAGGACTGTCCTATCTATTGCTGTGTCTCGTGGTTGGAATCTCAGGCAGCTAGATGTCAAGAACGCGTTCCTTCATGGTGTTCTGGAAGAGGAAGTCTATATGAAGCAACCTCCTGGTTTTGAAGATCCACATGCTCCTCATTATGTTTGCAGGCTTGATAAAGCCCTCTATGGATTAAAGCAAGCACCTAGGGCCTGGTACTCCAGATTGAGCTCAAAGCTATGTATGCTTGGTTTTATCCCCTCAAAGGCTGATACTTCACTTTTTCTCTTCAACAAGTCAGGAATTACTATTTTTGTTCTGGTCTATGTTGATGACATCATTGTAACAAGCTCCTCCAGTTATGCTATCTCAGCTCTTTTGCGAGATTTGAATGCCAATTTTTCTATCAAGGATCTTGGTGAGTTACACTTCTTTCTTGGAATTGAGGTAAAAAAGGTCAACAATAGCTTACTTCTGTCACAGGAAAAATATGCTCTTGATTTACTGAAGAAGGTTGGTATGCAAAATTGTAAGTCTACACCCACACCTATGTCTTCCTCTGATCAGTTGTCTCTTACAAATGGTACACCTCTTGGCTCTGAAGACTGCACACAGTTTCGGAGCATTGTTGGAGCTCTACAGTACTTGACTCTGACGCGGCCTGATTTGGCTTATTCAGTTAACAAAATTTGTCAGTATCTTCATGCTCCAACTACAGAACATTGGACAGCTGCGAAACACATCCTGAGGTATGTTAAGGATACAGTGAAGCTTGGCATTACTTTCACACCATCATCCTCCACTTTTCTAAGTGGTTTTACTGATGCTGATTGGGCTGGTGATATTGATGATCGGCGATCTACTGGTGGTTTTGCTATCTTTGTTGGACCAAATCTAGTTTCTTGGAGTGCCAGAAAGCAGGCTATTGTATCTCGCTCTAGTACAGAGGCTGAGTATAAGGCGGTAGCGAATGCCACTGCTGAAATGATTTGGGTAGAAGCTCTTCTTGCTGAACTAGGAGTGAAGTTACAGCAAAAGCCAAGTCTTTGGTGTGATAATCTGGGCGCTACTTATCTCTCAGTAAATCCCATTTTTCATGCTCGTACCAAGCACATTGAAATTGATTTTCATTTTGTCCGAGAACGAGTTGCAAGAAATCAACTAGCTATTCGGTTTGTCTCCAGTGATGATCAGCTTGCCGATGGTTTCACAAAGCCACTTCCAGTCAAGAAGCTCATTGAGTTTAGGCGTAATCTCAATCTGTTAACAGGTTGAGATTAAGGGGGGATGTTAGACTATGTATTAGGGTTTTTCCTCATGTATTCGTATACCATACCCTTTTGTGTATCGGATACAAAACCTTGTATACCCTATGACTATATAACATGCAACCCGTACGAGATCCAAGTACGGTTCCCTCGATAACTTTGATACTATCAACGCCTAAATTTGATACCGGCTAGATGTTAGCATAGCTTTGAAGGCATAGAAAGTTCATGAGTGCAAATGAAATACTAGGTGTTTCAATGACCTGTGTGAAATAATCCGTCATTTCATTTCCGTTCCATGGCAACATGTATTTCAGCCTGTACGCCCCGCAGGAGTAGCTGCAATGTAAATACAATTTCGGTAATCTTGTGCAGGCGAGTAATAACTTAGCAAGCAATACATACCCGTCCTTCTGTTGTGGTATGTTAGTATAGCACATGGTTTTCCGCTGGGTATTGATCTCCTTAGATATTGTAACCCAGCCGGTATTCATGGCTTCGTTGATGCACAACTCCTGGTGTACAAATAGTTGTGTTAGTAATTTAGAAATTTACATGCCATGCCAGGTCTCTTTCCTCATGTATTCGTATACCATACCCTTTTGTGTATCGGATACAAAACCTTGTATACCCTATGACTATATAACATGCAACCCGTACGAGATCCAAGTACGGTTCCCTCGATAACTTTGATATGGTATCAGAGCAGCTCTTCCCGTGACCTAGCTGCCCAAACAAAATCGCCGCCGCCGCAGTTGATCAGCCGCCGCCGCCGCCCAAAACGAAGCCAGTCGCCGCCGCAGAACCTCTGTGGCCGCCGCCCTTACGATCCACGACCAAACCCACAAAAACAACAACCAAAAACAGCAGCCGCCGCTCTTCTAGCCGCCGCCGCCCAAAACCCTACGACCAAAACAATCTACAAACAGATCGCCGCCGCCGCTTCCCTAGCTGCCGCCGCTCAAGCTCCTGACAAAAACAATCGCTGATCGCTGCACACGATCTGTGTTGCCGCCGTCTCAAGATCTCGTCACTGCCGCATCGCATCTGTTGATCGCTGTGCGCTGATGGCCTCGTCATCCTCTCCGGTTCCAGCCCTGGCTGCAGCCCTTGGTCCTCCTCCCACTCAGCTTCTCACGCGTGAAAACGTGCTGGTGTGGAAAGCCTTGGTGGTTCCTGCTCTCCGTGGTGCATGTGTTCTTGAGCTGGTTGAAGGAGTTGAACAAGCCCCACTAAAGCTTATTGAAGCTGAAGATGCCAAAGGTAACAAGATCAAAGTTCAAAATCCTGAATATGTTTCGTGGATTGCCCGTGATCAACAGGTCCTCCGTTGGCTTGTGAATGCAATCTCTCCTGATGTTCTGGCACATGTCATTGGCTTGGAGACATCTGCTGAAGCCTAGGAGGCCATTAACAACCATGTCTCAGCCTCTTCCAAGTCTCGTATTCAGCACCTGCGTGCAGCGCTGGTTGAGACTAAGAAGAAAGATCTTTCTGCTGAGAAGTATTTCTCCAAGATGAAAACGATAGCTCAAGAACTTGCAGCTGCAGGAAAACCTCTTGATGATGATGAGCTTGTGTGGTATGTTCTCAAGAACCTGGGAGGCAAATACAACAATCTGATTACTGCAGTCCGGGCAAACCCAAACACCACACTTCCGATCTCTTCAGTCAGGTTCAAGCTTTTGATCGCATGGAGAAGGATGATGACACACCTAGCTTCAACTCTTCTGCAAATATTGCTCGTCGTGGAGGTGGTGCACCTACACGTGGACAGGATCGTTGGCAAGACAATCGTGGTGGGCAGGATCGATGGCGTGATGATGATCGCCGTGGCCGTGGCCGTGGTGGTGGTGGAGGAAATCGCGGTGGCTACCAAGGTGGCTACCAAGACCGTGGAGGAAATCGTGGTGGCTACCAAGACCGTGGCCCTCGCCGTGACAATGGCGACAGGCCTCGCCGTCAGCCCACTCGCTATGTTGACACCACTTGTCAAATCTGTGATATCCATGGGCATCCGGCAAAGGATTGCTGGTGGCGCTATGGCAATGATCGTCGTGACAATGGAGAGCGTGGAAACAATGATGCTCAGGCTAATATGGCATCACATGGAGTTGACACAAACTGGTATTATGACACTGGGGCCACTGATCATATCACTGGAGAGCTGAACAAGCTCAACACTCATGATGCATACAATGGTCAGGATCAGGTCCGCACTGCTGAAGGCAAAGGTATGCACATTAGTCACATTGGTTGTTCAACTTTACGCACCCCTCATGCATCCTTTGATCTCAATGCCATACTTCATGTCCCAAGTGCATCTAAAAATCTTTTGTCTGTTCATAGATTCACCCTTGATAATCATGTTTTCATTGAGTTCCATCCTTTCTTTTTTGTTATCAAGGATCAGGCAACACGACGCATTCTGTTTAGAGGCCCTTGCTACGGAGGTCTATATCCCTTGATGCCCACCTCTACTGCGACCTCCAAGCACGCATACATCACAATAAAGCCGTCTTCCTCTACATGGCATCGCCGCTTAGGTCATTGCTCGTCGTTTGTGGTTCAACAAGTGCTTAGGAAAAATAAAATAGCTTATACCCCAGAGAGTACCCCATATGTTTGTGATTCATGTCAGTTAGCAAAAAGTCACCAGTTTCCCTATCCTATTTCTACTAGTAGATCTACTGTTCCTTTAGAACAGGTTTTTTCTGATGTATGGGGTCCTGCACCTCTCTCTGCTGGGAAACATTCATACTATGTAAGCTTTATCGATGATTTTAGCAAGTTCACTTGGATTTATCTTCTCAAATCTCGTGCTGATGTGTATCAAGTGTTCCTTAACTTTCAGAAATATGTTGAGCGCAAGTTTGATAAGAAAATTGTCACTATGCAAACAGATTGGGGGGGGTGAGTATGAAAAATTGAATGCATTCTTTCAAAAAGTTGGCATTACTCACCATGTTTCTTGCCCCCATGCTCATCAACAGAATGGCTCCGCTGAAAGAAAACATCGGCACATAGTTGAAGTTGGTCTTGCTCTCCTTGCTAATGCATCCATGCCTCTTAAGTATTGGGATGAAGCTTTTCTCACTGCTACATTCCTCATAAATCTGCTCCCAAGCAAAGTCATAAATCTTGAAACCCCAGCTGAACGTCTTCTTCATGTCACACCAAATTATGATGCACTTCGTGTTTTTGGTTGCGCTTGTTGGCCCAATCTTCGCCCATATAATACTCGCAAGCTTGCTTTTCGCTCTACTCGCTGTGTTTTTCTTGGCTATAGCCCTTTACACAAAGGTGTTAAGTGCCTAGATACGTCTTCTGGTCGAGTGTATATCTCTCGTGATGTTGTGTTCGATGAAAATGTGTTCCCCTTTGCATCCTTGCGTCCCAATGCTGGTCCCCTTCTTCGAAAAGAAATCCTCTTACTCCCATCATCCACATCCATTTCTCATGAGGGTGCTAATAATGTTGATGCCTCTGTGCCTATTGTGCCTATTACTGCTGTGCTACCGGTTGCAGGACATACTAATGAAAATTTCAGGCAAAATGGTGAAGAAAGTGATGCAGAACATGCAGCGGAAAATCCTGCAGAAGATGACGAAACCAGCGTCGAGTTCGATGAAGATTTTGTCGGAGAACATTCTCCTGCCGTCTCTGATCTCGAGGCTGCATCTCCCGCCCTCGGGACGCGCGGCCCGACCGCCCACGCACCGTCGACCGCCCACGCACCGTCGACCGCTCCTGACGCTCCACGTCGCGGGTCATCCCCGCCCCTGCATGCTGCTTGTGGCGAACACACGCCTCCGCCCAGTCCTGGTCCTCCACCTGGTGCCTCGCCCGCTGCGACGCCTGACTCGACGCCGGACGTGTCTGTCCAGCTGTCGGCTGCTACGTCGGGTTCCTCGGGATCCTCTGTGGCCGGCTCTGCTAGTGATAATTCTGCGGCATCGCCGACACCTTCTCTTGATGCTCCGCCACTACAACCACCTCCTACACGTGTTCAAACTCGCCTTCAACAAGGTATACGGCAACCCAAAAAATATACTGATGGTACGGTGCGCTATGGATTGTTTTCTTCCACAGGTGAACCATCTACACTTTCTGAGGCTCTTGATACTTCTCAATGGCGCCAAGCTATGGAGGAGGAATATCATGCTTTGATGGACAATAAGACATGGCACCTTGTTCCTCCAAGTAAGAATAAAAATCTGATTGATTGCAAATGGGTGTATAAAGTCAAGAGAAGAGCAGATGGGTCTATTGATCGATACAAAGCACGTCTTGTTGCTAAAGGATTCAAACAACGCTATGGTATTGATTATGAGGATACTTTTAGTCCCGTAGTTAAAATTGCTACTATCAGGACTGTCCTATCTATTGCTGTGTCTCGTGGTTGGAATCTCAGGCAGCTAGATGTCAAGAACGCGTTCCTTCATGGTGTTCTGGAAGAGGAAGTCTATATGAAGCAACCTCCTGGTTTTGAAGATCCACATGCTCCTCATTATGTTTGCAGGCTTGATAAAGCCCTCTATGGATTAAAGCAAGCACCTAGGGCCTGGTACTCCAGATTGAGCTCAAAGCTATGTATGCTTGGTTTTATCCCCTCAAAGGCTGATACTTCACTTTTTCTCTTCAACAAGTCAGGAATTACTATTTTTGTTCTGGTCTATGTTGATGACATCATTGTAACAAGCTCCTCCAGTTATGCTATCTCAGCTCTTTTGCGAGATTTGAATGCCAATTTTTCTATCAAGGATCTTGGTGAGTTACACTTCTTTCTTGGAATTGAGGTAAAAAAGGTCAACAATAGCTTACTTCTGTCACAGGAAAAATATGCTCTTGATTTACTGAAGAAGGTTGGTATGCAAAATTGTAAGTCTACACCCACACCTATGTCTTCCTCTGATCAGTTGTCTCTTACAAATGGTACACCTCTTGGCTCTGAAGACTGCACACAGTTTCGGAGCATTGTTGGAGCTCTACAGTACTTGACTCTGACGCGGCCTGATTTGGCTTATTCAGTTAACAAAATTTGTCAGTATCTTCATGCTCCAACTACAGAACATTGGACAGCTGCGAAACGCATCCTGAGGTATGTTAAGGATACAGTGAAGCTTGGCATTACTTTCACACCATCATCCTCCACTTTTCTAAGTGGTTTTACTGATGCTGATTGGGCTGGTGATATTGATGATCGGCGATCTACTGGTGGTTTTGCTATCTTTGTTGGACCAAATCTAGTTTCTTGGAGTGCCAGAAAGCAGGCTATTGTATCTCGCTCTAGTACAGAGGCTGAGTATAAGGCGGTAGCGAATGCCACTGCTGAAATGATTTGGGTAGAAGCTCTTCTTGCTGAACTAGGAGTGAAGTTACAGCAAAAGCCAAGTCTTTGGTGTGATAATCTGGGCGCTACTTATCTCTCAGTAAATCCCATTTTTCATGCTCGTACCAAGCACATTGAAATTGATTTTCATTTTGTCCGAGAACGAGTTGCAAGAAATCAACTAGCTATTCGGTTTGTCTCCAGTGATGATCAGCTTGCCGATGGTTTCACAAAGCCACTTCCAGTCAAGAAGCTCATTGAGTTTAGGCGTAATCTCAATCTGTTAACAGGTTGAGATTAAGGGGGGATGTTAGACTATGTATTAGGGTTTTTCCTCATGTATTCGTATACCATACCCTTTTGTGTATCGGATACAAAACCTTGTATACCCTATGACTATATAACATGCAACCCGTACGAGATCCAAGTACGGTTCCCTCGATAACTTTGATACTATCAACGCCTAAATTTGATACCGGCTAGATGTTAGCATAGCTTTGAAGGCATAGAAAGTTCATGAGTGCAAATGAAATACTAGGTGTTTCAATGACCTGTGTGAAATAATCCGTCATTTCATTTCCGTTCCATGGCAACATGTATTTCAGCCTGTACGCCCCGCAGGAGTAGCTGCAATGTAAATACAATTTCGGTAATCTTGTGCAGGCGAGTAATAACTTAGCAAGCAATACATACCCGTCCTTCTGTTGTGGTATGTTAGTATAGCACATGGTTTTCCGCTGGGTATTGATCTCCTTAGATATTGTAACCCAGCCGGTATTCATGGCTTCGTTGATGCACAACTCCTGGTGTACAAATAGTTGTGTTAGTAATTTAGAAATTTACATGCCATGCCAGGTCTCTTTCCAACTCTTCGACATATGCTTTGTTGGAGTTGAGGACCGGAAGCTCTTCCTTGATGAAATTAAACACTAGTAGAAGCCAATGGACATTCTGTACATTAAGTGGGACACACACTCGCTATAAAATAAATGCATACTCAGTAATGGGCCATTAGAGGCCACGTTGATAAGACCGACGAGATGAAATGTTTCATCTTATCGGTGTTTACGAAATAAGAAATTCATGAGATGTATGTATCATTTGGCGCCCTACAAATTTCTTTGTTATACGTTTAACCCAGGTTATGTGTCTTTTGGAACTTTGGAAGTTAATGCTCCAAATTCATGTAACAGCTTCCTAGTTTCTACTATTATTAAGACTGATGTCTTAGCAGACTCAACATTGCTTAGGTGTGCATATGCATCAATAACCTGCAAAATTTGCATTTATGTAATACATGCTACAAGTTGGAATAGTTCATAGATGTTGCGGCATAAGGGCTCACTTGGTCGTAAAGTCACGCATAGCTTCAGCAGGATCGTAACTCTCGCAGATGAAAAGTACCACTTCCATGTCCTCATATGTAATGTTGTAATCGTCATAGAATATAGGCTTCCGCGGTTGTGTTCATTTGTCACACTCCTTGTTTTGCACGACATGCTTTACGCTTAGTGTTCTAGCAGTGGTATCACCAAACATTGTCATCGATGCATGAAGCCAAGGATCTAGTCGTAAGTCATAATCGCCTCGATTGACTTGCTCTTACAAGCAGAATATGTTGATTCTATCAATGTGTTGGGCCGTAATTATCACCTGGACGTATGTATCGTTTGACGATTGATGATTGTGTATTGGTCCGAATTAGGAATTTCATTACCTGTACGGAAACAATACAATGCATAGGTAGTTTTTTTTGATAAGGAGTATATATTAATATTAAGAAGATACCAATTACACCCAGCCTCTGCAACAACGCAATACTCTAATAGCATTACGGATGCACACAGCCAAAAAAACAAAGAAGAATTACATAAAAGAAAAATCCCGCTACAGTATTCCAGCCCTAGCAACTGTTGTGAAGTGTATATGTGGATTGCCTAGCCCTTTCCATCAGTTCGAACTTTTGGTTCAAGTGGCTAGTGCATGAAGCTTAACATGGTATCAGAGCCCCAGGTCTCGAGTTCAAATCCTGGCTTTCACATGGTTTTCGCAATTAAGCCTAAAAATTGATGTTGCCCCCTTCTTACATGGTTTTCGCAATTAAGCCTAAAAATTGTTGTTGCCCCCCTCTGTGTCTCTTCTTCTTCCACGTGTTGACTTTCTCTTCTCCCGTCACACGCGAGTGGGGGTGTTGTGAAGTGTATATGTGGATTGCCTAGCCCTTTCCATCAGTTCGGACTTTTGGTTCAAGTGGCTAGTGCATGAAGCTACACAACAACAACATCCAAGAAGACAAAAGCTCCTGAGAAGAAAGAAACCACCTCAGATCTTATCAAAGACGACCAAAAATGCCTTCAACAAGGCAATTGCCAGGCACACCAATTAAGGTCAGACCTTGGATTTTCACCCTGAAAAGTAAGACGCTGAACTTCACCAATGTTGTCGCCCCCCACTTGCATACTGCTGTTGCGAAGCCTGAAATACCAAGCAAGTCCCTCAACAGTGCACAGACTATAATCTCCATTGCTATTCCTCCAATCTAGCCATCATGATATTCTCCGCCTCTGACTTCATCATGGACCAAAATGTCATCTAGTGGTAACACAGAAAAGAGCTTCGCGCCGCTCCCTCCGGAATAAAAGCATGGGTGCGCACGACCGAAAACCTCACATCCAGCAAACTGCAAGCATCGTTGCACTCGTACATTCGCCGGTGGAGCATTCCGGAACTCAACATTCCGGCCAGATCAAGAGAAACCAGCCTCAGAAAGATCTTCATCTTCGCACAAGAAGAACCCTAGGACAACCACTTTTATTCAAAGAAGCAGACAAACAGGCCCCCACGCCGCCATCCACCGTCCAACACCGACAAACGAGGTTGAAGCAACCTCCACCGCAGAGACCTGGCGAGATGCCATGCAGCAGGCCACAGCCCACGCTACCCAGATTGGGACCCGCGCAGCCCAGATCAGCCCAGATCGGGCCCGCACGGTCGGCCGTTGGCAACGCCGCGCCGCCTCGCGCCGGAAGGCCTAGCCGCCGCACCGCCGGATCCCCGCGTCCTCCGCCGGACGCACCAACACCGCGCAGCCCGTGAGGAATCGCCCCAGCGCAGAAGGGCTCCGCCTCACTGCGCCTCCTCGCCCTCTGCCGTTTGGCAGCCAGGCGCCGCCACCACTGCCTGCGCCGGCAGTGGCAACGGCCAGGGAGGCTCCCGAGGATGCGCTCTAGTCGCCGGTCTTGGGGCCCTCCAGAGCCGCCGCCACGCGAGCCGCCCGGGAGGGGTTACGGGGGGACGGGAGGAGGGGTTACGGGACCATGCATAGGTAGTAAGATATGGGTAAAATTGATGTTGTTATATCGGTTACCTCGAGTTCTCTTTTGACGTCTCTAAGTTCGTCCTCCATCGTTGATAGCCTAGGATGCACTCCATTTGTTCTCTTAATATCTAGCAAGTCCTCATTTATTATAATTAGTTTGGCATCAAGTTTGTGCTCTATTTCTATTAGTTGCTCGCCTATCTTCTTCTCACAATGTAAAATTCGCCGGTCGACAATTTGAAGTATCATATGCATCTGTGAAAAAAAATAGCAAATTGTTGTTTACAGAGCTAAATGATTAACGTCCATGTAACCTTACTGCTACATTGAAAAGGAATCAATGACTTACTTGTTGGCTACTAATAGTCCGACATTGTGGTTGTGCTCGATAGCTGACCTCTTCATCCACGACTTTATTTGTGTAGGTAGCATGACCATTTGTAGTGTTTGTCAGTCATTGGTAACCTTGCGAAAGGTAGAATTCATCAGCCTTAAGAAACAAATAAGCTTGAATATAAAAATCATGTCTAGAAAGGTACCACTCATCCACCTAGTTTGCCAGAATCATAAACATCTGGTCTAAGTTTTTCATAGTCTTCATCCAAACGTGCCACCAGCGGAGGTTGTATAGCAGAATAGACAACAGAGTCTGTGCGGACATGCTCACTGTACCAAACCTATAGCATACGTTAGTTCATCAATGATAAGACTAGCCCCAATGAAAGTATCATAAGTAGTATCATGCATGCCATGTTAGCAAAAATCTGATGTGTCACATCAATTAATGTGGTGAGAGATGAGAGTAGTATCATAATATGATACCGTATCATGACACAAAAACCTAGAAAATTTCATGACAAGTACATCATGTACACACATTTGCATTGAGATTCTACAAATCATTAAATATGACATAAATATGATACCATATTATGATACTATACATTGTGGAGGTGGTATCACAAACTAGTATCATGTGCATGATACTAACATGATACTAGTATATGATACTTCCCATTGTGACTAGTCTAAAGAAGCATGCATCATGTGATTAATTGTAGAATGTTAAACTAGTGATGTGGCTGTTCAATGTGAAAAGTCCCCAGTTAAAATTGGGATGTTTGGCACATTCTCAACAAGTGTTAAATATTGCTCGTGAACGTAGCTTATTGTTATTAGTGCTAGAATTTGGCCTATAGCGTACAACACAAATGTCCTGGTGAAATTATCATCAGGAGTTTTGGATGCTTTAATGAGATTCTCAAGGTTAGTAATTGAAAGTTTCCCGTTAATTGCATAAGCATCCAACAAGTTTTTGTCTATAGGTTTTTGCATATAGACACTTATGTATTTCCCTTGTATCGGAAGGTCCATTATTTGCTTAATATCCGTTAGAGTGGTTGGAATATCGGTACCACCGATGTAGATATACTGCTTGTCGCCTTGTCGCTGCTGTAGCGCTTGGCAAGCCTCGCCAACATGATACGTCGGAGCTGCACTGGGTGCATATGTGTGAGCCCTCCAAGACTGGTGTTTACTGAGACTGCATCTTTGTGGACTGGTAATAAACCTTTGACTATGGCCCAAACTTTCCCGATGAGCATGTTATATTCATTTCTGCATATTTAGCACAGAGTTCCTGGTGCACAATATGAAATATGTGTTCAGTCTGAAAGACACATCTATGTATGTAGATATTTATAACATAAAAATCAGTAATATACCTCTTATGTTTCTTTGGGGGTTGTAATTTTCTGTCATCATATTACTCTTAGCAGAACTCTCACTCTCCATTTGTGGTAGATATTGGCAAACGGAAACCAGATCACTTCAATGTTTCTAGTTGTATGAAATCACGAGTAAATAATAGGTGAGAAGACGGTATATGATGACAGAAATATTTAGCAGCTTACCATGGCGGAAAAATGTAGCACACCAACTATCATATGCCAAGCTGCAATTGTCGCTCCTTTATATTTATTTTCCATTATGCATAGTTCTATGATCAAAGTATGCAACTGAAACTTAATACTGAACTTATATTAGTTTGGAATTCAGTTTCAGGGTACAATGCAAAACCATGGACATATAGTTCTGTATTCATCAAAGCTGTTAAACTAGTTTTAAGGTTGTGATGAGATTTACTTATCTGCAAGGATACATAGAGGATGAATCTTTTTTAATGTTGTAGAGACAATACTAGCAAATTGAAGCAATTCAAAAGAATAACATTCATAGCTTTATATTTTATACTTTATAGAAAACATGGCCTACTGCTTTTTGCAATTATAAATTGTATTGGTAGCCTAGCAACATGAAACGATATATAAATTTTGCAAGTACAACAATGTTCATACAAAGCTTAAGCTGAATACCTTCCTATATTTTAATATTTTTATTATTATAACCGCTAAGGTTGGGAAAGTTATGTCAATGGAATCTGTTTATGATGTTAAATTCAAGTGTCATAACCATTTAGGAACATGCATCAGTATGCTAACTAATCATTTGTCCTATCATTGCAGCCAGAGGAATCTGCCATTATAGAGATGCATGAGCCAGTGTCACTTACCTTTGCTCTGAGGTACATGAACTCCTTCACCAAAGCAAGCCCATTGTCGGACCAAGTCACCATCAACCTCTCATCTGAGCTGCCGGTGGTGGTTGAGTACAAGATTGGTGAGATGAGCTACATTAGATTCTATCTAGCAGAGGAAATAGCACAGAACACCAGTTGCTGGTGAATCTTTTGCATAAAACCACAGGTTGCAGTTTGGTTTGCACAGAACACCATATTACCATATTTCCGGTAATCTTTGATGAAACAATGTGTGAATAGCAGTCAGTTTATTTTGGTATCAGACTAGTAGGAAATGAGCTCATTTTTGGATGAATTTTGTGAGAACTGTAGTTGAATTGGACATAATAATTAATAACCATTGATTATGTGTGTCCGGGTTGGAGGAGTATGCCGGTTTTTCTGTCCATTTTTTCGATAAAGGGAATAATATCGAAGGATACTAATTACACCTAGCCTCTGCAACAAAGCAATGCCCTAAAACATTACGGATGCACACAGCCAAAAAAAAGAGAAAGAGAAAACTAAGAAAAAAGTCCCGCTACAGCATCACAACCCTAGCAACAGTAATACAACCACCACCAAGACTACAACACCTAAAAATCAGACTCTTCAAAAACAACGCCTCCAAGAAGAGAACAGTGCACCAGCGCCACCATCGCCCGATCAAAGATCTTAGGTTTTCACCCTGAAGATAGTCTTCGCTCTCAAAACAATGCCTTCAACAAGGATATTGCCAGACACAACCAGTTAAGGCCAGACCTTGGGTTTTCACCCTGAAAGGTAAGACTCCGAACTTCACATGTGCTGCCGCCCCCACTTCCATACCACTGATGCGAAGTCCGGAACACCAATCAAGCCCCTCAACAACGCAAAGACTTGAACCTCCATTAGCTAGTCCCCCAATCCGGCCTTCATGATATTCTCTTCTTCTGACTTCATCATAGATCAGCTGTCACTTGGTGTCAACACAGAAAAGAGCATCGCGCCGCTCCCTCCAGACCAAACGGTCAGAATAAAAGCATGGGTGCGCACGACCGAATACCATCGATCCAGCAAACTCCAGGCAATAAAAGCACGGTTACACTTGCCGGCGGCGCCTTCCGGAACTCAACACACCGGCCAGATCGCGAGTCCAGGCTTCGGGCAGGTCTTCCTCTTCATGCAAGAGAGGCCCTAGGACCGCCACCTTTATTCAGGTCGGACTCCCACACCGGCGACCATCCCGGGCTGGCCATAGCTGCCACTGGATACACCAATCAGAGATCGCAATGTACGGAGACATCGCACACGCCCTGGGCACCGCCACAACCGAACGCTAGTCCTCCACCAGCGACATCAACCGTCGCCGGCTTCCACACCTCTCCACCTTGCCGCTGGAACGCGGTGATAGATCGACATATCCACCACCAACAACCGAAGGCTGACCATCTCCGGCGAAGAAGAGGGCCACCTCCACCGTCGAACCCAAGGCTGCTGCCTCGGGCGACTTCGTGTCGCGGGAGAAGCCCGAGATCGCCTCCACGCACCGGTGAGAGGCGGGGGGGGATGGCGCAGATCATGGCCTGGTCGCCGCCCACCACCAGCCCCTGCCGGCATGCTGCGGGAAAGAGCCGACAGGAGGCGGGGAGAGGCGCCACGCGAGGTCTGGCCGTCGCCGCCCATCACCCTCCAAGCCCGACCGGCCGCAGCGCGCATTGAGGGATCAAGGTCGTCGTCCCAGCGCGGCAACAGGGGGAGAGGCCGCCGCCATGCCCCGCGGTCTTTGCCTTGCGGCGCTACCGACAGCGGCTAGGGTTGAGGGGTGCAGGAGGAACCAAACACATACCGATCGGTTTTTCTGTCCATGGGAGAGAGATGATTGGATCTGTAACACATTGGCATTTCGATTCATTTGGTGATGTGGGTACCCAACGGAGTGTCAATTAACCTGCTGATGCTTTTGGACAGAGCCAAATGAGCAGCAACGTGGATTGGCCTATTCCTATCGCCGAATCTGTAGCACATATGGAGGAAGATGCGCAAGCTGAAGGCATTATTGACGAGGAATACCAAGTTGAACGAGAAATCGACTCTGACCATTCTGATGATTTTCTGGTTCGTTGTGAAGGTGATACAGATGTTGAGGAATGCTTCCCAACACCAGTGGCAGCAGAATATGTACTTGAAAGAAAAGAAGCCAGGGGTTGAGAGGAAAGACATCCAGGAAGGAGGTAGGAAAAAATGCAAAAGGATAAGGCGGAGCTGTCAAGAGCGGCCAAGAGAAGGGCAATAGAAGGAGTTCTGGAGGAAGAAGGCATGTCATTTAGTGATCAAGCAAGTGATGACTGCAGGGAGTTGGATGATTCTAGCGATGATGATGGAGCTGTGGATACAAAGTCTGTGTCCTTAACAAAGAGGAAGAGCAGATCAAAGAAACTAGTGAAGATAATTTATTATGATGAATCAAATCCCATTGCACATGAGCTGCTGCAGGTGAAGTTGTGCTTCTCGGACATCCATCAGTACAGAAGGGCACTAACAAACTACCATATTGTGAATCAAAGGGACTTCAAATATTTAACAAATGATCATGACATGATCACTGTTTGCTGCAAGTCCGGAGGCGCCTTTGCAATTATGTCATCAACTATCACAGGGGAAACTACTCATGTAACCCCTTGGCTTGTTTTACCTCACACATGTCGAAAGACGAATGAAAGTTCAAGAATCAATTGCGCTTGGGTGAGCAAGACATATGAAGATCAGATTAGAATTGAGCCCAATATGAATATGTTAACCGAATGGATATGTTGATTGTGTTAATATAGAGGCAATTTTTTTGCACGTTGCATTACAACACTTGGTTGGTATTTGATCATTATAGGAAAGGCACAACAAAGAAGCATATAGAAGAGGGACTGGTCGAACCAGACCACTCCTCTAATTACTGTGTCAAATAGGCTAATTATGTTTTATGTGTTTCTTGCAAAGACTACAGGAAAATCTGGTGTTCTGTGCAAAACAAACTGCAACCTGCGGTTTTGTGCAAAAGATTCACCAACAACTGGTGTTATGTGCTATTTCCTCTATCTAGCACAAAACGTTGAAGAGATGGGGAAATGAAGGCATGATTGCTGCACTAAGGATGAGCTTATGTTGCGTACTTATCCAGGTGTTTGGACCAGTTTGTTTAGTGCTTATCTGTAAGCAAAAATGATGTTCTGCTTGCTTTAGCATTTCTGTATCTGTGGCTGTTCGTGGTTGCTGGTTTCCAGGGGTTAATGTTAGATAAGTGAATTATGCTTGTTCATGTTAATTCTATTATCTGTTAGAGAAGTATTTTCATGACACAAACTGATGGTGCACTCCAGGGGTTAATGTTAGAGATTAGTTTAGGTTTTTAATATCACTTTTGTAATTCCATTTCATTCTTTTAATTTCTATTTTATTATTTGAGACTTGTAAATCATTAAACTTATATTATGTAATAAATATTATTGTTTTATTTATAACTATATCTCATTTATGGAATTTCTTTATTACTACAAATAAAAATGTATACCTGTATAAATATGCGAACAATGTGTTCAAATTAATTAATTTTGAAAATATGCATGTGGCGCACCAGGTAGGTTACCAGTCGTGGCACACTAGGTAGGTTACCACACTAGTGACGTGATACCCGTGTCGCATGCATGGTGCACTGGTAGCAAAAGGTGGTGAGCCACGGGTAGGCTTTTCCCTAGTAGTTAGGCTACCGATTTGGTAGTTCTCGATGGGTCCGGTGCGGATGTGCTTTAAGGAGCCTAAGGGCAGGGACGGACCAAGCATCAAAATCAAGAGGGGACAAAAATGTGGTAGTGAGGGGAAAATTTCATGCTGGGAGGGGGGGGGCAAAGGACTCTTTTAAGCTTGCTATTACAAAGGAACACAAAGTTGAGTGGGGGCATCTAACCCCCATGGCTAACACTCTGAATCCGCCCATACCTGTGGGTCACAGTGCAGCAGCCAGCCATACAACCAGCCTCGACTCTTTTCCGCAAGTGTAGCTAGAAGGTTCATGTGCAACTAATCCCTGCGGCACATTCCTTTGAACTCTTAGGCTGCCGAGGGGCGCATCGGCCTTGGCTAGTATTATTATTAGGTGATGTGGTTTCAAATAAATATTGTGTTTTGCTATTTATGTGTACTACTAAATTCTGAAACATAACTACTATACTAAGAGCAATCAACTTCGAATTTTCTTAGATTTTACACTTTTTCCGGCCCCTATTTTAGTTGCTGACACGTGTTTTAAAATGTTCGTTATTCCCCTGTGTGTACTGCTGGGGTTTCGTTCTATTTTCATTGCTGTTTGCTTGGGTTGGTTGGTTCTGTTTCCTTTTCCTTTGGGGATTCTTTGGGTCCGTCTAGCTTTTTCCCCACCTGACCACTTGTGGGACCCGCTGATCTGTTCAGGCGGTGTGGTCAGCGATTGCTTCCTTTTTTACCGGGGGCGTTTCTCATTGATCGCTCCGGATTAGTTTTTACTTTTTTTCTTCGTTCTCCTCCACTTCTTCTTCTTCGTTTTGATCGCTAGGGTGAGTTCATCGTCTGTCCGCCGTTTGCAATGGTGCGGGGGCGTCTTGGTGGGTCCGCCTCCCCTAGTTAAATGAACATATTGTCAAATACACACAATATAATGCAAAAAAGGTATTCTTAGATGATTGCTAAATTAAAAATAGTACATTTTATGAATAGCAGCATTATAGCTACAACAATTGAGATTGTTCATACAACAATCACTTGAATCTTCTACTTTTGGTGACAACTCATATGTAACACGGAAATCTTCAAGAATTGGCTTCTGCAATTTCAGCGAGAACAATCCTGAGCGAATGGTCCTGAATAGTAATGTCACCGTGTGTGACATTAGGAATCTTGATGAATTTAAAGAGTATGTTCTCCGACACTTGCTGCTTTTCTAGTTCCTTGGTGAAGGCCAACACACTATTAAGGTTGACGACCCCATCTCCGTCACCATACACAAGTTCTGGGGAGACATCAAAGTTGCCATCCCAGAATACCACTTGCTTCGTCGTTTCAATGCCAACACCATTGAGTATTGTCAGTGGAACCATTGGCGCCTCAACTCTCATATCTGTAAGAGGCGGCAATTTAGTCAAGGGAGAGACTCCTTTGAGACTGAAACCGATGGCTGCAAAAAATTCTGGATAGTCATACGCCGAGTAGTTTCTATGTTTGGTGATTATGATTGGCTCCTGGCCAAACGCCATTGAGGATGGCAGAGATAGGAGGGAACTTGTGAAAGACCACCACATTTTCCGCAAATCAAGGTATGGAACATTCGGGAAACGAAGTACCCTCGGTCCCTCAATGAAGTTCGTGATTACATCCATGAAGCCTGTATGAGGTGTTGGTGAGAGTAGAACCAGGTGCTTGATGTATTTTTTCCTCCATTGAAGGGGTGTCGAATTCACAAAGTCAAGTATGAGCCTGCCACCAAAGCTATGCCCAATGAAGATAACCGGCTTGTTTCCATTTTTCTCACTTGCGTGCTGCACTAGATCCTTGACACGAGCAAAGTATTCAGTGTACACCTCTGAATACTGGCCAGGCCGTGGTGGAGCATGTCGTATGTCATAAGGAGCTCCAAAAAGGTTATCTCCGTCTCGATATCCAATTGCTTGCAGTTCATTGCGGAGCCTTACGTTACAACAAAATGGGCAGCTGGAGAGAATTTTAATCAATGTCAAATCCTAGAAGTACACACAAGGGAGCATAACTAGTGCGGCTCTAAAAAATAGGAAATATAGTATGATAGAGACTACAGAAAGAAATTTACCGTTACATCATATTAAGTCCTGATAACATATATACTGACAAATCTAACCATAAAATGCAAAATATAGATTCAGTAATACAAACAATTCAATTCTATTCCCTAGCAATATGTTTTTCCATCGGTGTACATATTACTACCAAAAGGATATAATTTTCTCAAAATTTCAAACTATGTAAACTTTCACCAAGTTTTTAGAAGAAGAAAAAAAGACATTATCATCTACAATACAAAATCAACATCCTATAGTTTTATATGATACATATAATATTATATATTTTTTATAATTTCTCTAGGAATTTAATGAAACTTTGCATTGTTTGACTTTTGAAAAAATGTTGTAGGCCTTGTTATATCACAAACGGAGGGAGTATTAGCTTAAGCTTCTAGCTCTGGTCCTAAGCAAGTAGGGAAAAGATAAGTTCATACTACGTATGAGGCATGGATGAATTAGAGATAGATGAGAAACAAGATGTCTCAATTAGTGTGTTCTTTGTGGCGTGAGAAGAGACAAATAGTCAAAAGTGCCCTCCTATCTATGTAGAGATGAATAAAACCATGTGACTTTCTAATGTTAAATAAAACAGTTCCTAGGATGCTGGAAACTTACGTTATAGGCCTTGCTATCACAAACAGAGGGAGTGTTAGCTTAAGCTTCTAGCTCTGCTGTCTCAATGGGTGTGCTTTGTGGCGTAAAAAACAGAGCGAAAGTCAAAACTGCCATCACATATCTAAGTACTCGGATCTCTTGTGCTGTGTCGACAGACATGGCCTGTCTAAACTAGTAAGGCATGCAGAATCAACAACAACGCTGCTACTGGCACAGATGCTAAAACCGTCTTGAGCCTATGTAGTAGAGATGAACAAAACCATGAGAGCTCATAGATGCTGGAAACTTACGTGTCGTCCTTGTAGGAGAATCCATACACAGAGCCGAAGTTTGGCACACGAGTCTCGACGCCATGCTGGTTCTTGAAGCCGTTGGTGGCAGGGTCAAAAACAAGGCTCATCTGCTCCTCGAAGCACGGCATGTAGTGGTGGTTCACCAGGTCCACCGTGCTGTTCCACAGCGGGAACCATCCTTTCCCCTTGAGCGCGCCGCAGCGTGGTAGCGACGGAGTGTAGGCGTCGGTGAGCCGCGCCTCCAGGACGGAGCAGCCGAAGCCACCTTGGAGAAGTATGGGGTAGTGGGCTTGGAGCTGCTGACCCACTCCCTGGTCACCCAGGTAATCGTGGAGGGAAGACGGGAGGAGCAGGAGGAGCAGCCGTAGCAGCCCGAGGAACGCTGCGTTCATGGCCATTGCTGCGATACCGCGCGCTGTCGCTAGCTCGCTACCAGCGGCTAGTTTTATAGCGTTGGCCTGGGGGGAGTCTCTGCAAGCTTGTTTCGGGGGAGTCTCTGCAAGCCTACATACAGTATCATGCAACTTCACTCTTGGTGGCAGAACATGTGGCGGCTCACGCTCCATCACACCCAGCTTAGCTGGCTCCACATCTTACTCGCATGCATCCATGTGCTACTGCTCTTGTTTGACTACAATAGTGTGCAACTTGTTTGGTTACCACGTTTTTAGCGAACTAGTAATTTAACCAAAACCGATTTCACCCTAACATGATAACTAGTTTGTAGAGAATTGGTTATGCATATAAACACATTATAAGGCCTAACAAACTAAAACCTTGTTTGGATGGTCCAACTAATTTGCGGATAAGGAAAACTTGGTTTCTAATACCCAGAATCTGCGTTCTTGGAAAAACGAGGCCGAGACGTTTTTTAAACGGATTTGCTCAAGATTAGTAGAATAGTAGAATAGTAAACGTTCTTGGAAAACTTGGTTTATTAAACTTGGGCTTAGTAGAATAGTAACCGTTGATTTAATTTGATCAAGATTTTTTTTGAGGGTAATATTTTCAAGATTCGTATTACGCGGGTGCGGCCGGCCGCCTGTACATCTTCTGACTGGTTTTTTTGTTTCGCGAATCATGTTCTGACTGGTTCGAACTCCCAAACGCGTATTATTTTCTTCGTGGGCTGCAAGTGTCCGTCAGTGGCCTGAGCTGCTAGGCGTGGGCTGCTACCTCTAGTTTCTTTCCTTTCTTTTTCTTTGTCTGATGCTCACGGTAGAGCTGCAGTTGCACTTCGTATGCTGTGAAAGAGGAGAGTGGTAGTTGAAGGCTATGGAGCGTAGCCAGGATCTCAAGGCGCCCCAGGCCACCTGCAGTGTACTGTAGCTACAGTATGCTACAGTACGGTACTGTTGCTACAGTCAACGAAGAAACAACCAACCACGCCCCGGGCCATGGCCAGGGTGGCCTGGGGCCTGTCTCCGCCCTTATGACAGATCGATCACTGGGCAAACTCATTTTTTTATTGTTTATTTTATAAAAAAAATCTCAATCCAACAATTGCAAGTGGTGTTGCAAAAAGTATTTTTGCACACGTAATGCAATTAGTGTTGCAATTGAGATTTTTTGTACCTTTTAAATAGCATCACTTGAACATGTGGTCCAAACAGTAAACTGTGAATCCCAAAGCCTAAGGCCGATCCAGTTTATTACAGAGAGCACATATGATAGTTTTATTGTTAATTTATTATAGTTGTAACTTGCAAGTTGCTAAGTTGGATTGCAACTGAGATTTTTCAGTTGTCTAGGATTGTCGCCGAGATTTTTTTGCGTTGTAACTGTAACTTTCCCCAGTTGTAAGTATGGTTAAAACTGAGTTTTTTGTAGTTGCTCACTTGCAACTCACATTTTTTTTCTACTTGCAAGTGTGGTTGCAACCGAGTGTGGTTGCAACTAGGAATTTCTCGAGTTGCAAGTGTAGTGGTTGCAACTGAGACTTTCTCTAGTTGCAAGTCTGCTTACAACTAACATTTGTGTTGAGATTTTCTCCGGTTGCAAGTGTGGTGGTAACTAAGATTTGTCCCGAACTTTCTTCAGTTGCAATTGTGGTTGCAAGTTGCAACTAAGATTTGTTTCGAGATTTTCACCGGTTGCAACTGTGGTTGTAACTGAAAATTTTCAGTTGCAAGCGGAGTTGTAACCGAGAATTTATGAAAATGTTACCAAAATATTTTTATCGGGTGATTTTATTTTACTTAATATGAGAGAGAAAATTTAATTTGTTATTTAAAAAATTATTTAGATTGTAAAAAACGAAAATAAAACATAAAAGAAACGGTATAAAAGGTGATGGCATCATTCTACTGAGCTCTAAGCTAATTCTCAGTGGACTAAGCTCTAGAGAGACCCTTTTGCAAAATCTCATTTTA
The DNA here is from genome assembly GCA_030979885.1 of Lolium multiflorum. Lineage (NCBI taxonomy): Eukaryota > Viridiplantae > Streptophyta > Magnoliopsida > Poales > Poaceae > Lolium > Lolium multiflorum. Next base: position 239,208,605 of record CM061747.1, read on the forward strand.
GTGAAACTTGCTTTCCCTGAGGAGACGATGATGCAATGGGTAACCGTGACGCCCCAAAATCGGTACCATGAGGATTCAGGCGCTCCCGCCGAAATCCACACCATATTGATTCCAAGACGCCCTCCTATACGGCGTCCGCGATGAAGCACATGCTTCGGTGATGGCGCCAGAAAATCTTGTTGGCAGTTGTGGAAGCGGTTGAGAAACCCCAAGAGGAAGGTGTGATGAGCAAAGCAGCAAGTTTTCCTTCAGTACAAAACCAAGGTTTAATCGACCAGTAGGAGAAAGGCGTGTCGTTGCCTAATCGACGGTACCTCGGAGGAGGGATCCTCACGAGGGGGAGAAGAAGTAGGGGCCATAGGGCGGAGTGCACACGGGACGGTGGTACGCGAGTTACCCAGCTTCGGAACACCACGACGACGGGCCTACGCTGCTTGTGCGGAATTATCTGGCGCTCGCGTTGTTACAATGAGTTGTGGTTGTGCCTCTAGGGCTCCCGGGATCCGGCTTATAAAGGCGCACGGATCTAGGGTTTACATGGAGAGTCCTAGCCGGATTACGGATAGCCTAACTACGGTACAATATCTTGCCGTGCACGTCACGGATCCGCCTTCCATATACGTCTGGATCCGGGTTCCTCATGGGCCTCCACGGATCCGGGTTACTCCTATGTCGGTACGGATCCGGCTGCGATCCTGGGCTGGACTTCTTCCTTCATGATCAACAAGCTGGGCCCCGATGGGCCACATGCCTCATCACCGTCGTGGGCCACCCGGGCTTGCCGGATCTAGGCTTGTCGATGGTACACCCATGAAGTATACCCACAACAGTAGCCCCCAGAGTTCTCCGAGTTTCACCTGCAGTTTCCGCCATGCTTGTTCCTTAAGTTTCCGGCATCATCGGCAACGCGGAGAAACTTGAAGAGCTCTAACTTTGCATTTTCTTCCTTTTCCAACTTACAGCCGGAAAATGCTCTCATCCTGCGGGACTTCATCCATCGACATTCCAAAGAATATTTCCGGGTTACTCCCTGCTCGCAAACGAGAGCCAACTTATCACGCAATTACCCGGAATCTTAAAAGACTCAAACGGTTCCGCCAATTCGCCATTTTGCGCGATTCGCGTAACTTATCTCTAGCCATTTTCGCTAGGGTTTGGGACACGTGTCACGCATCCAACGGCGCGACGCTTGCGTTCCGACCACAGGATGCGGAACACGAATCTTATCCCTCAGCCTATAAATATCAGCCGTCGACCCCTTTACCCTCATTCACCCCTTCTCACCTGCCGAGCGCCGCGAGAGCTCCTCCTCCGCCGTGCGGAATCCCGCCGGAAAGTCACCGGAGCATCACCGGAGCGAACCCGCCACCGTGGTGTTCTTCGTGTTCATAACTCCGGCGAGCCACCGCAACTCCGACCACCGCACGCCATTACGGTAAACCTTCGAGCTCCACTTTCGCGCCGTAGTTGATAGGGATGAACTTGGGGAAGATGATGTGGGATCCGACTAAAGAAAAGCTTCCGCCAAACTTTTTTCTTCAGATGTCTTCAACAACTCCGCCTCCGACCTCGGAACCGATCATGGCGACGCCAATTTCCTCCGCCCCTTCTCCCTTCGCCCCAGTCAGGCTGGATCCTTCAAAGGATTCCGGCAAGGAAGCTGAGGGACCTCCGCTCACCCGGAGAAAACCTCCGAGGCGGGCCAAACGGAGCAGCAGGCGGAAGAGGCTGCCAAGAAATCAAAAGCTCGGAAGCGCGACTCTGAAGCTAAGGGAAAATGGTGGCCCTGTACCACCACCGAAACGGAACTGAAGAACCTCGAGGCGGAGGGTTTCCTGCAACCCGGAAGCTGGAGGTCAGTTCCTCTTGAACCAGCTCCGGCTCCAAAGGATGACGAGATGGTGCTGACGAAGGCACTAGTGGAGCGCGGATTCTCATTTCCGCCTTCAGACTTTTTCCGAGAGATTCTGAAGACATATGGGCTCCAACCTCACAATATATCTCCGAACAGTGTGCTCGCCATCAGCAACCACGTCGCTCTCTGCGAAGGCCACCTCCGGGTAACTCCAGGCTTCCCTGTTCCAATATTTCTTTACTGTCAAGAAAGAGAAGATCCGCCAAACTTCCGAATTGCCAACTTGCGGATCCATCACTTTCCTCCTCCGCCCGGGTCGCGTCTACCCCCACACCGATCGCCATGAATCCGCGAGGTATTGGTCCGGAGGTTTCTTCTACCTGAAGGACGTCTCCGACCCGGCGAGCGACAAGATACTTCCAACATTCAAGAACAGCCCCGCCAATGAAACTCCGGCATGGACACAGTGCCCCCACCTCTCCGACTCGCCTCAGCTAAACCGCGCAGTTAGGCGGATCTGCAAGCTCACGGAGGAGGGACTCACGGGGAAGGATTTAACCCTCTCCTGGTTTACCAAGCGGATCCAGCCGCTCCAACACAGGGACCGCCTGATGTTTGAATACACAGGGCGCGATGATCCAGTGCGCGCCACAAAAGATAATCTGTCCGCCGACGCTATTGATAAGAGGATCCGGCTCCTCCTCAAAATCCCACGTGAACTCCATGTTCACGTATGCAACAAAGACATCCACACGGAGGGATCCGGAACCGCGGTACGCCATCTGGACTTGGTTTATTGTTTTTCTTCAAACTTTGTCTAAATGTTGATCTTTGCATTAGCTCGAGGCGCTTGAGGAGAGTGAACTCGGAAATCTCCTCCGAGTCCCATCCACCGGTAACCCGGATCCAGAAGCCGCATCGGAGGCGGAAGCTCCTGAAGCCAGCCGCCCTGCGAAGAGGAAGAGGCCAGCCCCTTCCAGCCCCCAAGCGAAACGCCCCCGCGAAGCGCTCAGCATTGCGGCTACTCGGAAAGCGGAGGCGGAAAAGAAGCGCCTCTCGCTGATTAACACCAGCAACAAGGGGCAACCTGCCATCCAGCATTTCTTCAAGCCTTCCGGGTAAGCGTTTACTTCCGAGATCCAAGTTCTGGTTTTTTCGCTCAAACTCGTACTTATGCTTTTATGTTTTTCCTGAAGTTCCGGAAGCCAGCCTCCCAAGGCCCCAAGGGTCATCAAGAAGAAGGCCAAACCATCTCCGGCTTCTTTCCCCATCACTCCTGAGGTGGAAGTTCCGCCCAAGGCTTCATCTGCCAGCAAGCCGGATCCGAAGGACATCATTGACCTTGATGATCTTCCTGAAGACCCTGCCCACCATGGCGACTCCGCCCAGGGGACCTCCACACCCATTCCTCCACCAGATCAACCAAGTTCCGCTTTTGCGGGACCTACTAATGAAGAACAAGAGCAAAAGGTCAAGCTCCTCCAAGTTACCAATGCGACCCGAGTCAGCCTCGAGCCAACTTCGTCCATCCAAAAACTTACCCTTGCACAGCGTCACGCGGAGGTTTCCGAGATGCTGAACAAGGTATGGGGGAAGCCGGACGAGGAGACGCGAGATCTCGCGGAACTGGAGAACGACTTGAAGGATTTTTTCGCCAAGCACAGGGAAGTGCGGCAGGTAATACTAGCCCCCAAGCATTGGGTGATATAGTTCCGTGTAACGTGTATTATCCGATGCTTTCCCAGAATGTACTTTAGACAGAAATTTAAAATTTTTATATCTCACTGAATTCCTCGCTAGCCCCCAAGATTTTAAATATCCGGCTAACTCCCTGCTGCTGACAGACCACACGGAAATTGCACGAAGATTTGCGCATCCATGTGCTTGAGCAGATCGCGGAGATCGAGGGGCTGCGCCAGAACGCGGAAAATAGCCAAAAGGCTATCCAGCTGCTGGAGACCCGCCTGAAAGGTACGAGATCCGGGTCTTTCTCTTGTTGTGTTGTCATAGTCCATGATGCATAATATGTGCAACTTATCTGCTTTCAGAAGAATCTGCTAAGCGCTCCTCGCTTGATGAGCTTTCCGCCAAGGTCAAGGTGCTTGAGGCGGAGAACGAGTCCCTCCAAAACTTCATGAAAGAATCCTCAAGCAAAGAGACTGAAGCGAGGAGGGAGCTCTCCGAGAAGCATACCCGCGAGAAGGCGGAGCTGATTGACAAGCTGGAGAAGAGCCAAGGCCGCGTGATCTCCACAATTGCTAAGAATAAAGCTCTGGAAGCGGAGGCGGAAACCATTGACAAACTTATCTTCCGTAAGCATTTTTCCGCGTCGTTGCTCCAACAACCTTGTATGTTTTCTGTGACGGAACTGAACCTCTTTCTTCCACAGCAAGCCTTGGCTTTGAGTGGACAAAAGATTCAAACCTGACGAGGACGGAAGCATACGAGGAAGCGCGGAACTCAATTGATGCGCTGTTTGGAGCCTGTCGCGGAATCGCCACGGCTCTGTCGCTAAAGAAGGCCAAAACCTCGGTCATCGATACGATGACCAATCTTATGCGACAGGTGCCGGAGTTCATCAAGGACTGGCAGAAATCTTCGCGCGGAGCCGCCTCCTTGGTCTGGCCACTGCAAGGCTTCCTCCTCACTCAACCTGCAAGTTGCACGCGGAGCCCCGAGAGTTCCGACATGAGCGCCCCTCGCGAAACGAAGGCTATGAAGAGCTGTTTGTCAGAGTGGATCACTCGTTCGGTACAACAAGCACAACCTGCCGAAGTTTTTCCGATGCGAGAGGAGGAGCAAGCGAGCCAGAGTTTTATGGGGAAGGATCCGGGTCAGCGCGAGCATTCCGGAGGAAACTCTGGAAACGACTCAAGCCGGATCGGTGACGGTGACGACGGCTCTAGCTACCAGCAATCGAAGAGGAGGACTCCGAGTAGAGTTCCTGTTTGAAACAATGAAACAAGTTGCATCATTTTGGCCCCAGCGAGGGTTTGTAATAAGACTTTAAATTTTTAAGTAGCTAGGAACGAAACGATTATGCATGGGGCGGAAACACTTATCCTGCTATCCGTTAAATATTATGTGCATGTTTCGTTTTATGTCGGAAAAGCAAGTGCTGACTTCGTTATTTTCCGGCTTGCCCGCTTGACCTTCCACGAGCCGGAAAACCTTAGCCGGAAACGCTCGCGCGACGAAGCCCAATGGCATCCGTCAATAACCGCGGAAACAAGCCCCCAGGCGTCGGTGCCGGAAATCGCTACTAGGAATCCACGAGTTCGCAACAGACAACTTAATCAGAAAACTTAAGCTTACGTCCTGAAGGACGATTTTAGAAAAATCACAACTTTTATACACGCCTAGGCGGAAAACATCCAGCTCTGCGGTTTTAGTCGGAAAAAACATACACGATCTAAAATGAACAAGTAAAGGAGGTAAAAGACTCAAAGAGTGAACCATAAGCTTTATTTCATTGATCATGTATAACTATTACAGAGTTTGTAACTCGGAAAAATATGCTAAGTGTAGAAAGGACGTAGCTGTGCGATATTCCAAGGGCGATCTGTTTCATCGTAGATGTCATCCGGATCCTCACGCTTGCGTTTCCGGCGCCAGTTAGCGGGTCTATCCCTCAGCTCGCGGAAATCGACAAGGTAGTACGATCCGTTATGAAGCACTTTGCTAACGACAAAGGGTCCTTCCCATGGAGATTGCAGCTTATGGTCTTTCACCTGTCGAAGGCGGAGGACCAGGTCTCCGGCCATGAAGGAGCGTTTCCGAACTCGACGGCGTGATAGCGTCGGAGCTTGCTGGTAGATGCGGAGCGCTGGTCGGCTAGGTTCGAGCTTCTTCGATCAGGTCCACGGATATTGTCCGGCCTCGTGTTGTTTCTTCATTATAGGCGGAAACTCGCGGTGAATCGTGGATGATGTCGGAGGGAATCACGGCTTCGGATCCATATACCAGGAAGAAAGGGGTAACTGTTGACCTGTTAGGGGTAGTTCGCAAACTCCACAAGACAGCGTCTAGTTCGTCGGCCCAAGCTCCAGCTGCTCGTCGCAGCGGTTCTTCAAGGCGTGGCTTGATTCCTGATAATATTAGACCGTTAGCTCTTTCGACTTGTCCATTGGATTGTGGGTGAGCCACAGATGCAAGGTCCAATCGAATCCCCATTGTTTCACAATAATCCTTCAATTCTCCCTGAGCGAAGTTTGTGCCATTATCTGTGATTATGCTGTGTGGGATGCCGAATCTCATTACGAGGCTGATGACAAATTTTAGTGCCGTAGCACCGTCTTCTTCATTGGCTTGGCCTCGATCCACTTGCTGAACTTGTCAACGACCAGGAGGTATTCACAACCACCAGGAGATGATCGTTTTAACTTACCAACTATATCGAGCCCCAGACCGCAAATGGCCAGGTGATAGGTATGGTCTTCAGCTCTTGGCTGGAGCGTTTGGTTGAGTAGCGTAATCGACAACCTCGGCGGTCTTGACTATCTTATCAGCATCTTCTTTAGCTGTGAGCCAATAAAAGCCTAGCCGAAAAGCTTTTGCAACGAGTGATCTGGGAGCGGCATGGTGCCCGCAGTCCCCTGCGTGGATCTCTCTGAGGATTTCAATGCCATCTTGATTGGAGACGCATTTGAGAAATACCCCTGTTGCGCTTCGTTTGTAGAGCTGTCCATCGACAATTGTGTAGGATCGTGCTCGTCCGATGATCTGGCGCGCGAGGACCTCGTCCTCCGGCACCCGATCGATGAGGTAGTCCAGGAAAGGCTGTGTCCAAGCCGGAATGGTAGCCAATACCTCTTTAGCCGGAGACACTGCCACTTCTGGGTTTTCCGGGTTAGCGCCCTTCACCGAGGGTATCCGGAGATGCTCTAGGTAAATTCCAGGCGGAATTGGCTTTCTGCCGGATCCGAGCTTGGATAGCATGTCTGCCGCTGTATTGTCGTCTCTTCTGACGTATTTGACTTCGTATCCGAGGAAGCTCTTGGCGATCTCGTCAACTTCGTCTCTGTAGGCCGCCATGACGGAATTTCTGGCGTTCCGGTTCCGGCTACTGGCGAGCTACAGGTCGGAATCTCCGCAACAAATGATGTGCTTGATCCCTATTTCCTTAGCGATGCGCAGTCGTGTAGTAGAGCCTCGTATTCCGCCATGTTATTTGTAGCTTCGAAGTGGATCGCAGAACATACTGCAGTTCTTCTCCGTAGGGGACTTGGTGACTCCGGCTCCGAGCCTTGATGCTGCTTGGATCCGTCGAAGTGCATGACCCATGTTTCGGTTCCGGCTCCGGACTTGCATCCGAGCTTCGTCCAATCTGAAATCTGCCGGGACTTGGGATTTTACCGCAGTCCTTGGCTTGTGGCGATGTCGGCGGATAATTCAATGCCCCATTTAGCTGTCCGTCCTGTTGCGTCAGCGTTGTTGAAATTGTTGACGGAGAGCTTGCTCACAACTGTTGGTGCTCTTGGAAGTAGTGTCTCAGCTTCCGGCTGCCTAGGAAAACTCCATAAGCTAGCTTCTGAAAGTGAGGGTATCTTTGTTTTGACTCCGTCAGCACCTCGCTTATGTAGTAGGCAGGTCTTTGGACGTCATATTCATGACCTTCTTCCTTTCGCTCCACCACGATGACGAGGCTGATGACTTTGTTGGTAGCTGCCAGGTAAAGGAGCATTGGCTCTGACTCTGCTGGGGCTGCCAGGATAGGTGGGAGGTAAGTATTTCCTTCAACCCTCGAAGAGCTGCGTCAGCTGCGTCGTCCCAGACAAATTTGTCGTTTTCTTCAGCAACTTATGAGTAGCGCCTTCTCGCCAAGACGGCTAACAAACCTGCGATTGCTGCAACACAACCAGTTAGTCGTTGCACATCTTTGAGACAAGTTGGCCGTTTGATACACAGGATTGCCTTGATCTTTTCGGGTTAACCTCAATGCCTCTGTGAGAGACTATGAAGCCAAGGAGTTTTCCACTGGCACGCCAAAGACGCACTTCAGCGGATTCAACATCATCTTGTACCGTCGGAGATTCTCAAAGGTTTCGTGAGGTCGCTGATCAAGTCGGATCCTTTCCGGTCATGACCGCGATGTCGTCGACGTAGGCGTGCACGTTCCGGCCAATTTGGTCCTTCAGGCACCGCTGCATCGTACGTTGGTAGGTGGCACCTGCGTTTTTCAAACCAAAAGGCATAGTAACATAGCAGTAAGTGCCAAACGGGGTGATGAATGAAGTCGCTTTGGTCGGATTCCTTCATCCGGATCTGATGGTACCCGGAATACGCATCAAGAAAACACAGAAGTTCCGCCCCGCCGTCGAATCAATGACTTGGTCAATGCGCGGCAGGGGAACGGATCCTTTGGGCAATGTTTGTTCAAGCCAGAGTAATCGATGCACATTCTTAGTATTTCAGTGTTCTTTTTGGGTACAAGGACGGGATTCGCGACCCAATCGGTGTGGATAACTTCTATTACAAAACCTGCTTCTAGTAACTTTGCTAATTCCATTCCTATGGCGCGGCGCTTCTTATCTCCAAAGCGTCGCATAGCTTGCTTCACCGGTTTAGCCCCCGGATTTATGTTGAGGTAGTGCTCGGCGAGTTCCCTAGGTACTCCGGACATGTCAGAAGGTTGCCATGCGAAGATATCCATGTTAGCGGAGGAACTCGACGAGCGCGCTTTCCTATTTGGGGTCCATGTTGGCTCCGATCGAGACTTGCTTGCTAGGGTCATCTTCCTTGAAGCTGACTTTCTTGGTCTCAATCGCGGCCCTGAAGGAGTTTTTCCGGAGATCGCTTCTTGGTGGTTTGCATCTCGTCGGATCCACCGCGGCCCTGTAGCCTTTCAGCTCTTCTCCGGATATGACAGACTCTGCGAAGGCGGCTTCGCCCAACTCGCACTCATGAGCCTTCTTGTAGTCTCCGGTTATGGTGATCATACCATTAGGACCCGACATCTTGAGCTTGTTGTAGATGTAGCATGCTCTTGCGTGGAACTTGTGGTAGGTGGGCCTGCCGAAGATGACGTGGTAGGAGCTCTTGAAGGGCACAACTTCAAACGTGATCTTTTCTTCGCGGAAATTATGAACATCGCCGAAAGCCACGGGGAGTGTGATGCTGCCGAGGGAGTTCGCCTTCTTACCCGGAACCACGCCGTGAAACTCAGTGGTACTGTGTTTGAGCTGTTCCTTGGTGAGGTTCATCCGCTCCAGAGTCTCCAGGTACATGATGTTCAAGCTGGCTCCGCCATCCATGAGGCACTTGGAGAAGTCATACCCGTCTATGCGAGGACTCACAACCAAGGCGTAGTATTCTTTTGGCACAATGGCGGGGTGATCTTCCCTGTCAAATGTGCACGGAACTTCCGACCACCTGACATACTGTGGCACAGCCGGAACTGTGGCGTTCAGGATCCGGGTAGCTGATTTTGTAGCGCGGACTGTGGGGGTTCCGAGGAAAGTGTGACGCTCTTTTTCTCGAAGGGGTTGGATTTACCTGCGGATCCGGCTTTGGGATCCGGCGAGTTATCATCCTCGTCCATCGCCTCGGAACTGTCCTCCTCCTTGTCCTTGTTCTTGCCCTTGCCTCCTTTGCCGCGTGGGCGGTGCTTCGGGCTCGCTTGTATCCTGCCTCCGGGTCGTTCTTTAGGTCGTTGACCCACTTGCGATTGCGGTTGGTGTGAGTGGACTTCCCCCGGATCCAAGTGGGCCAGCGGGCATGTCTGTGCTCCTCGTAAGTTTGCGGGCGCGGGATCCGCCGCGACCTCGGTGCCATGCTGACCCCGCCGGCTCCGCCTCCGCGGCGTCCTCTTCGCCTCCTGAACCTCCGCGTTGGAACGCCATGGCGACCATGTCGGATCCGCCGCTCTTCGGTCATCGGGTTTTTGCGTTTGTGGCCGCTGTTGTTACCGTTATCACGGTTCTTCTTTTGTTGGTGCGGGAATTGCTGTAGCTGCGATATCACCGCCTGCGTCGTCATCGGCGGCGGTGTGGTCACTGGCAATGGAGATCATCTCGTCCAAGGTCAGTTTGTTGGCGTTGGCCAAACATGTGAGCTTATGCCTCAGCAGTCCTCCTCTCTGCAATCCACCAATGAAGGCGTACATGGCAGTGGTGTGATCGACGTTTTCGCACTCGTTCCTGCATGCCAACCATCGTGTGAGGAAGTTTCTTGAGGTTTCTCCCTTCTTCTGGATACAAGCTTGTAGGTCACTTGCTGTGGCAGGTCTTTTGTAGGTGCCTCAAGTGTTTCTCAAGCGGTCTTCGGTCGAACCAGCAAAAGATGGAGTTTTTCTCGAGGTCGTGAGCCGATTCGGGCTGGTCCTACAAGGTACAAGCGGAGCATGCGGGCGATGTTAGGGGTTCCTCGCGAAGGTTGCATTGTAGTAATCCTCGATCCGTATCCGGCCTTTCGGTGCCATCATAATGCTTCGGGTTTCCGGGTAGCTTGAGGGAGCTCCTTGGCTTTGGTTCCTCTCGAATCATCTGCCGAAGCACTTCGGTCCGATGTAGTCGGTTCGTATTCGTTGGCGTTCCCGCGCGTCGCGCGAGCCGTGTCGGGGACTGTGAGCGAGAGCGAGATCTCGCCACCGCCTCCGCCTCCACCTCCGCCGCCACCGCTAGGTGGTGGTGAGGAGACTGCGGGGGCCGATCCGACCTTCGCTTCCGCTGCAGTCTCCCGGCCCTCCCGGTGCTGGCTCCGGCTCCTGTGGCTGCCTTCGCCATGACGCTGGCTGCCCTGGTCGTTCCGGCTCCGGCGGGGCTCCGGTCGCGCTCCTCATTCCGGCTCCTCCTAGGCTCGGGCTCACGATCATTGTTCTGATTCCGGCGAGGCTCCGGCGTGCGCTCCCTGTTCCGGTTTCCGGAAGGCATCACGATGTCGCGGATAATAATTCCACCATGCCCTTGAGGCCTGGTGTTTCCGGCTGGACTACGGCGACGAGGGGGACGCGGGTAACCATTAGGCGGAGGAGAGGCGTTGCGGTACTTGTCTCGTCCAGTACATTGCATCCTTTCCCTTTCTGGATCTGACGGTGGCGTCTTTGATGGTACGGGGATCGGATTTGGGTGTTCCCAGCTTTCCTTCTGCGTTCCGAGGATCCGGTTCGCGACTCGTCATCTCGATGGCGATTGTTGGTCCTCGCGTGGAGACGCAATGCTCGGGTTGGATTCCAACTTGCGCGAAGTATCTGCCTTGCTCTCTGTTTAACCGCTGAAGCGACGAGCGTGCGCAAGTAGTTGATGTCAACCTCCTCGTCACTTTTCTTCAGAATTTCCGCAGCTCTTGCCAAGTTGTCCTTTGGGGTAGCGAGCGGCTGCTGTTCGGCAGGGGTTGCGAAGTTGATCCTGCGGGGAGGGATTGCTTCTCTGACGATTCTATCAGCCTCCGCCTGTGCGTAGGTCATTTTCACCTCCCACTCCGCTCTCATACTCTTGACTTGCTCGAGCGTTGCGGTGACTTCGCGATCCTGTCTTTCAAAGCGATCCATGATCAGTGCAGCTTCTTCCCTCTCATCCAATATAGCAGCTGCGGTGTTAGCAAACTTTTTGGCTGTGGCCAGCATCTCCTTTCTGGTGGCCTCTAAAGCCTCCGGATCTGCGGCATCGCCAGGAGTTATTGGCTTGTTGAGGACATCTGACTTTGCGACCAAATCCATGCGTGCTTGTGCAACTATCTCTTCAGGCGACAGGAGGCTCTCTGAGGAAGGATCCCTACGGGGCCGTTCCCGCGACATCGGAGATCCATGGCGAGATGGCTGGGGGTCGGATTGAGTGTCTGCCGCTTCTGATCCGTATTCTCCGAGTGCTGCTACAGTTGCAAGTACCTGCTTTGGCTGGACGGAGTCGACTTCAGGCTGTTCACCATATCCGAGTTCCGTCACCTTGCGATCAAACTCTGCAGTGTCCATGGACTGGGTGTCTCCGGAGATTGGGCTTAGATTTCCCAAGATCGACTCTTCAACCGGAGTTTCGCTTTCTCCGACAGCCTCTCTGATCGGAGCAGCGTTGTTTTCCGGGACGCGACTGCTCGGGACCAGCTGGCTACTTGAGGGGCGGTTCGGCGGTATGGGCCAAGAAGTGTACAGTGACACCTTTGCTTCTCTAACACCTGGGAGACCCAGGCGGATCTGCATTGGTCTTCCACCGTTATTTCCTGCTCGGGGCGGATTGGGTGGGTTTTGATTTTTCCAGATCTAAGGCGGAATCTTCGCTAGGAAGTTCCGGCGTCTCGGATCGGATCTTCGCGACTGCGTCCTGCCCGGCGCGGTCGCGTCGCGCTACTTACCAGTGGGTTTCCGTCGAATCGACGGTTTCCCGATGAAGATGTGTATGCCGCCAACTGGGACGATTGACGGGGTCGGTTTTAGCCGGAATCCAACACTCATCCGGAGGGACGATCGGCAGATTTCGGCGTAAAGGACACGCCCCACAGCGATGGTGTCGTCGTAGCTTCCCATGGCGGAACCCTCCCGGTTCCGGCCTCCAGCCCCACAGTGGGCGCCAGCGTCGTTGCCTAATCGACGGTACCTCGGAGGAGGGATCCTCACGAGGGGAGAAGAAGTAGGGGTCATAGGGCGGAGTGCACACGGGACGGTGGTACGCGAGTTACCCGGCTTCGGAACACACACGCACGGAGGCCTACGCTGCTTGTCTGGAATTATCTGGGCGCTTTCGCGTTGTTACAATGAGTTGTGGTTGTGCCTCTAGGGCTCCCGGGATCCGGCTTATAAGGCGCACGGATCTAGGGTTTACATGGAGAGTCCTAGCCGGATTAGATAGCCTAACTACGGTACAATATCTTGCCGTGCACATCACGGATCCGCCTTCCATATACGTCGTACTGGATCCGGGTTCCTCATGGGCCTCCACGGATCCGGGTTACTCCTATGTCGGTACGGATCCGGCCTGCTGATCCTGGGCTGGACTTCTTCCTTCATGATCAACAGGGGCCGCCCGATGGGCCACATGCCTCATCACCGTCTGTGGGCCACCCGGGCTTGCCGGATCTAGGCACTGTCGATGGTACACCCATGAAGTATACCCACAACAAGGCGTGACTTCTGAAGGTGTTGCTAGCTGACTAGTGGCAGGGCGCACTACCGATGTCAGCAATAACGTGGAACATGCACACAACACAACCAAAGTACTTTGCCCCAACTTGCAGTGAGGTTGTCAATCTCACCGGTTTGCTGAACACAAAGGATTAGACGTATCGAGTGGAAATAGATGTTTGCAGAAAGTAAGCATAACAGAATTGCAGTAGAATTTATCAGTAAAGGAAATAGGAATGGGTCCATAGTTCAGTAAGATGTCTCTCCATAAAGATAAATAGCATGTTGGGTGAATAAATTATAGCTGGGAAATTGACAGAATATCGACCATACATGACAAGATGATTACTATGAGATTTGATATGGGCATTGCAACATAATACATAGGCCGTAATCAAACTTCGTCTATGACTAATAATCCATCTTCAGGTTATCGTCTGAACCACTTTCAGTATTAAGTTGCAAGCAACAGACTATCGTATTAAGTAATGTGTGTAAAGTAAACAATAGAATTACCATCGGATAAAACATTGTTGTTTTCTCCCTAGTAGCAATAGCACATCTACAATCTTAGAAGTTTAATGTCACTCTCCCAGCAAACTAGAGGCATGAACCTACTATCTAGCATAAATACCCCCTCTTGGAGTCACAAGTGTCCACTTGACCAGAGTTTCTACTAGCAACGGAGAGCATGCAAGATCACAAATAACATATGACATGAATATATAATCAATTTTAGCATAGTATAAAATATTCATCGGATCCCAGCAAACACAACATATAGGATTATGGTACGTCTCAAACGTATCTATAATTTCTTATGTTCCATGCTAGTTATATGACAATACTTACATGTTTTATATACACTTTACATCATTTTTATGCATTTTCCGGCACTAACCTATTAACAAGATGCCGAACCGTTCCTATTTTCTGCTGTTTTTGGTTTCGAAATCACAAGGAAATATTCTCGGAATCGGACGAAACAAAAGCCCACGGTCTTATTTTGCACGGAGCCTTCCAAAAGTCCGAAGAGGAGACGAAGAGGGGCGACGAGGCGGCCACACCCTAGGGGGCGCGGCCCCACCCTTGGGCGCGCCGCCCTATGGGGGTGGGCCCCTCGGCGCCTCCCGACTCTGCCCCTTCGCCTATATATTCTCTCCGTCGCGAAAACCATATCACCGAGAGCCACGATACGAGAAAACATACTGAGACGCCGCCGCCGCCAATCCCATCTCGGGGGATTCAGGAGATCGCCTCCGCCACCCTGCCGGAGAGGGGGAATCATCACCGGAGGACTCTACATCATCATGCCCGCCTCGGATTGATGCGTGAGTAGTTCATCCTTGGACTATGGGTCCATAGCAGTAGCTAGATGGTTGTCTTCTCCCCTTGTGCTATCATGTTTAGATCTTGTGAGCTGCCTATCATGATCAAGATCATCTATTTGTAATGCTACATGTTGTCTTTGTTGGGATCCGATGAATATTGAATACTATGTCAAGTTGATTATTGATATATCATATATGTGTTGTTTATGATCTTGCATGCTCTCCGTTGCTAGTAGAGGCTCTGGCCAAGTTGATACTTGTAACTCCAAGAGGGAGTATTTATGCTCGATAGTGGGTTCATGCGTCCATTGAATCTGGGACAGTGACAGAAAGTTCTAAGATTATGGATGTGCTGTTGTACTAGGGATAAATCGATGCTTTGTCTAAGGATATTTGTGTTGATTACATTACGCACAATACTTAATGCAATTGTCTGTTGTTTGCAACTTAAAAGGGGGTGCGGATGCTAACCCGAAGGTGGACTTTTTAGGCATATATAGATGCATGCTGGATAGCGGTCTATGTTCTTTGTCGTAATGCCCTAAGTAAATCTCATAGTAGTCATCATGATATGTATGTGCATTGTTATGCCCTCTCTATTTTTCAATTGCCCAACTGTAATTTGTTCACCCAACATGCTATTTATTTTATTGGAGAGACACCACTAGTGAACTGTGGACCCCGGTCCATTCTTTTACATCTGAAATACAATATACTGCAATCTCTGTTCTCTGTTTCTCTTCGCAGACAAACATCATTCTCCACACCATACGTTTAATCCTTTGTTTACACAGAAGCCGGTGAGATTGACAACCTCCCTGTTAAGTTGGGGCAAAGTTTTTTGATTGTGTTGTGCAGGTTCCACGTTGGCGCCGGAATCCCTGGTGTTGCGCCGCACTACACTCCTCCACCAACAACCTTCACGTGGCCTTCATCTCCTACTGGTTCGATAACCTTGGTTTCTTTCTGAGGAAAACTTGCTGCTGTACGCATCACACCTTCCTCTTGGGGTTCCCAACGGACGTGTGCTTTACCGTCACAAGCAGTGTCCAAAATACTCCGAGGTTCTTATTAGGTAATATGCAAAATATATCACATGACGACATGATGTGAGATGCAAATAGTGATATGGATGTCCTATTCAGATTCCTCACATTTTTATGATCAACTTTCATATATAAAACATTTTATTTTGAATTACCATTTAAAAGTTATTAACATATTGGTAATTATTATTTAAAATAGATAAACATTTTTATTTAATTAGAAAAGGACCTAAAAACAAAATTGTATCCAGGGAAGGACCCCTGGTTGTTTTTCTGGATTCCAGGGGGTTTTCGAGAAGAGCTTCACATATCTGGACCACGTGTTAATGTTATGAAATGCCAGGAGCCTTTTCATAAAACCATCCGCGCTCAGGTGTTCTGGTTAACTGATGAAACTTACGGTGAAAACAATAGAGGTAGGGGGCTCACACGGCGGACGATTCCGTTGGTGGCAACCTCGATTGCGTGTGATGCCCATAAGTATAGGGGATCGATGAAATCTTTGATGGAAAGTATTACCTAAATTTATAGTTCGACTCAAGGGGAAGACAAGAATCCCAATAAGACTTTAGCAATTGCGACGTCACTGTCAACCACACATTTATATCAATAAACTCACGAAGCAAGTGGTGATTTTATAGAAGTTGATTCAAATCAGTAAAAGCAAACAGCAAATAAAATCAGTAGATTTTCTGTTTTCATCGGAAGTAGTAGTATAAAATTTTCAGTGGCTAAAGATGTAGGCATGAGGCAGCAATGGGGTGATGACCCACAAGTATAGGGGATCGCAACAGTCTTCGAGGGAAGTAAAACCCAATTTATTGATTCGACACAAGGGGAGCCAAAGAATATTTGTAAGCCTTAACAGGAGTTGTCAATTCAGCTGCACCTGGAAATAGACTTGCTCGCAAGAGTTTATCAGTAGCAACAGTTTTATAGCAGTAGCAGTAGTGAAATATAAGCAGCAGTGTAATAAAGACAGCAGTAGTGATTATACTAAACACCAGGATTAAAATACTGTAGGCACAGGGATGGATGAACGGGCGCTGCATGGATAAGAATACTCATGTAACAATCAAGACTAGGCATTTGCAGATAATAATAAAACAGTATCCAAGTACTAAATAACCATAGGCATGTGTTCCGTATATAGTCGTACGTGCTCGCAATGAGAAACTTGCACAACATCTTTTGTCCTACCAGCCGGTGGCAGCCGGGCCTCTAGGGAAACTACTGGTAATTAAGGTACTCCTTTTAATAGAGTACGGAGCAAAGCATTAACACTCCGTGAACACATGTGATCCTCATATCACAGCCTTCCCTCCGGTTGTCCCAATTTCATCACTTTGGGGCCTCGGGTTCCGGACAGCAATATGTGTATACAACTTGCAGGTAATATCATAAAACAATGAATATCATCATGAATCAATAACATGTTCAGATCTGAAATCATGGCACTCGGACCCTAGTGACAAGCATTAAGCATAACAAGTTGCAACAATATCATAAAAGTAACAACAACGGATACTAGGCACTATGCCCTAATAATCTTATGACTATTACATGATCAATCTCATCCAATCCCTACCATCCCCTTCAGCCTACAGCGGGGGAATTACTCACACATGGATGGGGAAGCATGGATGGTCGATGGAGAGGCGTCGGTGGTGATGATGGCGATGATCTCTTCCAATTCCCGTCCCGGTGCCGTAACGGAGTTTCGGTCCCGAGATTGAGTTTGCGATGGCGGCGGAGTTGGAAGTCTTCTGGCAAATTGGTCGAACCCGCGCGTTTTTAGGTCGAGGGCTTTAGTCCAGAGAGGAGCGTCGGGGGCTGGCGGCGCGTCACCATAGGGGCGGCGCGGCCCGGGCCCACGCGCCGCCATATGGTGGGCGCCCCTCGCCTCCCTCCGTCTCGTCTTCTGGCTCCGTAAGTCTTCGTGAAAATAGGCCCATTGCAATTATTTCGGGGATTTTCCTGAAAGTTGATTTTCTGCACAAAAATAAGACACCGGGGCAATTCTGCTGAAAACAGCGTTAGTCCGTGTTAGTTGTATCCAAAATACACAAATTAGAGGCAAAACAATAGCAAGTGTTGAAAGTAGATACGTTTTGGACGTATCAACTCCCACTTAGCTTATTGCTTGTCCTCAAGCAATTCAGTTAACAATTGAGTGCGATAAAAGAACTTTCACGAACACATTTGTTCATATGATGTAAATATTCTCATGATATGACGAGTACTTAGGCAATTCATAATAAGATAAATGCAAATAAAGTCATCTAATAGTTATGTCAATCATGAAAAAGATACCAACAAACTAATAGTAAGCATCATGAATCATATCTGTCAGCAGGATTGCAATGTTCATAAAAAGATATAATAAGGTGGTATCTCGCTTGCCCGTATTTGTACAGCAAAACATAAATGCTCAGGCACCTCTGATATTCATAGAAAGACTAGAAGTAAAGATTATCAAAGATAAAAGCATCAGAGTTATACCACAGCTAATCATATTTTGGGACAAGCATATCACACTAAGAATGATAATTATGCTCTCAAGAAGGTGCTCCAAGAAAGGATGGTGACTCAACATAAAAGTAAAAGATTGACCCTTCGCAGAGGGAAGCAGGGATTAACATGTGCTAGAGATTTTCATTTTTTTTAAACAGAAGTAAAATTGTTTTGAGAGGTGTTTGTTGTTGTCAACGAATGGTAGTGGGCACTCTAACTACCTCATCAACAGACTTTCAAGAGCGGCTCTCATGAAGGACGTTATCTCTACCAGCAAGGTAAATCATCCCTCTTCTCTTTTGTTTACACACGTACTTTAGTTTCATTATGGATGACACTCCTCCCAACCTTTGCTTACACAAGCCATGGCTAACCGAATCCTCGGGTGCCTTCCAACATTCACATACCATGGAGGAGTGTCTATTTCCAAATTAAGTGGCTTACTGATGAATCAGGGCAAAACATGTGAAGAGAATTATTAATGAAAGTTAATTAATTGGGGTGGGAACCCGTTGCCGGCTCTTTTTGCAAAATTATTGGATAAGCGGATGTGCCACTAGTCCATTGGTGAAAGTCTGTCAGGAGTAAATGACAAGGTTGAAAGATAAAACACACATACTTCCTCATGAGCTATAAAACATTGACACAAATTGAGAAGTACTTTGAAGGTTTTAAAGGTAGCACATGCAAATTTACTTGGAATGGTTTGAAATTCCATGCATAGGTATTTATGGTGGACACTTTGGAATAACTTGGTTTTCAGGGGTTTTGGAAGCACGAGCAGCATTCCCGCTCAGTACAAGTGAAGGCTAGCAATAGACTGGGAAGCGACAATCAAGAGAGCAATAACTGTCATAATCATGCTTGCGATAAAATAAAATTAACTGAGGTATAAAAGTGATACAAGAACTCTGAAGCAAAGTAAATCATCGAGGCTTAATTGACTTTTCTTTAGTCATATGCATGCGTGAGCATGTGCCAAGTCAATTCAAATGAATTATTCAGAGGAGGATACCACAATGTCATACCTATCTATGAATAAAACATTGCAAGCAAATATTTATGACATGCTACTCATATTAATAAATTGGAGCTAAGCATGAGAGATCATGAACTATTAGACTTTCATTAAATGGCATATACCTCACATGAACCAACTAAGCATGCTCACATGGATGAGTATATGTACAAAAATGAAAACAAATAGAGTTCATACCAGCCTCTCACCACAATCAGTTGTCGTAGATCGTCATTATTGCCTTTCACTTGTGTAGCTTGAATAATATGGAATGAAAACCAAGCTCCAACCACCAGAAACCGCTGAACTCCATAGTAAACTTTACAAAACCGAATAAGAACAACAAATATTTTTGGTGTTTTCGAATTGGAGGCAAGAACGAAAGTAAAATCTTTTTGGATTTTCTCATAGCAAACCAACGATAGTAAATAAAGCAAAATAAGGACAGAAACCAAATAAACAAATGATAAAGAGAAACAACAGAAATATTTTTGGTCTTTTTGTGTTTTAGAAAAGAAACAAAGCAAAAACAAGAGAATAAAAACTAAAAGAGTCACACAAACACAAGGTGGCAGAAATCCGTCAAACTTGACAGCAGTACAGTAATTTTTTTTTCGAAAATCTTCTGTTGCTCAACTCGAAAAGTGCTCAAGTAATGAAAGTTAGATAATAACCTGGGGAACATGCACAAAAATTGGCTTCTCAAAATAACGTTCTGGCTATTTTTAGGAATTTTTTTAGTATCAGTCCAGAATCTATTTGTTTAGACAACACTTCCCCAAATATCACCTTCCTCATATTAGAGGCAACCATCGGCACACAAATGAAATAAAAAAGTAAAAGTAAAGGTTACTACAGTAGTAACAACCTTCAAAAACTAAACTAAGAACCTACTGAAATAAAAGTAACCGAAAGAGAAACAACCAAAAAGAAGCGAAACAAGTATGTACAAATATCCGGCAATTGTAATATGCAATGAATGAGTGATGCCGGCATACCTCCCCCCAAGCTTAGGCTTTTGGCATAAGTGGAGATCAATCCCACGGTGCCCATGAGGTGGCACCTCCGTAATATGATGAAGAAGGATCCTGTCCTTGGTACAAGCTGGAGGACGCACCAGGATATGTGACAGTTGTTATCACCAGATTTTGGCTAAATCAGGAGATGGGCCGTAGGTGAGATGGGCTTGAAGGTTAAACGCGTGGAGGATCTCTGAAGCGGCCTGACACGAAGAAGTTGGGCTAAATTGCCCATGTATCTGTATTATAATAGATCACATCTTAATTTAGAAGTTAGTTTTACCCGTGCACGGTTAGGTGCACGCTTGAATTAGAAAGTCCCCTGGACTATAAATATGTATCTAGGGTTTATGGAATAAACAACAACCAACGTTCAACACAATCAATCTCGGCGCATCGCCAACTCCTTCGTCTCGAGGGTTTCTCGGTAGCACCATGCTGCCTAGATCGCATCTTGCGATCTAGGCAGCACAAGCTATCCACGTTGTTCATGCGTTGCTCGTGCTGAAGCCTTTTGATGGCGAGCAACGTAGTTATCTTAGATGTGTTAGGGTTAGCATTGTTCTTCGTATCATATGCTGTCGTAGTGCAACCCTTATACATCTAGCCGCCCTTACACCTATCTTAGGTGTAGGGGCGGCAGCTTGATCATCGTTTAGTAGATCCGATCCGTTACGGTTGCTCCTTGTACTGCAAGGATTAGTTTAATATCGCAATAGTTAGGCCTTACAAGGGTTGGAGGATCCAGCGGCGTGTAGGGTGTAGTTTGCTAGCCCTAGACAGGATGTTGCGGGATCAACCCGTGTCGGTTTAGGCCCTGTCTAGGATCGGCTTACGATCACCGTACGCGAGCGCGAGGCCCAATCGTGAGTAGGATGATCCGATTATGCGATGAAAACCCTAAATCGTCGTAGATCGTATTAGCTTTATCTTGATCAAGCAGGACCACCATATATTCGGACACCTTGTACGAATCATGGGTGGATCGCTCTTTGAGCCGATTCACAGGATAACCTGAGAGCCGATCGAGGCTCGTATTTACGTTTATGCCACGGAAACTAAGCGAGGCATCATCCAACACCTTCGACCAGTAGAGTCAGGTGGCACGCCCTTGCGACGGCATCGGACGTGTGACCAGAAGGCTTTGCGGGCCGTCGCTCGAGGGACCGCCGCCGCAGCCCTAGTTGTTCCGGCTCTACTGGTGTTGCCGATCCCACGCCGCCGGTGGGTTTGACCGCAACACATTCGCACGCCCGGTGGGACAATCTTCGACATCCACCGCATCGCCATCTACATCCGAGATGGCGGAAAGCACTCCGGTCACGTACGAGGATCTGACTGACGAGCTCAAGAAGAAGCATGACGAAATCAAGGCTCCTCGAAGCCGACCTCATCGGCTCTTTCCACGAACCCGCTCCCACGGCGTCGGGTGGAAGGGGTTCTCACCCGAAGGCGCACTCGATGGAGTGGACCTGTCCGCCCTGTCGGAGAAGACGCACCAGGTCGCTGCGTCGGAGATCAACTTCATGGTGGCTCATTCGCTGCACCGCCACTTCTGAGAGCCTGGTGAACACTTTGGAGCGTGTCGCTCTGCGCGTGATCCAGGAAATCATGAGCCATTAGTATTCTCCGTCGGGACCGGCTCTGGGGACTTACAAAGGGAGATGCCACTCCACTCCCGTCCTCCGCTGCCGTTCGCGTTGGCAGCACCAGAAGTGCCGAACTCATCGGCATACGTCGTCTACAAGATTGGTGGTGACCCTAGTGACTACAAATTCCTACCTGAGGCGCCCAAGGAGATCTCGCACGGATACACGTGCGCGTACGTACCAGACTGCGCACTGGGCACTCTCGAACCAGGCTGCAACAGCGGGGGCCTCCGGAACAGCGGGGGAACGTCGAGCAGATCTTGAGAAACAAACGTGGTTAGCTAAGTACGCCACTCCGACAAACCTCCAGCTCAGCTCCTGCGGTTGGCTCAGGGCGGAAAAGCAAGCATGGCTGGCCAAGTATGCCACCCCGGCGAATCTTCAGGGTTAGCCTTCAGCCATCACTGGATCAGATTTGTACAATTGAAGATCAGTTAGCATGATGCCGAAAAGGAAGACGTTCGGCTATACAAGTCACCCCAACGAGTACGAATTGATCCGCTACCACCAAATATCGGCTCCCGGACTTTACAAAGTTTAGTGGATCGGATGGTTCCAGCTCCATCGAGCATGTGAGCCGATATTTGGCACAGCTGGGCACGATCTCAGCGTCAGACGAGCTGCGTGTGAGGTTCTTCGCACAGTCCCTCATAGGATCGGCTTTCGAGTGGTACACATCGCTACCACCGAACTCAATCCGGACTTGGAAGCAGTTGGAAGAGCAATTCCATGAGCAGTATCACTCAGAGGCTTCCGAGGCTGGCATTGCCGATCTAGCACAAGTACGACCAGACGGGAAACGGTTTCAATACATCCAGCGCTTCGGGACCATTAGGAACCGATGCTATTCGGTTCACGTAAGTGAAACGGTCGAGTTGGCGGTGGTGGGTCTCTCATCATCGATCAAGGACGTGGCCTCCCAAGCGGACTACCTTTCATTTGCGCATATTGAAAGTTGTCGCATATGAACAGCGCCACCCGGGACGTTTACGGTGACAAATTCAAGCGTGCGGTGGTCTTGGTTGAGGCAGACGAGGATGAAGGTGCTGCAGAGAGATCGAGAGGTAGCAGTGGCTGAATGGACTCGGGCGGCAGGCCCCGTGTCCTGCAAGTGGGTTAAGCCACAAGGCCCTCCAAGGGTTCGACTTCGCGTGACCAAACCGAGCAGATTTTCGATCTCTTACTCACGGAGAAGCATATAAAGGTACCGAAGGCCAAGATCCCACGGTGCAGGAGCTGAGCGGAAAGCCATACTGCAAGTGGCATAACACGTTCACCCACACCACTAACGACTGCAGGGTGTCGGCAGATCCAAATGGCGATAGAAAAAGGGCGGTTAATTTTCAACCAGTACGCCATGAAGGTCGACACACACCCCTTCCCCGCCGTTAACATGGTGGAGTACACTTACCATGGAGGGTGCCAGCCAGATTTCTCATGCAATATCAACATGGTAGGACCTGGGCACCACTCTGGTAAGGACGGATGAGGGCAGCTGCTCTCATAGCAAAGACACGAGGAAGCCGCTCCACGCGATCGGCTCCGCCACGACGGCAAGCGCTACGTCACAGAGGGAGGAGTGAAGAACATAAGATATCAGCGACCTCTCTCTGATCACCTCCTCAACAAGTATGTGGGTCAGTATGACCAACGCCGACGATACAACGACGATGATGAGAAAGATCGTCGGCTGGGACGACGGGAGACGTCGTCGGCATGATCACGACGAGGAGCGTATGAGCGCCACGCCAAGGAAAAGCGGGAGCAAGGCGACGTGGATAGGCACTGAACTGCCCCTTCTTCGGACAGGGATTCAGGAATGAGCCGATTGCCAACAATCGGCAACTGCCCAATGCAGAGAAGAAGGATGCAGCTAACGTGTCCGTGTTCAAACGTCTAGGGCCTCTCCCGCCTCGGAACAAGCATGCTGAGTCCGCTCGGGTGGAAGATCTCGAGGAACTAGAGGACGATGATGAAGAAGACAAGTATCATCGGCCAAGGTGGTTCCCTGATGGGCTGGCCGCCCGAGCAGAAGGGGTCGCGTCTGTGGGTTGGAAGAAGGCAGGTTATACCCGCACACGTTGAGGAAGGCACGGCCTGATCTCCGCCAAAATTCAGCGAACCCTGGACGAAGAAGGTCGGCCACAAAGAAAAGAGTGGCGCCCCAAGAAAGGAAAGCCGATGATGAGACATCGGCTGGCACAAACATGGTGCTCGTCCTTCCAATGGAGTTTGGTACTCCAGGATTACACGAGGCACCCAATTTCGACGACTGCGAGCGCATCAACGTGACACAGGATGGGACTAGGTGGGTCTTATCCACGGGCCCGACCATGTAGCGAACGCAGCGTCCATGGACAAACGTGGCGATGCCGATCCAAGAGATCGGCCCCAAGGATTTATGGAGGAACATTATAAAACCTTCATTGAGCAAGCAACGTGGAGGCCGATTCCAGCAATCGGCCAAAATTATCCTCACCATCCATTCTGCCTGGGTTCAACATTTGATCCAGCAGGGAATACCTAAAGAGCCGATACCATCAATTCTCTTGATCGGCTCGGGGGGCACCTAGGTGGATAAAACACGAGGATATGAAGTAGGAGTATCTTTCAAATGCCCAACAGCCCAAGATATTCTTTGATGATGGGTATTGAAGTATGGGGGCCGATTCATAAATCGGCCGTAAAAAATTCAAATTTTTTTAAGCACAGCCGATGCTGAGACATCGACTTAAGGATAGAATTGCAAGTATTCGAGTCTGCAGTATCAGCTGGGGCAAGTTTGAGGGATCATGACCCTGACCAATGCCAAGAGCAGCATGGATGTGCAGATCAGGTTAAGGGTGGGTTGCATCAGATCCGCCAAAGGAAAGAAGCCGATCTGACCTGCAAGGCGCGAGAAGTGGACTGAAGAAGCTCGGGGGGCAGCTCACCCTGAAGGTTCTCTGCTCTGGAGAGCCGATTTTGTTGAAATCGGCTGGCTCTGCATCGTGACTTGGAAACCAATGGTGACACGTTTGGTTAGCCCACCGCTATTCTCGCCTTGATGGAGGCTCGGGGGGCAACTGACTGCGTAGATATCCAGAGGTATCGACTTCAGCATCAAGTCGTTTCAGCAGCGGTTCTGGGGCTCTCGTAAAGGCGTTGATCTGCCTCATTGTCCGCCAGAGCGCAAAGTCATCGGTCGGAAAAGGCGAAAGATAGATCGTGAAGGATTGAAATGTTAACATCAGCTTTTGAGCATTGATCAAGTTCACGATCACTCCGACGTCAAAGGGATGAAGAATGGATCATGAGAGACCGATGCGTTGTCATCGGCTCATTAAGCATTGGCTAAGTGACGATCGGCGGGATCAGTATGAAGGGAAATCGGCTAAATTGGCATAAAGGAAATCGGCAAAATCAAATTGGGGAATTTCTTTATTGATAAACGAGATTTCTTACATAGAAGAGCTGATTGCTCTCAAAAGGGAGTACCAAGGGGATACATTGCCCCGTCTACTACTACTGATCCTATGCTAAGGGTCCTATCTACGGGCCGTCGCTGCCCTCTTCGTCACCCTCGTCGCCGCTGCTCCCGGCGGCTCGCGTCGCCTATTTGGCGGCCGCAGCAGGACCTTCGTTGTCCTCATCCTCCTCGTCGTCGTCGTCATCGTGGCTGTCGTAGTCACTCGAGATTCCCCGGCCAGGGGCAGTGGCGCTTGGCGGCGGCTGTCGGAGGCCGCATCGTCGTCCTCCTCCTCCTCCTCCTCCTTCACCTCCTCGGAGGTGGTGAAGTCATCCCAGGAGGAAGCGATCGTCATCGCTCTCCTCCTCCGATTCCCCGTGCGAGGAAGCGGAGGTCGCTCTCCCGTCCGTCGAGGACTTGTCGTCTCGGACCAGATGGATAAGTCATGGCCGGGCTCCCCGGCCTCTATGGCGCGGCGGGTGTTGGCCGCATGGACCTCTTGTGGGTCCCGTTCTGGCGTCGGCTCGTGGGAGGAAGAGGACTCGAGGGAGAGTCCCGATGAGGTGGAGGAAGAAGAAGACATGGTGCGCAGAAGGGCTTTTGGAGTGCTAATGCGGAAAGGATGAGGAAGAGAACTGTTCAGTGCGGTTAAATAAAAGGAGTAGGGATTTAATGTTCGAACAATTTTCGACGAGGTGGTGCCAAAAAACTGTCAAATCGTGCAGAGAAGTTGGGAAGGCAAGTTGTCATGATGAAAAATACTGCGACGGTTCTGCTCTGCCACGATATGACCCTCGAAGAAAAAACAGAGTGGTTTTGAAATTATCATTACCAAAACCAGGGGGGCATGTGTTATCACCAGATTTTGGCTAAATCAGGAGATGGGCCGTAGGTGAGATGGGCTTGAAGGTTAAACGCGTGGAGGATCTCTGAAGCGGCCTGACACGAAGAAGTTGGGCTAAATTGCCCATGTATCTGTATTATAATAGATCGCATCTTAATTTAGAAGTTAGAGTTTTACCCGTGCACGGTTAGGTGCACGCTTGAATTAGAAAGTCCCCTGGACTATAAATATGTATCTAGGGTTTATGGAATAAACAACAACCAACGTTCAACACAATCAATCTCGGCGCATCGCCAACTCCTTCGTCTCGAGGGTTTCTCGGTAAGCACCATGCCTAGATCGCATCTTGCGATCTAGGCAGCCTAACTCATCCGTTGTTCATCGTTGCTCGTCTGAAGCCTTTTTGATGGCGAGCAACGTAGTTATCTTAGATGTGTTGGGTTAGCATTGTTCTTCGTATCATATGCTGTAGTGCAACCCTTATACATCTAGTCGCCTTTTACACCTATCTTAGGTGTAGGGGCGCACCGCTTGATCATCGTTTAGTAGATCCGATCCGTTACTTGCTCCTTGTCTTCAAGGATTAGTTTAATATCCGCAATAGTTAGGCCTTACAAAGGGTTGGAGGATCCAGCGGCGTGTAGGGTGTAGTTTGCTAGCCCTAGACAGGATGTTCGGGGATCAACCTCGTGTTGGTTTTTAGGCCCTGTCTAGGATCGGCTTACGATCACCGTGAGCGAGCGCGAGGCCCAATCGTGAGTAGGATGATCCGATTATGCGGTGAAAACCCTAAATCGTCGTAGATCGCATTAGCTTTATCTTGATCAAGCAGGACCACCATATATTCGGACACCTTGTACGAATCATGGGTGGATCGGCTCTTTGAGCCGATTCACGGGACCCGAGAGCCGATCGAGGCTCGTATTTAACGTTTTTATGCTGTATGAGGAAACTAAGCGAGGCATCATCCAACACCTTCGACCGGGTATAGGTCAGGTGGCACGCCTTGCGACGGCATCGGACGTGTGACCAGAGAGGCTTTGCGGGCCGTCGCTCACGAGGGGACCAGGGCCAGCCGCAGCCCTAGTTGTTCCCGGCTCTACGGTGTTGCCAGTCGCTGCCCGCCGGTGGGTTTCTGACCGCAACAACAGTATACCCATCGGAGGGCTCGGCGTTGTTGTGGGTATACTTTATGGGTATATCAACAGCATGGCCTAGATCCGGCAAGCCCGGGTGGCCCATAGTTGGTGGTGAGGCATGTGGCCCATCGGGCGGCCCAGTTGATGTAGATCCTGAAGGATGAAGTACAGCCCAGGAACAGGAAGCCGGATCTCCGAACCGACCTACGAAGGAGGCCGGATCCGTGACGGCCCATGAAGTATCCAGCACGTACTTTGAGGAAGGCGGATCCTTGACGTACACGGCAAGACATTGTACCATAGTTAGGCAACTTGTATTCCGGCTAGGACTCTTCGTGTAAACCCTAGATCCGTGCGCCTAAGCCGGATCCCGGAGCCTAGAGGCACAACCACAACTCATTGTAACAACGCGAAAGCGCCCAGATAATTCCAGACAAGCAGCAGTAGGCCCTGTCATCGTGCAGGTGTTCCAAAGCTGGGTAAATCGCGTACCACCATCCCGTGTGCACTCCGCCCTATGTCCCCTACTTCTTCTCTCCCTCGTGAGGATCCCTCCTCAGTGCCGTCGGTGGGCAACGACGTTGGCGCCCACCGTGGGGCCGACGGCGTACAGGCAGGCAAAGGAGGAGTTCCGCCATGGGAAGCTACGACGACACCATCGCTGTGGGCGTGTCGCTACGCCGAAATCTGCCGATCGTCCCTCCGGATGAGTGCTGGATTCCGGCTAGACTGACCCCGTCAAGCTCTCCATCGTCCCGGTTGGCGGCATACACATCTTCATTGGGAAACCGTCGATTCCGACGGAAACCCGCTGATAAGTGGCGCTGACGCGACCCGCTGAGCGGGGACGCAGTCGCGAAGATCCAATCTGAGATGCAGGAACTTCCCAAGGAAGATTCCGCCTTGGATCTTGAAAAATCAAAACCCACCCAATCCGCCCCGGAGCAGGAGACAGAGGTGGAATACCAATGCGAGATCCTTTGGGTCTCCCAGTGTTAGAAGCAAAGGTGTCACTTCGTACACTTCTTGGCCCATACCGCCGGAACCGCCCCTCATGAAGTCGGAGCTGGTCCTAAGCAGGTCGAGGCACCGGAAAACAACGTTGCTCCGGATCAGCAGGAGGCTGTCGGAGAAAGCGGATCTCCGGTTGAAGAGTCGATTTTGGGCAACCTAAGGCCAATTTCCGGGGATACCCCCTCCATGGACACTGAAGAGTTCGATCGCAAGGTAAAAGAGTTCGGATACGGTGATCAGCCCGAAGTTGAATCCGCCCAGCCTAAACAGGTTCTCGCAACCTTGGCGGCGCTGGACCAACGAGAATCAGGGGATGACAACACCTACTCCGATCGACAGCCATCTCGCGCAGGATCTCCGCTTTCGCGAGAACGTCCGCGCAAGGAAATCTTGTCCCCAGAGGAACTGGTTGAGCAAGCAGGCATGGATGCAATCGCATGTTCAGCTGTCCTAAACAAACCAATCACCCCCGAAGACGCGGTAAATGCAGAGGCTCTAGAAGCCACAAGACTGGAGATGCTGGAAACAGCCCAGAAATTCCCCCGAACCGCCGCAGCAATGCTGGATGAAAGGAAAGAAGCCACGCGCTTAGTGGAAAATTTCCACCAGCGAGAGCTTGAGGTTGACGAACAACTGGTAAAAGTCCAGGAGCTCCAGCAACATTGGAAAGACAAGGTCACCGAGCTTCAGCAGGAGGTCGATCAAATCAGGCGGGATGCTATCCCCCCTCGCAAGATCACCTTCGCGACCCCCACTGAGCAACGGCCACTCGCAACTCCAAAGGATAACATGAAGAAGGCCGCGGAGATCTTGAAGAAAAAGGACGAAGAAATCGACATCGAATACGTCCGTACGCTCGTTGCCTCAGCAATGAAGCAGCAAAGCAAGGCAGACACTTCGCGCAAGTTGGAATCCAACCCGGAACATTGCATCTCTACCGCGCAGAAGGACGCCTACAACAATCGCCATCGAGATGACGAATCGCGAACCGGATCCTCGGAACGCAGAAGGAAAACCAGAGAACACCCAAATCCAATCCCTATACCTTCAAAGACACCTCCGTCAGATCCGAGAAAGGGAAAGGATACGATGTATACTGGCAGGGACAAGTACCGGAATCCCTCACCTCCGCCCAACGGATACCCGCGTCCTCCACCTCCTCGCCGCCGCAGTCCAGCCGGAAACACCAGGCCTCATGGTCCAGGTGGAATCAACATCCGCGACAACATGCCGCCGCCGAGGAACAGAGAGCGTACGCCGGAACCCCGCCGAAGCCGGAACAATGATCAAGAGCCCGAGCCTAGGAGGAGTCGGAACGAGGATCGCGAGCCGGAGCCATGCCGGAGCCGGAACGACGGCGGCAGCCAGCACCATGGTGAAGGCAGCCATCGAAGCCGGAGTCAACACCGCGAAGGACGGGGAGACTCGGATGGTGGAAGCAAGAGGTCACATCGGCCCCCTCGCAGGTCTCCCTCACCACCACCTAGCGGTGGAGGCGGAGGTGGAGGCGGAGGCGGCGGCCGGAGATCTCGCTCTCGCTCAAAATCCCCCCGCCACGGCTCGCGTGACGCACGGGAACGCCTCAATGAGTACAAAACCGATTACATTGGCCCAAAGTGCTTCGGCAGGATGATTCGAGAGGAACCAAAGCCAAGGATGTGTTGACGTCAGAAACCCACTGGCGGGCAGAGACGGGCAACACCGTAGAGCCGGGAACAACTAGGGCTGCGTGGTGGCCCTAGTCCCTACGAGCGACGGCCCGCAAAGCCTCCCCGGTCGCACGCACCGATGTTTATCTCAAGGGCGTGCCACCTGACCTATCAGGAAGGTGTGGATGATGCCTCGCTTAGTTTCCTGCAGGGCACACGTTAAATACGGGCCTCGATCGGCTCTCGGGTTATCTGTGAATCGGCTCAAAGAGCCGATCCACCCATGATTCAGGCAGAGGTGTCCGAATATATGGTGGTCTCTTGATCAAGGTAAAGCTAATGAGATCTCTGACGATGTGGGGTTTTCACCGCATAATCGGATCGTCCTACTCCAGGTTGGGCCTCGCGGCCACGCACGGCGATCGTAAGCCGATCCTAAGAGAAGGCCTAAAAACCAACACGAGGTTGATCCTCGGAACATCCTGCTTAGGACTAGCAACGACACCCTACGTGCCGCTGGATCCTCCCCCTTTGTAAGGCCTAACTATTGCAGATATTAAACTAATCCTTGTGGAACAAGGAGCAATCGTAACGGATCAGATCTACTAAACTATGATCAAGCGGGGTGCCGCCCCTACGCCTAAGATAGGCGTAAGGGCGGCTAGACATGCAAGGGTTGCACTACGAAAGCATGCAGCATGAAGAACAATGCAAACCCTAACATGTCTAAGATAACTACGTTGCTCGCCATCAAAAAGGCTTAAGTCGAGCAACGCGTGAACAACGTAGGCAGGCTTGTCTTTGCCTAGATCGAGATGCGATCTAGGCAGCATGATGCTCCGGTAGAAACCCTCGAGACGAAGAGGTTGGCGATGCGCCGAGATTTGTTTGTGGTTGAACGTTGGTTGTTGTTTATTCCATAAACCCTAGGTACATATTTATAGTCCAGCGGACTTTCTAATGTGGGCGTGCACCAAACTGTGCACGAGTAAGATTCTATCTCTAAACTAAGATGCGATCTAATATGTTACAGATAAACGGGCAATCAAACTTGCATATAAAGGCCGATTCACGTATTCCTTCTATATATTTCTTCAAACCCATCTTGATCGCGGCCCACCTCTGACTCGGTCAAATTATGGTGATAACACATGCCCCCCTGGTTTTGGAAATGACATTTCCAAAATCATTATGCCTTTCTTTCATCGGGTCATGTCGTGGCAGAACCGTCGCAGTATCCGTTACCATGATGACTTGCCTTCTCAACTTCTCCGCGTGACTTGGCAGTCTTTTCTCTTTCTTTCAAGCACCACTTCCTCGGAAACTGCTGTGGCATTGAATTTCCACTATATCCCCTTTTATTTAACCGCTATGAACAGTTCTGCTCTGCATCTCCCTCGCATTAGCAGTCCAAAAACCTTCCTGCGCCACCATGTCTTCTTCCTCCTTTGCTCCGTCGGATCCTTCCAGCCAGTCCTCCACGTCCCGTGAGCCGACGCCGGAGTACAACCCGGCGGCGGTCCATGCGGCCAACACCCGTCGCGCCATTGCGGCCGGTGAGGAGTCAGACCATGACTTCTCCGTCTGGTCCGAGGATGACCAGTCCTCGACGGACGGGGAGAGCGACCTCCGGTTCCTCGCCGACGGGGAATCGGAGGAGGGGCGAGGCGATGCTTCTCCCTGGGACGACTTCACCTCCTCCGAGGGGGTGGAGGAGGATGAAGAGGAGGAGGAGGACGACGACGAAAGACCCCTCCGACGAGCCGCCGGCCAGCGGTTCTGCCCTTGGCCGGGCAACCTTAGCGACCGCGGCGATGAGGACGCGCTGATGAAGAGACGAGGACAACGAGGGCCGGTCGGCGGCCATTGGAGCGACGAGCGAGCCGCGGGAACGGCGGGAGCAGCGGCGCGACGGCGGACCGACGTGACGGCCCGTAGATAGGACCTCTAGCATAGGGCCGTAGTAGTAGATGGGGCAATGTATCCCCTAGTATTTCCTTCGAGAGCAATCAGCTCTTTGATGTAAGAAATCCCGCTATTAATGAAGAACTTTCCCAATTCGATTTTGCTGATTTCCTTTGAGCTTAATTTAGCCGATTTCCTACTGACCCCGCCGATTCGTCCCCTTTGCCAATGCGTAATGAGCCGATAGCAACGCATCGGTCCTTCGACATTCACCCTTCCATTCTTCAACTGATGATTCTCTTTCCGGTAGATACTGTGGGACTTCCAAGAGAGCCCTTAAATTTCTCCCACCAGTTTCAGAGATCCTCCTTAGCGAGCGCTCATCGTTTTGTGAAGAAGGTTGCAACGGAGATCAGCCGATGGTACCCCAATCGGTTCCTCAATAGAGCATCTACCAGGCCTGTTGCCCCCCGAGTCTCAGTGAAGGCGAACCAGACACATGTGCCGACATTAGCCTTAACTCATGACGTAGCCCCAAGCAGAGAACCTTCAAGGTGAGCTGCCCCCCGAGTTTCTTCAGTTCTTGCCGGCCAGATCGGCTCCTTTCCTTTGGTGGCATTGTTCTTGAAGAGAGGATCCAAGCCCTTAGACTACTCCATTGCGGAGCTCTTCCATTAGTGCTCCATTGACCCTCTGATCGTAACAGTTACTCCTCTTGAGTCGATGGCCATTCATCGGCTTTCACATCCTTAAGTCGATGTCTGCTGCATCGGCTGTGCTCGAAAATTATCGAATTTTCAGAATTTTTTTTTTGTTTGTACGGCCGACTAGCGCATCGGCCCCCATATTCCAATACCCATCACCAAAAGATGAGATGCTTCCGTTGCATATCCTCGTATTTTATCCACCTGGGTGCCCCCCCGAGCCGATTCTGTCAAGAGGATTGATGGTATCGGCTCTGTTGGATAACATGTTGAACCTAAGCAGAACGGTGGGTGAGGATAATTTTGGCCGATTGCTGGAATCGGCCTCCACGTTGCTTGCTCGGTGAAGGTTTTGTAAGTTCCCTTCATAAATTTTTGGGGCCGATCACAAGGATCAGCCTCGCCATGTTTGCTCCTTGTCGTGCTCTTGCTACTCGTTCAGGCCGGTAGACAGAACCAGCCCAATCTCTGATTTTATCATGTTGGTGCGCTTGCTGTCGTCCACCTTGAGTGCATCGTGTGACCGTGGAGCACTGAGCTTCGTCGGAAGAACGAGCACCATGTTTGTGCCAGCCGATGTTTCATCATCGGCTTTCCTGCTTGGGGCGCACTCCATCTTCCGTGGACGACCCTCTTCATCCAGGGTTCGCTGAACCTTTGCAGCCAGATCAGGCCTTGCCTTCCTCAATGTATGCAAGTATAACCTCTCGGCTTCCTCCGGGCCGCGCAACGTTGAACCTGCGTTTCGGGAACGGCTGAGTTCGTCGGGGCACCAGTGGCCGGTGATACTGTCTTCTTCTTCTCCCTCGTCTTTCTGAATCTTCGAGATCTTCCAACCGAGGGACTCAGCTCGTTTGCTCTGTGGCGGAGAGGTCTAAGCGCTCGAACACGGACACGTTGGCTGCCTCCTTCTTCTTCCGGTTGCATTGGAGCAATTGCCGATTGTTGGCAATCGGCTCATTCAACGTCCAGCGGTGCAGAGAAGGACAATCCCAGTGCATCTCTCGTCGTCTTGCTCCCTTGCCTTTCCCTTGGCACAACGCTCGTGCTCCTTCTCATCGCGATTATGCCGACGATGTCTTCTGGCTTCTCTGGCCAGACGATTTCTTTCATCATCATCGCTGGACCGTCGGCGTTGGTCGTACTGACCCACATACTTGTTGAGGAGGTGATCAGAGAGAGGTCGCTGATATCTCAAGTTCCTCACTTCTCCCTCTGTGACGTAGCGCTTGCCGTCTTGGCGGAGCCGATCGCGTGGAGCGGCTCCCTCTGTATCTTTGCTATGAGAGCTGTTGCCCTCATCTCCATCCTTGCCAGCGTGGTGTCCAAGATCTACCATGTTGATATTGCACGGGAATCCTGGCTGGCACCCTGCATGGCAAGCATACTCCACCATGTTTACGGTGGGAAGGGGTGTGTGTCGACCTTCATGGCGTGTGGTTGAAAATTAGACGCCCGTTCTCTATCGCCGCTTGGATATGCTGACACCACACCCTGCAGGTCGTTGGTGGCATGGGAGGCGAGTTATGCCATTTGCAGTATGGCTTTCCATTCAGCTCTTGCGTGGGGAATTTGAGACCTTCGGGTATCTTCAACACTTTCCTTGAGTAGGAGGTCGAAGATTTGCTCGTCTTAGTCACGTCAAAATCAAATCCCTGGCGGGCCCAGTGGCTTTACCCATTTGCAAGACACGGGGGTTACCACGAGTCCACTCAGACTGCTACTTCTTGATCTCCCGCGAGGAACCTTCCCTGCATCGACCGGGGCTGCTGCCGTGGAATGTGGTCTGGTCCGGGTAGCGCTGTTCATATGCCGACAGTTTCGAACCATGTGCCAGCGAGGGATAATCTGCTTGGGAGGCCGTGTCCTTGAGCTGTGTTGCAAGGCCAGCGCTATCAACTCGACTGCTTCCTTTTCAGTTATACGAACCGAAAAGCATCGGTTCCTAAGATTCTGAAAGCGCTTGGATGTGATTCATCATAGTTTCTCCACGTAGTTGTGCTAGATCGGCAATGCTAGACTCGGAAGCTTCGTGAATGTTCATTGCTCTTCCAACTGCTTCCAAGTTTGGATGGAGTTCGGTGGTAGCGATGTACCACCCGAAGCCGATCCCGTGAGGAATTGTGAGAAGAACCTCACGCAACTCATCTGTGTTGAGATCGTGCCCAGTGCTGCCCAAATATCGGCTCACATGCTCGATGGAGCTGGACCCATCTGATCCACTGAACTTTGTGAGTCAGGGAGCCGATATTTAGGTGGCAGCGGGATCAGTTCGCTGTTGGGGTACGGCTTAGGTGTAACCAACGCTTTCCTCCTTTTCGGCATCATAGAACTGATCTTCGAGTGCGCAAATCTGATCATTGTGATGACAAAAGGTGTCGAACACGAAGATTGCCGGGTGGCATGTAACCAGCCATGCTTGTTTTTCTAAGTTCTAAGCCAGCAGGAGCTGGGCTTTGGAGGTTTGTCGGGGGCGCTTAGCCAGCCACGACGCTTCGAGATCGGCTCTGACGATCCTCTGCCGTTCCGAGGCCTGCTGCAGCACGGTTCGAGTGCCAAGGCGTTCTTTGTCGGCACGTATGCGCACGCGTATCCGTGCGGGACCTCTCCTCGGAATTGGTAGTCACTAGGATCACCACCAATCTTGTAGACGACGTATGCGATGAGTTCGGCAGTTCCGGTGCTACCCATGCGAGCAGTGCAGCTGGAGCGGCATCTCTCCTTTGAAAGTCCCAGGCGGTCCGACGAAGTGCCGGTGACTCATGATTTCTGGACAACGCAGGGCGACACGCTCCAGGTGTTCACCGGGCTCTCGGAGTGGCGGTGCGCGTGAGCCACCATGTAGTTGATCTCCCGCAACGACCTGGTGCGTTCTTCTGACGGGGCGGACAGGTTCACTCCATCGAGCGCGCCTTCGAGGTGTGAAACCCTTCCACGACGCCATGGGAGCGGAGTTCGGTGGAAGGAGCGATGAGTTCGGCCGGTTGCCTTGATCTCGTCATGCTTCTTCTTGAGCTCATCAGGCAGATCCGCGTATGTGACCGGTGTCTTCCGCCATCTTGGATGTAGAATGGCGATGTCGTGGATGTCGTCGACGGTCCCACCGGGCGTTCGAAATGTGTTGACGTCGAAGCCCAGCGCGGGCAGAGACGGGCAACACCGTAGAGCCGGGAACAACTAGGCTGCGGCTGGCCCTAGTCCCTCGGCGACGGCCCGCAGCCTTCGAGTCGCACGCACCGATGTTTATCACAAGGGCGTGCCACTGACCTATACCTGGGGAAGGTGTGGATGATGCCTGCTTAGTTTCTGCGGGGCACACCGTAAACGTTAAATACAAGCCTCGATCGGCTCTCAGGTTATCCTGTGAATCGGCTCAAAGAGCCGATCCACCCATGATTCAGACGAGGTGTCCGAATATATGGTGGTCCTGCTTGATCAAGGTAAAGCTAATGAGATCTACGATGATGTGGGGTTTTCACCGCATAATCGGATCGTCCTACTCAGGAGTTGGGCCTCGCGCCCGCACGGCGTAAACCGATCCTAAGCAAGGCCTAAAACCAACACGAGGTTGATCCTCGGACACATCCTTAGGGCCAACGAACGACACCCTACGTGCCGCTTCCTCCCCTTTGTAAGGCCTAACTATTGCAGATATTAAACTAATCCTTGTGGAACAAGGAGCAATCGTAACGGATCAGATCTACTAAACTATGATCAAGCGGGGTGCCGCCCCTACGCCTAAGATAGGCGTAAGGGCGGCTAGACATGCAAGGGTTGCACTACGAAAGCATGCAGCATGAAGAACAATGCAAACCCTAACATGTCTAAGATAACTACGTTGCTCGCCATCAAAAGGCTTCAGTACGAGCAACGCGTGAACAACGTAGGCAGGCTTGTGCTGCCTAGATCGCGAGATGCGATCTAGGCAGCATGATGCTTACGGTAGAAACCCTCGAGACGAAGGAGTTGGCGATGCTCGAGATTTGTTTTGGTTGAACGTTGGTTGTTGTTTATTCCATAACCCTAGGTACATATTTATAGTCCAGCGGACTTTCTAATGTGGGCGTGCACCAAACCGTGCACGAGTAAGACTATCTCTAAACTAAGATGCGATCTAATATGTTACAGATAAACGGGCAATTAAGCCCAACTTGGTATAAAAGGCCGATTCATGTATTCCTTCTATATATATTTCTTCAAACCCATCTTGATCGCGGCCCACCTCTGACTTGGTCAAATTCTGGTGATAACAGGATGAACCTCAAGCTACCCGGAAACCTGAAGAATTATGATGGCACGGAAAGGCCGGATACCTGGATTGAGGATTACTATAATGCAGTAACCTTCGCCGGAGGAACCCCTAATATCGCCTGCCGCATGCTTGACCTGAATAACGCCTTCGAGAAACACTTCAGCGGCACCTGCAAGAGACCGGCCACAACAAATGACCTACAGGCATGTATCCAGAAGAAGGGTGAAACATCAAGGAATTTCCTCACCCGATGGTTGGCATGCAGAAACGAGTGCGAGAACGTCGATAACCGCACAGTAATGCACGCCTTCATTGGTGGCTTGCAACGAGGAGGGCTCTGCGGCACAAGCTAACCTTGGTCAATGCAAACAAGCTGACGTTGGATGACATGATCACCATCGCGACGATCACACTGCCGCGATGATGACGGGGCGGAGATCTAGCACCCACAGCAATTCCCCATCGGCAAAACAAGAGCCGTGATAACGGTAACACCGACTCTAGCGGAAAAACCCACCTGATGACCAGAAGAGTGGCGGATCCGATATGGTAGCCATGGCTTTTCAGCGCGGAGGTCCAGGAGGTGGAAGAGGCCGCGGCCGCGGAGGCGGAGCTGGAAGGGGCCAGCAGCGTGGCGATGAGGTCACAGCTGCCGGAACCCGCGCCCCCCAAACTTATGAAGAGTACAGAGACATGCCTTGCCTGGCCCATCTGGATCCGGCTACAGGGAAGTCAACTCACACCAACCGCAACGCAAGTGGGTCAACGATCTCAAATCTGACCCGGAGCAGGATACAGCGAGCAGGCACCGCAGCAAAGGAGGCAGGGCAAAACAAGGACAAGAGGAAGACAGCTCGAGGCAATGGATGAGGATGACGCTCGCCGGACCCCAAGGACGGATCCGCAGCTAAATCCAACCCCTTTGGCAAAAAGAGTGTTGGCGCGTACCACACCTTCCTCGGAACCCCAACAGTCCGCGCTAGCAAGACAGCTCTCCGGATCCTGAACGCCACAGTTCCGGCTGTGCCGCAGTATGTCAGGTGGTCGGAAGTCCCGTGCACATTTGATGACGGATCACCCTACCATTGTGCAAAAGAATGCTACCTTGGTTGTAAGTCCCCGCATTGACGGGTATGATTTCTCCAAGTGCCTCATGGATGGCGGAGCCAGCTTGAACATCATGTACCTGGAGACTCTGGAGAGGATGAACCTTACCAAGGAGCAGCTCAAACATAGCACCACTGAATTTCATGGTGTAGTTCCGGGTAAAAAGGCGAACTCCCTTGGCAGCATCAGACTTCCCGTGGCCTTCGGCGATATTAATAATTTTCGCGAAGAGATGATCACGTTTGAGGTCGTGCCCTTCAAGAGCTCCTACCACGTCATCTTCGACAGGCCCACCTATCACAAGTTCCACGCAAAGAAACGTGCTACATCTACAACAAGCTCAAGATTCCGGGTCCTAATGGTATGATTCCGTATCCGGAGACTACAAGAAGGCTCATGAGTGCGAGTTAGGCGAAGCCGCCTTCGCAGTCGTCTCTGGAAAACATGGGAGCTCTGAGCCCAGCGGTGGATCAGGCCTGCGATGGAGACCACCAAGAAGCGGATCTCCGAACAGAAGACCTCTTTAAGGCCGCGATAGAAACCAAGAAGCACGACCTCATTGTGAGCGCCACTCTAAAGCAAGTTCAGTGGAGCCAGCATGGACCCCAAATAGAGGCACGCTCGTCGAGTTCTCCGCGCTAACATGGATATCTTCGCATGGCAACCTTCTGACATGTTCGGAGTACCAAGGGCCGAGCACTACCTCAACATAAACTCGGGGGCTAAACCGGTGAAGCAAGCTATGCGACGCTTTGAGATAAGAAGCGCCGCGCCATAGGAATGGAACTAGCTAAGTTACTAGAGGCAGGTTTTGTAGTAGAAGTTATCCATATTGATTGGGTCGCAAATCCCGTCCTTGTACCCAAAGAATACTGAAATACTAAGAATGTGCATCGATTACTCCGGCTTGAATAAGCATTTCCGAAGGATCCGTTCCTTTGCCGCGCATTGACCAAGTCAGTGATTCCAGGGGCGGAACTTCTGTTTTCTTGACGCATATTCCGGTATCATCAGATCCGGATGAAGTCCGACCAAAAGGCGACCTAGTTCATCACCCCCTTCACCTACTGCTATGTTACCATGCCCTTGGTTTGAAAATGCAGGTGCCACCTACCAACGTACGATGCAGCGTGCCTGAAGGACTCCTCGGAACGTACGCTTACGTCGACGATATCAGCGGTCATGACCCGGAAAGGATCCGACTTGATCGGCGACCTCACAGAAACCTTCGAGAATCTCCGTCGGTACAAGATGATGTTGAATCCGCTGAAGTGCGTCTTTGGCGTGCCACTGGAAAACTCCTGGCTTCATCGTCTCTGCGAGAGGCATTGAGGTTAACCCGGAAAAAATCAAGGCAATCCTGTGTATCAAAAGGCCAACTTGTCTCAAAGATGTGCAACGACTAACGGGTTGTGTCGCAGCAATCTGTAGGTTTGTTAGCCGTCTTGGCGAGAAGGCGTTACCTTTGTACAAGCTGCTGAAGAAAACGGACAAATTTGTCTGGGACGACGCAGCGGATGCAGCGCTTAAAGGATTGAAGGAAATACTCACCTCTCCACCTATCCTAGCAGCTCCAGAAGAATCAAAGCCCATGCTCCTATACCTGGCAGCTACCAACAAAGTCGTCAGTCTCGTCATCATGGTAGAGCAAAAGGAAGAAAGTCACGAATACGGAGTCCAAAAGTCTATTACATTAGCGAGGTTCTAACGGAATCCAAGCAAAGATATCCTCACTTTTGGAAGCTAGCCTACGGCGTGTTCCTAAGGCAAGCGAGACACTACTTCCAAGAGTACCCAGTAACAGTTGTGAGCAAAACTCCTGTGACGATTCTCAACAACGACGCAACGGGACGCAACCAAAATGGGGCATCGAATTATCCGCCTCGACACAGCCAGGACCGCGGTCAAATCCCAAGTCTTGGCAGATTTTATAGCAGTTAGACAGAGGCTCGGATGCAAATCTGGAGCCGAACCGACATGGTCATGCACTTTGATGGATCAAGCGGCATCAAGGCTCCGGAGGGAGTCTGAAGTCCCCAGGAGAAGAGCTGCAGTCGTCTGTGATTCACTTCGAAGCTACAAACAACATGGCGAATACGAGGCTCTACTACACGGTCTGCGCATCGCTAAGGAAATCGGGATCAAGCACATCATATGTTGCGGAGATTCGACCTGGTGGCACAACAAGTAGCCGGAACCTGGAACGAGAAACTCCGTCATGGCTCACAGATGAAGTTGACGAGATCGCCAAGTTCTTCCTCGGATACGAAGTCAAGTACGTCGAGCAGAGCGATAACACAGCGGCAGACATGCTATCAGCTGGATCCGGCAGAAAATCGCCGGCATTTCCCCGGAGCATCTACTGGATACCTCAGTTAAGGCGCTAACCGGAAAACCCAGATGTGGCAGTATCTCGGCTAGAGAAGTGATGGCTATCATTCGGAAACCAGCCTTTCCTGGATTACCTCATCGATCAGAAGTTGCCGGAGGACGAGGTCCTCGCACGACAGATCATCGACGAGCAAGATCCTACACAATAGTTGATGGACAACTCTACAAACGAGTAACGGAGTTTTTCTCAAATGCGTCTCCAATCGAGATGGCATTGAATCCTCGGAGAGATCCACGCAGGGGATTGCGGGCATCACACCGCTCCCAGGTCCCTCGTTGCCAAAGCTTTCAGCTTGGATTTTTGGCTCACAGCTAAAGAAGATGCTGATAAGCTGGTGAAAACTTGCCGAGGTTGTCGGTTACGCTACTCAACCAAACGCTCAGCCCAAGAGCTGAAGACCATCCCTATCACTGGCCATTTGCTGGGGCTTGATATGGTTGGTAAGTTAAAGAAATCATCTCCTGGGGTTTGAGTACCTCCTGGTCGCTATTGATAAATTCAGTAAATGGATCGAGGCAAAGCCGGTGAGAAAAAGCCGATGGTGCTACGGCACTCAAATTCGTCTGCAGACCTCGTGTGAGATTCGGCATCCACACATAATCCTGAGATAATGGCACGAACTTCGCCCAGGGAGAATTGAAGGATTATTGTCATGATGTTGGGATCCGCCTAGACCTGGCATCCGTGGCTCATCCACAGTCCAATGGTCAGGTCGAAAGAGCCAAC
This sequence comes from Lolium multiflorum, assembly GCA_030979885.1. Classification (NCBI taxonomy): domain Eukaryota; kingdom Viridiplantae; phylum Streptophyta; class Magnoliopsida; order Poales; family Poaceae; genus Lolium; species Lolium multiflorum. The sequence goes on from CM061747.1 coordinate 239,249,267, forward strand.
AGACTCCTTTTATCCGGAATAAAACCACGCCTTGAAGAACCCATTTGCGCGCTGGCGGGCTTGGGTGAGGAGTTGGACCTCCCTGTGGGTTTGAACTACCCCCAACAGGTCAACAGGATTCACTCCGTTCTTCCTATACGGATCGAAGCCGTGCTCCCCTCCGACATCATCCACGATTCACCGCGAGTCTCCGCCTATGATGAAGAAACTGCTGACGAGGCCAGAGCTATCTGTGGACCTGATCGAAGAAGCTCGGAACTTAGCTGACCAACGCTCCACCATTTACCGGCAGGCTCCGACGGTACCATAGTCGTCGAGTTCGGAATCGCTCGTTCATGGCCGGAGACCTGGTTCTCCGCCTTCGTCAGGTGAAAGATCACAAGTTGCAATCTCCATGGGAAGGACCCTTCGTCGTTAGCAAAGTGCTTCATAATGGATCGTACTACCTCGTCGATTTCCGAGAGCTAAAGGACAGACCTGCCAATTGGCACCGGAAACGCAAACGGGAGCCGGATGACATTTACGATGAAACAGAACGTCCTTTGGAACATTGCACTACGTCCTTTCCACACTTAGCATAGAATTACATACTTTGTAACAGTATTATACATGATCAATGAAATAAAGCTTTTGGTTCACTCTATGAGTCATTTACCTCTTTTACTTGTTCATTTTAGATCATGTACGTTTTCCGACTAAACATGCTGGATGTTTCATTGGCGTGTATCAAAGTTGTAGTGCAAATCGTCCTTTAGGACGTAAGCTTAAGTTTTCTGGTGGAAAAGTTTTCTGTTGCGAATTTGTGGATTCCTAGTAGCGATTTCCGGCACCTTGGCTGGGGCTTGTTTCCGCGGTTATTGACGGATCGCCATTGGGCCATCGCCATTGCGAGCGTTTCCGGCTAAAGGTCTTCCGGCTCGCGGAAGGTCAAACGAGTAAGCCGGAAAACATAGAAATCAGCACTGGCTTTCCAAACAAAACGAAACATGCAAATAATATTAAAGGATAGCAGGATAAGTTATTTCCGCCCATGCATAGTTGTTTCGTCCCTAACTACTTACGAATTTAGAAGTTATATTACAAACCCTCTTGGGGCCAAAATGATGCATTGTTTTTTCATCTTCCCGCAGGAATAAGTTTTTCACTTCTCCTTTGCCGGAGAAGTTTCCGCGTCATCAGTAGCAGGAGCATCTTTCTCCTCCCCCTTAGCCGGAGAGGAGACGTCGTCATCCTCTTCTTCTTCATCATGAGCCGGAGATGCATCGCCACCTTGGTCCTTGGAGCTTGTCTAGGTAAACTGGCTTCCGGATTGGGCAGGTCTGGCCTCCGCCTCGCGCTCTTTGTGAAGCTCAGCTTCAAGGGGCTCGTCGGCTGGAAGCACCACCTTGTCGTAAAATTCGTCGTGGCGGATTGTCCGGGCGATGCGGGTGTCGTATCCTCTAACTGCATCCAAAAGCGCGTTAACGTCTGCGGCCACCGGAACGCCAGTGGTGACCTTGTCGACATCCAGATCCGGGTTGTGTCCCAGGCACATGACCAGGGACATAGCAGCGGCGCCTCGAGCTGAAGACGCTTGCAGATCCACCACCAATTCCGGCAACATGTCCATCCTAGTAATAAGATCGCGCACGTCGCAGCTTCGGCTTCCCTTGATATTCAGGTTGTGGCAGATTTTCCGGGCACTGGATATGAGATCCTTGTAGTCATCGCCAGCCAGCCGAATCAGATCGTCCCGGGGGAATTGGCTCCGACGCTCCTCATCATATCCAAGAGGATCTGGGGAAAGCAATACCAAAAATCAGCATAACAGGTTAAGACTTGGCTCACACGCTGTTGTATACCGGAATCTTACCAAGGACACCGGAGATTAGACAGTCCCACGACGCCTCCGCTGTCTCCATATATTTCCGAAGCCCACCAAGTTCTTTCTGTTGCTTCTTAATGGTGTCGCGATCAGTGTTTCTCTTCAGCTGAAACTCCCCTTCTTTTTGGATGAGCTCCGAGTTCTTCTCCGCCAGCTTCTTTTCCGCCTCTGCGAGCTTCATCTCAAGGGTTTTCTGGGAGGTGCGGAGAGTTTCCAGTTCGGAGGAGGCTGCAGCGAGGGACGAGGATGCACCTATTCAAAGTTACGAAAAGCATGAAGTTCGGAAAATGCGGAGTATAATTAACAGGTATCAGATAATCGGAAACCAACCTTGGGCTTCTGACAACTGTTTCTTCAAATCCGCATTCTCCGTCTGGAAGCGCTGGATTTTCTCCGCCTGGCTGATGGTCACACGACGCTGGAGCGCAATGTTTTTGTGCAGCTCATAGTGCAGGGCCTTTTGTTCCTGCAAACACAGTCAGAGACGGAGTGAATTCCACAATAATGGTTTAAGTCTTTCTAAAGCATTGTCGCTGGAAAAAAATTTCCACCATCATGCTTGGGGGCTACCACGACATTTAAATCTTCCTTCAGTTTGAGTTTTCTCTAAAAGTATTCAGACGCTAACTACTATAGTTTCCGCCTAAATACTTGGGGGCTACTGGGGAGTTACCTTTTGCTTGCAAACAAGCTTGTCGAAGAATTGGCCAATGTTTTTCTTGAAATCCTGGATCTCCGACGTCTCAACGTCTGGTTTACCCCAGGCATTGTTCAGCATAGCGTTGAGCAAATCTTGCTCCAGCTCCCACTTTTCCGCCTCTGATAGTTTGTTGAAAAACTTCATGGCATAGGCTTTGGGGGTGGAAGTAAGGTCAGCCGGATCTCCAAAATTCTTGGGAAAAACGACCATGTCACCAGCGGTGGCTTCAGCTTTGCCGGAGGAATTGACTTCTGCTTCCCCCCAGCTTTGTCCTTCAGTTTCGTCGTTGACGGGGCCCTTGTCGCCGGAACCATCTCTGCCCGCTCTGTCGCTACTGACCGGAATTATTTCCGGTGGAGTGGATGCGGCAGGAGCAGGAGATTTATCCGCGGGAGGAGGAGAAGGCTGCAGGGAAGCTTGTGGAGCGCTTGGCGGAGCTGGCGTCGAGGGACCAACGGCGGGAGACTTCTTGTGCATATACTTGGTGATATGCTCCTGAACGTTGGTCCGCGCGGTGGTGGGGTTTGGATTCCTGCAAGCAGGCAAAGGAAAAGTATACATAACACAGCGTACCAAGATAAACGACGCGCATTACTCATAAACTTACGTTCCGCCCGGAATGTTGGGACGTGAGGGCCTTCCTGCTGTCGAAAGCATCTTAAGGCGCTCGCGCTCCGCCTTTCTGGAGTCGAGCGGAGGCGGCTTGGTTACCTTGGGTTTTGGCGAAGCCTCGCGCTGGCTCCGGCGGACCGGAGACTTTGACGCGGGAAACCGCTTGAAAGGTCGAACCGTGATACGTCTCCGACGTATCGATAATTTCTTATGTTCCATGCCACATTATTGATGATATCTACATGTTTTATACATTATATGTCGTATTTATGCATTTCCGGCACTAACCTATTAACGAGATGCCGAAGAGCCAGTTCCTGTTTTCTACTGTTTTGGTTTCAGAAATCCTACAAAGGAAATATTCTCGGAATTGGAGGAAATCAACGCCCAGGGTCCTATTTTTGCACGAATCTTCCACAAGACCGAGGGGAAAGGAAGTAGGGCCACGAGGCGCAACACCACAGGCGGCGGTGCCCTGGCCGCAGCGGCCCTGGTGTGGGGCCCTCGTGTGGCCCCCCGTTGCCCTTCCGCCTACTTAAAGCCTTCGTCGCAGAAACCCCGTGCCGAAAGCCACGATACGGAAAACCTTGCGAGGCCGCCGCCGCCGCCAATCCCATCTCGGGATTCCGGAGATCGCCTCCGGCACCCTGCCGGAGAGGGGAATCATCTCGGAGGACTCATCGCCATGGTCGCCTCGGAGTGATGAGTGAGTAGTTCACCTAGACTATGGGTCCATAGCCGTAGCTAGATGGTCGTCTTCTCCTCATGTGCTTCATTGTCGGATCTTGTGAGCTGCCTAACATGATAAGATCATCTATCGTAATTCTATATGTTGTGTTTGTCGGGATCCGATGGATAGAGAATACTATGTTATGTTGATTATCAATCTATTACCTATGTGTTGTTTATGATCTTGCATGCTCTCCGTTATTAGTAGAGGCTACCAAGTTTTTACTCTTAACTCCAAGAGGGAGTATTTATGCTCGATAGTGGGTTCATGCCTCCATTAAATCGGGACAGTGAGAAAGTTCTAAGGTTGTGGATGTGCTCTTGCCACTAGGGATAAAACATTGATGCTATGTCCGAGATGTAGTTATTGATTACATTACGCACCATACTTAATGCAATTGCTTTGTTTGCAACTTAATACGGAAGGGGTTCGGATGATAACCGAAGGTGGACTTTTTAAGCATAGATGCATGTTGGATAGCGGTCTATGTACTTTGTCGTAATGCCCAATTAAATCTCACAATACTCATCATATCATGTATGTGCATTGTCATGCTCTCTTTATTTGTCAATTGCCCGCCCGTAATTTGTTCACCCAACATGCTATTTATCTTATGGGAGAGACACCTCTAGTGAAGTGGACCCAGGTCCATTCTTTTACATCAAATACAATCTAATGCAATACTTGTTGTTTCTACAAACAATCATCATCCACACTATACATCTAATCCTTTGTTACAGCAAGCCGGTGAGATTGACAACCTCACTGCTTACGTTGGGGCAAAGTATTTTGGTTGTGTTGTGCGGGTTCCACGTTGGCGCCGGAATCCCTGGTGTTGCGCCGCACTACATCCGCCGCCATCAACCTTCAACGTGCTTCTTGGTCCTCCTGGTTCGATAAACCTTGGTTTCTTCTAAGGGAAAACTTGCCGCCGTACGCATCACACCTTCCTCTTGGGTTCCCAACGGACACGTGGTACGCGTAAGCTCTTTTGGCCCGTTGCAGAGATCAAGACACGCTGCAAGGGGAGTCTCCACAATCCAATCTCTTTACTTTGTTTTTATCTTGCTTTATTTTATTTACTACTTTGTTTGCTGCACTATATCAAAATACAAAAAAATTAGTTGCTAGCTTTACTTTATTTACTGTCTTGCACTCTATATCAAAAACACAAAAAATTAGTTACTTGCATTTGCTTTACTTATTTCAACATGTTTCCTTTTAATTTTACTGTAAAAGATATACCTGTGGGACAAGGGTCTATAATTGGAAGAGATAATATAGAAGAATTTTTCACCCACGTTAGTATGCATGAAGATCTTAAAGATATACCCCTTGCAAAAGCTGTCCCTACTTATGAAGATGCCTCTGTTTGTTTGGTACGCATGATGGAAGCTAGATTTATTAGTCTCAACCCCATGATACAGCACATGTTTCTTACACTTTCTGATATGGAGCGGGGAGAGAAGAGAGATTTTGTTCTAAAAGTCTTAGTGCGAGAATTTGAAGATATAGTTAAAGAAGCTAGAAAAGTTTTTATTAAGCATAAGAGGCTTGGTTCGTTCCCTGATTTTAAAAGAACACTTGAAAAAATGGATATGGATAGAATAAAGTACACTAATAATGTTAATGATGGTGGGGAGATTAAAGCACCAGTACCATGTAAGCTCCTAGCAATGCATGAAGCTCTAGATAATAATTATGCTTGGCTTGTTCTGAAAATTTGTTTGATGAAACAGCAAGCCCAAGACTAATGAAAGGGAGCCGCTAAAACTTATGTATCAAACATACTATGCTTGGTAAGGTAAGGGTAAAGACCAAGGTAATGTCGATGCTTCATCTCTTGATAACACTTGACATACACTTTCTGTGGCTAAAAAGCGTTAAAGAAAAGCGCTTATGGGGAGACAACCCATGTTTTTACTACAGTACTTTTATTTTATATTTGAGTCTTGGAAGTTGTTTACTACTGTACCCAGCCTCTCCTTATCTTAGTTTTGTCGTTGTTGTGCCAAGTAAAGTCTTTGATAGTAAGGTTCATACTAGATTTGGATTGCTCGCATGATATGATTTCTTTCTTTATCCTGAATTTATTCACCTCTCTGTGGCAAATTATCTCAGAAAATATGCCAATTCCGTCGTGATCCACAGATGTTCACGCCTTTCATTCAATTTGGGCATTTCATTTGAAAGTCTGTTACCTCAATAAAATCCAATCTTTACGGAACCATTCTGTTTTGACAGATTCTGCCTTTTATTTCGCATTGCCTCTTTTGCTATGGTGGATGAATTTCTGACTCATTAATGTCCAGTAGCTTATGCAATGTCAGAAGTATTAAGAATTATTATGTCACATCTGAACATATTAATTTTTATTATGCACTAACCCTCTAATGATTGTTTCGGAAGTTTGGTGTGGAGGAAATTTTCAAGGATCAAGAGAGGAGGATGATACAATATGATCAAAAGAGTGAAAAGTCTAAGCTGATGCCCTGGTGGTTCATCCTTGCATATTCTAAGAAGACTCCAAGCGTCTAAGCTTGGGGATGCCCAAGGCATCCCCTTCTTCATCGACAACATTATCAGGTTCCTCCCCTAAACTATATTTTTATTCCATCACATCTTATGTACTTTGCTTGGAGCGTCGTTTTGTTTTTGTTTTTGTTTTGTTTGAATAAAATGGATCCTAGCATTCATTGTGTGGGAGAGAGAGACACGCTCCGCTGTTGCATATGGACAAATATGTCATTAGGCTCTACAGTATTCATGGAGAAGGTTGAATCTTCTTCGTTAAATTGTTATGTGATATGTTTGGAATTGGGAAATGCTACATGTAGTAATTCAAAAATGTCTTGAATAATTTGATACATGGCAATTGTTGTGCTCATGTTTAGCTCTTGCATCATATACTTTGCACCTATTAATGAAGCAATACATAGAGCTTGCTAAGAATTTGGTTTGCATGTTGGTCTCTCTCAGTCTAGATAATTTATAGTATTGAGTTTGAACAACAAGAAAGACAGCAGAGTCTTATAGTGTTTACAATATGTCTTTTATATGAGTTTTGCTGCACCGGTTCATCCTTGTGTTTGTTTCAAATAACCTTGCTAGCCTAAACCTTGTATCGAGGGGGAATACTTCTCCTGCATCCAAAATCCTTGAGCCAAACACTATGCCATTTGTGTCCACCATACACCTACCTACTACATGGTATTTCTCCGCCATTCAAAGTAAATTGCTTGAGTGCTACCTTTAAAATTTCCATTCTTTACCTTTGCAATATATAGCTGATGGGACAAATAGCTTAAAAACTATTGTGGTATTGAATATGTACTTATACACTTTATCTCTTATTAAGTTGCTTGTTGTGCGATAACCATGTTCCTGGGGACGCCATCAACTACTCTTTGATTGAATATCATGTGAGTTGCTATGCATGTCCGTCTTGTCTGAAGTAAGAGAGATCTACCACTTTAATAGTTAGAGCATGCATATTGTTAGAGAAAAGAACATTGGGCCGCTAACTAAAGCCATGAATCATGGTGGAAGTTTCGGTTTTGGACATATATCCTCAATCTCATATGAGAACATTAATTGTTGCTACACATGCTTATGCATTAAAAAGACGATTATCCATTGTCTATGTTGTCCCGGTGGATGTCTAAGTTGAGAATAATCAGCGAGAAATCCAAAATACGAGCTTTCTCCTTAGACCTTCGGCGGCATAAGGGTACCCCTTTGTGACACTTGGTTAAAACATATTTATTGCGATGATAATCAAACTATTAGGACAAGGTGCCCAGGCACTATTAGTATACTATGCATGGGGCTTGCAACTTATAAGATATAATTTACATGATACATATCTTTATTACTGCCGTTGACAAAATTGTTTCTTGTTTTCAAAACCAAAGCTCTGGCAACAAATATAGGAATCAATGCTTCCCTCTGCGAAGGACCACTCTTTTACTTTTATGTTGAGTCAGTTCACTATCTCTCTCCACCTTAAAAAGCAAACACTTATGTGTGTGCAGTGATTCCTACATACTTGCATATTACATTTGTTATATTCCTCTATGTTGACAATATCCATGAGATATACATGTTACAAGTTGAAAGCAACCGCTAAAACTCAATCTTCCTTTGTGTTGCTTCAATGCCTTTACTTTGATTTATTGCTTTATGAGTTAACTCTTATGCAAGACTTGATGCTTGTCTTGAAGTACTATTCATGAAAAGTCTTTGCTTTATGATTCAGTTGTTTACTCATGTCATTACCAATGTTTTGATCGCTGCATTCATTACATATGCTTACAATAGTATGATCAAGGTCATGATGGCATGTCACTCCAGAAATTATCTTTGTTATCGTTTACCTGCTCGGGACGAGCAGAGATGAACACATGTGTTCTTGATACGTCCCAGACGTATCGATAATTTCTTATGTTCCATGCCACATTATTGATGATATCTACATGTTTTATACACATTATATGTCGTATTTATGCATTTTACAGGCACTAACCTATTAACGAGATGCCGAAGAGCCGGTTCAGTCACTGTTTTCTGCTGTTTTTGGTTTCAGAAATCCTACAAAATATTCTCGGAATTGGAGAAATCACGCCCGGGTCTGTTTTTGCATGAAGCTTCCCACAAGACCGGGGAAAAGGAAGTGGAGACCACGAGCACCGACACCACGAGCGGCGCGGCCTGGGCCCTGGCAGCGCGGCCCTGGTGTATGGGGCCCTCGTGTGGCCCCACGTTGCGCTTCCGCCTGCCAAAGCCTTGACGTAAAAACACCGCCAGAGACCACGATACGGAGAGAAACCTTCTTGAGGCAGCGCCGCCCGTAATCCCATCTCGGGATTAAGGTCGCCTCGGCCTGCTGCACTGAAAAGGTTACCATAGCCGACAGAAGTTGAAGTCGCGCCGTCGTTGCTGGTGTACCATGACGATTTTGGTCCCTTCGTGGTGCATGTCAAAACTTTTTCTTTTCTCGTTTTTGAGGCCACAGGCCAAAACGTCGCGTATGGTGGGCCGGGACGTGGTGCATCGCGAATTCTCGGGTTAGCCGGCCGATCCAACGCAAATCCGCACCGCCCCGAGGGATGTAGGGCCAGATGGCAGCCTCTCTGGCATTGTTTTTCTCGATCGCGCCCATCTCGTTCAACGTTCTCCGTTCGAGGTTTACGATGCGGGATCATGGGTCCCGCATGTCATCCTCTATGAACCAAAATTCTTTCTATTCTTGGATTTTTGTCCCGATTTCTGGCTACTTCCTTTTCTTTTGATCCCTTGCCGCCTTGGAAACGTTGGGACTGCTTTGCTAAATGGGACCACGTAACTTCATCCTCTATGTGCAATCCTTTCTTTTCTTGGAGTTTTTGGCACCTCATAAAATTTGGTCACTTGCCTTTTCTTTCGATCCCCTGCCGCCTCTCAAACGGTGATACCGCTGCTGCTAGCTGGGACCCGCATGTCATCCTCTATGCACTATAAAACTTTCTTTTCTTGAATTATTTTGGCACCTCATATTTGGTCACTTGCCTTTTCTTTCGATGTAGCCTCTCAAACGGTGATACCCGCTGCTGCTAACCGGGACCCGCATGTCATCCTCTATGCACTATAAAACTTTCTTTCTTGAATTATTTTTGGCACCTCCATATTTGGTCACTTACCTTTTTCTTTCGATCCCCTGCCGCCTCTCTCAAACGGTGATACCGCTCTTTGCTAAATGGGACCCGCATGTCATCCTCTATGTACTATAAAACTTTCTTTTCTTGAGTTTTTTTGCCCCCTCAAATTTGGTCACTTGCCTTTCTTTCGATCTGCCTCTCAAGCGGTGATACCGCTGCTGCTAAAGGGGCACGCATGTCATCCTCTATGTACTATAAAACTTTCTTTTCTTAGAGTTATTTTGGCACCTCAAATTTGGTCCTTGCCTTTTTCTTTCGATCCACTGCCGCCTCTCAAACGGTGATACAGCTGCTTGCTAAATGGGACCCGCATGTCATCCTCTATGTACTATAAAAACTTTCTTTTTCTTGAATTATTTTTGGCACCCCATATTTGGTCACTTGCAGCACTGCTTCGATCTCATACCACGTTTGAAACGTTGAGGAACCTGCGGAGCTCATGGGACCGCATGCTCATCACTCTATGTACTATAAAGGATTCATTTTCTTGGTTTTTTTCACCCTCTGATTTTGGCAATTTCTTTTTTTTTTTCTTTTGATCCCTACGCCTCTCAAACGGTGATACCGCTCTTTGCTAAATGGTTATATGTCATCCTCTATGCCATATAAAACTTTCTTTTCTGAATTATTTTGGCTGCTCATATTTTTCTTGCCTTTTTCTTTCGATCCCTGTCGCCTCTCAAGCATTGATACAGCTGTGCTAAATGGGACCACTTTATGTCTCATCCTCTATGTACTATAAAACTTTCTTTTCTTGAATTATTTTTGGCTCCTCATATTTGGTCACTTGCCTTTTTCTTTCGATCTCATACCCGTTTGAACGTTGAGGAACCTGCTGGCTCATGGGACCCGCATGTGTCATCCTCTATGTGCTATAAATGTTTATTTTCTTTATTTTTTTTTCTCTACGATTTTTGGCTATTTCCTTTTTTCTTTTGATCCTTTACCCCGCGAAACGTTGGGTAGGCTGTGAGCTCATGGGACCATGTCATCCTCTATATACGATCGCTTTCTTTTCTTTTGATCTTCAAACTGCCGCATTTGCATGGTGGACATTTCTTGCTAAATGGGACCCGCATGTCATCCTCTCACAATGTAAATAAAGTTTCTTTTCTTGGATTATCTTTGGCTCTGATATTATGTCCTTGCCTTTTTCACTTCGGTCTCATTACGCCTTTGAGAAACGTTGAGTAAAGTGCTGGCTCATGTCCCCCATGTCATCCTCTCTGAACAATAAAAGTTTCCTTTCTTGGAGTTATTTTTTGCCCCTTATTCGGCTGTTGTCTTTTCTTTTGATCTCTGCCCCCTACGAAACGATGAGGACGTTGTTTGGCGGGTGGGTCCCACATGTCATCCTCTGGAGAGCACTAAAAGTTTCCTTTGATGGATTGTTTGGTTGGTAATTGGTCTGGATATTTCCCCTGCCGCCTTGGAATCGTTGAGGATCTGCTGCCTCATGGGTCCGCATGTCATCCTGTATAGGACGGTAAATGTTTATTTTCTTGGATTTTGTTGACCAGCGATTTTTGGCTTATATTTTCTTTCCCGATCACACCAGCCTTTAAACGTTGAGGACGCTGCTGGCCCACGGGTCCCACATGTCAACCTCTATGAACAATAAACGATGAGGATCTGCTGCCTCATGGGTCCCACCTGTCATCCTCTCGAACGAAAATGTTTCTTTTCTTGGATTTTTTACCAACAGATTTTGGTTTTATTTTTCTTTCCATCCCTGCCGCCTTTAAAACGTTGGCGAAAGTTGTTGGCTCATGGGTCCCCGATGTCGGCCTCCCCGTACAGGAAACATATGATATCTTGATTATTTTAGAGACAATAAAAAGTGTATTGCGCTATGAGCTATTTCAAACGGATAGTTAAATCTTTATTTTTACACAAACAAACTTATATTTTGAATCTCCTTGTTTTTTGTCTTTGCGAAGCATAGGACTTTCCGGTTTTTAGAAAATTCGGAACTTTCCTGTTTGGAGTGGGCTGAAATTGTAAGTGTCAAAAGGCCCAGAAGGATAGTTGAAGGCCCCGGATGTCCGGATCATCCAATTGAAATCTTTCTTCTTGGATTTTTTTCACCCCTGATTTCTGCTACTTCATTTTCTTTTGGTTCTGTGCCTCCTTCAAACGGTGAGACCGCTGCTGCAAAATGGGACCCGCATGTCATCCTCTATGTACGATAAAATTTCTTTTCTTGGATTATTTTTGGCACTCATGGGTCCCGCATGTCATCCTCTATGATCTCATGCCACGTTTGAAACGTTGAAAAACCTGCGGGCATAGGACCCATGTCATCCTCTATGTACAATAAAACTTTCTTTTCTTCGATTTTTTTTGGCACCTCATATTTGGTCACTTGCCTTTTTCTTTCGATCCCCTGCAGCCTCTCAAACGGTGATACCGCTGCTGCTAAATGGGACCCGCATGTCATACTCTATGTACAATCAAGTTTCTTTTCTTGAATTATTTTTGGATCTGATATTTGGTCACTTGCCTTTTTCTTCCGATCTCATGCCACGTTTGAAACGTTGAAAAACCTGCTGGCTCTCATGGGACCCACATGTCATCCTCTATGTACTATAAAAGTTCATTTTCTTGGTTTTTTTTCACCCTCTTGATTTTAGAGCTGATTTTTCCACCCACAATCAAGTTTTTTCCCCTAATTGGCTACTTTCTTTCTTTTGATCTCAAACGCGTTGCAGCGTTGAGACATTCTTGCTTCATCGGGACCATGTCATCCTCTATGTACAATAAAGTTTTTCTTTTTCTTGGATTATCTTTGTCTCGATATTTTGTCACTTGCCTTTTCTTTCGATCTCATGCCGCCTTTGAAGCGTTGAGTAAGCCTGTTTGGCTCATGGGTCCACTTATATCATCCTCTGAACAATAAAGTTTCCTTTCTTGGAGTTATTTTTTGAACCCTAATTTCTAGCTACTTCCTTTTTCTTTTGATCGCTTGCCGCCTTGGAAAGTTGGTCCATTCTGTTGCTAAATGGGTCACGCATGTCATCCTCTATGTACAATAAAATTTCTTTCTTCGATTATTTTCGGGTCTCATATTTGGTCACTTAGCCTTTTTCTTTCGATCTCATGCCGCCTTTGAAGCGTTGAGGAAACTCTTTGGAGCATTGAGTCCCGCATGTCATCCTCTATGAACAATAAAGTTTCCTTTCTTGGAGTTATTTTTTTGCCCCTAATTTCTGGCTACTTCTTTTCTTTTGATCCCACTGCCCGCCTTTGAAACGTTGAAGACTTTGCTGGCTCCTGGGTCCCACATGTCAGCCTCTATGAACAATAAACACTTCCTTTCTTGGAGTTATTTTGTACCCCTAATTTCTGGCTGTTGCCTTTTTCTTTCGATCCCCAGTCGCCTTCTAAACGTAGAGGACGCTGCTGGCTCGTGGGTCCCAGATGTCAACCTCCATGGACAATAAACCTCTCCTTTGTTGGATTTATTTTCACCCTCCCGATTTTGGCTATTTCCTTTTCTTTTGATCCTTTGCCGCCTTGGAAACATTGAGTAAGTTGCTGGCACATGGGGCCCGCATGTCATCCTGTATGTACAATAAAATTTGCAAGATCTTCGAACGAAAGAGCTTGTATTAGTGGGACTGATGCCAACCTCTGTGCAATAAAGTTTCCTTTCTTGGATTATTTTTAGCTCTGATATTCGGTCACTTTCCTTTTTCTTTCGATCTCAAGCCACCTCTGAAACGTTGAGTAAGGTGCTGGCTCATGGGACCCACATGTCATCCTCTATGTACAATAAAGTTTATTTTCTTGGATTTTTTTACCCCTGATTTTTGGTCACTTGCCTTGATGACGCTGCTGGCTCATGGGTCCCACATGTCGGCATCTATGAACAATAAACCTTTCCTTTGTTGGATTTATTGTTTACCCCTAATTTCCTAGCTATTTGCCTTTTCTTTTGATCCCCAGGCCTTTGAAAACGTTGGGGAACCTTCTGTGGCTCATGGGACCCGCATGTCATCCTCTATGTATATAAAATTTCTTTTCTTGGTTTTTTTTCACCTCAGTTTTGGCTATTTCCTTTTTCTTTTGATCCTGTGCCGCCTTTGAAGTTGGGCCGCTGCTGCAAAATGGGACCACATGTCATCCTCTATGTACAATCAACTTTCTTTTTTTTGAGTTTTTACCCCCTAATTTCTGGCTGCTTTCTTTTTCTTTTGATCTCAGGCTTGCATTTGGCTTATTTGAAACCGCTGTTTGCTCAAAGTGGGACCCATGTCATCCTCTGTACAATAAGTTTCATTTCTTGGATTATTTTTTGGCTCTGATATTTGGTCACTTGCCTTTTTCTTCCGATCTCATGCCGCCTTTGAAGCGTTGAGTAAGCTGCGCTCCTTAGATTGATGTCTACGGAGCTTCTATTCTTGTAGGCAGTGTTGGGCCTCCAAGAGCGCAGAAGTTTGTAGAACAGCGGCAAGTTTCCCTTAAGTGGATACCCAAGGTTTATCGAACTCGGGGAGGAAGAGGTCCAAAGATATCCCTCTCATGCAACCCTGCAACCAGAAAGCAAGAAGTCTCTTGTGTCCCCAACACACCCTAATAGGTGCACTAGTTCGACGAAGAGATAGTGAAATACGAGTGGTATGAACCGTAGTAACCTTGCTTAGAAAAATTTTCTATAGAATGAGTAAATAAGCGATATGCTGTGATAATGCTGTGATAGTAAACAAGCGGTAGTAACTCAGCGGTATTTAGGAACAAGACCTAGGGATTACACTTTCACTAGTGGACACTCTCAACATTGATCACATATCAGAACAGATAAATGCATACTCTACACTTTTGTTGGATGATGAACACATTACGTAAGATTACACGAACCCTCAATGCGGAGTTAACAAGCTCCACAATAATGCTCATATTTTAAGTAACCTTTAGTGTAAGATAGATCAAAAGACTAAACCAAGTACTAGCATAGCATGCATACTGTCACCTTCATGCATATGTAGGAGGAGTAGATCACATCAATATATCATAGCAATAGTTAACTTCATAATCTACAAGAGATCATAATCACTTAGCATAAACCAAGTACTAACACGGTGCCCACACTGTCACCCACACATGCAGGAGGAATAAAACTACTTTAATAACACATCACTAGAGTAGCACATAGATGAATTGTGATACAAACACATTGCAATCATAAAGAGATATAAATAAGCACCTCACTATGCCATTCAACGGTGAATAAGTATTCGTGAAATCTAGCCTAAGAGACCCACACAGTGTACACCACTTGTCACCTTTACACACGTGGGACGAGGAGTCTCCGGAGATCACAAAAGTAAAACTCACTTGACTAACATAATGACATCTGAATTACAAGCATCATCATATGAATCTCAATCATGTGAGCAGCTCATGAGATTATTGTATTGGGAAAGCACATAGGAGAGAGATGAACCACATAGCTCCCGGTACAGCCCGAGCCTCGATGGAGAGAACTACTCCTCCTCATGGGAGCAGCAGCGGTGATGAAGATGGCGGTGGAGATGGCAGCGGTGTCGATGGAGAAGCCTTGCCAGGGGCACTTCCCCGCTCCGGCGGGTGCGGAGCAGAATGTATTTTGGATCTTAGCCAGCGATGGCGAGCACCGCTGCAGCAGGTTTACGTGGGTTTTTAAGCTCCGAGCGCCTCAAATGTTTCGATCTAGGGCTTTTATGGCGAAGAGGCGGCGCCAGGGTCGAAGGGCTGGCCAAACCTAGGGGGCGCGGGCCCCCTAGGCAGCGCCGGGAGTGTGGTTGTGGTGAATTTTGTTGCCCATAAATCCCCTGGTTACGGATGCTTGGGGGATTCTAAGATCTTTGGCGTTGATTTCGTCCGATTCCGAGAATATTTCATTACTAGGATTTCTGAAACCAAAAACAGCAGAAAACAGGAACTGGCACTTCGGCATCTTGTTAATAGGTTAGTTCCAGAAAATGCACGAATATGACATAAAGTGTGCATATAACATGTAGATAACATCAATAATGTGGCATGGAACACAAGAAATTATCGATACGTTGGAGAAGTATCAGCATCCCCAAGCTTAGTTCTGCTCGTCTCGAGCAGGTAAAACTATAACACAGATAATTCTGGAGTGACATGCCATCATAATCTTGATCATACTATTTGTAAAGCATATGTAGTGAATGCAGCGATCAAAACAATGTATATGACATGAGTAAACAACTGAGTCATATAGCAAAGACTTTTCATGAATAGCACTTCAAGACAAGCATCAATAAGTCTTGCATAAGAGTTAACTCATAAAGCAATAATTCAAAGTAAAGGCATTGAAGCAACACAAAGGAAGATGAAGTTTCAGCGGTTGCTTTCAACTTATAATATGTATATCTCATGGATAATTGTCAATGCAAAGCAATATAACAAATGCAATATGCAAATATGTAAGAATCAATGCACGGTTCACACAAGTGTTTGCTTCTTGAGATGGAGAGAAATGGGTGAACTGACTCACAATGAAAGTTAAAGAATGGTCCTCCATAGAGGGAAAAGCATCGATTACTATATTTATGCTATAGAGAGCTTTGATTTTGAAAACATGAAACAATTTTGTCTTGGTAGTAATAAAGCATATGCATCATGTAAATTATATCTTATAAGTTGCAAACCTCATGCATAGTGTACCAATAGTGCCACTTTGTGTCTAATTAGCAGGACTACGGATTATCACCGCAATACACTTATGCTTTAACCAAGTTTCACAAAGGGGTACCTCTATGCCGCACAATACAAAGGTCTAAGGAGAAAGCTGGCATTTGGATTTCTCGCTTGATTATTCTCAACTTAGATGTCCATACCGGGACAACATAGACAACAGATAATGGACTCCTCTTTTAATGCTTTAAGCATTTGACAACAATTAATTCTTTTCTCATTAGAGATTTGAGGATGTTTGTCCAAAACTGAAACTTCCACCATGAATCATGGCTTTAGTTAGCGGCCCAATGTTCTTCTCTCACAATATGCATGCTCAAACCATTCAACTCAGTGTAGATCGCCCTTACTTCAGACAAGGCGAACATGCATAGCAACTCACATGAAATTCAACAATGAGTTGATGGCGTTCCCCAGTAAACATGGTTATCGAACAACAAGCAACTTAATAAGAGATAAAGTGCATAATTACATATTCAATACACAATAGTTTTTAAGCTAATCCTTTGAGCTATATATTGCAAGAGTGAATAAATAAATTACAAATGCATTAGCACTCAGCAATTTACTTTGGAATGGCGGATAAATACCATGTAGTAGGTAGGTATGGGTGAGATACAAATGGCATAGTGGTTGGCTCAAGTATTTTGGATGCATGAGAAGTATTCCCTCTCGATACAAGGTTTAGGCTAGAAAGGTTATTTGAAACAAACACAAGGATGAACCGGTGCAGCAAAACTCACATAAAAGACATATTGTAAACATTATAAGACTCTACACACCGTCTTCCTTGTTGTTCAAAACTCAATACTAGAAATTATCTAGACTTTAGAGAGACCAATTATGCAAACCAAATTTTAGCATGCTCTATGTATTCTTCACTAATAGGTGCAAGGTATATGATGCAAGAGCTTAAACATGAGCACAACAATTGCCAAGTATCCCATTACCCAAGACATTTATAGCAATTACTACATGTATCATTTTCCAATTCAACCAAATAACAATTTAACGAAGAGGAAACTTCGCCATGAATATTATGAGCTAAAGAACACATGTGTTCATACGAACCAACGGAGCGTGTCTCTCTCCCACATAAGCATGATGTAATCCAATTTATTCAAACAAAAACAAAAACAAAGCAAACCGACGCTCGAGGTAAAGCACCAAGATGTGGCCGAATAAAAATATAGTTTCGGGAGGAACTTGATAATGTTGTCGATGAAGAAGGGGATGCCTTGGGCATCCCCCAAGCTTAGACCGCTTTAGTCTTCTTGATATATGCAGGGATGAACCACGAGGCATCCCCATAGACTCTTCACTCTTCTTGATCGTAGTATATCATCCTCCTCTCTTGACCCTTAAAGCTTCCTCCACACCAAACTAGAAACAACTCATTAGAGGGTTAGTGGACAATAAAAATTAACATGTTCAGAGGGACATAATCATTCTTAACACTTCTGGACATTGCATAAAGCTACTGGACATTAATGGATCAAAGAAATTCATCAACATAGCAAAAGAGGCAATGCGAAATAAAGGCAGAATCTGTCAAAACAGAACAGTCCGTAAAGATGGATTTTATTAGGCCACCAGACTTGCTCAAATGAAAATGCTCAAATTGAATGAAAGTTGCGTACATATCTGAGGATCACTCACGTAAATTAGCATAATTTTCTGAGTTACCTACAGAGAATTAGACCCAGATTCGTGACAGCAAAGAAATCTGTTTCTGCGCAGTAATCCAAATCTAGTACTTACTTTACTATCAGACTTTACTTGGCACAACAAAACACAAAACTAAGATAAGGAGAGGTTGCTACAGTAGTAAACAACTTCCAAGACACAAATATAAACAAAGTACTGTAGCAAAATAACACATGGGTTATCTCCCAAGAAGTTCTTTCTTTATAGCCATTTAGATGGGCTATTTGAGTTTTAATGATGCACTGCATAAGAAATAGTACTTGAAGCAAAGGCATCAAGAGGCAAATTCAAAACACATTTAAATCTAACATGCTTCCTATGCATAGGAATCTTGCAAAACAAACAAGTTCATGAAGAGCAAAGTAACAAAAGCATAGGAAGATAAAACAAGTGTAGCTTCAAAAATTTCAGCACATATAGAGGCATTTTAGTAACATGAAAATTTCTACAACCATATTTTCCTCTCTCATAATAACTTTCAGTAGCATCATGAGCAAACTCAACAATATAACTATCACATAAAGCATTCTTATCATGTGTATCATTACTCTCCACATGAGCATAATCAATTTTATTAGTTGTAGTGGGAGCAAATTCAACAAAGTAGCTATCATTGTTATTCTCATCAAGTGTAGGAGGCATAGTGTAATCATAACAAAATTTACTCTCAGCAGTAAGTGGCACCAAAAGACCACTATCATTATAATCATCATAAATAGGAGGCAAAGTATCATCAAAGAAAATTTTCTCCTCAATGCTTGGGGGACTAAAAATATCATGAAAACCAGCTTCCCCAAGCTTAGAACTTTCTATGTGTATCAACAATGGTGTTCAAAGCGTTCAAAATCCTAATATTACTACCAGCATGCAAAGAAGATTTCATAGGTTTTTTAATTTTATATCAAATAATCCATGTTTTAAATCAGGAAATAGAATAAGAAGCTCACTCTTGTACATTATGCCAAACTAGTGTAAACAAGAAACAACAAGATGCAATTGCGGGATCTAAAGGAAATAGCTTTGAGCACACACACAACAGCGCCAGAAAAATACTTTACCTGAGACCGTAGTATGAGCCTTTTACCTTTCCTGCGACAGCAGTATGAGAAAATTGCTTGATGTCCTACGGGAGCTTCTATTCTTGTAGACAGTGTTGGGCCTCCAAGAGCGAGAGGTTTGTAGAACAGCGGCAAGTTTCCCTTAAGTGGATAC